>JAMLFY010000013.1:17895030-18556553 GCA_030441495.1 Dalbergia oliveri | reverse complement strand
AATGTAAATTTCAAAACATAATTCAGTATGCAAACTAATGAGTTGAATTTTTCATTCTTCTTTTTTCAAAACGTTTCTTGAAGAAAAGGAGTATACCATATTAAGCAAGCCTCGAGGAAGACTTTAACCGATCAAACTCGTAATTCTTGAGCTAGACTTCTGGCACAAATAAAGCTTTCTTTCTTCTGTACTTTGCCCATTCTTTCCATTCTTTTTCTTCTTTCTTTTAGGATGATGATTGCTTTCTGCCAAACTTAATTAAAGCCTCTAAACTCTTGGTGTGATATTAGTCATTGATGTATTGCTATAAACATTGTTGGTTGTATAATTTAAACTTAAATATATCCTTCTTGAAACATCATAAATAAACATGCATTCAAAGAGAAAGTGGAAGAATTAACTGAATGGACATATTTATTGCTTGGTGTATTGGATGACAAAATATTTGGAAAGAGACAACCACAAAAATGAAAGATAGGATTGTGAAAGACATGAAAATTTTGCCAGTTTGAGTTCTTTGTGACTCATTCAATTGATTTCTCAGCGAATTGGATGCTATAACCATTGCTTTCCGTTGTTGAGCCTTCCATCTTTCCTTTTCTTAATTCTCTAAGCCTCCCAGCTTCAGTCCTCCCTGCTTTGCTCAGGGATGAACTTATCACCAAAAATTGCCCCAGTGTAGATTGCTTGAGATGATGCTTTGCTCTAACTTTTGCTTAGGCCGCTCTTTCGAGTTTTCAACCTAACGAGCTCTTTTTGTTTTACCCTAATTTTTGCTTAGGCCGCTCTTTCGAGTTTTCAACCTAACGGGTTTTTTTTCTCTTTTTTTTTTAGCATATTTTCAAGCATAAAACCTTTTGACTGCATTAATGTTTATTGGTTTAGGCAATTCTTGTCCATCCATGTTTTGCAAAATCAATGCTCCACCTGAGAGTGCTTGTTTGACAATGTAAGGACCTTCATAACTCGGAGCCCATTTTCCCCGTGCGTCCTCCTGGTTCGGGAGAATTTTCTTCAGAACCAAATCTCCTGGATAAAAATCTCTAGGACGAACTTTCTTGTTAAAAGCTTTGGCCATCCTACTTTGGTACAATTGGCCATGACAAATAGCCGTCAATCTTCTTTCTTCTATCATGTTCAATTGTCACATCGAGTCTTCACCCATTCAGATTCCTCTAGCTCAGCCTCCATTAAACCCTTAATGACGGGATTTCCACTTCTATGGGAGATACAGCTTCTGTTCCATATACCAATGAGAAGGGAGTCATCCCTGTGTCGATCGTATACTGGTACGATATGCATGTAAAGCATACGGCAGCATCTCATGCCAATCTTTGTAATTTACCACCATTTTGGCGATGATTTTCTTGATGTTCTTATTTGCAGCCTCAACCGCCATTCATCTAAGGTCTGTAAGCAGTTGTGGTGCTTGATTTTGAAAGTCTTGAAAAATTTCTGAACTTCGGCACCATTGAGATTAGGAGCATTGTCTGTGATGATTCTTTTGGAATTCCATATCTCAGATAATGTCCTTCTGATGAATCTAAGAAACACCTTCTGTGTGATGCTGGCATATGAAGCAGCTTCCACCCACTTAGTGAAATAGTCTATTGCCACCAAAATGAAGCGATGACCATTGGATGCCTTGGGATTAATTGAGCCGATCACATCCATGCCCCACATCGAAAAGGCCAGGGAGATACCATGTTGTGTAATGGAACTGAAGAGCATTGATTCCTCATATATTTGGCATTTGTGGCACTTCCAACATGATTGATGCAAGTCATTCTCCATGGTGGACCAGTAATAACCACTCCTTAGGATTTTGCGTGCCATCATGTGTCCATTGGCATGAGTTCCGCAAATTCCTTCATGGACTTCAGTCATGATTATTCGAGCTTCATGAGCATCTACACATCTAAGGAGAGTGGTGTCATGATTCCTCTTGTAAAGGACTTCCCCATTCAAAAAGGACATAGCCAGTCGTCGGATTGTCTTCTTGCTTATCTCATTTGCCCCAGCTAGTATTCTCCCTTTGAATATCCTCTTGATATCATGATACCATGGTTGACCGTCTGGTTCAGCCTCTACATTACCACAGTATACTGGTTCATCTTGTACCTCTACATGGATAGGTTGGACATTGGTGTGGACTTCCAATTTAGTCATTACAGCCAAAGTCGCCATGCATCCGCATATTGGTTCTTATCTCGAGTTAAGTGAGAAAATGATATATCATCAAAGTGCTCAATTAGTTGAGACAAGTGCTTTTGATAAGGTACCAATTTGGGATCCTTTGTACGCCATTGTCCATTAACTTGGTAGATTATGAGTGCCGAATCTCCAAAGACTTTTAGTTCTTTGATTCCCAAGTCAATTGCCACTTGCAAACCATTTGCACATGCTTC
Source organism: Dalbergia oliveri (assembly GCA_030441495.1). NCBI lineage: Eukaryota > Viridiplantae > Streptophyta > Magnoliopsida > Fabales > Fabaceae > Dalbergia > Dalbergia oliveri. The sequence continues at coordinate 18,554,145 of JAMLFY010000013.1, read as the reverse complement.
ATACTCTGCAATGTTGTTGGTACATTCAAAATCTAATTTGATGGAGACTGGGTATTGTTTTCCAGCTGGTGAGACTACGACAGCTCCTATTCCACATCCATTCATGTTGACAGCCCCATCAAAGTACATCTTCCATGTATTCTCTTCTTCTACATCTTCTTTTCCACCACTAATACCTCGTTATCAGGAAACTCAGCCGTGGTGGTTGTCCATCCTCCAAAGGGTTTGGAGGTGATCAGCAATTGCACCTCCCTTGACAGACTTTTGAGTCACATACTTGATATCAAATTCTAGCAGTATCACTTGCCACTTTGACATTCTCAATGACACATGGGGACTATCAAATATGTATCTCAATGGATCCATTAGAGAATTAACCAAGTAGTGTAGTATAACATGTATTGCCTCAGCCTTTTAGAGGCCCATGCTAATGCACAACAGGGTCTTCTCAATTGCCAAATAGCGGGATTCACAGTCATTAAACTTCTTGCTCAGATAATAAATAGCTTGTTCCTTCTTTCCATACTCATCATATTGTCCCAACATTGCCCCAAGTGACGTGGGCAACACTGAGGTACAATATTAGAGGACGACCTGGTATAGGTGGGGCCAAAACTGGAGGTTTCTAAATAAGCCTTTATTTTGTCAAAGGCTTCTTGGCACTCTTCATTCCATTCTCCAGGTTGGTGTTTCGTAACAGCTTGAATATCGGCTCACAAGTGCTAGTCAAATTGGCAATGAATCTAGCAATGTAGTTGAGCCTCCCAAGAAAACTTCTCACTTCCTTTTCGGTTCGGGAGCTGGCATCTCTGGACCCTTTACTTTGTCTGGATCTACCTTTATCCCTCTCGTGACAATGAATCCGAGCAATTTCCCTGAGATGCTCCAAAGACACATTTATTCGGGTTCAGCCAGCTATATTTTCTGAGCCTTTCAAACAACTTTTGTAGAACTGTTACATGACTTTCTCCCTCTTTAGACTTGGCGACCATGTCATCCACATACACTTCAATCTCTTTATGCATCATGTCATGGAATAATGCAACCATGGCACGTTGGTAGGTGGCACCAGCATTTTTCAATCCGAATGGCATGACTATAGCAGAATGTTCCCCCGGCGTTATGAAAGTAGTTTTTCCTTTGTCGTGAACGTCCATAGGAATCTGATTATACCCTGAGTACCCATCCATAAATGAAAAGGTGATTTCCAGCTGTATTATCGACTAGGACATCAATGTGAGGGAGTGGAAAATCGTCTTTTGGGCTAGCTTTGTTTAGATCCCATAATCCACGCACATTCTAACTTTTCCATCCTTTTTAGGCACGGGCACAATGTTAGCCACCCAGTCAGTGTGTCTTGACACCTCCAAAAATCCGGCCTCTAGTTAGTCACCTCCTCTTTTATTTTCAATGACATTTCAGGCCGCATCCTTCTCAACTTTTGCTTTTTCGGTTAGCTCCGCATATAAAGGAATCTTATGTGAAGCTATTTCTGGATCCAACCCGGCATATCATGGTAGGACCACGCAAAGACATCCAGGTATTCTTTAAACAATGCAATCATTTCTGAGCGTTCTGGATTTTCCACTATTTTCAGTCTTTTCTCTTCTTCATGCCCATGTTAATCAGCTCGATCACCTCATTGTCTAAGTCAAATCCCTTTTCTGGATGTTCCAATAAAATTGCCCAACAATTTCTTGATCTTCCTCAGATTCATGGCTATCACAATCAATTGCGCAAGAACCAATTGACGAGTTTTCAAATTCCCTTTCATGAGGCAAAATTTCTATAGCATTTAGATTCCTGGAAAGCAATTGTGGTGGGTTGGAAGGCCAAAGGGATAGTGGAAAAATGCAAAATAAAATAAGAAAAATAAAAATTAATGAGCTAAAAATGATGATAAAGAGAAAGCAAATAGAGCTGAAACAAGAAGAATGAAAGACACCAAGAAATATAAAAAATACGGGATAAGAAATAAAGATGAATAAACACACAAGTTTATTTATGATGTCTTCAAGTAGCATAAATAAAAGCATAAATAGTCTTTACTGATACAACACAAATAATTACTTTGCAGCAATAACATCAATCACTGTTCAGCTTCCAGTCATCAGCATTTCATCATTGTTGGCAGCATAAATCTTGTTGCTCTCAGTTGTCTCTATGTCCAAGGTGTTGATGGTGAGACGGTAGCAAGGGGAATGAACTTTTCCACCTGTAATCACTTCAGCTGGACTAGGAAATGTCTCCTTCAAGTGAGGGATCTGTTTATTTTCTTCTCATGTTTCTCCTGTTGGAGGGCCATGTCATCCATTTCCTCTTCTAATGGTGCATTATATCCCAAACCAAATCGATTAGGTTTCTTGGAGACCGATATAGGTACTCTAATACCTTGCAACTGTGGTCCTAACCCTTTACCATGTAGGTATCCATTCTTAGCCATGATATGAGCCACTATTTGATTAACATTCTGCATTATGGACCCATTGCATTCATATCGGGCTTCACCAACTCCAGGCTATGCCACAAGTTATTGTCTATCGACTCCACATTCTCCACATATGGTAGTGAGACTGGTTTGGATACAATGATGTCCCTTTCTCCATGGATTGTGACGCTGATCCATTCTCAATATATTTAACCTTTTGATGCAAGGTTGAAGGGACAGCAGATATCATTAATCCACGGTCTTCCTAGCAACATGTTATAATCTGAGCCAATCTCCATCACCTGGAATAACACTTCTGATTTGCTTGGCCCAATCTCTAGTGGCAACACCACCTCACCTAGAATGTTTTTCGTAGCTCCATCAAAAGCTTTTACAACCATCACTTGAGGTGATATATCATCCACACTCATTGATAGTTGTTTCAAAGTGGACAGTGGTAATACATTTAACCCTGATCCTCCATCAATAAGGACTCTAGGCACTATGTGGCCTTTGCATTTGAGGGTTATATGTAGCGCTTGTGGGTTAGCCCGTGATATCACTTCTTCATCTAAGAATGTGATCATATTGACACGTTTCACTGGATCCACCATACTTATCATGTTCTCCAATGAAGTGTCGGGCTTGACATAGGCTTCCTTCAGGACCTTCAATATTGCCTTTTGATGAGATTCAGAGGACAAGATTAGTGACAGAAGATATTCTAGCAGGAGTCTTCTTTAATTGTTCCAGAATATCATACTCGCTCTGTTTCATGATTTTAAGGAACTCTTCTTCCTCCTCTTCTTTTTCTTTCTCTTCCTACTCTAACCTTTTTCAATACTCCCTTCATCAACAAATTTCCCTTTTCCAACTCCTTGGGTCCATACACCCTTCCACTTCTTGTTATTCCTTTTACCTCCATGACATGGTCACTTCCTCACCTTCTTGAGCTTTTGAGGTTTCCCCTATGTCACTTTTCATTTCAACCTTGGTCTCATAATTCCAAGGTACGGCATGTGTGTCCTCATACACAAAGGGTGTCGGTTTCTTCACAGTGATCACTACCTTTCTGGCTTTGGTGCTGATTAGCGGAGGCACTCGAAGTACAAAACGCTCGATCACATTCACCTCCTCAAAGACATTTCGCTTCTTTTTTGCTTGTATAACACCCAAGTTAAGCAATCCCTACATGAACCTTGAAATCCCAACAATCCTCAATATCATGCCCCAGACTTCCACAATGGTATGCACAACTTGATTCCTCATCATGTTTCTCATTCTCCATTGTCAGGGGTGCTGTTATATTAACCAGCCTCTTCAAGCGATAAAAATTTTCTGCATAGGGGTTTGAAGATTCAAAACTTTCTTGATCAGTGGTTCTTCTACCTCCAAAGCATTTACTCGACCTCCTCCTTCATGATTTGGAATTGGATTATGGACAATATCTGGTTTTGACTCCTCTTGAAAATCCACCTCCCACAAGCAATTAGCTTCTTCACTGCGTCTGAAACCTTCACAATCCTCAATGGAATGTCCGCTATGTCCATATGATATTTGCAAGTTAAGTTTGGGTTATACCAAGCTGGGTATGGTGGTTCTAATGGACGCACAGGATATGCCGAGATGAGATGAGCATCAACTAGTCGTTGAAAAAGATCAGCATTTGAGATGGATAGTTTTGGGAAAGGTGGTAAGTTTGGGAATCGAGAACGACTTTGGTTTTGGGTATTAGGCCGTGGTGTGTGGTATTTGGGTGATTTGAGGATGTATGGTTGGGTTGTAGGTGTATGTTGGGCGAGCTGGTTGGTATGGGCGTATATGGATGTTATTGACTTGAGGTTGGGGGTATGGAATTGTATTTGCATTTGGAGTGACTTGGTATAGTGGGTAAGGAGAGATGGATGGTATTTGGGGTCTTGGCCGTGTTGAGGTATATCTTGGAATGAAAGGTTGCTGACCTTGCACATAACTTACTTCCGCCTCTTTTTTCCTAGGCGAATCCTCTCTCGTGTCCTCATTGCTCATAGGAAGTTTCCGGCTTTAGCCAAACTCTCAATTCTTTCACCTCGGTTACTAGCTCAGAAAAATCTTTGTATGCTGCTGCCCATTGTCCCAATATAAGGAGATCCTAAGGTCCCCAAAAAGTACGAACACATTTCAGAAGGGATGAGTGGCGGTTGCACTTGAGCGGCTAAAGTTCTCCATCTTTGAGCATATTGTTTAAATGACTCCTCCTTCTTCCTTTGCATTGTGCTTAATTGCTCACGCGTGGGTGCTATTTCCATATTGAACTTGTACTGACTCATGAATTGATCAACCAATTCTCTCCACAGGAAATTTTAGAATGGTCTAACTGAATATACCATTCTAAAGCAGGACCACTTAAGCTTTCATGGAAAAAGCTGATGAGAAACTTCTCATCTTTGGACCATATTGCCATTTTAGTACAGTAACTCTTCAAATGGAACAAAGGATTGCCGGTCCCATCATATTTTGAGAAGTCGGAACCTTGAAGTCTTTGGGAACTATCAGATCTACAGGAGGACATAGTTGCTCAATTTCCACATAACCATAGGTGTTAGGTCCCTGAATGGCTTTAATTTGATCCTGAATCTTCTTCATCCATTCTTCTTAATTTGTCTTTATTCATCTCTGGACGGCTATTTTCTAAGGAAAATGGTTGTTTTTGATGACAACATGAGGTGGCTCCCACGGGGTAGCATGCCGTGCCTCATATGAATGTTCTCTAATGGACGATAGCCTTCCCCAATTGGGATCACCAATGGCATTGTTGGTGGTGGCTGTCCATGAAGGTTATTCAGAATTTCATCCCCTTCGTTCACCCCTTGAGTGACATTTACAGCCACATTTGATGTTCCCGGTATGGCTACCATTGCAGTGCTTGGTTGTACCCTACTGACGCAGTCACTATGTCTCGGTTTGGATTAGCTCCTAATAAATCCAGTGACTCCTTCATGGCTCTCATCATTTCTTCCATCTTTGCTTGGTTATTTGACATTTCATTCAATTTCCCTCTCACTGCATCAACTTCCATGCTCAAACCTTTTACTTGGTCAGAAGCACTTTCTGGTTCATGATTACCACCAGCCATCTTAGTCCAAGCTCTGGTATTGTGAATACGAGTTAGATCGGTATCTTCCTTCCTTGGGCGCCCAATTGTGACACAGTTTTACCTTTTGTTAAGAAGAAAAGAGAAAAAAGAATTAGTGAAAAGATAAAAATATTGCAATTTGTTAGAGAGCGGCAAATATATCTGGTCTTGACGTGAGTATCTTTGATGATAACTGTTTCCAAACGTCTCGTTCAAAGGTACTAAGTTATAGCTATTGCCATGAGACCAACACAATGCAAAGAAGCAACCATTCTTTTATTTATCATTTATCATAATCATCATTTTTCATACAACCATTCAAGGAAATACATCATAAATGTCGACAACAATGCTACCCAACGAAAAGCCTTTATGTGTCTTCAACGTCTTCCGCGATTATTTGCTTCATTCTCCCAATCAAGTCCTTACAATAGCCAATAAAGCTGCTAATTTCAGTTGGGGTTTCAAAAGGGATGATTTCTTGCTCGCCAAGCTTTAAGTGTCTTGGAACGTCTTCTATTGCCGCATTAGCCAACCCTGCTAAGTTCAAAAAGCGAATCTTCAACTCATGAATGACATGATCTTGGTGTTGCACCTCAAGATCCAAATTTGCAACTTTTTCCTTTTCTTCTCCTAGGGAGCTTGACTTTCAGGATCTCATTTTTCATGTGTTGATTTAATTCCTCGGCTTCCCTCTGATATTCCTTGCTCATTTCTTCTATTTGTTGCTTCATTTGTTCCTTTTCTGCTAGCGCTCTTCTCAGCAATCTTGGCCTTTCGAAGTAGCTCCTTTAGTTGCTGATTTTCAGTTATTGCCATATCACGTTCTTGCCTTCGAAGCTTTAGTTCTTTATTGGCAGCTTCAAAACATTCTTTGGTCTTTACCATGTGTTCCTGCCCATTTTAGCCTTTTACTGGTCCCTTCTAGAATCTGATCTTTTTCAGCAATTTCTCGCTTTAAAGTTGCATAATCATGCTGAGCGTTTTCAACTCGAACTCCACTTGTACCTTTTCTTGTTTAGCCTTGTCCAACCTTTCTTTCATTTCTTTGATTTCTTCATTTTCATCAGAATGCAAGGCCGATGTCTTGTCAGGAATAATTGTTGTCAAGATTCTGAATGGCAACTTGACCTCTTGAGCCCTACTTTTCACCCATTGGCGGTAATTTTCTTTTACCAACAACTCCTAACTCCCAATTCTTTTCCTTTTCGGATGACGTTGTTCCAAGCAAATCGGACCTTCCGTAGTAGGCTAATGTCATGGGAATCTAGGTAATAAAGGACAAATGGAGTAATTGCAGCTTGGAAGGCGGTCCATCATGGGGTAACCAAGCTGGCGCAACACCAATGCTGGATTGTAATTTATACACCCTCGAGTACCCATAAGGGGTACATTTGGAAAGTCTCCGACATGGTAAATCAAAGTCTGCCCATCTTCCCACCAAGGGTACCATCGGATCACCTTTTCATTCAATTTAACCAGGTCTTCAGCCCATTCTCGCCCACTTTTCTTCTTGATACGATGCATTTTTAGATCATCAAGGGGACAAGATGCCTTGTAATTTCTTTGGAAGATATGCGGTAACCCACACATATAGTATTGGTAAACAACACAAAATTCTCTTACCATTCCTCTCATGACAAAAATCCAAGGAACAGGAGACATCTGCTAGGAGGCGAAGGATTGTGACCATGAAACTTTCTAGCAAGGAACACATCAATTGCTGCAAGATCTATGAAACCGTCAATATTGGGAAACAAGACGGTGCCATAAATGGTGAGGGTCAACACATCTGAAAAAGTGTCCCAATCTTCGGCTTGAGCTAAGCTGTGCAAATGCTTCTCCAAATAATCTCTTGTGAATCCCTTTGTCCCATTTCTACATTTCTGGGCTTCATGCAAATTTCTTACATTTACCTTTAGGACATTTGCTATAGTGTGCAAAGAAGCATAATGTCCTTGGTAATTGTAAGGTTTTTCTCCTTCCAGTGGTAACCCAGGATTCGTTCAAATTCTTCAAGGGTTGGTGCCAACTGAAAATCTTGAAAGGTGAAGCATCGAGTGGAGGATCATAATCCTGGGCCAATGCTGATTGCCTCTACCTGTATTTCCACTTCTAATAGGCTCAAGATTTTTCCATATTTTCTTGTGAGAAAGACGTTGCGGTGCTTTCAACGCTGACTCAAGGATCTCAGGCTTTCTCAGGTTTCTTGGTTTTGAGTTGCAAAGTCTTTTTCAGTTTCTCTTCATGATTGTTTGGTCTCATGTTTGCTTCCATTTTTTAGATACTCACAACAAGACTTCAATATGGTTCTCTAACAAACCTTTGTAGCAACGAAGAAAAAGTGAGTTTTTTATTATATAAAAAGGCAATAAACACTTGCATGTTAAAGAATTTATGTACATAAAATAAACAAATTAATTAAAGAAAAGGTATGCTCCCTTTGTGTCCTATTTGAGGTAAAATATGGGTGTCAGAACTGTGGTCCTATGGTTGTTCTATTTTGTGAACACTTTCACCAGGTAGGTCTATGATCTCAGGATTCTACAGTCTCTAGAGTTAAAGGCTCATTTGGAATGTTATCCACAGTGGACCGCTAGATGTAGGACATTCACGAAGAGTCACACTCTAGACGAGATTTGCAATAACCAACAGGATGTACATCCAAAATGGCTACCACTACACAATCTCTTACCTATCTCAAGTTGCACTGAGACCGGGTATAGGGCCCCACTCGTGTGTGATAAATGTGTGAGTGTTGTGTGTGAAGGGAGCATACAAACCTGGAATCCTATAACTACCCATGGTAAAATACCTGCAAAATAAATACAAACAACAAATATACAAAACCAACAATAGTCGCCTACCCTAAAGTTTTCATAAAAAAACAAATAAACAAAAGTCGTCTACCTTATGGTTGTCACAAAGAAATAATGCTGACAAAATTCTAGCATAAAAAGAAAATAACAAGATAAAAATATAAAATAAATAAATATAAAAAAAAATAAAATAAAATAAACTAAAAAAAGTTATAATAATATGCACAATCAATTATTTAGGCTTGACTCTCAGGAATTCCCAGTGGAGTCGCCATCTGTGCCGGGATCGCCGGCGGCGAAAAAATTATTTGTTAAAATTGGAGTCGCCACCAAGTTTATTTAAATTGGGAAAACATGGAAAAACCCGTTTTATTAAAAATTTGTCTTTGAAACCAGATTTGATTCGGAGTCGGTTATGCATAGGGAAGGGTAGGATTTAATCCTACGCGCCCCTAATACACCGTCTTAGACGGTACCTTAATTGATTTGTGCAAATTATTAATAACCTTTCAAAATATTCATTTTTATATTTTTATTTACAAAAAAAATTTTAAAAAAAAGGAACACCAAGTGTCACAACTCAGGTGTTCAAAATACTGTGTTAACAAACCGTCACGGTTAAATTAACATTTTTATTCAAAATATAATATTTCACAAATAAGTAACAAATTTAAACTAAATATATGAAAATGAAAATCTCTTATGAATTATAAATATTTACAAATAAGATAAAAATTTATTTTGATATTTTTACAAAAATAAAATAAAATATAAAAGAGAACATGCTTTTAAAGAAAATTTGGAACATCAAGCTGTCACAACTCAATGTCCAGAATATCAGTTAACAGGGCTAAATTAACCCTTTTTATTTGAAATAAAATATTTCTTAAAGAAACGATTATTTAAATTAAATACCTCATAAAAAATTTTACAAATAAGACAAAAATTACAAAAATTTAATTTTGACTTGACAGGGATCAAATCGCCATCTCCTACGTATCCTCCGCAATGGGGAATTCAAAGTCACGTAGTTCTATTGAAAATAATTGTGCGTTGTTGATTTTAATTTACAAATAAACATTTTTCAAAGTAGCATTTTCCTTAAAACAAAATTCGCACTTGAGTAGGATTTAAGTTAGCACCTGGCCACTCAATAAATTCTTGTGATTCAACAACAGTGAAGATAACATTTGCTACTCAATCACTATTATTTATCATTGCATAAATAAATAAAAAAAAATCCAAAAGAAATTCTTTCTATTATTTATTGGAGAGAAAACCATTTTTTTTTATTTTTATTTTTATGACAAGCACTAATTTCAACATGAATCAGAGTTAATTCATAAGTAAATAATAAACATGTGCTAAACTTAGTCAAACACAGATAAAACAAAATAATCACAATTAAAAGAAACATCAATGGTTCGAACTACCATTTTTATTTATTTATTTTTTAAAGCACAAAAAATTCAAATAAATAGCTAAATCAATAACAAATTCATCCCTTAAACTAATTCTAAGTAATTTAAAAAATCACTAAAAAGGCCACAAACTCTCTTTTTTTTTTTGAAAAAATGATAAAGAAAAAAGGCATACTAAGGACATTTTTTTTACAGAAACACATTTGGTAAAAAAAAATGAAAGTTAGAAGTCCAGCCCAAGTTTCTAAAAATGATTCAAACACACCATCAAATTCTTAAACATCAAATAAGAAGGATAGATCAACATCATGTAAGATAACTTTTTGTTTTAAAACAAACCACACAACTCATAGCCCAACAATTAACAGGCACTAAGAGTAAAAAGCCAAATAAAAAAAATTAGAGCTTGGACACATGAGAAGGTTCTCGAAGACGGGACTTGGTTTGGGAGCATGTGAACTTGGGGCAAGGTGCTCACGCACACACGGAAATGAGAGAATGGAGAGACGAGAAAGAGAGGGACAGAGGGGATTTGCGCACAAAATGGATGCATATAAGGGAAGAGGAAGAGGAGAGCGGAGGCATGCAAAGGAGGAGGCGAGGCTCCGGTTTCTGCAGCGAAAGGCACGTGCCAGTGGTGGCGCTGATGGTCACGATGGGAGAGGTCGTGGCGGTACCAAGGGGAGGAGAAGGTGGCAGGCATCAGGGCGACGCAGGTTCATGGGTGTGATTGACCGTACGACGCGGTGGGGTTGATGGCGCGAGGCGTTGGAGAGGGAGTAGAGGCCGCGGCTCGGTACGGCGCTTATGGCGGCGCGTCCTGGCTGAAGTGGCCGGAGATGGTGGTGGCTTGGCTATTGTTGTGCGGCTAAGCTTGGTGGGTGATCGGAAAGATGATGGAGGTGGCGAGCTGATGATGATGGGGTGGAGAGGGATGTTGTGGTAGTGGTGACGATGAAGGGAAATGTGGGTTTGATGGCTGTTGTTTGGTTTTCTTAGAGGTGACTGTGATTGTGATGATGATGGGAAGGTGAGATGTGAAGGTTGTGTGGTCGGAGGAGGGGATTGGCTTCGTGGTTGGGATGATGATGATGTAAAGATGATGATGATATGAGGAGGATGCTAGATGATGATGTAAGGGATGACAAATGAGGAAGCAAAATGAGGGACAGCCATTGTCACTAGGCTTTAATCCCTCTATTATTTCTTTATTTCTAAAGGTTATACCTTCTGTTGATGATGATTCTATTCTTGATTTTCCTTTCCTTTGTCCAACACTTGTTACCCTCATGCACTTAACTTCACTGAAATGCCATAAAACTTTGGGACAAGTTGCTAGCACCATATCATTTCTATGTTTTCCTTCTCATCTGTTGCATGAATGGCAGGTTAGGGATGGTGTCCGAGGGAAGACGGTGATGTTGTGGTGATGATATTGACAAATAAGGGATAGACGACAGTGGTTAAGGGTGATGGAGAATCGCAGGATGATGTTTTCCGTTGTGATCAAATAATAATAATCCATATTGTATTTTTGTGGTCTTGAAATAAAAATGATCGTCCTCCTGATGGAAGGAAAAAATGGCTCTATAAAACAAGTGATGGGGCCCCTAAAATAAGAGCTTCCCATTGTAATGAACAGGGTTAGAGTTTGTTTTGGTTATCATGTCATCCACACTTTTTGAATGCCCAGACTTCTCGTGACTAAAGGTCTCCAGCTTCCAAAGAAAATTGTCATTATGCAATCGTAGAGTCAAATACCATCATGGTGTCACTCTTTTTTTTTATTTTTTTGATTTCTCCCTTTCATTGTTTTCACGTTGCCATATTTCATTGTGGCAATGAATGAAATTTTGGCTGGAATGAAATAACTAAGAGTCAGTGACTATGTTCCCTTCTCACTTTTTTTTAATTTTTATTATATTTATTATTATTATTATTATTTTAAAACAAAATGCAAATGGGCTGAACACATTTTTTGTTTTGATTGGGCTGAAAAAAAAAAAAAAAAATTTTTTTGTTGTTTAAAGAGATAAATAACTGAATAAAGAAAAACTATAAAGGAAATACAAACTATGCAATTTTTTTGTTTTAATTTTATGAACAGACAAAATTCAGTGTTCACACATACATATATTTAATTTAATTTTTAAAATTTTAATATATATAAATAAATTATAGATAGTAACAGTAATTTGTAATAATTTTTTCAAAATTAAAAATTACAACTTTCAGGTGTTTCTTTTAGAATACTAACATATATATATATATATAGAAGAATTTTATGATGTTACAATAAACATATAGATTAATATTGTGAAATTAATAATTGAAAAAAATATAATTTTTATGCTTGAAAATAATAATTATAAAGTATTATTACTATTAATTATTTTAAATTCTAAGTAATTTAAAATGAATATATATAACTCAATATTTTATATTATTATAAATCCCATATATTTTATTTTATAAAAAATAATATGTATAATTAATAAAGGGTATTTTAGTGAATAATAAAATAATAAGCATGAGAAAATGAATAACTAATGAAATTTTAAAAATGAATTAAAGTGTAGCTTATCTTAAATTTATAAGGGAGGATAATGTATATTTTAGAAATTAAGAGGAAATGAGTGTAATAATATTATCTCTCAAGGGAGAAGATTGTATTTTATTCTTAAGTTTACAGGGGAGAGGAGTGTAGATTTTAGAAATAAAGGGGAGTGGAGTGTAACAAAACCTTGTCAAGGGGTTATATTTCACTAATAATTTTTATGATGAAAAATACTTGCATGGTTGTAGAACATAAGATGAATTGTGTTCTTCTTATACAATGACATTTCATATAAGAATATGGGTCTTACCACTTGTTGAAAATGAAATGTTAATTTATCATTGAATACACAAGAAGAAAAATAATTATTTTTAACAGTTAAAATATTGAAAATATTAATAAAAATATCATCAAAAAAAATTTTAATATAAAATGAACATTAAAATTTTTATAAGCTTTTTTCAACAATTATTAAAGAGTAAAGTTCAAATATGATTTTCCATTATTAATTTTCATCATGGATATCATAAAGCCTATTCATAGAGAGGTACCCCCACCTAATACAGAAGTATGTCAAAATTTGAGTGAAGTACGTCCAAGAAGAATTGTTTATCTTGGGTTTGTAGTGGGGACTAAATAGAGGATTGTAAACGCAACTCAAAGAGCAATCATTTCCATAACTTCAACAAACGAATGCTGATCATGAGCTGTCGGACTCAAGGAAGTGTTATTAGCCAAATGAAAATTAGGGGATTTTGTTTGAGAGAAATGAATAAAATACTGAAAGAAAAATCTAATTAAATAAATTATTTACATAAAGAGTTCTTGCAGATTCTCAAAAGAATAATTTACAGACATGATTATTTTAACTAATTCACAATCATACAATCAATGATATAATTCTACTTGGCAGTCACACAATCCATAACTGACCAATGATTTGGCTAACATGAAAATCAGGAAATTACAATCACAATACCTAAATGATTATGTTAACTTGAATGCCAATCACAATGACCTAATTCTATCAGACTTAATTAAATAATTCCAGTTTGCTTTACCAATTATATATATTTCAAATTATCAGTTAAATTATGTACAATTGGGACCCTAATCATGCATAACATTCACAATTGTATGCACATGGCTCTCACAAATATAATTGTATCCAACAGCACATAAATATAAGAATGTTACAAACAACCACTTTCCCAGCTAATTCCTAAAAGTTTTGACTCCTGTGGCATTATACCCTTTTGGTTACTTTTCTTGCGTTATTTATTAGACTTAACCACATCGGGTAGTGCAGATTTGTCAAAAGACAAAGGAAAAGATTTAATGGTGTACAATCACAGCAGTGAGGAAAATTCTATGCACTTATGTGGGCAAGAACTTCTTCACAAGGATTGGGGATCAAATTCAATGAAATTAGCGTCAACAAGTGACAACATCCGAGAAGGTTTTGTTTCCTTTTTTATTTCTTCATTTATTTATTTATTTGTGTGTGTGTGTGTGTTTGTGTGTTCACTATTTGATTGTTTCCCCTCCATTTTTTACATAGCAAGAGTTGTTGATCTACTCTATCTTGGCTATATCTGCTTTGCACTGTAGGCTCATCATGTCATGATAATTTATGTACATCAATGAGATAAATCATCTTTTATTAAATTGCTCTTAATCACTATTCTTTTCTCTTAAAATTTAAACTTTAGAGAATATTTTAAGAATTTAAAAAAATTTCCGAAGTTATCTCTTCAGAAGTTTTCTTCTCTGTTTCATTCCTTACTTTATTTATGAGGGTTTGTGATAGTATCAATCATGAGACGTCCATAATCAAGGTTTAATTGCTGGAATCCCTACAGGAAGTGACCATGATTCATGGAAGCACGACAAGGAGGTGCTTTCTCTGCTTCCATGCTGGGAAGAGCCTTTGGACTATATGAACTTGGAATCAAATTTAATGCAATGAGCATCCACAAGTGACACCATCAAAGATCAAGGTTTCCTTTTTTATCATATCTTCTTAATTAATTTCTCCTCTCTCTACTCACAAGCAGTTGTTTTGCGCTTATGGCAAAATAACTAATTAATTATATGATGAAAAGAGGTGCTATTTTAACATAAAAAGTGAGTATCACATTAAGACATCCATTATACCATCACATTCAACAATAAAGTGAGTATATTAATGAAACACCCATTATTCAAATAATATTTGAGTAAAAGACAGTCTCCTCCTCTCTATTTCCCCATTGTTAATAATAAGTTTTTATTATACTCTCCCCTCTATTTTTAAAACATGTTTATCTCCTCTTTATTTATAAATCATACACACCTCTACCGTCTATTTCTAAAATATACATTCCCCTTCCTAAAAAAATTGAGAAATGCTACACTTTAATTTTTTTTATTAATTCCATTTTTCATACTTATTATTGCACTTTTTGATCAAAATACCCTTTATTAATAGTTTTATGTATTTATATATTAATTTTTTAACAAATTAAAATATATGTACATATAATAATGCAGAATATTGATATATTTATATATACATATATATTTAATTTATTTTTTAAAATTTTAATATTTTAAGAAAATAAATTATAGATAAAAACAGTAATTTGTAATATTATTTTTTCAAAATTAAAAATTATAATTTTTAGGTGTTTCTTTTAGAATACTTTATATATATATATATATATATATATATAAAGGGAATAGTCTCTTTCAACTACTTTTTGGTGTCTAAAATTCTTATTTCTCAAAATACCTTTGATGCATAGGGAGTTTGAGAAAATTATAAAAATAAATAAAAAATATTAAAAAATTAAATGAAATTATAAAAATAAAAAAATTGTGAATTGATAGGCACACAAGTACTTGTTAATTCATTAGTATGTATAATATTTATTAATTTATATATAAAGATAAATCATAGAAAACACGATGCAAGAATTTTATGATGTTACACTAAAAATATAGATTAATATGATAAAATTAATAATTGAAAAATATATATAAATTATTGTTACTATTAATTATTTATAATTCTAAGTAATTTAAAATGAATATATATAACTCAATATTTTATATTATTATAAATCACATATATTTTATTTTATAAAAAAATATGTATAATTAATAAAGGGTATTTGTAACAAATAAAATAAGCATGAGAAAATGAATAACTAATGAAATTTTAAAAAAGAATTAAAGTGCAGCTTATTTTAAACTAGTGATTTAACCTGTACAATACACAAGTGATAAAAAAGAAATATATAGGGGATAAATTAATCCCTATAAATTTGAAATTTTTCTATTAATCCTTCAAATTGGTTCCAATGTACAACTTCAATAGTTAAAAAACACTGTATAGACCTATATGGAGATCCAATTTGTCTTCATTAAATTTTGAAGGATCAATAGGGAATTTTCAAATCCTAAGGTATTTATTTGTCCTCTAATATATTTTTGAGGGATCAAAGTAGGTATTTAGTCTTTATAAATAAAATTAAAAAAATAAAACATAAATTCATACTTGAAATTTAAATCTTTTGAAACAATTTTGGGTAAACAATATTTTTGGTTATGTTGCAAGGTTTCAGTCCACTTTCATTGAAATAATATTTTCAAACCACTTCTTGATTTCACTTTTGAGATAGCCACGTAAAATTGCCCATGCGAAGATAGGTTTAGGTAAAAACAATCCAACAAATGACAAAGATTAATCTTGAATTTGATTAACGGTCATAGCAAAAGGGAGTGATTGTGAATATAATTGTTTTCTTCGAGGGTAAAAGATAAAATTGTTGAATAAGTAGGGGTGACAGCCCATGTGCCCCTTCCAATTTTTAATTTTTGAATCTTTATATATATATATATATATATATATATATATAGTTGGCCTCTTTGTCAATTTTTTTTTATTTATACTTTAACAAAAAAATGAAGAAAGAATAGTGATATATCCTCCTAATACATTTTCTTACAAATCCACTGATATATTAAATCAAGTAAGTTTTGATTATCTTTTACATTGTTTTATTTTTTAATTGTTCATTTTTTAATTAAATAAATTAGAAAATCCAATTTAAATTTTTTAGATTAGTTCCTATAAACTTTTTACTTAATTAGATCTTAAATATTGTAATAGACAATATGTTTGCATATGCTTTCTTGACTTTTGATTGTGAAATGTGTATCTTCTCTAAGAATAAACCTTCAATTTGGTCTTAACAAAAATAGCAGACAAATTGGTTTCCCAAGAAAAAAAATTGTAATCTCTCATAATTAGAAATATATGATAAGATATGCTCACTTTAATATTTTTGAATGATTTAAAGGACAAATTGATCCTTAATAATTTATAAAATAGCTTAATTGATTGTTAGTAAAAATACAAATAGGACAAATAAGTCCATCAAAATACTGTGAATGAACTAACTTGCTTGCATTTTTAATTGTAGAAACTACTAAATGTATAAATTTTTTTTTTAATTTAAAGACCAATTTGTTTAGCACTACTTTTGTTGGGAACAACTTGAAATTTCTTTCTTTCTTTTCTATAGTGTCACTTTCTTTTTACTTTGAAGTTAGGTAAAACCTAAAAAAGTATATATTATTATTTTCTAGATGTATATTATTTTTCAATATTGGCCCCACTTTAATTTAAAAAAGTGCCTAACTATCCCTTCATGAATAATGGAACATTGAAGTGAATACTTTTATTTTTATTTTGAGTCATTTTGTTTTGTGAATGTATCTTGAGCCATTTATCTCCTTTAGTAAACTAAAATTTCTAATTTATTACAATATATGTTATAATTGATAAAAAATCATAAATGGCCTTGATTTACCTCATTTCAATTATTCATCTTTCCTTTTATGTTCTTTTAGAAAATTATAATACCAATTTTAAACTATATATTATAATTAATAAAAGATCATGAGTAACCTCAATTTATGTCATCTCAATAACATCTCTCTTCATGTATCATTTGTAATTAAATATTAAACATTTGTAATTAATTGAAGGTTAAAAATATAAAATGTATAGAATTGCACTGTATTAAAAAATAATTAATTACTTATATATTAATAATAGTATAGTAAATCTTACCATCATTTTTGGGATTCCGCTTATTTGGGTGGCCTAAATTGTTGCAAGATCTTTGGAAAGAAACTATGATGTCGCTAGTGATATTATTTAAAAATCAATCAAATTTAAAAATGATATCATTTAAAAAGAATAAAGAGAAAGTCTTCTTTCTGAATGCTAATGACATAAAAAAAAAAAAAAGAATGTTAACATTTATATAGTAACCCTTCAAAGCAATACCACAATAAGTATGATCAACATAGTCAAAGCATATAACCAATGAACATGGCAAATCCCCTTTGAAACAATGGCAAAAGAAGAGTAAAAAGAATTAAGTCATAGGTTTCCTATCATAAGTCAAGCTACAATATTAAAAATAGTATATCATAACTTAGAATAATATAATCATGCCATTTTTCTCCAGCTGGGTTCATGTATGTAATATGTATTACGCTTATGCATTTTATCATGCATTATATAGTATGATGATATTGTCTTCTTTTTATTTTTTTTGTTCCTTTTTCGACCAAAATTAAAGATGCACAAATACACACAACTGAGAAACTACAGGAACAACCTTGCTATTTAGTTTTAAATTGATTTTCATAATGATTTACGAATGCAAATGACATTATTTGATTGGAAACAAAATAGAACCAGAGTTGAAAAGAGAAAGGTGAATTGTATGCTGTGGATTAGATAAATTGAACAAATAATATGTTGATGAACTTGTTAAGCAATTAGGCACAAATCACAATAATAAAAAAATAATGCTGTCTAAAAATTAGTTAGACATTTTTAAAGTTAATTGTAATGTTTTGTTAACACCAGCATCATGAGAAAAAATAATAATAATGCAAAATTAGAATATAAATGCAAACTTTATGAATAAAGTAAAATCAATATTCCAAAATATGCATTATTTAATTGTTTCTTCAAGGGCTCATGACTAAATAATATCATGGCTCAAAATAAATTTTGTCTTGCCCTCATGTCAATATTTGATGTGGACCATGAAAATCTCAATTCACATTAAAAGTATTTTAACCAAAATAAACCTGAGAAGTTATGTAAAGAACTTTTCATTGATGTAAGAGGCGCAACAGACGTCCATTAATGATTATACAACCATTAACACCATACCTCACAAATAAAGAAATCTAGTAAAAGAATTGTTTACTATAGTTAATAAGAATATTAAGAGGACTAATAAAGATGTAAAATTTGATTATCATGTTGTTGGAATAATAGAGGGCTTCTATTTAGTGATTCAAAGGCAAAGTATGAGAGAGGAAAAAAGATGAAAGAAAGATTGACCAATTATAGACTTATAGCATTCACAAAGAAAAATGTGTTATCTCATCTTTCCTATTAAAAGCGATCAAATTGAAACTTAAAAGATAGCCCTTGTAGTGAAAATAAAGTAAGAGAAAGACATGGAAAATTAAAGAAATGTCAAGAAAAATTTGTGTGTGTGTGTGTGTGTGTGTGTTTACTATTTGATTATTTCCCCTCCATTTTTTACACAGCAAGAGTTGTTGATCTACTCTTGACCATGTCATGATAACTTATGTACATCAATGAGATAAATCGTCATTTATTGAATTGCTCTTAATCACTATTCTCTTCTCTGAAAAACTTAATCTTCAGAGAACATTTTAAGAATTTATCAAAATTTCCGAAGTTATCTCTTCAGAAGTTATCTTCTCTGTTTCTTTCCTTAATTTATCCATGAGGGTTTATGATATTATCAATCATGAGACGTCCATGATCAAGGTTTAATTGCTGGAATCCCTATAGGAAGTGACGATGATCCATGGAAGCGCGACAAGGAGTTGCTTTCTCTGCGTCCATGCTGGGAAGAGCCTTTGGACTGTGAGAACTTGGAATCAAATTTAATGCGATTAGCATCCACAAGTGACACCATCAAAGATAAGGTTTCCATTTTTATTATATCTTCCTTATTGTGTATGTGTGTCTAATCATTAATCAATTTCTCCTCTCTTTACTCACTAGCAGTTGTTTTGCGCTTATGGCAAAATAACTAATTGATTAAATGACGAAAAGAGTGTTATTTTAACACAAAAAATGAGTATCCCATTTAGAAATCTATTAGATCATCATATTCAATGATAAAGTGGGTGTGTTGATCAGACACCCATTGTTAAAATAATATTTGAGTAAACTACAGTCTTCTCCCTTGAGATAAGCTTTTATTACACTCTCCTCTATTTCTAAAACATGTTCACCTCCCCTTTATTTATAAATCATACACTCCTCTACCCTCTATTTCTGAAACATACACTCCCCTCCCTAAAAAAATTGAGAAATGCTACACTTTAATTTTTCTTGATTTTTTTTATTAATTTCCATTTTTTCATACTTATTATTGTACTTTTTATCCAAAATACCCTTTATTAATAGTTTTATATATTTATATATTAATTTTTTAACAAATTAAAAGATATGTACATATAATAATACAGAATATTGATATATTTATACATACATATATTTAATTTAATTTTTGAAATTTTAATATATTAAGAAAATAAAAGATAGATAGTAACAGTAATTTGTAATAATTTTTTTGAAAATTTAAAAATTACAATTTTTCAGGTGTTTATTTTGGTATATTAATATATATATATATAATATTTATTAATTTGTTTATAAAGATAAATCACAGAAAACACGATAGAAGAATTTTATGGTGTTACAATAAAAAAATAAATTAATATTGTAAAATTAATAATTGAAAAATGTAATTTTTATGTTTAAAAATAATAATTATAAATTATTGTTACTATTAATTATTTTTAATTCTAAGTAATTTAAAATGAATATATATAACTCAATATTTTATATTATTATAAATAACATATTTTATTTTATAAAAAAATATGTATAATTAATAAAGGGTATTTTAGTCAATAATAAAATAATAAGCATGAGAAAATGAATAACTAATGAAATTTTTAAAATGAATTAAAGTATAGATTATCTTAAATTTATAAGGGATGATAATGTATATATTAGAAATAGAGAGGAAATGAGTGTAATAATACTATCTCTCAAGGAAGGGGATTGTTTTTTATTAAGTTTATAGGAAAGGGGAGTGTAGATTTTAGAAACAAAGGGGAGTGGAGTGTAATAAATCTTTCTCTCAAGGGAGGGGTTATATTTTACTAATAATATTTTTTATGACAAAAAATATCTGCATGGTTGTAGAACATAGATGATGTACGTCCAAGAAGAATTGTTTATCTTAGTTAATAGTGTGGACTAAATGGAGGGCTGTAAACACAGCTCAAAGGGCAACCATTTCCATAACTTCAACAAATGAATACTGATTGTGAGCTGTCAGACTCGTAATAAATCAAAATTTAGTTTATAGTACAATCTAAGTTGTCTAGCAAGGAAGTGTTACTAACTAATTCAAAATTTGGTGATTTTTTTTTAAAGCAATTAATAAACTATCGGAAGAAAAATCAATTAAATAAATTATCTAAAAAGAGTTCTTACAAATTTAGGATTATATTATTAGTGACTCAAAAGAGTAATACAGAGTTAACCAATGGTTTGGCTTACATGAACACCAGAAAATCACAATTGCAATCCCCTAAATGATTAAGTTAAGTTAAATATCAATCACAATAACCTAATTCTTATCAGAATTAATTGACTAATTCCAATCCCTTCTACCAATTAAATCTACTTCAAACTATCAGTTAAATTATGTCCAATTGAACCCTAATCATGTATGACATTCACAATTGCATACATAAAATCAAAGCTGGCTCTCACAAATATAACAGTATTGAACATCACTAAATATAAGAGAAAATAAAATTAAAGATTGAAAAGTCAAGCTATAAATTGCATTAAAATAATAAAATCTCAAACATAATCCTTGGATACTTGGAATCCTTACACTAGAAAGAGAAAATCGTTAGCAGAAACTGAAACGGAGATTGGAATAGCCAAAAATCTTAGAGAGTAGAGAGAAGGTAGAAAGAGAGTAGAAAGAGAATGAAGCTAAATTGACTCTGAGAGATCTCTTCTATTAACCTAAGCTAAGTGGGTATAAATAATACATCATTATAGTCTCAAAAATGGGCCCAAAATAATTTTAAAAATACTGCTTTACAAACTGATACTGTCATTGGAGGATGCTATAGCAGTCTAGCACGCTGTACTAGTCAGGACCAATTTTTGTTCCATGGTGATCAATATAGTGGTCTAGTACTCGCTTAGATATTATTTCACACACTTCCAAGCCTATTTTGAATCCCAAAACATTCGAATTAGCTCTTGAATATAGAAATAGAAGTTGTATCCCTTTAAATAAGCTTTGCAATACCACAAGAATCACCTTAATTGAACATTTATGACTCCAGATATTGACAAAATACAAACAAGGGGTCATGCTGGATAGTATTCAGAACATTAGCAACCTATAATCTTGTAACTTGATTTTCAACAACAGGATTTTAGAATTAGATTTTGAACTGAATATGAAAATTATAGAACACTTCTTGGGCTTTCCAAAATATCTTATCTATAGATTTGTCTCAATCTGAACTCTAGAGAAATACAAATTTTTCATTACAATATTTCTTATAAATTTGCTTAAATGAGCTCCAGAACTATTTTATTTAGCTTCCCAAATTAAACACTATTCCAAGCTTCATGCACCATCGTGGATATCACTGTAAGTGAATAACACTCACAAAAAATGATTAAAAAACATGAAACTTTAAAACTTATTTATTCATTAAAATGATGCAATTTAACCATGACTTTATTCAATAACTCACAATAACAACTAATCACAAATCAATCAAATATCAATCATTCTAGTATATAAAATGATGCAATATGTCTAGAATTATAGTGGAAAAGAGGTACATGAATGCAACACAATCAAAGACTTTTTCTCCATAACGAAAGAACTGAACAAGTATCCTATCGCAAACTAGGCATTTCATTGACAAGAGAGAGAAGTACAGACTAATCTTCCAAAATTACACTACAACTTACCTGCCTAGAGTTTGCCAATGACTAGGTATACAACACTAGCAAAATGTAGTGCCTAAGGCTATGCATATGTATCAAGTATAAGAAAGGATTTTCTCATGTCAATTTTTTTTTTACTGTGTAATCTTTTACCATAATTGAAAAAATAGGACATAGACAATTATCATATTATATGAAAATTTCATATTTCGTCAAAACACAAGGAAATAATTTATTTTAGGTTATATTTGGTTAGGGGATATAAAAGAAAGATATATTTTTGTGGTTGAGTTCTAAATGTAATTTTATACATAAAGTTTATCTATTAAAAAATTTCACCTCAATTAGCCCCCTCATCCAAACACACTTTTTAGTGTTGAAAGGAAGTTTACCGATAGAGAATTGAATACCTTTGTCTGGAGTAAAGACATTTAATGCCTTTAGATTTATGTATTTGTGATAAAATGTATGAACAGGAAAAGTTATAACTAATATGGTTTTAAATGATTTTGACTTCATAAGTTTAAACATCCTATTCAACTTCATAATCTCATTCCAACAGGTTGCAGGGAACCATCAAGAAAGAGAAAAAGAAGTGCATTAATGTTGGACTTGAACACTGAACCCATTAGTGAAGTGGATTTGGATTCAGATTCAGTCATGGCTAGATTGGCTAGTGATGATACTAATAGTGGAGGAGGTAAACAACCTGGTACCACTTATATCTCTACATGATATGATTAATTTTAAAATTTTACGATAAATATTATTGAATATATATAAATCCTACATCTCATATTTAGATACGTTTATAATTAAGTTGGTGTGACACGCTATCTTAATAAAGTCAGAACTCTCACTTTTATTATGAGTATAAATAAATGTGAGATGTAAAAATTGTATTGATATAATAATTTCTTATTTTTTTGGAGATATGTAGTTGTCAGAAGTAGAAATTTGTTTTACTAACAGATGCACATTCCTATGTAGATTGATCTTTTAATAAAAATAAACTGATAAGGTCAATTAAAAGATAATTCCACTTTAATTAATTGAATTATACATAATTATCTGAGTTCTTGACAAGTCATTATGATTGGACTCATGATGAGAGGTTCTGGATAGTATATATGAGATCATAGGTTCAAACTTTATTGTATTTAAGATTCTAATGTTAAAAAAAAAAATGAGTCATTGATGTGTAAAACTACTATAGAAGAAACTAGATATTTGTACAACAAAGTTCGCATGTACAAACTAGAAATAATCTCAACGGCTAACACCAGATCAAATTAACTCACCAAATCACATTTCAAAGCCCATGTTGTTTGTAATTTAAAACAAATTGAGCAACCAAGCTTTACACACGAGTCCTGGTTACAGATCCAGGAATTTTAAATTTGGGGGGCAAAAATCATATATAAGTTTAATAAAATATTTTATATAATTTTTTCTTTTGGTGTGGGTCAAACTAATAATATAATGGGACAAAATAATATATACTCTTACACTAGTATATAGATTTTGAAATTTTAGTGGGGCACATCCCGCCACCCCTTCCAAGTAAATTCGTCCCAGCTTATGACATATAATTCTTAGACAAATTAATTTCTTATTCAACATCATTTAACTCACAAATATTAAGCAATTATTTGATCAGTATAGTCATATGCATGGCATTTGCGAAGGTTAACATGACATGTTATCAAATAAATGACCTGTCATAGCAACTGAATCACAGCCCTGACAACCAAATTGCTCCATCATGAATCACTAATGTACCCAAACTTGTCACGTTGATTTCATTGGGAAAAACCATAATGCATTGTTATCTGTCTTAGTTTGCTTTGAGTGTGTTTCTATCACTTTATGCACTTGCATTTACTTTTCCCCTCTTGTATATTTTGAACTTAGCTTGATCTAGCAGTGTTTGGATCACACTTCATCAAGTGGAACAGTTAGTGGAGAACAGCTTCATCTAAAAACCTAATGCACCGTTGACAACAAACAACAGATGAGTGTCTCAGAAATCAAATTGATATAAGTCAAGATGATGTAGAAATGGAAGCATTTTATACTTCGCATGAATATGGGACCCAATGTAGTTATTTCACATTTGCCTTATAAATTGGCCACCAATGGTAATGCTACAAGTGAATAGGCCAAGGAAGCATTGAAAATAGTACTTCATCACCAAGAACGATGCTTCTGTTTTGTTGGACTATGAACAGTACAACATCATGAAAACGAGCTTAGTTTATGTAAATATGTAATGTTGGACTATGAATGAGCTCAAAGCGTTATTTTGAATGTTGCTGCACACAAAGTACTAGTATTTCATGAGCAGCAAAAGATTAAGATACAAATTAGCCAAAAGAAGGTCTACCTCCTGAGTAGTATTAACAATCTGAGCTGCATTACTTTAAATTTGACATTCTTTTTTGGATTTTTAAAATCTCTACGCCTCTTAGATTACATGTTATTTGAGCGTAATCTCAATTTATTGTCCTGTTCATTTCACAATCTTTTCCAAACTTGTAAACAAGTGCTGTCCAACATACATAGGTACAGTTATTGCACTTTCAACTTGCTATATATAGTTTTGCAGTTCTAAAGTTCATGAAATATTACAGAATCACTCTAGGGATATTAAATCACTTGGCTTTAAAATATCATAATCTAATAAGGTCATTTGGCCCCTCAACTAAATCCATAAAGTTTACAAAAATAAACGTCCTCTAACAGCAATTAATCTGACTTCGTACCTCTAACAACAATTCCAACCCTGCAGCTAAGGCAGATTTATTAGAGTACTCCTCGCTTGGATTAGTATAAAATAAACACGGATGGCTCTTTCCTAATCGAGAGGCTAATTCTGCAGCCTGTGGAGGAATAATTAGAAGCCATGAAGGTAAGTTTCTGGCTGCTAATCTTGGGATGTATTGCTGCTCAGTCACAATGGCCGAATTATATATGGGGGAATTAAATATGATTAAATATAAACATATTTAATATAAAGTCATTGTTTAAAATAAATTCCAAGTGTGGATACCACATGATAACTTCAGGAGTTCCCAACACCCACTCTTGCTGATCGTTGGTGGATGAAGTGCATCCATTGGTTAACATGAATTGGGCAAGCTGAATTATACAACATGCAAATACAGCAGGCAAACAATTGTGTGGACAAAATAGCCGAGAATGGACAAAATAGCAAGAGTTCAATAGTTTCATGACACACCATGACTTTTATTACTTGATTGTTTATTCAGAGTTCCGCGTGTCTTCATATCATCTTCTTCTCTTCTTTGTCCCACCAATTATTTCTTGTCAATGAGACAACGAAGGGAATGTAAAAGATTTGTGATTTCCATCCTTTAACTATTATGGGGCACACTAGACCGGATAGCATTTTCTATGTAGTTTCTCTTATTCTCTCGAAATTCAAAAATAAATAAATAAACGACATTATCTCATACACTTAGTGTGAATGTGGGTCTGGATTATTATGGATGGACTTACAAAATAGACGCACTCCATTCGACACACTATTGGATGTTGTGAATAAAAGGAAATGATAATTTTTTAAAAAAGAATATCATGTTTTGATGGTGAATGCAAAAAGTGGTTGACTAGTGAGTTGATATTATGCGTACAAATAACAACTCCCTATTATTATTTGAATATGTATATGATCAATGATTGTCTTATAATTTGCTTTCACTGATTAGGTATAATGTCCCTTTTCTTTTTTTTAAAACTTCACTTTCCAAAGAAAATTGTATATTGAAAAATTAAAACGAAACAAATAGACAACTCAAGTGAGTGTACATGGATTAAGCAATGCCATAATGCTTTATTATAGATCATATTCATATTTATATTTAAATTGTTAAATTTTGAAATATCTTTGAATTGTTTTACATATAGTATTTTTTATGTCTCCCTTTACCTCTAGTTACAAGACTAGCCTCCATCATGGCAAGTAATAGGATATAAATGAGCAATAGGAAATAAATGATTAAACTACTATGCTCTGCAAATTTGAGCTTTTATAAGAGTTGATACTCATTAGCTATTGGTATTAGTTGAGCCCAATAGTATTTGGTATTAGGCTTTTTGTAAATTGTTCACCATTGTTGAAATGTTCATACTTCAGATATGTCCTTTAAGCAATCATACATCATTTGTTGGATGTTGATCATTGCTGAATTTATCTTATTACGTTTGACTACATGATCCTCTTTAGATTTGTTAGACTATTTGGTGGAAGAATGTTCGTTCTGGTAAGTGTGATTGTCACTTTATAAGTTTAGCATCTATATATGAAGAATAGGTACTTCCAAATGAAATATTTACAAGTTTAATATATTTAATTAAAAAGAGAAAAATTAAAATGGCTAATAACCGTTTGCATGGTAACGATCACAACGTAACAAATCTTTTCGATTTGCCATGGCTGGGTGTTGTGGTTCATGTACAGTGTCTAATAGCAAAAGACACATGTTTTCAAAATATAACCAATTACAATGTTCATGCCAGGTAATGATAGGTCACAACCTTTGGATAATAACATGTCCCTTAATTGTGACTATTTGCATCTGATCGTGAACCTCTATGTATCCAGCCGATAATCAACTATAAATAATTCTAATTATTGAACAAATTTTTCACTTTTACTTTATATATTATGTGATTTTAAGAGTTATTTAAAAGTTAATAAGTGGGAGAATTTCTTGTTATTGCTAGACAAGAAATTCATATAGAAGTTTCATTGTATCTTGGAGGAGTATCATTATCAACCCATAACAACTACGTGTGAGAGCGAATATTTATCTAAAGATAGCCATTGATTTATGTCTTAAAACCACATTATTCAAGTTATTGTTCATCATCTTCTACACAATTTTCCTAACGCCAAATAGTCGTCGTGCCTATATTGAGGATGTACCTGGTACTAGTACTTGTTGGTCAAGTACTGCAAGATGTCAACTATATACAAGTTTGGCCTAACAAAACATCAAATCTTGAAACTTTTATATTGGTTTACTTTCATGAAAACTTAGAGTTAGGACATTACAAATATTATATTTATCTCATGTTGCTTTATTGGTTGTTATTTTATATTTTTATGTAAAAAATACTCCCATTCCCATATATGCACCCTAGTTTTTTCAAAATTTTGTTTTCCCTCCCCATATCTGAAATTGGTATCGATACAGTACTTGTACCTATGCAACATAGTTTAGTGTTAATGTCTGGGATTCAATCTATTAAGGTGTGGCCTCTTTTAAAAGCTATTCTTTTGGTTGTACCTGTATGAAGCTCATGGTAAATGTTGAAGCACGTTGGTGAACGAGTGAGCTCCACAGAAATTATTGAAGTTTATACAGTTCATGTTTGATGCAAGGCACATGCAATCGTCGTTAAGTTTGAAATTATGCTGCTTCTTGTATTGGAAAATTCATAAATGAACTCTTGCTCCAAGGTAAACATTATTGAATCTGGATAAAAAAAATTTCTCCAATTTTTTTCTTTTCTTTTTTTTAATAATAATTATTCACTTTGCTGGTGCAATAAATACATGTGCAAAGCCATATTGCTTCAAGCTGCTTACCCTTTATTTCCATACTATTATATTTGTGACAGGACAAAAGAGATCATGCTAGGAACTTGGAAGTGGAAGTATGTCCTGATCTTGCTTATGCATACATCAGTCTTTCACAGGCGCGATGCAGAGGTCTGCCTATCAAAATCAAAGGCCATCAGACTGTACTCTGCTTCTAGATGCCATGCAATAGGTAAATATATGACCTTTTTTATTTCGAGTTTCATGTTTTTCATTCAATTTTTTCGCTGAGATGAAAATAGCGCAAACAGATTACAATCACTTAAAAGTAATTGACATATATTTTACAAAAGAATAAATAAATAATTGACATGTATTGTCTTGTAGGGAGTATTATTTGTTCATCGCTAGCTATGTGATATGTTGTAGCAATGAGGTGCCAAGAGATCACCGAGCTTGGATGAAACTTGTGAGGCAGGTACCTTAGTCCTTAGCGAAGCAAAGCACATGTCTTATAAAACAATCAAATAGATCTAACTTTCTCCTTGTCTTTCTTTCTTTTTTTTTCCTAATATTATGATGATAAACTAACCTACGTCTATGTGCACAATTTAACATATTTCCCAATGTGCAAAATATAGCAACCTCAAATATCAAAACAAAAATGTAGTTTAATATTTATGATATTCAGATGAAAGTTTGTTCTTTTAAGAAGATTAATAGCTTGCTTGGTTTTTCATTTGTAGCTCTGGAAACCATGGTTTAAGTAAAAACTACTACTTCTGTTCTCAAATATCAATTAGAAAATGATTGGAAAAGACTTAATAGTCTGAGAGAAACTTAGGTGTATTTTACCAAATTATCCTCATTACTTAATTGTTTCTACTTACTCTCTCTCCTCCACTATTTCACTTTCATTTATTTCATAAGGGTATAAGGTAGTGGATGTTGGAGAAGAGGCTGTAAATATTCTACTTACTTCTTAGACTTGCATATAATGTTTATTTATTTAATTCCTCAGGTGGAATGGACGAAGCAAAGGGCCTTCACAAAGAGGCTCTAAAAGCTTTCCGAGATGCTTTGGACATTGATCCTGGCCGTGTCCCAGTTTAATCACCATACAAGTTCTTAGACGGCGCAGTAATAATCGAATCTAGTTAGAAGCTTTCATTGATCCTGGCCATGTCCCCAGTTTAATCACCACTACAGTTCTTAGACGGCGAGTGATCAATGAATCCTGAGTTCAAAGCTTTCTGATGGACGCACTGCGGCATGACAGATTTTGTGATTCTGCTTGGTATAATCTTGGCCTTCTTCACAAGGATGAGGGTACAGCTTCATCATTAGTTGAAGCAGAATGTTTTCAGGCTAGCATTTTGATGCATGAACATCCTAGCATTACTTATTTCTTGGGATTAGATGGCAAGCAATTTTCTTGTGAATCCCCTTTGTCAAGTCAAGTTTTGGAAAAGTTAGTCAAAACAATAAACAAGATCACAGACTCTACAAGCAGTTTTGTGATGCCATGATTCTAGTATATCCATGTATAATTTTCACCTGTTTTTTATTTCTTTATCGGAAAACAATAAAAGAAATATGAAGATTGCATGCTTAATCATTTGCTTTGATTTTAATTTTGATCTTCTTGCTTGCTAGCTCCTCTTGTAATAAGCATAATGATTTCAGTGGTTAAACGTGCAGGAGAATGTGCCATTGTTACCCTCAGCTGCCTATAGGGCTTACGATTGAGTTGATGAAAAAGAAAGGTTTTTGGACATTAGCAACACTAAGCATATTGTAGTGTTGTTATTTTTATATAAATTGTTATTTAACATAGCAACATATATACTTGAACCAACGTTGGTAATTTATTTGATTAGTCCGGCAAAGTGATAAGCTTGTTTTCTTCTGACCTAAAAGACAAGGATTCATATATTGAAAATTTCTTTATGTTTATTGCGATAAAGGCATATGCACGTTTAGTATTTGCAAATTTCATCAAGTATAAGAGTCTATATGATCCCATATGAGAGATATTTTTGAGATGATTTTCTCTTAAAAAAATAAAAGAGGATATGATGTTTAAATACGTTTGGAGTAGTACTTTTTTGCACTAATATAATTTATTGGAGGAATGTTGCTTGATTAATGTTGTTATTATATGATAATCCTAAACTCTTGAATCCTATTTAAATATATTAATTAACAAATATAATTTATTGCCAAATTTCGGTTGTATAAAATTATTTAAGTATATTATTTATTTGATTATTAACACGAGCATTTGTTGTTAAGTGAAGGTGAGGTTGAGAGCATTTTTAGTAATTCATCCTAAAAATTGGCAAATTAGGGAAGATTAATGTATGTTGGATAATTAGAAGGGAGGTGAGTTGAATTTCAACAAATCTTAAGGAATGTGAGTATAGTTTATCCTTTATTTTATTTAATATTATCACTATCATTTTAAAACATTTTTTTTTGTTACAACAAGTATTGGCAGTTTGAAAATTAAAGAGATGATTAAGCATTAAGATTAATCAATAATCATCTACTCCGAGAACTTCCTCTAACTTCTCTGGCTTTCTCTCATCTTTGTTAATTCCAAATTTCGATCATGCCTACTCCCAAAGCTTTCTAATTATTCTCCCTGATTCGATTGGGTTGTTCTATTGACTTAGGTTTTGAATCTACATCCCAAATTTGTTCTCCCATGATTAATATCTTTTTTCCCATTTATACTTTGGTATAATGGTCTCTTATACTTTATTCATACAAGTATTCCATTATTTTCCTTCACCTAACTTCCATTTTCAATTTCAAATGTCTCAATTTTTTATTTTTTATTTTTTTGCTGGTTTCAATTAAGCTAGTTTATTAGGTAACTTGAAATTTGATATATTTTTTTTATTGTGCTTCAACATGAATTGAATCAATTGATGGTTGATTTGAATTAGTTGATTTAGGTCAGAGGGTTTAGGAGAAGACGAGGCATGGATCATGAGAGAAGAGTTGGAAGGTTGAGAGAAAACCATGATTCGATTGACCAGCTTTTTTTTTTTTTTTCCAGATGAGATGGTGAACACTAGCCATATTTAAAGCATTTCTTTTTGGGGATTTCTTTAATATCATATAAAATTCACGGATATCAGTAATTTTTAGATAATTTGTGATTAAAAATTTATCACGTGTCCCACTAATTAAATTTATTAATATTTTAAATGTTTATGATTAAATTACAATTTTTGGATTTAAAAGGTACTGACACTCTTGTCATACCAAAACAAAAACCTTTCTTTTTTTAATATTGTTGCTGTTAATCCTAATTATATTCACTAATAGCATTTTACCTTTAAACAGATTCTTCAAATCGATGCACATGGGGCCATTAATCACACATATTTTCATTTCGTTAGTTACCCATCAAAGCTTTAGTGATAAAACTTTAACTTCAAGCTACCTTTTTTAATACTTTATCTTATCTATTTCAAAATAAATATATCTTTCTCTTTTTTTGGTACATTTATAAAGGATATACTTCTTCTATTATCTAATAAATGTCCATCTATAAAATTTTATTTTTCTACTATTATTTGCCCTTTTAAGATATCTAGACAACATTAATTATTCTTTTTCTTTGATACCCTTATAAGGGAGAGTTAGTAGATAGATTAAATATTTAGATGACAGAGAGTATTGGGATAGGTGATAAGAGTAATGTTGTAAAATATACTTAAATTTACTCTAAATTCAAGTTCATCTAATTATTTCCTTAATATATATACATAAGTACATATGGACACTTATTAGAGAATGAAGGTAATATTTGATTATAAATTTATCAAAAAAATAAAAGAGAAATTTATTTTAAAATGGATGGAGTGCCATTTAGTGCTTTCTAAGTGTAAAATTCTAATTTTTCTAGGAGACAATGTTTTTTTTTCTTAAATAGGGGTGTAAAAATAAGTTGGGCTAAGTTGTAGCAAACACAAACCCGATTCATCTTTAGACCAAATCAATGTATAGAACCCAAACTTAACCTGATAATGACTGAGTTTTGGATTTGGGTATTTTACATTATAAAATTTTATAAGTAAAAAATAAAATTTAATAAATATTTTATAATTTTATTTAAAATCAGATCATATCAATTAAAATTAAGACAAAATTATGAAAAAATATATTAATTGCATTAAAAATTGTATAAAATTTCACTAATTATTATAAAAATATATATATATATTTCTAAAAAAGATATTTAACTTCATATCAAATTGAGCTAATCCAAAATATAAATTGAATCCAGCTTGAAAAATTATAAATCAGATCAAATTTGAAGATCAAAACCTAAACCTGATTCAATAAGTTTCAAATTGGGTCAAATTGACTGAGCGGGTTAAGTTATAAACACCTGCTTTTGCCTTTACGTGTGTAATATGGCAGGGAAAGAGTAGAGGTCTTTGCCCGTAAAAGGCGTAGATAGGTTGATTTCCTGAATTTTAGCTCTTCTTTTAATGCTAAAAGCATTCAATGTTCTTTGAAAAATAAAAAAGCTCTTATTTTCACGCGTTTGTTTGCTTTTGCACCAATTTGGAAATGTGGATTCTTCTTTAATCACCAAGAAGTTGCAGCGATGATTTAGTAGAAGGAACGAGCGTGGGTGGAAGGAAGTCCCGCGTATAAAGCAAATGGGAACGCAATTTCGCCCATCCACGCTAATATTGTGTACCTAAATTGTCGATTTGTCGTAAATAGTCATCCGCTTTTTTCTAATAGTTTGTCTCCAATTTATTATTCCATCCCTTCTTCAATAATTATCCAACCATAAATACACATGAAAAGTAAAAATAATAGTTAAAAAACTATTAAAGTTTGAAAAAATTTAAATTAATTTATTAAATTAATTTTGTTTCATTTTAATATTTCAACATTCTCTTTCCTCTTTCCTATATCTCTCTCATCCTCAATTTGTATTTAATAAAAATATTATTAAAAAATAATTAATACTACTTAATTTTTTTAAATAGATAATTATTTGTATACAAAAAAAAATTTTAAAATAGAAAACTATTCAAGAATGAGAGGTGTATAAACAAAACGAGTTTTGCTAATTGGTTCTTTAAATGAGATTTACTAATCATTGTCCTAACGATATTAAATAAAATAAATACTTAAACTTAGTGATAGATTTCAAGTATTGAAAATATAAAAGTTCATCTACTAGAAGGGGTTTTTTTTAATATCTTTAACCATTGCCGTGATCGGATAGACCCTAAACAAAATTAACTAATTTGTTGTTAATTTTATAATAGTAAATCATGTTAATTTTTAAAAATAAAAATATTTAACATGCCTATATATTATTAAATTAAATTAGTTTTGAAAAATAATTTTTAACTCAAATTAATTTAATAATTTGCTAAGATTTACTTAAAATAAATTAACGTAATTTACAGCCACAAAATTAAAGACTAATTGATTATATTTTAAATTTTAAAAATTAAAATAACTTACGTCCACGATTTTAAATATCCAAATCACCTTTAGCTCTTTCTAAATTCCAAATTAAAGTTCTTACTTCCATTAAATACTGCGAATCGACTTATTTCCATCCCTTAAACAAAAAGACTATCATTACATATTAACCCATATTTCAAATTTCAGCTTGTCCAAATTATTTATTTAGAAACTTTTGAAAATAAAATATTCTAATAATTTTTTTATTATTGTGTTTTTTTTCTTCCTTTTTTAACACCTTTATCTGTCCTGCTCTTTTTCCACGTGAATCGTTATCTTGTGTACTGTTAATTGATTCATATATATATCATTAGCGTGTCCTCTCCACTCTAAAGCTACCACACCACTCGCTTTTTGTTGTTGGTTCCTTGGCTTAGTGTACCATACGCGGACCATCGCTTTGCTCCTCTTCTTCTCTACTCTCTCGGTTTTCTACTTTCTTTGATTTTCCAAACGCAACCATCCTCAAACACTAACCTTCCTTGTTCTCATGGCTCTGCAAGCTTCCTGCTTTCCATCCTCTTCCTCTTCCTCTTCCTTCAACTATGAATGGCCTTACCATGTGTTTCTCAGCTTTAGGGGCAGTGATACTCGCCATGGTTTCACTGGCAATCTCTACAAAGCTTTAAGTGACAAAGGAATCCACACCTTCTTTGATGATCAGGAGCTTCAGGGAGGGGAGGAAATCACTCCAGCACTTGTCAAGGCCATTCAAGATTCCAGGATTGCTATTGTTGTGTTCTCTGTCAACTATGCATCTTCCTCCTTTTGCTTACATGAACTTGCCACGATCATGGACTGCGTTAAGGGGAAGGGCCGATTGGTTTTGCCGGTCTTTTATAACGTGGATCCATGCGACGTGCGACATCAGAGAGGTAGTTTTGGAGAAGCAATGACTAAGCATGAGGAGAGATTCAAGTACGAAAAGGAGAAGGTGCAGAAATGGAGGGAAGCGCTACGTCAAGCAGCTAGCTTGTCCGGAAAGGATTTTAAACTGGGGTAAGTTTTATCTTCAGAGATTAATTTTGATAAATTGTTATTGTAAAATATTTTGGACCGTCGACTAATTAGATATGATATTATCTTAGAGTTTAATAACCATGTTCGTGACTTTTAAAATATAGTTATTGCAAGTATCAAGTGCTTTTAGCAATGTCATAATATATGATCTAATTATTGTTTAAAATTTTGTTACATTGATAGGAGATATCAAAATTAATTCTTTTATCTTATATTTTGTTTCTCTATTTTTTTTTTTGGAACTTTTTATGTTAAATCTTCAAAAGAAAGAAAGTGCTTGTTCATCTTGAACAATTCATTTTGTTCTATATTAAATAGCTTGACTTATATTGCAGTAATAAAATTCTCAACACATGGGATTTGATGCATTTAATTAGTATGACTTGATGATGAGTTTTTTTTTATTGGACAGAAATGAATATGAATATGTTTGTATTGAGAAGATCATTAAAATGATCTCCAAAGATTAGTCGTGTTCCCTTACATATTGCGGATTACCCTATTGGACTAGAGTCTCGAGTGCTAGAAGTAAACTCACTTCTAAATGATGGATTTGATTGTGGAGTCCACATGGTAGGAATCTATGGAATTGGCGGGATAGGTAAAACAACACTTGCTCGAGCAATTTATAATTTCATTGCTGATCAATTTGAAGGTTTATGTTTTCTTGAAAATGTGAGAGCAAAATCAATTAAACTTGGATTGGTACATCTCCAAGAGACACTTCTTTCTGAAATGCTTGGAGATAAGGATATTAGGTTAGGAAGTGTCTATCGAGGAATTCCAATTATAAAGCAAAAGCTTCATCGAAAAAAGGTTCTTTTGGTTCTTGATGATGTTGACGAGTTTGAGCACTTGCGGCAACTGTTGGCGGGGTTGATTGGTTAGGTTCTGGTAGTAGAGTGATCATAACAACTCGAGACAAGCATTTGCTAACAGGTCATGGGATTGAGAGAAACTATAAAGTTGAGGGTTTAAGCAAGAAAGAAGCACTTGAGTTGCTAGGTAGGAATGCTTTCAAAAATGAAAACATTGATCCAAGTTATATGGACATTTTAAAGCATGCAGTTACTTATGCTTGTGGACTTCCATTGGCTTTGGAAGTAATAGGCTCCAACTTATTGGCAAAAGTATAGATGAATGCAAATCTATTAGCTCAGTATGAAAGAATTCCTAACAAAAAGATCCAAAAGATACTTGAAATAAGCTTTGATGCTTTGGAGGAATGTCATAAGAAAATCTTTCTTGATATTGCTTGTTGCTTCAATGGATATAACTGGGTAGAGGTTCAAGATATACTTCATGCTCGTCATGATGATTCCCTCAAAAATGGCATTAGTGTATTGCTTCAAAAATCTCTCTTAATGCCTGACAAGTATGGTTATTTGACAATACATGACTTGATTCGAGACATGGAGAGAGAATTATTCGTCAAGAGTCACCCAAACATCCTGGCAATTAAGTTGGTTATGGATTCCTGAGAATGTAGTTCAAGTTTTAGAAGAGAAAATAGTAAGTATGACTAATATGGGTAATTTAGTTTTTCATTAATTTTTCAATCTTAATTGATTTCTTTAGACCATTTTTATATTCATGACAAATATTGTTTTTCTTCTTGTACTTCCAATCTTTTGTTGGTAGTATGAGTTCCTTTCTCACTTGCTTCATTTATCCTTTGTTTTTAAGGACTAGTTAGAACTTTAACACTGTGTACATGTATTGTGGTTGACTCATGCCTTTTTGTGTTTAAAGGGAACTAGTGAAATTGAAATTATGATTCTGGATGCTTCCAAACTTGAAAAAATAGTTGTAGAATGGAATGGAAAGGCCTTCAAGAAAATGAAGAACCTTGAAATTTTGATAATAAGAAACACTCATTTCTCCCAAGGTGCCAAACATCTCCCCAATAGTTTAAGAGTATTGGAATGGTGGAATTATCCTTCAATTTCATTACCTTCTGATTTTTATCCAAAGAAGCTTGCCATATTCAAGTTACCTGAGAGCAGTTTAATGTCAATCGGGTTTATCGAGAAGCGAAAGGTAAGTATTGATGAGTTCTTTTCCCTTATCTAATATATATTGATGAATTCATTTTACGATTATTCATTTGATATGTATTTCTTCTTTTTCATTTTTTTTCTTTGCAGGTCATGAACTTGAAAGTTCTTAAACTTGACAAGTCTAATATAGAATATATACCTGATGTATCTGGTGTCCCAAATTTAAAAACACTATCATTTGTAGATTGTGGGAATTTAATTAAAGTTCACAAATCAGTTGGATTCTTGGATAAACTTTGTCAGTTGGGTGTTTCAGGCTGTAGCAAGCTTAGGAGTTTTCCTGCCCTTATGTTGCCCTATCTTACAGGATTGTATTTTTCTGGGTGCTCAAGCCTTGAGAATTTTCCAGAAATTTTAGGAGATATGGAGCGTTTAGCATACGTTTCTTTGTATAGTACTTCAATAAAAGAATTGCCATATTCTTTTACAAATCTTTGGAAACTTAAATCTCTGACATTTGGCAATCTTTGGAACAATGACATTAATGTTCATGGATGTGTAGAGCTGCAATTTCCTAAACCAGATGAAGATGGAGGACAAGGGAGCTCAATGGTTTCTTCAACTGTAGTAAATTTTTCCTTTAAATTCTGTAACACGCTTGATGAATTCTTTGCAATGTTTCTTTCTTTATCTCGCCATGTGGTAACTTTAGACCTGTCTGGGAATGATTTCACCATTCTTCCGGAAAGCATAAAAGAACTTTGCTCGTTGAGGATACTAACTTTGGATGATTGCAAGGAACTTGGAGAAATTAGAGGGATTCCACCTAATATAGAAGAGTTCTCTGCAAGAAACTGTATATCCCTGAGAAGGATGCTACTTAATAAGGTAGTTCCCATTTTCATTCGTATTTGATTTGATAATTCAAGATTGATATATATGTATTGAGCTTGATTCAAATTCCTCATGTCTATGTTGTTAAAATTATGAATCACGATTGGTTAACAGGAATATTATAGCCGTAATGGATATGGATACGTTTTTCTATTTTAAATAAACTTGCTTTGAAAGTCGAACATGAAAAGGTGTGGTGACTTATCTTACTCATGCCTTCTGCTGCTACTTTGGGTAGTTGGCTGTAATGTATATATCCTACTACTATTGTATTTGTATAGAATACTATTATTTTTACTTATGAAATGTGGGACAGTGAATTGATTCACATCTCATTTATCATTAGATGTGATGTAGATCCCATTTAAGTAGAGTTCAATCTTATTCAATAATAAATGATATATGAGTTGATAAGTTGTTCTACAAGTACAATTATCATTTCTCATTTGTATATGGATTCTAAGGGATTGGTATCATATGAAAATGAATGATTCATTGGAATTAGAAAAAAATATATTTTTTCCTTTCTTGGTATTTTCCTTCCATTGTAGAATTAGTTTTGTTGAAAAGAACATTGGCGTGTTTAATTTCTATGCAATCACATATAACTCATCTAATTAAATTATTTTATTTGTATAATTTTTTATATAGTGAATGTGAGATTCAACTACTTTTGTTGATGTGATAATAAATAATTAAATAACAGTATAAAACTTTTTTACAATGTATAAAAGTTTTTTATACATTAGTGGTGTAAAACTTTTTTACACTGTTAATGTATAAAAATTAAGCTCATGATTTAATTTAAAAATTAGTTAATATTTTTATGTATATAACTCCAATTCGAAATAATATATCAAAGATCTTGTTGATTCAAAAGGTAAGTGTTGAGTTCTTTTCCATTGTTTATATTGATGAATTCATTTTACGATTATTCATTTGATATGTATTTCTTCTTTTCCATGTTTTTTTCTTGCAGATCATGAACTTGAAAGTTCTTAAATTTGACAATTCTAATATAGAATATATACCTGATATATCTGGTGTCCCATATTTAGAAGAGCTATCATTTCAAGGTTGTGGGAATTTAATTAAAGTTCACAAATCAATTGGATTCTTGGATAAACTTTCTCAGTTGGGTATTTTAGGCTGTAGTAAGCTTAGGAGTTTTCCTGCCCTCATTCTGCCCTGTCTTGTAGGATTGGATTTTTCTGGGTGCTCAAGCCTTGAGAATTTTCCAGAAATATTAGGAGGTATGGAGGCTTTAACATACGTTTATTTGAAGGATACTTCAATAAAAGAATTGCCATATTCTTTTACAAATCTTTGGAACCTTAAAGCTTTGACATTTGGCAATCTTTGGAACAACGACATTAATGTTCATGGATGTGGAGAGCTGCAATTTCCTAAACAAGATGAAGATGGAGGACAAGGGAGCTCAATGGTTTCTTCAACTGCAGCAAATGTTTCCTTTGAATTCTGTAACACGCTTGATGAATTCTTTGCAATGTTTCTTTCTTTATCTCGCCATGTGGTAAGTTTAGACCTGTCCGAGAATGATTTCACCATTCTTCCGGAAAGCATCAAAGAATTTTGCTCGTTAAAGATACTAACTTTGGATGATTGCGAGGAACTTAGAGAAATTAGAGGGTTTCCACCTAACATAGAAGAGTTCTCTGTAGCAAACTGCGTGTCTTTCACCATTCTTTCAGAAAGTATCAAAGAACTTTGTTCATTGAGGAAACTAATTTTGGATGATTGCAAGAAACTTAGAGAAATTAGAGGGTTTCCACCTAACATAGAAGAGTTCTCTGCAGCAAACTGCATGTCCCTGACTCCTCGTGTAGAAGCATGCTACTTAATGAGGTCGTTCCTATTTTCATTCGTATTTGATTTGATAATTCAAGATTGATCTATATATATTGAGCTTGATTCAAATTCCTCATGTCTATGTTGATAAATTTATGAATTATGTTTGGTTAATAGGAATATTATAGCCGTAATGGATATGGATACAAGAGTTTTTATTTCCCAGGAGGTAGTATTCCGAAATGGTTTGAGCACAGCAGGAGAAATTCAGTTTCCTTCTGGTTTCGTAACAAGCCCCCTTCAATCTCTGTATGTGTCGTTCGGAGAAAAGATATATTTGGTTACTCAAACTCCGTTTGGGCTGAAGTGTACATCAATGGAAATAGAATATATACATTATATCCATCATATCCATTCCAGCTTTATAATGGTAGCAGGTTCAATTGTACAGAGGATCATATAAATATTTTTAATCACGGAAGGATATTGCCCAATCAAGAGTTGGCACACGAGTTACTTTCAGAAAACGAATGGAATCATGTGGTCATTATTGTGGTGCGTAGAGATGCGTGGAACATGAAAGGGTTTCCACTTGAGGAAAAACTTGGAATCCATGTACACAAACATGAGAGTAAGATGGAGGATATTCGATTCACTGATCCACTGTTGCAAGAAAAAGAGGTGAACATGGGAGATTTTCATAGAGATACAGAGCAGGAAAAGAATTTGACTACGTTGGCTTCCGTGGAAACGCAACAAGGAATGGGGCTTTCATTGCATCTTCCTCAGGCGATGAATTCGTTGAATGATAATGTGAATGGGGATTTAAATTCAGGTAACTGACGTTTATCGCAATTTTTTGTCTGCTTTAATTGTTATTAATTTTACCTGCCTTAAAAAGTTTGCTCCTCAAGGTTGATGAAGGAACAAAAAGGGAAAAATTATTATTAAGGCCATTCTGAATACGTGCATAATCTTAAAGGACAAAAACCAATTTAAATTACTAAGAAAAAATCATATAAAATTTATTTGGAGGGAAGATCTTTTAAACTTATTACCTTTTTTGCATGTTGAGAATTGGCTATTTATTTTTAATGAGTGGTTTCCCGTAGTCAAAAAATTTATATGTTGGATATATGTAGTTTAGAAGAAATAGATTACTACAATTCTTTTTAGTGGTTATTTGCTCATATTGTGGCAATAAAAATAAAATTTTGCATTAAATTCAGGAAATTTCGACTATATTTATGAGTGACTATTGCATTTTGTTGAGTGATGGTTATTTGTTCTTGTGAATGGCTAACGATTATAATTGGTTCTATATGAAACCAATAAAATGAATATTGTTTACAGTGGTCATTTATTATGCAAAGTTTATTATTTTTTGAGTGGCTATGGTTATTACTGAATGGGTGACCAACTAACAGATATAAGTGAAAAACGTGTTGTAATTGAGATATATGAATGTGATTAATATTCGTGAATGAGTATTTTATAATGTGTGGTTATTGCAGTTACATACATTCAAATAATAATAAAAAAAAGTCATAGAATACGCTACGCTACCTATATATATATATATAACAATCCAGTTTAGGATATATATGATAATCTGACTTAATTTTCAAATATGTAAGTGCACTTTTTCTTTTTTTGTTTCTATTGTTTTTTTTGTCTTTTAATTTGACTAATATGCCTTGCGTTTGCTTTAAAAATCATACTATAAATAGCCACTTCTCTCATCTAAATCTTGACCTGTTATCTTAATATTAAAATATGTACGTCGAGAAAGCTTATAGAATATACTTTTAAATTTAATATGACTAAACAAATATGCTCAATGAAATATCTCGTGTGATTCGGTGATAATATAGGAAACAGTTATGGAAAAATTTTTATGTGCTCAAAAAATAAGATAACTTATTTGCTCTATTATATTCACTAATTGACACATAAAGTCACACTAAGAATTTCTCGTTATACACGTGAGAAGATAATTCATAACTCAATCAATAAGAAAATATAAGACTATTGCAAACAACCACTTTTCCCAGCTAGTTCCTAAAAGTTTTGGCTCCTGTTGCATTATACCCTTTTGGTTATTTTTGTTGCTTTATGTATTGGAGCTTTATTTATTAGATTTAACCACATCAGGTAGTGCAGATTTGTCAAAAGACAAAGGAAAAGATATAATGGTATACAATCACAGCAGTGAGGAAAATTTTATGCACTCGTGTGGGCAAGAACTTCTTCACAATAATAGGGAATCAAATTCAATGAAATTAGCGTTCACAAGTGACACCATCCGAGAAGGTTTTGTTTCCTTTTTTATTTCTTCATTTATTTATTTATTTTTGTGTGTGTGTGTGTGTTTGTGTGTTTACTATTTGATTATTTTTCCCCCATTTTTGTCGTTGATCTACTCTTGACTATATCTGCTTTGCATTGTAGGTTCATCATGTCATGATAACTTATGTACATCAATGAGATAAATCATCATTTATTGAATTGCTCTTAATCACTATTCTCTTCTCTGAAAAATTTAATCTTCAGAGAACATTTTAAGAATTTATCAAAATTTCTGAAGTTATCTCTTCAGAAGTTACCTTCTCTGTTTCTTTCGTTACTTTATTTATGAGGGTTTGTGATATTATCAATCATGAGACGTCCATGATCAAGGTTTAATTGCTGGAATCCATACAGGAAGTGACAAGGATTCATGGAAGCGCGACAAGGAGTTGCTTTCTCTGCGTCCATGCTGGGAAGAGCCTTTGGACTGTGAGAACTTGGAATCAAATTTAATGCAATTAGCATCCACAAGTGACACCATCAAAGATCAAGGTTTCCTTTTTTATTATATCTTCCTTATTGTGTGTGTGCGCGCCTAATCGATAATTTATTTCTCCTCTCTTTACTCAGTAGTAGTTGTTTTGCACTTATGGCAAAATAACTAATTAATTATATGATGAAAATAGGTGTTATTTTAACACAGAAGTGAGTATCTCATTAAGCCATCCATTATATTATACCATAACAGTCAATGATAAAGTGGGTGTGTTGATGAGACACCCTTTGTTAAAATAATATTTGAGTAAATAC
The DNA here is from genome assembly GCA_030441495.1 of Dalbergia oliveri. NCBI lineage: Eukaryota > Viridiplantae > Streptophyta > Magnoliopsida > Fabales > Fabaceae > Dalbergia > Dalbergia oliveri. The sequence continues at coordinate 18,511,780 of JAMLFY010000013.1, read as the reverse complement.
AGTTCTCTCCCTTGAGATAAACTTTTATTACACTCCCCTCTATTTCTAAAATATGTTCATCTCCCCTTTATTTATAAATCACACACTTCTCTGCCATCTATTTATAAAACATACATTCCCTTCTCTAAAAAAAATTGAGAAATGCTACACTTTAATTTTTCTTAATTTTTTATTAATTTTCCATTTTTTCATACTTATTATTGTACTTTTTGACCAAAATACCCTTTATTAATAGTTTTATATATTTATATATTAATTTTTTAACAAATTAAAATATATGTACATATAATAATCAGAATACTGATATATTGATATATTGATATATACATATATTTTATTCAACTTTTAAAATTTTTATATATTAAGAAAATACATTATACATAGTAACAGTATTTGTAATAATTTTTTTGAAAATAAAAAATTACAATTTTCAGGTATTTTTAGAATACTAATATATATATATATTGTCATGACTCAATCTTAGACAGTGACCGGCACATAGGCTAGATGAATTCACCTAGCCCAACAAGCCTAAAGATATGATCCCACTAAATTAAATTACAAATTTAAATACTTTGACTATGAAATCCGGTAGAACCTCCCTTAAAAACTAAATAACCTACATATCAAGTTTAACCTATTATATAATGCAATGACATAATCTGATTTTAACAGCTAGTACATTCTAGTATTTCTAATTATTGACATAATAAGGACTAGTTATACAAAAGGTCATGCTTAAACTCTTGTTCATACACATAAATCAAAATACTCAACCTATGTCCTATAGCTACAAAATATTGAAATCAACAACTAAAAAGTCTTAATTGACCATAGAGGCCTACCAAAAAGAATATCTTGGGCAAATGGTAATCCCAGGAACCTACTCAGCTACCTAAAAACCTAGAGGAAAAGAGAAGGGGTAAGTCAAACAGATCTAGTGAGGACTATAAAAGTGGACAAGAAGGAGAAATTGATCAATGCACAAGCATGTAATATAAAACGAGGATAGGCTATAAATCATACACATTTCTAAAGGCCAATAATAAAAATATAATAGTCCATACTTCCTATACTTCTTCCACAAATTGAAAATAAATATTCTTTGAAATTTTATTCCTAAGCAAACTCTAAAAAATAAATTACCAAATACTCTTTCACACTATTTTCTCCAATTCCTTATTCTCACATAAAATTTACTTCATAATCAAATACTCAAATATTCGTGAGGGTTACATAAGAAGGATAAATCTTATTTGGGAGTAATCTTAACTCGTCAATCACAATGTTTATTATTTCTCAAATAAGATTCTTTCAAACTTTATCTCACTAAGAGAAACTATGTGCACATAGGCCCTTACATCTCTTCGCTACGACAAGCGGTAATGCCATTATATCTTTTCGCTATGGCGAGCGGTATTGCCATTATATCTCTTCGCTATGGCTAGGTAATTCCATCTTAGAACCCATCATAGTTTTCTTAAATAAATTTTTTATCAAACACAATTTACAAATCTAAAATCCAATCTTCATATTAATCTAACCTTGCAAGTATCAAATATCATAAACTCTTCCAATGTATATTGAAATAACATAACAAAATCATGACATTATAAAATCAACAAAAAGAGCTAGCAATAATTTCAACAAAATCATCAAGTTATTTAATAACCATCATATTTGAGAAAAATTAACTAATCGAACTAACCAATTAATTCAAGTAGCTCGGAATGAAAATTTTATCAAGTATAATAAATTAGTTTCTCCCTAAAAATAATTTAAAACACTGCTACTATGTAAATAGTCGCTCATAGTACAAAAGGATCAACTTGGCCTCTCCCTAAGCTTGGAGGAGTAGCTCGCTCGTTAACAAAATTTAGCAAACATAAACATTTTGACAGGTTTAAACAATTTATTTCAAAATAATTTATCAATTAGAAAGCCCATTGAATAAAACCCCCAATTTATAGAACTTTGGGTTCATAAAGATTAGAGAAAAAGCCTTGACTCTACCCACTACAATCTATTAATTTTAGAGCTTCTAACTTACTAGATTTGTACTTAAAATTTCAAATATATATCCATTTACTATATTTGAGAGCTCATTAGTTCTTAAGATATACCCCAGTAACAAAAAAATGGATGAGATTGAGATTGGAGACTTATCTCAAATTTTGGAAGCAAATAGATATGAAGATTTAATGACAAACTAAGATTATAATGGAGTTTATGGGTTGAAAAAAAAAGAAAAAGAAAGGGGAGAAGATGATGAAGTGAATGTGGTTGAAGGAGGACAAAGACAAAGAGAGGAGGTGAGGGAAATGGTTGAGATTTTTTGGGTGGGGGAGGGAAATGGGCTTCCCCCTCCCTCCCCTCCCCCGTCTTCTTTTAAAGACTTAACATAATTATCAAATTGCCCCTATATTAAGTTTTCTTTTCTTTCCTGTTATGTTTTATATATATATATATATAATATTTATTAATTTTGTACATAAAGGTGAATAACAGAAAACACAATAGAAGAATTTTATAATGTTACAATAAAAATATAGATTAATAATCGAAAAAAATAATTTGTATGTTTAAAAATAATAATTTTAAATTAGTGTTCCTATTAATTATTTTTAATTCTAAGTAATTTAAAATGAATATATATAACTCAATATTTTATATTATTACAAATCACATATTTTATTTTATAAAAAATTATATGTATAATTAATATAGGGTATTTTAGTCAATAAGAAAATAATAAGCATGAGAAAATGAATAACTAATGAAATTTTAAAAATAAATTAAAGTGTAGCTTATCTTAAATTCATAAGGGAGAATAATGTATAGTTTAGAAATAGAGACAAAAAGGAGTGTAATAATACTATCTCTTAAGGAGGGGATTGTATTTTATTCTTAAGTTTTTAGGGGAGATGAGTGTATATTTTAGAAATAAAGAGAGTGGAGTGTAATAAAACCTTCTCTCAAGGGAGGGTTTATATTTTACTAATAATATTTTTTATGACGACATTTCATATAAAAATATGGGTCTTACCACTTAATGAAAATGAAATGTCAATTTATCATTGAATACACAAAAAGAAAAATAATTATTTTTAACAATTACAATATTAAAAATATTAATAAAAATATTATAAAAAAATAATTTTAACATAAAATGAACATTAAAATACTTATAAACTCTTTTTCAACAATTATTAAAGAGTAATGTTCAAATATGATTTCCCATTATTAAATGTCAGCATAGATATCATAAAGCCTATTCATAGAGGTCCTAACACAGAAGTATGTCAAAATTTGGGTGAAATATGTCCAGGAAGAATTGTTCATCTTAGTTAATAGTGTGGAGACTTAATGGTGGGTGTAAACACAACTCAAAAGGGCAACCATTTCCATAACTTCAACAAACGAATACTGATTGCGAGCTGTTGGATTCACAATAAATTAAAATTTAGTCTATATAGTAAATAACACAATCTAAGTCATCTCACAAGGAAGTGTTACTAGTCAATTGAAAATTGGGGATTTTGTTTGAAGGAAATTAACAAATTAAAATACTGAAAAAAAATTAATTAAATAAATTATCCGCATAAAGAGTTCTTATATATTCAGGATTATGTTATCACTTACTCAAAAGAATAATTCACAGAGGTAATTATTTTCATCAATTCACAATCATACAATCAGTGATATAATTCTACCTTGCAATCGCATAATCCACAATGACCAATGGTTTGGCTAACATGAACACCAAGAAATCACAATTGAAATCCCCTAAATGATTATGCTAACTTAAATGTCAATCATAATAACCTAATTCTTATCAGAATTAATTAACTAATTTCAGTTCTCTTTACCAATTAAATACACTTCAAACTATCAGTTAAATTATATCTAATTAGGACCCTAATCATGCATGACATTCGCAATTGCATACACATAATCAAAGTTGGCTCTCACAAATATAATTGTATCGAACAGCATAAAAATATAAGAGAGAGAGAAAGAAAGGTTGAAAAGTCAAATCATAAATTGCATTAAAGTAATGGAGTCTCAAACATAATCCTTGGATAATTAGAATCCTTGCACTAGAGAGAAAATCCCTAACGGGAACTAAAACGGAGATTGGAATACTAAAAAATCCTAAAGATAGTAGAGAGAATCACTAAAAAAAATCAGCGATTAGTGACCGATTTTTCGGTCACTAATTTCATGAAATCGATCGCTAAATTTAGTAGTGACCGATTTAGCGACCGAAAATAGAAGTTGCTAAAACCATGGTTGCTAAAATATTAGTAACCGATTTTATTGGTCACTAAATCTTGTGACTGATTTAGTGATTGATTTTTCCATCTGTACAACCAATTTCGGTTGGTGGGTTGGTGTGCTATTAGCGACCATAAGTCAGTCACAACATGTTGTGACCGATTTAGTGACCGATTTTCCCATTCATACAACCAATTTTGGTCAATGCTATTAGCAAATAAATCGGTCACTAATATGAGATCCTAAAAAAGAGAAAAACTTAAATTTTTATATCTCACTTTTAAAATTTATATATATATATATATATATATATATATATATATATCAAATAAGAAATTATATATCTACACACAAATAAACAAACTTAAAAATTGCCAATATATTTTAACAAGTGGTTAATATCATACCATCAAAATAACTTCGATCTAAATATTTGAAATTTTACAATAACATTAAGCTCTATAATCTAAAATAAAAATAGAAATATATATTAAAAATACTTTGGACAATAAATTTTCAATATAGTCATAATTTATTTAAATTGATTTTAATAATCATTTATTTTGAAGTTAAAATTAAATTAAATTTAAGTATTGTTATTTTAGTTTTAGATATATGATTTTCTAAGTTCAAATAGTCAATTAAATTATTGAATCTAATATGTTTTTGCATGAATTAAACCAATCCCTTAACATATTCATTCATGCCTTCAATGGTGGATTCTGGAACTCTTAATTCAGCCTGTAACACATCCACTTCTTCCTTGAACTCGTAGTTGTGTTCTTCTAATTCCAACAATTGGATTCCTTGAGCCTATACAACAATGCTTTCCCTAAACAAATAATAACCAATCATCGAAGCTAAATCTCCTTCATTTAAATGAAGCATATACAAAAATTCACAATGAAGGAAGGAATGTTCAACACTAATTACAATTTAGCGATGAAATTCAATAAAGCATTATAAACTTGAGGGAACCAACAAATCACAAAATCATGCAAGGAAACTTGCTAGAAGAATCAAAACTCTTGAATCTTTAATTACACTTGTCAGTAAATATTTATAAATGGAAGAGGAGAAGGATCAAGAATGGCCCCAAAGAATCTAGAAGCCCTGATCAATAAAGAATGAAACAATACATGATAGCTACACCGACCTCAGTAATCAATCCCATAAATGAAATAAAAAAACAAATTCATTGAATTGTCTAAATGGAAAAAAGTCACTAGCCTAGCACTTACACCTATAACATATGACTCCACATAGATATATTCAATGCATGGCATGGGAATTGCAATGCTCCACTATTGACAGATTTAAAATAGGAACAAACAAAAAAAGGTTCTTTATTACTAATTTGTTGTTGTTCAGAAGAAGCAAAAGCATTTGAAAAGGGCAAACCGAGATTGACCACGAATATGTGTAGTTCCTATCTACATAAATCCACTCAACTGAAACTAGTTACTAATTCAAAACATGAGTTGGAACCAAACTGAAAAATACCAAACCGAGATTGACGACTTGGAACCAAACTAAAGATAGAGAGAAGAGAATGGAAAACCAATGACTGAGCGGGCTAGGCTACACGGAACGAAGGGTTGCTGGTCAACTCGCAGCAGCAATGTCGCGCCTGAACGTTTAGTGGCTCGTGACGTGCAGCTCAACTGCAACGATGGCAATGACGAACTAGAAAACTCGCAGTGGCTCGCGGTGGTGATGGGGTTCAACGATGATGGAACGACAAGCCGGGTAGGAAAAAAAACATTGATGTAGCCACAACAACCCTACAAAACCAAAGGTGTTCCAGCTATTCTTAAGAACTAGCTAAGTAAAGAAACAACATTTCATGCTAGATTATATCATTCTAGTGTAATATGGCACTAAAATTACAGCTACTATTTTTCTAAGGGAAGGAGTACATATAACCTCAAATTACATGATTATGGAGAAAAATCTAACAAAACACACAAACTATAAACAATGCATGATTAATTTTCATCTTCAAGTTAGCCTCACAAGTAGTTTTTCATTTGGAAATAAGCAAATTCATTTACAAACTATAAAGGCAAGTGAACTTGAAAACTAACACGAGATATAGGACGTTGAAGACTAACATTTAGTCACTCACTAAGATTTGAATGCACTTCCTAGTCCTCTTTTGGCTTATTACCCTTCACTTTCCAAGAGTAAATCATAGGTAAATCATAGCAAGTGTAATTTATAAATCACCATCATTAACATGGGCTTACTAAGCGTAACCAATTGAAAGATCAAGAGTCAAGACCAAGCACTCTTAAACAAACAAGATTTTAACATGTATAGCCAGCAAGAATACAAATCAAGTCCACAGCGATTCTCCCCAAATTTCATATTCAGAACTATGATTCTATCATTTATGATTCAACAATCTGATCATCTACCCTGAAACATTTTACTTTTGTATCAATATAAGTGTCATTCCCATTTTAGAACAGAAGAACAAAAATGATGTATCACAAGAAGAAAAAGGTATTAGATAACTTAATGATCAACGAGCAATTACTCTCCAATCAACAAAGGGTGAAAAATAAATGAACTAAATACAGGACTTACTCTTGATTGGGTAAAATCAAGAGCATGAAAGTAAATCAAAAGGAATAAATAATAATGGCATCAATCTACAAAGTTACCCTCTGAAGGGCCAAAATGATACTTTTCATTGCATCAAGTAGGGTGTCATTGAACAATATGCATACCATACCGATGGTGTTGAAAGAAGGGACGTCGAGGGAGATTCGTGGCGTGAGGGCAGATCGGTGGCGTCGAAGGGCAGATCTATGCGTCGCAAGTGGGGTGGCGGCACGAGTGGAGCGGGCGTCATGGGCAAGCAGAGGAGGACCACGAAGCGCGAGCTCGAGTGGTGCGGAGAGCGAGCCCGAGTGCGAGCAGCGGACGGAGCGCGAGCGCCAGCCACGGCAAGCAACAAAGCGGGGTGGCCGCCGGGGTGGCTTAGGTGAAGGGCTCGAGTGTTGAAGCAGTGAGGGAGAAATTAGGTTGAGGGATTAAATTGGGAGAGAGTGATTGAGTGAGTGAGTTAGATTAGGGTTAAGATTTTTTTTTGAAAAAAAAATATTAGTGACCAATTTTTGTGAAAGTAGGGGTTTCTAGTATAAATAAATATCAGTTACTAGATCAGTCACTAATTGATATATTAGTGACCGATTTTTATGAAAGTAAGATTTTCTTTATAAATAAATATCGGTCACTAATCGGTAGTGACTCGATTTTTGTGAAATCAAAGCTTTCTCGTATAAATAAATATTGGTCACTAAATCGATAACTAATTGAAATATTAGCGACTTATTTAGTGACTGATTTTTATGAAAGCAAGGTTTTCTTTATAAATAAATATCAGTCACTAAATCGGTCACTAATTGATATATTAGTGACTGATTTAGTGGCCGATTTTTATATAAGCAAGGTTATCCGTATAAATAAAAATCGGTCACTAATCAAACATCAGTGACCAATTTAGTGACCGATTTTTATGAAAGCAATGTTTTCATTATAAATAAATATCGGTCACTAAATCGGTCACTAATTGAAACATTAGTGACTGATTTTTATGAAAGCAAGGGTTTCTAGTATAAATAAATATCAGTCACTAAATCGAATTTGATTTAGTGACCGATTTTTCCACCCTTTTCATGTTACCTGATGGCTTAATTTGGTCACTAATTCGGTTGCTAATTCATCATCTTAGTGACCAATTTATTTTGGTCACAAAATCGATCACTATTTGACATATTTCTAGTAGTGAATGTAGAAAGAGAGTAGAGAGAGAATGGAGGCAACCCTAAATTGAGTCTAAGAAATCTCTTCTATTAACCTAGGCTAAGTGGGTATAAATAATACATCATTATACAAATTGATGCTACCATTGGAGGACCACTATAGCAGTCCAATATCGCTATAGTGGTCTAGGACCAATTTAGTTCTCTGGTGGCCCTATAACGGTCTAGGACTCGCTCAGACACTTTGAAGCCCATTTTGAGTCCTAAAACGTTTGAATTAGCTCTTGAACTTAGAAATAGAAATTGTATCCCTTCAAATAAACTTTCCAATGCCACAAGAATCACTTCAATTGAACATCTGGAATTCAGATATTGCCAAAATACAAACAGGGGTCATGCTAGATAGCATTAACATTGGCAACCTTTAATCTTGCAACTTGATTTTCACCAAGAGGATTTTAGAATTGGGTTTTGAGCTGAATATGAAACTTATGGAGGATGTCTTGGGCTTTTTAAAATATCATTATTTGTCTCAATCCGATCTCTGGAGAAAGATGCGAATTTTCCAATACTATACTTCCTGTAAATTTGCTTAAATGAGCTCCAAACTATGTTACTTTGCTCCCCAAATTCTCCCAAATTAAACACTATTCCAAGCTTCATGCATCAACATGGGATATCACTGTAAGTGAATAACACTCACAAAAGAGGATTAAAGCATAGAAAACTCAAAAACTTATTTATTCATTAAAATTGTGCAATTTAACAATGACTTTATTCAATAATGCACAATAAGGACTAATCACAAATCAATCAAATATCAATCATTCTAGTATATAAAATGACACAATATGCCTATAGTTATAGAGAAAAAGGAAAAGGAGGCATGAATACAACCCAATGAAAGACTTTTTCTCCATAACCAAGGAGCTTGAACAAGTATCCCACTGTGAACTAGGCATTTCATTGATAAGAGAGAGAAGTACAAACTAATCTACCAAACTTATACCACAACTTACCTACCTAGAGTTTGGCGATGACTAGGTATACAACACTAGTGAAATGTAGTGCCAAGGCTATGTATATGTTGTTCGGTGGCTTTTGATTTTTCAAAGTTACTATGTATGCATAGTAACTTACATAGTAACTCCACCGAAATCACAAGTACTGACAAGTTACTGTGCATGCAGAGGAACTTCGTATGTGAACTCCAAATTATAGGAAGTTACTTGCAAGTGCAAGTAACTCCCTCGAAACTCTATAAATAAAGGGGATGGAAACAAAAAAAAACCATCCTAGCCAAAGCAATTCCTCAGGATAGTAGAAGAAGCAAAGTAAGCTTCTTGTAGTGAGAGAAAAAATAGAGTGTGTATGTAAGAAAATTCCAAGAGTATAGTGTGAGTATACACTTGGGTTTTGAGTATTCTCTAGATCTTTGTAATACTAGAAATTGTAGTAGAAAGAGCTCACTAAGGATACATCATATTGTAACTACTCATAAATATAGTGGATATTTGTCCAGTGTGGCCTGTGTTTTTTCCTCAAAATTACAAGAGGGTTTTCCACGTTAAAATATTGGTGTGTTCTCTTGATCTATTTTGTTAGAGTGAATGGTAACGAAACTATTCATAAATAGTGAACATGGTCCAATTACATAGTATTATTTATAATAGTGATGTGGGGCCCACTTAACAATATCAATACGGTTTTATTGTGCAATAGTATTATTCATGTGAATAGTGCACGTGGGCCCACTCGATTACTATTCACCGTGCTTCATTTATCTATTACTCTCCATAAATTTGGGTGTGTTTCCGCTCACATCCATAAAGTATTTATTACACTTAGGGTGTACCAATCTCTAATCTTGACATATTATTCCCTAACATATGTATCAAGTACAAGAAAGGATTTTCTCATGTCAATTTTTTTTACCGTGTAATCTTCTACCATAATTAAAAAAATAGGGGCCAGACAATTATCAAAGTATATGAAAATTTCATATTTCGTCAAAACACAAAGGAAATCATTTATTTTAGGCTATATTTCATTAGGGGATAAAAGAAAGATATATTTTCATGGATGAGTTTTATATGTAATTTTACACATAAAGTTTATCCATGAAAAAATTTCACCCCAATTAGCCCCTCATCCAAACACACTCTTAGTATTGAAAGGAAATTTCTGGAGTTAAGACATTTAATGCGTTTAGATTTATGTATTTGTGATAAAATGTATGGACAGGAAAAGTTATAACTAATATGGTTGTAAATGATTTTAAGTTCATAAGTTTAAACATCTTATTCAACTTCATAATCTCATTTCCAACAGGTTGCGGAGAACCATCAAGAAAGAGAAAAAGAAGTGCATTAATGTTGGACTTGAATACTAAACCCATTAATGAAGTGGATTCGGATTCAGATTCAGTAATGGCAAGATTGGCTAGTGATGATACTAATGGTGGAGGAGGTAAACAACCTGGTACCACTTATTTCTATATATGATATGATTAATTTTATAATTTTATGAGGAATATTAATGAATAGATATAAATCCTACATCTCATATTTGGATAAGCTTATAATAAAGTTGGTGTGACACACTATCTTAATAAAGCCAGCAATCTCACTTTTATTATAACTAAATATGAGATGTAAAAATTGTATTGATACAAGAATTTCTTATTTTTTTGGAGATATGTAGTTGTCAGAAGTAGAAATTTGTTTTACTGAGAGATGCACATTCATATGTAGACTGATCTTTTAATTAAAAAAAAACTAATGAGGTCAATTAAAAGATACTTCCATTTCAATTAATTGAATTATACATAATTATCGTGAGTTCTTGACAAGTCATTATGATTGGACTCATGATGAGAGGTTTTGGATAGTATATATGAGATTATAGGTTCAAATCTTATTGTATTTAAAATTCTGATGTAAAAAAAATAGAAAAACCATGAGCCTTGACGTATAAAACTACTATAGAACAAACTTTATATATATATATATATAAACTAGATATTTGTACAACAAAGTTTGTATGTACAAAAATATTCAGAAATAATCTCAACAGCTAGACTAGATCAAATTAATTCACCAAATCACATTTCAAAGCCCATGTTAGTTCGTCATTTAGAACAAATTTTAGAGCAACCAAACTTTACACACGCGTCCCTGTGATGCATCTAGAAATTTTAAGTAGTGGGGCAAAAACAATATATAAGTTTAATAAAATATTTTACATAATTTTTTCTCTTAATATGGTGCCAACCTAATAATATAGTGAAGGCAAAATAATATATACTCATACACTAGTACATAAATTCTGAAATTTTAGTGGGGCACATCCCCCGCCCTCCAAGTAAATCCGTCCCTGCTTATGACATAATTCGTAGACAGATTAATTTCTGATTCAACATCATTTAAGTCACAAATATTAAGCAATTATTTGATCAGTATAGTCATATGCATGGCATTTGCTAAGGTTAACTTGACATGTTATCAAATAAATGACCTGTCATAGCAAGTGAATCACAACCCTGACAACCAAATTGTTCCATCATGAATCACTAATGTACCCAAACTTGTCACGGTGATTTCATTGGGAAAGACATAATGCCTTGTTCTCTTTGTCTTAGTTTGCTTTGAGAGTGTTTCTATCACTTTATTCACTTGCATTTACTTTTCCCTTTTTGTATATTTTGAACTTGGCTTGATTTAGCAGTGTCTGGATCACACTTCATCAAGTGGAATAGTCAGTGGAGAACAACTTCATCTAAAAACATGATGCACCGTGTTGGCAACAAACAACAAACGAGTATCTGAGAAATCAAATTTTACGGATGAGTTCTATATATTTAGTTAGGGGCAAAAAAGAAAGATATATTTTTATGGATGAGTTCTATATATAATTTTACACATAAAATTTATTCATGAAAAAATTTCACCCCAATTAACCTTCTCGTCCAAACACACTCTTAGTATTGAAAGGAAATTTACCGATAGAGAATTGAATACCTTTGACTGGAATAAAGACATTTAATGCGTTGAGATTTATGTATTTGTGATAAAATATATGAACAGGAAAAGTCATAACTAATATGGTTGTAAACGATTTTGACTTTATAAGTTTAAATATCTTATTCAACTTCATAATCTCATTTCCAATAGGTAGCGGAGAACCATCAAGAAAGAGAAAAATGAGTGCATTGATGTTGGACTTGAACACTGAGCCCATTAGTGAAGTGGATTTGGTTTCAGATTCAGTAATGGCAAGATTGGCTAGTGATGATACTAATAGTGGAGGAGGTAAGCAACCTGATACCTCTTATTTCTCTACATGATATGATCAATTTTATAATTGTACGAGGAATATTAATGAATAGATATAAATCCTACATCTCATTTTTAGATACACTTATAATAAAGTTGGTGTGACACACTATCTTAATAGAGCCAGCAATCTCACTTTTATTATGAGTATAACTAAATGTGAGATGGAAAAATCAGTATTGATACAAGAATTTCTTAATTTTTTGGAGATATGTAGTTGTAAGAAGTAGAAATTTGTTTTGCTGAGGGATGCACATTCATATGTAGACTGATCTATTAATAATAAAAAAATAAACTAACGAGGTCAATTAAAAGATAATTCCACTTCAATTAATTGAATTATACAGATCTATTGTGAGTTCTTGACAAGTCATTATGATTGGACTTATGATGAGAGATTTTGGATAATATCTATGATATCATAGATTCAAACCTTATTTTAGTTAAAATTCTGATTAAAAAATAAAACCGTGTGTCCTTGATGTATAAAACTACTATAGAACAAAATAGATATTTGTACAACCTAAAGTTTGCATGTACAAAAATATTCAGAAATAATCTCAACAGCTAGACTAGATCAAATTAACTCATTAAATCACATTTCAAAGTCCATGTTAGTTCGAAATTTAAACAAATTCAGAGCAACCAAACTTTACACGAGTTCCAATGATGGATCTAGAAATTCTAAGTAGTAGGTGCAAAAACAATATATAAGTTTAATAAAATATTTTACATAATTTTTCTTTTAGTGTGGGTTCAACCTAATAATATAATAGGGGCAAAATAATATATACTCGTATACTAACATGTAAATTCCAAAATTTTACTTGGCGCACATCCCGCCGCCCCCGCCAAGTAAATCCGTCCCTCCTTATTACATACTTCTTAGACAAATTAATTTTTGATTCAACATCATTTAACTCACAAATATTATGTAATTATTTGATCAGCATATATGCATGGCATTTGCTAAGGTTAAATTTACATGTTATCAAATAAATGACCTGTCATAGCAAGCGAATAACAACCCTGACAACCAAATTGTTCCATCATGAATCACTAATGTACCCGAACTTGTCACGGTGATTTCATTGGGAAAAACCATAATGCATTGTTCTCTGTCTTAGTTTGCTTTGAGAGTGTTTCTATCACTTTATTCACTTGCATTTACTTCTTCCCTCCTTGTATATTTTGAACTTAGCTTGATCTAGCAGTGTTTGGATCACACTTCATCAAGTGGAATAGTTAGTGGAGAACAACTTCATCTAAAAACCTGGTGCACCGGGTTGGCAACAAACAACAAACGAGTATCTGAGAAATCAGATTGATAGAAGTCAAGATGATGTAGAAATGGAAGCATTTTATACTTCTCTTGAATCTGGGACCCATTGTAATTATTTCACATTTGCATTATAAATTGGCCACCAGTGGTAATGCTACAAGTGAACAGGCCAAGGAAGCATTGAAAATAGTACTTCATCACCAAGTATGATGCTTCAGTTTTGTTGGACTGTGAACAGTACAACATCATGAAAACGAGCTAGATTATGTAAATATGTAATGTCTCAAAGTGTTATTTTGAAAGTTGCTACACACAAAGTACTAGTATTTCATGAGCAGCAAAACTATCTGGACTGCATTACTTTAAATTTGACTTTCTTTTTTGGATTTTTAAAATCTCTACGTTTCTTAGATGACATGTTATTTCACTGCCCTAAAAAAAAGATTAAATGCTATTTGAGTGTAATCTCAATTTATTGTCCTGTTCGTTTCACTATCTTTTCCAAACTTGTAAACAAGTGATGTCCAACATTCATAGGTACAGTTATTCCACTTTTAACTTGCTACATATAGTTTTGCAGTTCTAAAGTTCATGATATTTTACAGAATCACTCTAGGAATATTTAATTACTTGGCTTTAAAATATCATAATCCTATAAGGTCATTTGGTCCCTCAACTAAATCCATTAAGTTTACTAAAATAAACCTCCTCTAACAGCAATCGATCTGACTTTGTACCTCTATAGGTCATCTTGAGCATCCCTAAAGATGAATTGATTAGAGAATTCCAACCCTGCAGCTAAGGCAGATTCATTAGAGTACTCCTCGCTTCGGTTAGTCTAAAATAAACACGGATGGCTCTTTCCTAAGCCAGAGGTAATTCTGCAGCCTGTGGAGGAATAATTAGAAGACATGAAGGTAAGTTTCTGGCTGCTAATCTTGGGAAGTAGTACTGCTCTGTCACAATGGCCGAATTATATATGGGGGAATTAAATATGGTTAAATATAAACATATTTAATATAAAGTCACTGTTTGAGATTGATTCCAAGTGTGGATACCACATGATATATAACTTCAGGAGTTCCCAGCACCCGCTCTTGCAGATCGTTGGTGGATGAAGTGCATCCATTGTTTAACATGAATTGGCAAGCTGAATTATATAACATGCAAATACAGCAGGCAAACAATTGTGTGGACAAAATAGCCGAGAATGGACAGAGTGTGGTAGCAGGAGTTCAATAGTTTCATGACACACCATGACTTTTATTACTTGATTGTTTATTCAGGGTTCCGCGTGTCTTCATCATATCATCTTCTTCTTCTTTGTCCCACCAATTATTTCTTGTCAATGAGACAAGGAAGGGAATGTAAAAGATTTGTGATTTCCATCCTTTAACTAGTATGGGGCACACTAGACCGGATAGCAGTTTATATGTAGTTTCTCTTATTCTCTCGAAATTCAAAAATAAAAAAATAATAAATAAACAACATTATCTCATACACTTAGTGTGAATGTGGGTGTGGCTTATTATTATTATGGGAAATTATAGATGGACTTACAAAATCGACACACTCCATTCGACACACTTTTGGATGTTGTGAATAAAAGGAAATGATAATTTTTTAAATAAGAATATGATGTTTTGATGGTGGATGCAAAAAGTGGTCGACTAGTGAATTGATATTATGCGTACAAATAACTACTCCTTATTATTATTTGAATATGTATATGATTAATGATTGTCTTACAATTTGTTTTCACTGATTAGGTATAATGTCCCTTTCTTTATTTTCTTTCTTTTTCTTTTAAACTTCACTTTCAAAAGAAAATTGTATATTGAAAAATTAAAATGAAACAAATAGACAACTCAAGTGAGTGTACATGGATTAAGCGATGCCGCATAATGCTCTATCATATAAATCATATTCATATTTATATTTAAATCGTTAAATTTTGAAATATCTTTGAATTGTTTTACGTATAGTTTTTTTTTATGTCTCCCTTTACCTCTAGTTACAAGACTAGCCTCCATCATGGCAAGTAATAGGACACAAATGAGCAATAGGAAATAAATTATTAAACTCCTATGCTCTGCAAATTCGAGCTTTTACAAGAGTTAATACTCATTAGTTATTGGTATTGGTGGAGCCCAATAGTATTTGGTATTAGGCTTTTTGTAAATTGTTCACCATTGTTGAAATGTTCATACTTCAAATATGTCCTTTAAGCAATCATACATCATTTGTTGGATGTTGATCATTGCTGAATTCCTCTTATTACATTTGACTGTATGATCCTCTTTAGATCTGTTAGACTATTTGGTGGAAGAATGTTCGTTCTGGTAAGTGTGATTATCACTTTATAGGTTCAGCATCTATGAAGAATAGGTACTTCCAAATGAAATATGTTTACAAGTTTAATATATTTAATAAAAAATAAAGAAAAATTAAAACGGCTAATAACCGTTTGCATTGTAACGATCACAACGTAACAAATCTTTTCGATTTGCCATGGATGGGTGTTGTCGTTCATGTACACTGTCTAATAGCAAAAGACACATGTTTTCAAAAAATAACCAATTACAATGTTCATGCCATGTAAGGATAGGTCACAACCTTTGGACAATAACATGTCCCTTAATTGTGACTATTCGCATCTGATTGTGAACTTCTGTATCCAGCCAATAATCAACTACAAATAATCCTAATTATTGAACAAGTTTTTCACTTTTACTTTGTATATTATGTGATTTTAAGAGTTCTTTAAAAGTTCAAGAGTGAGGGAATTTCTTGTTATTGCTAAACAAGAAATTCATATAGAGGTTTCATTATATCCTTAGTATCGTTATCAACCTATAGCAACTACATGTGAGGACGAATATTTTTCTAAAGATAGCCATTGATTTCTTGTCTTTAAACCACATTATTCAAGTTATTGTTCATCATCTTCTACACAATTTTCCTAACACCAAATAGCTGCCGTGCCTATATTGAGGATGTACCTAGTACTAGTACTTGTTGGTCAAGTACTGCAATAACTAGATGTCAACTATATACAAGTTTGTCCTAACAAAACATCAAATCTTGAAACTTTTCTATTGATTTACTTTCATGAAAACTTAGAGTTAGGACATTACAAATATTATATTTAATTTATCTCATGTTGCTTTATTGTTTGTTATTTTATATTTTTATGTGAAAAATACTCCAATATATGTATCCTAGTTTTTTCAAAATTTCGTTTTCCCTCCCCATATCTGAACTTGGCATCAATACTGTACTTGTACCTATGCAACATAGTTTAGTGTTAATGTCTGAGATGCAATCTATTAAGGTGTGGCCTCTTTCAAAAGCTACTCTTTCTGTTGGACCTGTATGATGCTCATAGTAAATGTTGAAGCACGTTGGTGAATAAGTGAGCTCCACAGAAATTATTGAAGTTTATACAGTTCATGCTTGATGTAAGGCACATGCAATCGTCGTTAAGTTTGAAATTATGCTGCTTCTTGTATTGGAAAATTCATAAATGAACTCTTGCTCCAAGGTAAACATTATTGAATCTGGATAAAAAAAATTTCTCCAATTTTTTTCTTTTCTTTTTTTTTAATAATAATTATTCACTTTGCTGGTGCAATAAATACATGTGCAAAGCCATATTGCTTCAAGCTGCTTACCCTTTATTTCCATACTATTATATTGACAGGACCAAAGAGATCATGCTAGGAACTTGGAAGTGGAAGTATGGCATGATCTTGCTTATGCATACATCAGTCTTTCACAGGCGCGATGCAGAGGCCTGCCTATCAAAATCTAAGGCCATCAAACTGTACTCTGCTTCTAGATGCCATGCAATAGGTAAATATATACCTTTTTTATTTTGAGTTTCATGTTTTCCATTCAATTTTTTCACTGAGATGGAAATAGCGCAAACAGATTATAATCACTTAAAAGTAATTGGTATATATTTTACAAAAGAATAAATAAATAATTGACATATATTGTCTTGTAGGGAGTATTATTTGTTCATCGTTAGCTATGTGATATGTTGTAGCAATGAGGTGCCAAGAGATCACCGAGCTTGGATGAAACTAGTGGGGCATGTACCTTAGCGAAGCAAGGCACATGTCTTATAAAACAATCAAATAGATCTAACATTCTGTTTCTCTTTCTTTCTTTCTTTCTTTTTCCTGATATTATGATGATAAACTAACCTACGTCTATGTGCACAATTGAACATATTTCCCAATGTGCAAAATATAGCAACCTCAAATATCAAAACATAAATGTAGTTTATGTTATAAATTATTTTTATGGATGTCCATTACGATTTTTAATGATTGGTTATGATCTCATTTATTATCCATTAATGTAATATCCTAAATCACTCCATTTCTATTGTATTCAAGGGTCTATAAATAGAGATTAATAGTAACATTACTAGATGTAGTAAAATAGAAGAACTTCTCCCTTCCTCTACCTATTCTCATTCTCTGATCATTTCTCCTTCTTCTAACTCTCATTTTATAACACGTTATCAGGACAGTTTGCTCATCATTCTTATCCCACACTAAGGTAGTCCTCCATTTTTTTTATATGTGACTTTACTCTCTATGTCACTACACTTTTGGTGGAGGGTGCAATGCCCGGTGATACTTGGATCTTATATTTTCTATAACTCCTAATACTAATATGATCCTAGTTTGTGAAGTGTATACTATTTCCTTTTCTCCTCTTCTTCAATATTCCATATTCAAGACAGTGATCTATTTTCTTCAAGTATTGTATTTCACTATTATCAAGATTTTGATCTCATTATAATTTTTTGTTTTTTCACGCTAAATATATTACACTGTATATAACACATATAATAGCTTTGGTTTTACGCTTTGTCTCTTTTTCATTTTCCTCAACTCATTATAACGTTTTTTGTTTTTTAGAATTGTCAGTCAAAGAATGCACTATCATACCTCGCACGTAATTTGTTTTTCCCTGGAGCGTAATCTGTAATTTGAACAATCATCTTTTTGTTTTTTTCTTTCCTTTTTAGATTACACGTTATCACCAATGCAAATCAAATATTGATTAGCAATAAATTTTCTTAAAGTTTGCTTTACGTTACCAGTATGTTGATCCGCAAATCTTTATTGGACATTTATGTTTATATTCAATGAATATTATATTAGTTTAATTTTGAAATAATATGTTATTATTTGCATGCCATGATTTTGTATATTATTTTTATATTGTCTACTAATTTTATTATAATCTTGTATTATAATTTATTCTTCTTATATTATTTTGATATTTCTCTTAAATACCAGTCCCATAATTGAATGGTAATCATTTCCAGAAGCGAATGATACATATACCCAAACTAAATAAATAAAATAATCATTTCCTGAAGCGAATGGGTTATTTCTCCACTTATAAAGATATTTGTATATTCCTTGAAGTGAATATATTGAAAAAAAAGGGAAAATTTCCTAAAGTAAATATATATATATATATTCATTCCCTTAAGAGAATGAATTTTACCAAACACATTACCTGAAGTGTGTATTATATACGTGTAATACTATAACCTAAAGTAAATTATTACATCCCTTTGAATGAATATCTTTACATCTTACATTTTACCAAACACATCTTTACATCTTTACATCTTACATTATATTATAACCTAAAGTAAATTCATTCCCTTAAGAGAATGAATTTTACCAAACACATTACCTAAGTGTGTATTATATACAGTGTAATACTATAACCTAAAGTAAATTATTACATCCCTTTGAATGAATATCTTAACATCTTACATTTCCCAAAGCGAATGTAAGGATAAATTTTCAATATTTATAATTGATGGATTTTATAATTTTGGGAATTTATAATTTATTCCTTATAGTTCATGTTTTATTATTTTTTTTTCTTTCCATCTATTGAATTCACTTTTAATATTCATTATTGTTTTATGTACTAGATCACACTATGTCAAATTTGACAAAACTTGAGTTTGTTGCACTCGACATAACTGGAAACAACTATTTATCATACGTACTTGATGTTGAAATACATTTGGAAGCCAAAGGCCTAGGAGATACTATTAAAGAAAAACAAGCATCAAGCCAAGACAAGGCTAAAGCTATGATCTTTCTGCCATCACCTTCATGAAGGGTTAAAGGCAGAATATTTAACCTGAAAGATCCATTGGAATTATGGATTAATTTGAAGGAAAATATGATCACCAAAAGATGGTGATTTTGCCTAGAGCTCGTTTTGAATGGATGCACTTGAGATTGCAAGATTTTAAAACTGTGAATGAGTACAACTCAGTATTCTTTAAGATAAGTTCTCAATTACGGTTATGTGGTGAAAAGATCACTGATGAAGACTTGTTGGAAAAAACATTTTCCACTTTTCATGCCTCAAATGTACTCTTGCAGCAACAATACCGTGAAAAGGGGTTTAAAAAATACTCTAATTGATATCATGCCTCTTAGTAGTTGAACAAAACAATGAGCTACTAATGAAAAACCATGAAGCCCGTCCAACTGGCTCGCTCCATTCCCAAAAGTGAATGTAGCAACCCATAAATTTGAAAGAGGACAAAACTATGGTCGTGGTCACCGCGTCGTGGTCGTGGCTAGGGACGTGGCAACTGGCATAAAAATCAGAGCAACTGCAATGGTCATTTCCCCTCATCACCAAAAGTGGAATAATAATAAAGGTGCTTCAAGTCATCCTTCAAAAAGCATAGAGAACTTCTGATTCGATGCGGAATGAAAGGTCATGGGTCACGTACTTGTCGTACGCCTGAATATTTTGTTAAACTATATCAAGCTTCAACCAAAGGGAAGAATAAAAATGTTGAGACCAATCTAACTCTTCACAATAATGAAGCTGAGGCAAATGATGTTCAGGCAAATCTGAAACACATCGATGATATTTTTGCAGACCTCAATGACATAATCAATTTAGAAGGCTCGAAGGATACTACACATTTGGATGTAGCAGATTTCTTTTGAGAATTTAGTACTAGGAACAATAATTTTTCTTTTAGCATTTCATTTTATTTTCCTTTTATTTATTTATTTTCCTTTGTTCTCCCAATAAGACTCTTATTATTGTAATTTTTTTAAAATTTACAAACTCTCATTGATGTTCATATATTTTTTTTATGAAGAATAATGAATGTTTCCAAGTCATTATCAAGATCCAATGCCAACAAAGAAGATGTATGTCTAATTGATAGTGCGACAACACATACAATACTTAGAAATAAAATATATTTCACTTCCCTTATTATGAAAGAAGCAAATGTTAGTACAAGTTCTAGTACTACAAAATTGATTGAAGGCTTTGGAAGAGCTAACATAATACTTAGAGGAACAAAATTTGCTATTAATAGTGCTTTATTATCTAGTAAGTCTCAACGAAACTTACTAAGTTTTAAAGATATTCGTCAAAATGGATATCATATTGAGACTGTAAATGAAGAGAATATTGAGTATCTCCATATCACAACAATTATTGAGAGTAAGAAATGTGTTTTAGAAAAATTACCTGCTTTATCCTCCGGTTTGTACTATACAAATATTAGCACAATTGAAACTTATGCTACAGGAAACAGAAGTTTACTGACCAAAATACTTTTACCCTTTGGCATGATCAATTAGGTCATCTTGGTTCAATTATGATGCGAAGAGTTATTGAGAATTCACTTGGACATCCTTGAAGAACAGAAGATTCTTCAATTCAAAGAATTCTCATGTGCTATTTGTTCTCAAGGAAAATTAATTTTGAGACCATCACCTTAAAATTGGGATTGAATCACCTTGCTTTTGGAACGTATTCAGGGTGATATATGTGGGCCCATTCACCCACCATGTGGACCATTTAAATATTATATGGTTTTAATAGATGCATCATCAAGATGGTCACATGTGTGTTTATTATCAACTCGTAACTTGGTATTTGCAAGATTACTTGCTCAAATAATAAAATTAAGAGCACAATTTCCAGATTATACCATCAAAACAATTCGTTTTGATAATGCTGTGAGTTTAGATCTCAAGCTTTTAACAATTATTGTATATCAACTGGAATAACAATTGAAGAGTCTATTGCTCATGTTGATCATACACAAAATGGTCTAGCAGAATCCTTTATTAAATGCCTCCAATTAATAGCTAGACCAATACTTATGAGAACAAAACTCGCTGTCTCTGCATGGGGATATGCTATTTTACATGCCGCAACACTTGTATGGATAAGACCAACAAGTTATCAAAAATTCTCCCCATATCAGTTGGCCTTTGGTCAGGAGCCAAATATATCCCATCTTAGAATTTTTGGATGTGCAATATATGTTCTAATTGCTCCACCACAACGCACAAAGATGGGACCACAAAGAAGATTGGGAATATATGTAGGATATGAATTTCCTTCTATCATAAAATATCTTGAACCAATGATTGGTGATTTATTCACAACAAGATTTTCCGATTGCCATTTTGATGAAACAATTTTCCCAATATTAGGGGAGAACAAGCAGCCAAAAAATGAAATTACATGGAAAACAATATCATTATCGCATCTAGACCCTTGCATAAGGCAATGCGAATTAGAAGTACAAAAGATAATTCATTTGCAAAATGTTGCAAATCAACTGCCAGATGCATTTACTAACCCGAAGAGAATTACAAAATCTCATATACCAGCTGCAAATGCCCGATTAGAATTACCATCCCAAAGGATAACCTATTAGTGCAAATGAAAGTAAGCCACGCTTGAAGTGTAGACCAATCGTTCCAAAGATAAAAATCCTCGAAAAAGAAAAGGGACAATTGATGAAGATGGTCATAATACAAGGCAACTACCCAAAAAGAGTCCTAAGAAAAAACTATTGATGAAACCCTAGAAGAGGTTCAGGTACCTGAAAATGATAAAAATGAAGAGATCTCAATAAGTTATGTCACTATAGGAAAAATATGGAACTAAAAACATATTGTTGTCGACAACATTTTTGCATATAATGTTGCAATTGAAATAATAAAGCATGATGAAGATCATGAACCAAAATCATAGAATGTAGAGAGAGAAATGACTAGCCAAAATGGAAGACGCAATTCAAGCTGAATTAACCTCACTAGGAAAGCGTGAAGTTTTTGGACCTATAGTCAAAACACCTGAAGGCGTAAAGCCAGTGGGATACAAGTGGGTTTTTGTGCAAAAGCGAAATGAGAAAAATGAAATTGAAAGATATAAAGCACGACTTGTAGCACAAGGGTTTTCACAAAAGCCTGGTATTGACTATATGGAGACATATTCTCGTGTGGTGGATTCAATTACACTTAGTTATCTTATTAGTTTGGCAGTAAATGAAAAATTAGATATGCGTCTAATGGATGTAGTTACAGCCTACTTATATGACTCATTAGATAGCGAAATTTACATGAAAATCCCTGAAGGATTTAAAATGCCTGAAGTATATAAAAATTCTTGAGAAGTTTGTTCAATAAGACTTCAAAAATCCTTATACGGATTAAAACAATCAGGGCGTATGTGGTACAATCCCCTTAGTCAATATTTGTTGAAAGATGGGTATAAAAATGATCCAATTTGCCCATGTGTTTTCATAAAAAGATTTGAATTAAAATTTATTATAATTGTAGTATATGTTGATGATTTGAATATCATTGGATCTGTTGAAGAGATTCCAAAAATTGTGGACTACTTGAAGAGGGAATTTGAAATGAAAGACCTCAGCAAGACAAAATTTTATCTTAGCTTACAAATTGAGCACTTGACAAATGGAATATTTGTCCATCAATCAAATTATACCAAGAAAATCCTAAAACGATTTTACATGGATAAGGCACACCCATTAAGTACCCCAATGGTTGTAAGATCACTTGATGTAAATAAAGATCCATTTTGACCTCATGAAAATGATGAAGATATTCTTGGTCCTAAAGTACCGTATCTATGCTATCAAGGTATTAATGTATCTTGCTAATAATACACGACAGATATTGCTTTTTCCATAAATTTATTAGCAAGGTTTAGCTTTTGTCCAACTAGAAGGCATTGGAATGGTGTTAAACATGTATTGTGATATCTTCAAGGATCAATTGACAGGGGCTTGTTTTATTCAAACGAATCTAGACATCAGCTAATTGGATATGCAGATGGCTTTCTATCTGATCCACATAAAGGCAGATCCCAAACAGGCTATTTATTTACTTGTGGCAGCACAACTATATCATGGCGCTCAACAAAACAAACCATAGCCGCTGCTTCATCAAATCATGTAGAGATATTAGCAATTCATGAAGCAAGTTGAGAATGTATCTGGCTTAGATCGACTACCCAACACATCAAGGAAGCATGTGGCTTGCCTACAGAAAAGGAAATACCAACAACCATATATGAAGATAACTCGCTTGCATAAATCAATTGAAGGAAGGATACATTAAAGGAGATAGGACAAAACATATTTCACCAAAGCTCTTTTACACACATGACCTTCAACAGAATGGCGATATTGATGTTCAACAAATCCGTTCAAGCGATAATTTGGCAGGTTTGTTTACTAAAGCGCTACCTACGTCAACATTTGAGAAGTTGATATACAAGATTGGAATGCGCAGACTTCAAGATATTCAGTATATTGTTATTAGGGGAGTAATATGTGCTGTACTTTTCCTTAACCAACGTTTTGTCCCAAAATTGGTTTTCCTGGTAAAGTTTTTAATGAGACAGCTTAGTATACATATTACAAAGATATATGTACTCTTTTTCCCTTCACTAAGATTTTTTCCCATAGGTTTGTTTTCTTAGTAAAGTTTTTAACGAGGCATATTGTCTACCCACGAACATCCAAGGGGAAGTGTTATAAATTATTTTTATGGATGTCTGTTACGATTTTTAATAATTGATTAGGATCTCATTTATTACCCATTAATATAATATCGTAAATCATTCCATTTCTATTGTATTCAATGGTCTATAAATAGAGACCAATAGTAACATTACTAGACGTAGTAAAACAAAAGAACTTCTCCCTTCCTCTACCTATTCTCATTCTCTGATCATTTCTCCTTTCTTCTAACTCTCATTTTATAACAGTTAATATTTATGATATTCAATAATAAAGTTTGTTCTTTTAAGAAGATTAATAGCTTGCTTGGCTTTTCATTTGTAGCTCTAGAAACTATATATATATATATATATATATATATATATATATATATATATATATATATATATATATATATATATATATGTAAACTTCACTGTAAGAAGCATTTATTGCGTTCAATGTGAAATCACTAATCCTAATACAATCAATACTTGAACCTAAACCTTCCATTTTACATTTCATATATTGTAGAATGAATTAATATGAAATGTAAAACCTTCCTTTGTATTATATTTCTTATTTCATATTTTGTAAAATAAATTATATTAATGCATTTAAAGCCTAAAATCTTTTGTAATTAATTATTATTGAATCTCTGCAGTGTTCCTTTTTTTTTTTATGTTACATAGTTTGTAGAATGAATCAGATAAATTCATTTAAAGCCTATAATTTTAACAATTAATTATTAGAATTTTTTTTACACATTGCAAAATTTTTTAACTGATATATAACAATAAAAATATTTTCATTTTGAACATTTAGTTTACAGGAATATTTGATGCTAAAACTTAAAACACATATAATACATATAACATTAAAAACTTTAAAAAATAAAATAATATATATGAATATAGAATCTAAATTAAAACATCTTAAAATTATATCAAAATTAGAAATTAATAAATTTAAAATACTGGACTAATAAAATTTTATTCTTTTATTTTATATTCATAAAATTAAATTTATTAAATTTCTAATTTTATTAGAAAATAATTCATAGCAAATACAAAGCAAATATTATTATATAAATATAAATATAAAAAATAATATTATTCTTGAATTATTTAATTGATTAAAATTATAATATATTTGATTAGAAAATAATTCATACCAACTACAACGTAAATATTATCTATATAAATATAAATATTATTTAATGAACATTATAATAAAAGTGATTTTTTTATGAACATTATATGTAATTACAATTACAATCAGTTACAATAAAATGTATTATACTACATGATTTAAATGTTATCTATTGCGTATGGGAACTCATTGGGCGGTTATTTTCCTTTGAAAAATTAAACCTAAATTTGTATATAATTATTAATTTATTTAATTGACATTGTATATATAACATTTAAAATACATATATAATATAAATATACGACATTCTAAATACACAGATAACAAAGATATGATTCTATTTAAAAAATTGTTGTTTTTTCGCTGCTAAAAAAAGGTACTAAAAAAATTCTTGATTAATGACTAATTAAATCAAATTAAAAGTATTAAAATTTGATAAATAACCATGACATTTTCTTTGAATTGTTACTTTTAATTACTTTCCATTTTTCTATTTAATTGATTATTTATTATTAGCAAAATATTGTGTCTCACTACTTTCTCAATTTAATAACGACTAATATAAGGCATTTACTCTGGCCGTTTGTTTTCTCATTAGCCTTCCTTAAGTTCGATCAAATAATTCGCAACCATTAAAACTAAAATAAAATAATACCCAATTCATGTAGATTTTAAATTGCAATATGCATTTAATTTGACTCTTTGAAATTTCAAACTGAAACAACATGATACCCACCTTATGCCAATTTTTTCAGCCATGTCCTCTCATTACAGTTTACCCTATATTTGGTTTAATTTTTAAAAAATAATCAGATCTCAGAAAAATCAATTTTAAATTCTTTGTAGAAGGGTAAAAAAATAGTTTATGCCAAAAAATCAATTTTTAGTTTTTCAATTATATGTAAAATTTAAGCTACATAATCGATCATTTTAAAAAAAATCTAAAATAAATTATGCTTATAATTAATTCCATCTTAAATTATTTCTTTCTAAGATCTTTTACTTATTTCATGCAATATTATTCTTTGTAAAATTTCATTTTGATATGCTCAGTCACTATTTATTATCTTAAAAATTTTAAAAATAGAATTATGGAATTAACGCCTTCCTTTATTGTTCATTGAGGGACGTGCAACAAAGCTTTTTTTGTCAATAGAGGAGGACCAGAAAGACGTAAACGCTTCCTAATTAAACTATAGGATTAGGATGCGAATTGAATTATTAGTTAATTTGGCAAAAAAAATAAAAATCAAAATAGGATAATTGTTAAACGAAATTAATTGGGTATGATTCAATGGTTAATGCCTAACTAATGGAGAAGCTGTCCGGTGACAATTCAAAATTCAATTCAACGTTTCGAGTATCAGATGGTAGCAATATCATGGGCTACAACAACCATTGACCTTCCAAAAAATCAATTATGTTAAGAGAGTTTATTAGTCATAATTAATTTGTTTTGGTCCCACCTACATGATTGGACTGTTCATTTTTTACAAACAATTGTAACTGCAATTGTGCATAACTTTCTATTATTCTATATATATTCAACCACATAGATTGGACTAAATGTTCTCTAAATATCCTTGGAAAAACATAAACACTGTGCAAGCGTGAGGTACACAACTTTTCTATCTTTTAACCTCTGAGATTTTTCATTGGGAATCTAGGATCCATGCTTGCAACACTATCTTGATTAAATATCTTCAATATCTAAAAAAAGCATATTTATGCTCTAATTTTAATAATACTCATGTTTATGATAGGTCCAATCAAGTTTATCATGGGCAGTTTGAAGAGCTACTTGAACAGGTATGTGTGAATTTTATTTTGAATTAGTATAATATATTGTTTAAATTAATTTTTTTAATCAATCTTACATTTTTATGAACCTTTTAGGAGGAAGACACCAACCAATGATGAATTTACATTGCTCAGTGTAACATCCCCTTTATGGATTGCTTCCCACAAACCAACAAGTCTTTTCAGCGTGCTTTGTCCTCACTCACACACCTGGGAAAACTTCCAGGTCACCCATCCCAAAATTACCCCAAGTCAAGCACGTTAACTGAGTTCTTTTGTGGCTACCGAAAAGAAAGATGCATCTTTGTGGCATAGGTAGTACCAATCAATTCATATAAGTCTTCCTTATAGTCCCATACCTATACTACTTAGGATCCTCTCATTTGGTGTGTAATCGGTTCATTCATGTACCCTCCGCTGGAGGAGCCGCTCCTTGTCCGTGCCTTCTCGGATCGATTACTCCCCGCTCGTCCCTGTTACACTCAGGAATCTGTCATCAAGTTCTGATGAATGGAAAATAAAAGTGCGTGTTTCACGATTATGGGACACTCTAAATATACGCGAAAAAAGGAATTAATCATAAGATATGGTCCTTATTATGATTTATGATCACACACATGCAATCATATAGCTCCGCCAAATTATATACTTTATTAAAAATGTGTTTTTCAAATTGTAGGTGAATTGTCTATTTCTTCGTCAAGTTCAACCAAGATTTATGTCAACATAGACATACCAGAAGCTAATGAGCTCAAACAATCATTGAAGTATTTTTTTTTTTTGGGTATTGCTTAATATGGTAATAATTTTAAATATTTTGATTTATAATTAAACATTTTATTATATTAATGCATCATTATAGGGATTCTCCAAATTCAAATTTACCTGATAGCATTGACATCACAAAGTTAGAGAGTCCTTCTAAGTTCGATAATATAAAGACCATATCAGAAATTTTGTGTATGGGAACTGCAAAGACTAATACGGTAACTTTTCTATTTGTAAATTTGTTCATTTTAATTCCTTTTGTAAATAGAGATAACAATTTTTAAATTTTTTCTTCAAATCCAGAATGCTACTTATTGCTTGTGTCGCAACTATAGACGATATTTTGCTTAGAAACGGCTGGTATTATGTTTCTTGCCCTCATTGCAAAAGAAAGGTTTTAAAGTCATCTACAAATTTCAATTGTGATTTTTGCAATAAGACCTTGAGTACCCAGTGACAAGGTAATAATTGTTCAATATATAATTATAATACTACATATTGTCACCATGTTAGTTTAATCTTTATGTTAGTATTTATTGTCTTATTTGATTATATATATTGCATGGAAGGTTTTGTTTGGAGCTTGATGTCAAAGATTCTACAGATTCAACAATATTTGTTTTATTTGATGAAGTAGCTGAACAATTAGCACAAGTTAAGTTAAATGACCTTACTTGGCATTTGAAAGTGTAAGAAGTTAAATAAATATTAATTTTAATAATTTGTCACGGAATAATTAAAAAAATTAAACTACTTATTTATTTGTGAGTTTATTTAATATAGGCAAATATGGAAGAGTTGAACCTACCTCCACAACTCCTTAAACTTATAGGTTCTTCTCATATCTTTGAAGTGAAAATGAGCACTTATTTTGAGAGTCGTGGAGGCAGAGTTTCACTGCAAATAAAATTTTGAAGCCTAAAGTGAAGGTAAAATTTTTTTGTAACATAAAAATTGAAAATATAAGTTCAAAAGTATTAAATTAAATTTGTGGTGTTAATGCAGTTAGAAAAGGAAGAGAAGGGAGAAAATTCAAGTGTTACAACAATACAGCCAAAATCAAAGGTAATAATTTTTAATTGAAAATTGATAATATAATTTTAAAATTTTAAATTAAACTTTTTTTTGTGTTAATGTAGCTGGAGAAGGAAGATAAGATAGAAAATTCAAATGTTCCACCAATAGAAAACACCTTACAAATAACGAACTCCTCAAATGAATCTTCAAGTCAACAAAAAAGAAGAGAAGATTAAGGTATGACACATATTAGTTTATAAATGACTATCAATAAATATGTTAAATCTTATGAAATTTTATAACTTTTCAGGATACAATATGATGATGAACAATAGCATCCCAATGAAGAAGAGCTCTTGCAAGATTTAGAAGATTGACGAATAAAATTGTAGCGGTGTTTTTAAGGTTGTTTAGTGAATCTATTGTAATGAACATTTTGAAGTTTGTGGAAACAATGATGATGTCTCTCTTAAATTAGTATTAGTATTTCATGTTATGTATTTCTTTTCTGTCTACTCCAATTCTCCTACACTATCAATTCAAATTTAAAAATTGTTATAAAAATTATCCAGTAATATATACACATCACTAAATCTTTATTAAAAAAATATATAATTAATTATCACTATTTATATCCATAAAATTTTGAGTTTTATTAATACAATTTTACAAGAACAGTGTTTAATTTTTTTTTCCTTTTAATCTCTACTTTTAAAATGTTTTAATTTAGATTGTGTTTAAACGATATATATGTATTCCATTTGTTAGTTAAATGGTTTTTAAAATAATTAATGTATAATAAAAATATTATTTATGAACAAATCAAAATTAAGTACCACATTATCCATATATCCTGCAAACAATTAGTAATTTTAATTCCTGAAATTATGGTAATGTAAAAAGAAAAGCATAGGATTTATTTTATATTCTTCACTATAGAAATCATTTATTGCTATACTATATATAAATATGTAATTATAATTACAATAAAATATAAAATATATGGAGTGCTTCACTATCCTATTAGTGACTTTGTATAGTAGTTGTATATGGAGTTGAGGGGTCACTGCGTTGATTTTATATATTGTTTTTAATGATGGATCTTGCAATCATTTAGTAATCTTCAATTGCTAAAATTATTATAGTAATCTAAAAGGAAGGTGTAGGGTTTTTTTTAGGTGATGAATGTAGCAAATATTCAATAATTTTTAATTGCTGAAATTATGGCAATGTAAAAAGGAAAGTATAGGTTTTTTTTCGATGATGGATCTCGCAAACATTTAGTAATTTTTAATCATTTTATTTCTTATTTTATGCTAAAATTGAAAAATTCCATACAAAATATTATTCTATTATTTACATCACAATTATCTTTTGACACAACTTCATTTTATATTGATTTGCAAATCGAAACAGTTTTAAAAAACACGAATGTTTAATTAACAAATTATTTTTAAAGAAAAAATTATATAAATGGGCAATTCAAGCATTGTAATTTTAGACAAATTAATGCTTCTTTTTAATCATTTGATTCCTCTTCTTTTTTGGCACATTCCAGAACATACCATATAATTAAAATTAAATACGTTATACTAATTGAAATTTTCTTATTGGGTTTAGAGTCATATTGAAACAATTTTCCAACACATATGTTAGGATAATTATGTTTACTTATTGGGTTTTGGGTTTAATCGGGAAAAAAATTCCAATGCATGAAATATGGTTTAATTTAATTTTTTGCTAGCTTTTGTGTGATGATTACAGAAAGCATTTTGTCTAATCTAAAGATAAATTTAGTTTTTTTTTTAAAATTAATCTAAGTAGTTATCAACAATCAAATGACAGAAGTTGCCAACTATTTTTAATAACATATATATAATTTTAATCAATTAGATAATTTAAAAAATAAAAATATTTTGTCTCATCTAAAATTCTAATCAATTAAATAATTTAAAAAATAAAATATTTTGTCTGATCTAAAGACAAATTTAGTTTTATTTTTTAAAAAATTAATCTAAGTAGTTATCAACAAATGACAAAAACAAAGTCATAATGATCTAAAATATTAATTTTATAATTTAAATTTAACCTAATAAAATTCAAAAATATAATATAAATAAAATATCACGTGAAATTAATTTTTCTTGAGAATGTTAGAATCACTTATTCCTTTAAACTTGGCTATTCAACAATCAAACGTCAAAATATTTTGTATTCTGCTTTAAAAAAATTAAATTTTAAAATTTTAATATTGTGCAAATTAATTTCAAAGACAAAAACAATAGACCAGTATGAGATTAATTTTTCTTCAGAATGTTAGAATCACTTATTCCTTTAAACTTGGTTATTCAACAATCAAACGTCAAAATATTTTGTATTCTGCTTTAAAAAAAAATAAATTTAAAAATTTTAATACTGTGCAAATTAATTTTAAAGACAAAAACAATAGACCAGTATGAGATAACACATTAGCATAATTATTTAAATTATTATCCAATTTAATTCAAAAATGAAAATTTGATATTTATTTTATACAATACAATTAAATATTGTTGTTATGCAATTATAACAAATTAAATTTAATTTTAATTATAAAATATGATTGATTTGCAAATAAAATTGAATAAATTTAATTTTACACTTTTCAAAAAACATAAGCATTTAATTCTACAAATTCAAATCAAAAAATGATGTTATTCAAAGATAAAAGATTAATATTGTTAGAAATACTTCCTGTCACAAAAAAAACAAAAAAACTTTTTGGTTTTGGCCAATAAAAATAATTCTTTTGTATACATCTTCATTTTTCTAATTTCAAACATATATGTAAAATGGAAACTAAATAGAAGTATGATTTTAAATAATTATACTAACCTTTTAAATAGAAGTAAGAAATTTTGTAATTAATTATAACGTTAAACCAAATTGATTATATATAATGTTGTTACCCCAAAAAAAAAATTATTACAACGTTAAAGATTCCTGTAAAAAAATGTTAAACATTAAAAGTATTTTCATTTCCATATATTAATTAATGAATTTATCCGTTGATTACCATAACATTAAAGCAAATAATTATAGTGAGATACTCATACAGCACCGTTAACGTAAATGTTACGCATGAATTGTAATCGATAATATATTTCAACTAGAGATACTAAGACGGTGGCATCATTTGAAGGATTAAAAGATAATTAAAAGAGACAAATTTTTTAAACAACAATGAAGAGAACGTAACGTTCTTTACGTTTTAGTTAAGAACTTTCTACCATTCTATATATATTCAACCATAGAGATTGAACTAATTGTTCCCTGAATCTTTTTGAAAAAACACAAACACATTGCAAATCTAAGGTATACAAATTTCCTATCTTTTAACCTCTAAAGTTTTCCATTGAGAATCTAGGTTCCATGGTGTGTAGCACTCTCTAAAAAGTATCATACTCTTTGGATTAACCAAGAGTGCCTTTTTTACCTTTAAAATTGATTATTCCATCATATTCTTTCCTTCCACAAGGTAATTTCTTCTCTTTCAGAATTTGCTTTTGTACTTTCATTTCTTATTTCATGTTAAAGTTGCAAAATTCCATACAAAATATCATTATATTATTTACAACACAATTATCTTTACCCACAACTTAATTTTAATCTTTTCCATTAGGAATCTAGAATCTATGATGTGCAGGACTTTCTACCAAACAGGATCGTACTCCTTGGACTAACAAAGAGTGCCTTCTCCACATTTAAAATTGACAATTCCATCATCTTCTTTCCTTTTGCAAGGTAATTTATTTTCTTTCAACACTTGCTTTTCTATTTTTATTTCTTATTTTGTGTTAAAGTTAAAAAATTCCATACAAAATATTACTATATTATTGACAACATAATTATCTTTTGGCACAACTTCATTTAATGTAGATTTGCAAGTGGAAAGAGTTTTAAAAAACACAAAGTTTAATTAACGAATTATTTTTGAAGAAAAAATTATATAAATGGACAATTCAAGCATTGTAATTTCCATATATATTCTTACACTATGAATATATTTTTTTTCCATTCTAATCTTACTTTTATCAAGTGACAGCAAATGCTAATTTTAAGAATAGTACTTAAAATTCATTTATTTTCCTTTTAATCTCTACTTTTAAATGTTTTAATTTAGATTGTGTTTTTAAGTTTAAATGCTATATATGTATTCCATTTGTTAGTTAAATGCTTTTTAAAAATATTTAATGTATAACAAAAAATTTTATTTATGACTAAATTAATATTCAAATCCTCAAAATTGTTGCCGTAATTAATTAAAACTTAGAAACGTAAGATTATTCAATGTTTATTCTATTAATGGTATATTATTTTTAGACTATTAATTTATAGGTGATAAACTATCTTTTAAATTATTCAATTTTTTAACCCCTTATAGTATAAAATTCATTTATTTTCCTTTTAATCTCTACTTTTAAAATATTTTAATTTAGATTTTTTTTAAAGTTTAAACATTATATATGAATTCCATTTGTTAGTTAAATGATTTTTCAAAATATTTAATGTATAATAAAAATATTATTTATCAAATATTTATTAAAAAAAATTATCTAATAATATTTATAAAAATTATCTAATCTAATAATATGTATACGTCACTAGATATTTATTAAATAAATAAATTTAATTATATTCATGAAATTCTGAATTTTATTAATACAATTTTACAAGGATGGTATTTAAAATTCATTTATTTTCCTTTTAATCTATATTTTTTAAATGTTTTAATTTAGATTGTGTTTTTAAGGTTAAAGGCTATATATGTATTCCATTTTTTAATTAAATGGTTTTTAAAAAATATTTAATGTATAATAAAAATATTATTTATGACCAAATCAAAATTAAGCACCACATTATTCAAATCCTCAGATTTGGTGCTGCAATTAATAAAAGGAAGATCAAATGCCTCTTGAATATATGCATAAGTTTGGGAACCAAAAAAAGGAAGATGCAAGGGTTTTTTGTTTTTGGTGACTGATCTAGCAAATATTCAATAATTTTTAATTGCTGAAATTATGGTAATGTAAAAAGGAAGGATCAAATATTATGCTGAATAGATAAAAAATTAATGCAATAAATGTCTTCTTAATTCCATAACAAAATATTATAAATCTTATGTTTAGGTTATAGGTTGATCCCATTACAAATATTTATAAAATTACAACTTAGAAACGTAAGATTATTCAATTTTTATTCTGTTAATGGTATCTTATTTTTAGACTATTAAATAATAGAATGATATTTTTATTCAATCTTTTGCAACAACTTAATTTTAATATTTTTTATTGGGAATCTAGAATTCATGGTGTGCAGCACTTTCTACCAGAGAGTATCATACTCCTTGGACTAACCAAGATTGCTTTCTCCACATTTAAAGTTGATGATTGCATCATCAAATTTCCTTTTGACAGGTAATTTCTTTTCTTTTAACACTTGCTTTTTTACTTTTATTTCTTATTTCATGTTAAAGTTGAGCAATTACATACAAAATATTTCTCTATTATTTACAAAACAATTATCTTTACGTACAACTTAATTTTATGTAGATTTACATATGGAAAGAGTTTAAAAAACACAAATGTTTAATTAACGAATTATTTTTGAAGAAAAAATTATATAAATGGACAATTCAAGCATTGTAATTTCCATATATATTCTTATACTATGAATATTTTTTTTCCATTCTAATTTTACTTTTATCAAGTGACAGCAAATGCTAATTTAACTCTTCTTAATTTTTACAGATATTAGTTTTTTTATTTTATTTTCACCTTCTTTTTATAGCTTTATAAGATTATTATTCTCATATATGTTAAAAATCAATGTTCATTTAATGAGACATCCTTAATTTGAATTAATTTCTAAATTGTGAGGTGTACTATATATTCCCCACACACAACCAGGAAGGTGCAATAGCTTCTACAACGAATGAAATATAGAAAACTACAGGTTAGTTTAACTCTACTAAAATGTTATCATATAATATGCAGTTTAAAAAAGTTAAAAATTCTAGGCACTATTTACTTTAGGCTTCTATCTTTAACTTATTAATCAATTATCTCTGTGTAATAACTCATTACTTATAGGCACGTTGAAGTATACTGAAATCTTTCTACATGACAAATTATATATAAAAAGAAAATTTAAATGTTTAAAACAATTTATTTAGTTAAAAAAAATTTAGCTTCAACATTTAAAAATACAAAGAAAGATTGACATATATGGATGAAGAAAATATTATATTTTCACAAGTATTATTATAATATGTAAAATTTATTTTGAATTTTATTTTAATTGTACGTTAAAAAATTTTTAAAAATTCTTATTCATTAAAAGTTATTTTCTATCAATGTTTTTATAAGTTATAACTTAAATCATATCTTTATATTATATAATTTTTCATGACAAAAATACGATAATACAAATGCATCATTAATTTAAGGAAATTAATGATAAAAATTTAAACCGCAAATATACATTATCATGAGCTGAGAAATTAATATAGTTTTACAAATATTAATCTTAATTTAAATCATTTTTGTATCTACACATTACTTTTAATCTATCTAGGATCATTATTATTATTTTTAATAACTTTATGGTACTAATAATCTGTTATTTGTTAAAATTATTTTTTGTAATGCATCATCTTTAAATAGAACTATTTTGGAAATTCTCAGCAATACTCTATAATCCATAAAAGCTTAAATATTTGTTCAATAACTTCTATGACCAAAGAAATGGAGAAACACATAGGTTAAAATTTGGAGATTAAAATTTAATATCTTATAAATTACAATAAATTGTTAATTCATATCATTTTTGTGATTTAAGAAGTTACTCTCACATTGTTTTTATTACTTCAGCGATTAATTTTTTTGTTAATAACTTTATGGTATTAATTATATGCTATTTGTTAAAATTAATTTATTTTTTAATGCATCACCCTTAATTACAACTATTTGGGCAATTCTCGACAGTATTATATATTCAGAAGACGCTGAAATATTGCTGCAATGACTTCCATGGCTAAAGAAATGGAAAAAGAAAGAGGTTAGTTCAATTATTATTATTATTATACTTAAATTCACCATGTAATTATATTTACTTACAAAGAAATGTCAAACACTGTTTATTTACTTAATATTTTTAATTATTTAATTTTCTTTTGCTTTATATTGATGAACATGAACAACTTGCTTTATCCGTAAATATACATTATCATGAGTTGAGATTAGTATAGTTTCACTATTATTAATCTTATAAAAGTTAGAGATTAAAATTTAGTATTTTACAAATTACAATAAATTGTTAATTCAAATCATATTTTTAATTTTAAAAATTACTCAGACACATTATTTCTATTCTTTTTGGGATTAGTTTTTTTTAATAAATTTGTGGCATTAATTATATGCTATTGCTTAAAATTAATTTATTTTTAAATGCATCATCCTTAATTACAACTATTTTGGAAATTCCCAGCAATACTATATATTGTTGAAATATTGTTGCAATGACTTCTACAGCAAAAGAAATAGAGAGAGATAAAGATTTGTTCAACTATTATTATTATTATTATTATTATTATTATATGTGATTTTCATCATGTAATTATGTTTAGTTACGGAAAAATGTCAAACAATATTTATTTATTTAATATTTCTCATTATTTATTTTACTTTATATATATATATACACACACACACATAAACATCAATAACTTAGTTTATAAATTATGAATATTACTTTCTTGCAATGACAGTTCGTTAAATTAACTGATTCAAACTATATCATTTTTCATTTCTATCAATTTTAAAAAAATATTGCAGGTTACAATGGAAGCTCCAAAACCTTTGCAGAAATTGCTCATGGCATCCAACTTCAATCACATAAGACCATTTTACCAAATGGAAAAATACAATCTTTTTGTGGACTTACCATCTGTTCAAAATGTATGGACTTAAATACAGGTAATCTTATCAGAAAATACTTAACTACCAATAATATTTCTACTCATACTCAAATTATGTTACCTCAAAATTGCAAAAGTTCAAGACATTGAACAAAATTTCCATCCAAGTTAAAATAAGTAGTTATTTTGCTTTAATCCTTTTCAGAAGACGTGAATGTGTCAATTGAACCCGTCCAAGTAAGAGGAGAATGTCAAACAAGTGAAATCAACGACACAAATACTCAAAGTTCACATTCAAGACTTCATCACCATCCAATTGGTTAGTATAAACAAACTTACTTCAACAAATAAAAAAGGTACCAAATCCAATGTGACACTCCTTAAAAATGCAGGTAATAATCCAAATTACTTGGATCTTGGCCAACCAAAATATCAATGTGAAAATTGTGGGAGCTCTATGTGGTATGAGGAGAGAATAGATAAACCACATCGACCGAGAAAACCAAAATATTCATTTGCTCAGCAAGGAAAAGTTAAACTTCCAAGCTTACAAGAACCACCAGAGACTTTGAAGAATCTTTTGAGTTATGATGGGGTCGTCGTTCAATCAAGTTTAGGGAAAAAATACGGGCATATAATTCTATGTTTGCTTTCACATCTATGGGGGCAAAAATGGATAACACAGTCAACTCACGACCAAGTCCGTATGTCTATAGAATTTTTGGACAGAATTACCACAGGATTGGAGGACTCATACCAATAGAAGGTAAGCAACCTAAGTTCTCACAACTTTATGTACATGATACAGAAAATGAAGTCCAAAATCGGTTGTGTTCATTAAACAATGGACAAATAGCAGAAAATGTAGATGAAAATATTGTTCAAATGTTGAAAGAAATGCTTGACATGCATAATCCAATTGCCCAAGTTTTCATAATGGCAAGAGATAGATTATCTGCACCTGATAGCAAAAATCTATGCATTAGACTATTTGGTATGAGATCAGGAGAATCACGACAATATAGTAGACCTACCTTAGCAGAAATTGCTGCTCTTATTATTGGAGATTTTGGTCAATCTAATGGAAGGAGAGATATAGTGATAGAGCATAAAATAGATGGACTCCAGAGGATAAGCGAGTTGCATCCTTCCTTCATGGCAATGCAATATCCACTATTATTTCCCTATGGTGAAGATGGATTTCACTTGGACATCCCATATTCTCATAATAATGGGAAAAATAGAACAAGACGAGGCAATTTGACAATGAGAGAATATTATGCATATCGATTGCAACAAAGAAGATTAGAAGCAAAGACTCTCATATGTGGTGGTAGATTATTTCAACAATATATTGTTGATGCGTACACATCTATTGAGGAAGATCGATTGAGATGGATTAGACAAAATCAAGCAGTGCTTGCATAGAGCTATACAAGAATGTTTGTGATGCAATAGTGCGTGGAGATACCATAGCTGGAATTGGTAAAAGAATTGTATTACCCTCTTCTTTTACAGGCGGACCTCGATACATGGTTCAGAATTATCAAGATGCTATGGCCATATGTAGAACTTTTGGCAATCCTGATATTTTCATAACATTTACTGCCAATCCAAAATGGCCCGAGATGCAATATATGCTTGATGAAGTTCCAGGACAATCTATTGATGATAGGCCTGATATTAAGACCCGAGTATTCAAGATGAAACTTGATCAACTAATGAAATACATAGTTGAAGGGCAGTATTTTGGCCAAGTAATATCAGGTATGATGTATTTTGATCTTATTTTACTATACACACACACACACACATTACTCTTTAACGCCATTGACTATATTTATCATTCCTTCACTATCTTTTTATCTTTTGTAGCAATATATACAATAGAGTTTCAGAAAAGAGGCTTACCTCATGCTCACATTCTTCTATGGCTTCACCAAAATAATAAGTTGCCAACAACACAAGATATAGATAAAATAATTTCAGCAGAGTTGCCATCAGAAGAGGATGACCCAGAAGCATACAATGTTGTAGCACAATTCATGATCCATGGCCCTTGTGGATCAACAAGCAAAAATGCACCTTGCATGGTTGACGGTTATTGCATTAGAAATTATCCAAAAAGATTTAGCACTGAAACAACCATAGATAGGGATGGCTATCCAACCTATAGAAGGAGAGACAATGGAAGACATGTGAAAAAAGGAGATATCAACTTGGATAATCGATTTGTTGTTCCATATAATCGACATTTGTTACTCACATTTCAAGCTCATTTGAATGTGGAATGGTGCAATAAGTCTAAGGCGATAAAGTATCTCTTCAAGTATCTCCACAAAGGTCCTATAGAGCAACAATTCTAATAGAAGAAAATGTTTCACACAACATATAACAAATTCATCAGAGATAAAACATGTTGATGAGATCAAAACATACTTGGATTGCAGGTAACTCTTCAAAACCAAAAAATAAAATAAAAAATTAACATGTTATATCATTTATTTTGTACCATCTTAGTTGTGTGAATCATATTAATAACAAATTTTAATAATATAGTACTTCATCAGACTTTGTCTATTAATTTACTTTGCATTCGCTGAAATTTGTTTTTGGGTTATATTTTAAAAACACTTTTAGTTAATATATATTATTATAGGGTTTTCCTTAATTTAACTTGCACTGGACAACATCACATGTTTTCATATGTATTATTATATATTTATATAAATATACTGTATATAATAGAGAATAAAGTCAAATAAGTTTTTCTCATCTAAAAATATCTATAACTCTCTAATAATAGTATACATTATTATAACTTTGTTCTTAAATCTTCACTAATTACAGATATGTCTCAGCATGTGAAGCCTCTTGGAGAATTTACAATTTTGATATACATTATAGAACTCCATTATGCGATTGATCTTTCATTTACCAGAGGAAACCAGTTACTCTAAGAGATTCAGAGCATTTGTCATCGGTCATTAGAAGAGAAGGAATACAACAAACTATGTTCACGGAATGGATGAATATGAATTCAATTAATTCTGAAGCACACTTGCTAACATATTCTAAATTCCCAACAAAATTTGTTTGGGATGAAAAAAATAAGAAATGGAAACCAAGGCAGGCTGGCAAAACAATTGGACGGATCTTTTATGCTCACCCAACATCAGGTAAAACTACGACTTTACAATTTTTTAAATTTGCTTTTAAATTTATTATACATTTTTCAATGAAACTAATGCAATAATTTATATTTTAACCTTATAAATTTGGAAGATAAAAGACGAATATGATTATGGTAGATTTATTATTCCTTTTTTAAGCTTTTTTAAAGAGATTAGGGATAGGTTAAATATATTAATTTACATTATATTATTTTTTAAAAGATGTTACGGTTACTTATTACTCTAAACATAACTATTATATAAGTTAAAATATTTTTCTTTTAAAAAAAAATTAAGAGTGTTTAAACTTTAAGTAGATTAATTCTCAAAATTATAATTACAAAAATAAAATATTATATTTACTACACAATAGCCAATTTAAATATTTTAATACTAATTATTTAATATGTTAACATCATAATTGAAATTAATATTCACTTTCATTTGAATTTTAAAATATTACTTCACTTTATTCAATATCAGGTGAAAGATATTACTTAAGAATTTTGTTGAATATCATTCAGGACCGAAAAACTATGAAGAGATCAGGACAGTGGGCCATGTGACACACAAAACTTTCAAAGAAGCATGTTATGCTCTTGGCCTTTTGAATGATGACAAAGAGTGGAATGATGCTTTGAATGAAGCAAGCCATTGGGCTACAGCTTCTCAATTGAGAGAATTATTTGTCACTATTCTTCTTTTTGGTGAAGTAGCAGATCTCAAGCAATTTTGGGAAAATAATTGGAATTTGTTGTCTGATGATATTCTCTACAATAAAAGAAGGTTATTTCGTCACTTTGATTTACAACTCACTGATCAGAATCCAATCATATTGCTTGATTGAAATTGAAAAGATATTGATCAAGAATGTAAAAGAGCTTTCTGATTTTAATGACTTACCAGATAGATCATCTGTTGAAGCAATGGATAATAGACTTATCAGAGAAGAACTTAACTATAATGTTGAAGACCTTACACAGGAGCATGAGGTGTCACCCATTCCTGAATGAGCAACAAAGACAAATATACAATGACGTTATCCATGCTGTGTCTACTAATATAGGAGGATTTTACTTTGTCTATGGTCATGGAGGCACAGGAAAGACTTTTCTCTACAAGACTATCATTGCAAAAATGAGGGCAGAGAAACGAATTGTGCTTGCTGTTGCTTCATCAGGTAACTAATAGTTTCTTTTCACTCAACATTTTTTCAAATCTTAACAACTAAAATTGAAAAAAAATTAAAAGGTATTATCCTAAAAGTTTTTTACATTTTAATTAAGTCTCACATTTACTTTCATTTGACTAAGTATTTACTTATGCTTGATTTTGTTTACAATTATATAGGTATTGCATCATTACTACTTCCAGGAGGTAGAATAGCTCATAGTAGATTTCAAATACCATTAGATGTTTTTGAAGATACTACATGCTCAATTAAGCAAAACACTCAGCTTGCTCAACTAATACTTCAAACAGACCTCATTATTTGGGATGAGGCACCGATGATAAAGAGATTGGCTTTTGAGGCACTTGATAGGACACTTAAAGACATTGTTGGCTATAGAAATCGAGACAAAGCTGTGAGTCCATTTGGAGGAAAGACCATGCTTCTTGGTGGAGATTTTAGGCAAATTTTACCCGTAATACCGCAAGGCCAAAGGCAGGACATAGTTCAGGCATGTATAAACAAATCTTATTTGTGGGAACACTGTACAATCTTTATGTTGACAAAAAGTATGAGAGTTAGTGACACTTCAGCTTCAGGTACAGGAAATTCATCAGGACGTGAATTTAATGAATGGCTCCTACAAGTTGGTGATGGAAAAATACCAACAATTACCAGAGATGGAGAAGACCTTCCTACATGGACAAAAATACCAATACAATATCTTCTTAAGCCTTGATGATCCACTCAAACAAATAGTTGACAGCACATATCCAGATTTACAACAACACATGTGGGATGAAGAATATCTTAGACAAAGAGCAATATTAACTCCTTTAAATGACACCGTTGATGAAATAAATGGTTATATTTTCAATATGATTGATGGGCAAACAAAACAATATAGAAGCTCAGATGAGATTGACAAAGCAACTGATAACATAGTAGAACAAGAGCTTATGTATCCAGGAGAATTTTTGAATACTTTAAATTTTACTGGGTTCCCAACTCATTGTTTACAACTAAAAGAAGGGATGCCAGTTATGTTGCTCAAAACTTAAATCCCGCATTGGGAATGTGCAATGGGACAAGACTACTTATTGTGAACTTAGGAGATTGGATCATAGAAGCAAAAGTTGTTTCAGGAAGTAATATTGGTGCAAAGGTACTCATTCCACGAATAGTGTTGACAGCAAAGGACTCAAAGTGGCCTTTCATCTTGCGAAGGAAACAATTTCCCATAAAGGTTTGCTATGCAATGACAATAAACAAAAGTCAAGGTCAATCATTGAACCATGTGGGTTTATATTTGCCTAAACCTGTATTTTGTCATGGACAGTTATATGTAGCATTATCAAGAGTGACTTCACCAAAAGGGCTCAAAATCCTCATACTTGAGAAAGATGACAAATATAAAGACTATACTAAAAATGTAGTCTACAATGAAGTTTTCAATGAACTTCCTCAATGTAATTACTATTGAAATGCAATTACTATTGATCCATTTTTTGTATTCTAATCATATGTCACTTTTAATCTTCACAATAGCTTAATTTAACTATTTATTTAAAATTTATTAAAAAAAGCTTAATTTCTAGTGGTTTAAGTAAAAACTACTACTTCTATTCTCAAATATCAGTTAGAAAATGATTGGAAAAGACTCAATAATCTTAGAGAAACTTAGGTATATTTAA
Source organism: Dalbergia oliveri (assembly GCA_030441495.1). NCBI lineage: Eukaryota > Viridiplantae > Streptophyta > Magnoliopsida > Fabales > Fabaceae > Dalbergia > Dalbergia oliveri. Next base: position 18,468,523 of record JAMLFY010000013.1, on the reverse strand, counting down.
TTGTTTCTACTTACTCTCTCTCCTCCATTATTTCACTTTCATTTATTTCGTAAGGGTATAAGTTAGTGGATGTTGGAGAATAGGCTGTAATATTCTACTTGCTGCTAGAACTTGCATATAATGTTTATTTATTCAATTCCTCAGGTGCAATGGACGAAGCAAAGGGCCTTCACAAAGAGGCTCTAAAAGCTTTCCGAGATGCTTTGGACATTGATCCTGGCCATGTCCCTAGTTTAATCACCACTGCCATAGTTCTTACGGTGCAGGAATCAATCGAATCTGAGTCAGAACTTTCTGATGGATGCACTTGGCATGACAGATTTTGTGATTCTGCTTGGTATAATCTTGGCCTTCTTCACAAGGATGAGGGTAGCTTCATCATTAGTTGAAGCTCAGAATGTTTTCCAGGCAGCACACTTTCTTGAAGAATCTACCAGTTGAACCTTTCAGATGATTGATTCTATTAACCTCAGGGTGTTGGTCTAGTGCTAGAAGTTAGCATTTTGATGCATGAACATCCTAGCTTTACTTATTTCTTGGGATTAAATGGCAAGCAATTTTCTTGTGAATCCCCTTTGTCAAGTCAAGCTTTGGGAAAGTTAGTGAAAACAACAAACAAGATCACAGACTCTACAAGCAGTTTTGTGATGCCATGATTCTGGTATATCCATGTATAATTTTCACCTGTTTTTATTTCTTTATCGGAAAACAATAAAAGAAATATGAAGATTTAATGCTTAATCATTTGCTTTGATTTTAATTTTGATCTTCGTGCTTGCTAGCTCCTGTTGTAATAAGCATAATGAATTCAGTGGTTAACGTAGGAGAATGTGCCATTGTTACCCTCAACTTCCTATAGGGCTTAAGATTGAGTTGATAAAAAAGAAAGGTTTTTGGACATTAGCAGCACTAGGCATATTGTAATGTTGTTATTTTCATATAAATTGTTATTTAACATTGCAACATACTTGAACCAACATTGGTAATTTATTTGATTAGTCTGGCACAGTGACAAAGTTGTTTTCTTCTAACCTAAAGGATAAGGATTCATATCTTGAAAGTTGTCTCTATGTATATTGGGATAAAGGTATATACATGTTTACTGTTTGCAAATTTCATCAAGTAAGAGTCTATATGAACCCATGTGAGAGATACTTTTGAGATGATTTTTAAATATGTTTGGAGTAGTATTTTTTTTTTGTACTAATATAATTTATTGGATGAATTTTGCTTGATTAATGTTGTTATCATATGATAATCCTAAACTCTTGAATCCTATTTAAATATATTAATTAACAAATATAATTTATTGTTAAATTTTGGATGTATAAAATTATTTAAGTATATTATTTATTTGATTATTAACATGAGCATTTGTTGTTAAGTGAAGGTGAGGATGGCAACATTATTTGTAATTTATCCCTAAAATTGGTAAAACCCAAATCTAACCTAATAATGACTGGATTTTGGATTTGGGTATTATACATTATAAAATTTTATAAGAAAAAAATAATAAATATTTTATAATTTTATTTCAAAACAGATCATATCAATTAAAACTAACACAAAATTATGAAAAGGTATATTAATTGAATTATAAAATCTTATAACATTTCACTAATTATTATAAAAATATATATTTCTAAAAGAATTATTTCACTTCCAATCAGGTTAAACCAATCTAAAATATGAACTAAACCCAACTTGAAAAATTATGTCACACATCAAATTTGAAGACCAAAATCTATTCAATAAGTTTCAGGGTCAAATTGGCATGGTTAAGTTATAAACACCTGTTTTTGCCTTTACATGTGTAATATGGCAAGTAGGGGTGTACCAGGCTGGATTGGCGAGTTAAATAAAACTTGAATTTTACTTGATTTTAGAGATGTCAATTTTTGAAACACAAACCCAACCCTATAATAACCTGATTATGTACCAGGTCGTTGGATTAACCTTATATTTGAACAATATACAAAAATTTAAATATTGTATATAGTAAAGTTATAAAATTTTACAAGTAAGAAATATAATTTTAGGGATATTTTACGATATAAGTTTTAAAATAAATCATATCAATGTAGAAATAACATCAAGTTATGTAAAATAAATTAATTGAACTTTAAAATTTTATAATTATTCATAAATTATTATAAAAATATATATATCTTAAAAGTTATTTGACTTATTAAACTATATATAACCCTTAACCCAACTCAAAAAATATATCGCATTAAATTTTAAAACCTAACTAGCCCCAATAAACTTCAAACGATCAGATTGACAGGTTGAGACTGATTATGAATACCCCGGATGGCACGGAAAGAACAGAGGTCTTTGCCCAGAAAAGGCATAGATAGATTGATTTCCTGAATTTTAGCTCTCCTTTTAATGCTAAAAGCATTCAATGATCTTTAAAAAGTAAAAAAAGGCTCCTATATTCACGCGTTTGTTTGCTTTTGCACCAATTTGGAAATGTGGATTCTTCTTTAATTACCAAGAAGTTGCAGCGACGATTCAGTAGATGGAACGAGCGTCGGTGGAAGGAGTATGCCACTCACTACTTGGCAAAGTGTATTGCAGAATCTCCTCCACACTAATATTATGTACCTAAAATTGTGGATTTGTCGTAAATAGTCACCCGCATTTTTTCTAATAGTTTGTCTCCAAATTATTACTCTATTCATTTTTTCAATAATTATCCAATTATAAATATGCACGAAAAGTAAGCAAATAGTATTAAAGATAGAGAAAATTTAAATTAATTTATTAAATTAACATTGTTTTAACTTTTTTTTCTTCTTCGTTGTATCTCTCTCCTCGTCAATTAATATTTAATAAAAATATTATTAAAAAGAAATAATTAATACTACTTAAATTTTTGAAATCAATTTATTTTTATACAAAGAAAATTATAAAAATGGATAATTATTTAAGAATGAAAGAGTATAAATAAAATGGGTTTCATTAATTGGTGCTCTAAATGAATTTTATTAATCAACGCCCTAGGGATACTAAAAAAGATAAATATTTAAATTTAATGGTAGATTCTACGTATTGAAAATATAAAGTTCATCTCCTAAAATAGAAGTTTCCTCTTTAGTATCCTTAACCATTGCCAGCTCAGATAAACCCTAAACAAAATTAACTAATTTGTTGTTAATTTTATATTAGCAAATCATGTTAATTTTGAAAAATATAAATATTTAACTTACCTATATATTATTAAATTAAATTAGTTTTGAAAAATGATTTTTCACTCAAATTAATTTAACAATTTGATAAGATTTACTTAAAATAAATTAACGTAATTTACAACCACAAATTAAAGACTGATTGGTTATATTTTAAATTTTAAAAATTAAAATAACTCACGTCCACGATTTTAAATATCCAAATCACCTTTAACTCTTTCTAAATTCCAAATTAAAGTTCTTACTTCCGTTAAATACTGTGAATCGACTTATTTCCATCCCTTAAACAAAAAGACTATAATTGCATATTAACCCATACTTCAAATTTCCACTTGTCCAAATTATTTATTTAGAAACTTTTGAAAATAAATAATTCTAAGAATCTTTTTTATTTTTGTGTTTTTTGTTCCTTCTTTAATACCTTTATCTATCCTCCTCTTTTTCGACGTGAATCGTTATCTTATGTACTATTCATCTATATCATTAACGTGTCCTCTCTAATTTAAAACCACCACAGTGGCCACACCACTCGCTTTTTGCCCAATAGCAAAAGTTGAAATTGCAAAGACAAGAGTATATTGGGGTAGATTCGGAAGGAAAACATTTGTAATTCTGAAGCTATACTGTACAACACTTTATTCTTTCTTGGGCTGAAAGAAAAAATGTTTTGTACGTCCTCGCATGTTTCCTATAAGGAGGCTTCCGTGGCCAAGAAGTTTTACAAAAGAACATGCAGTGATTTGATTCCTATATTCCGTTCAAGGTTAATCTTCTCCCTTCTACCAAAAGAAAGTAAAATGGCCACTTGAGCTTTGTCTTAGGTGGTTCCTTGAGTTATTGTACTGTACGCGCACCATCGCTTTACCACTCTTCTTCCCTACTCTCTCTCGGTTTTCTACTTTGTTTGATTTTCCAAACGCAACCATCCTCATACACTAACCTTCCTTGTTCTCATGGCTCTGCAAGCTTCCTGCTTTCCATCCTCTTTTTCTTCCTCTTCCTTCAGCTATGAATGGCGCTACGATGTGTTTCTCAGCTTTAGGGGCAGTGATACTCGCCATGGTTTCATTGGCAATCTCTACAAAGCTTTAAGTGACAAAGGAATTCACACCTTCTTTGATGATCAGGGGCTTCAAGGAGGGAGGAAATCATTCCATCACTTGTCAAGGCCATTCAAGATTCCAGGATTGCAATTGTTGTGTTCTCTGTCAACTACGCATCTTCCTCATTTTGCTTAGATGAACTTGCCAATATCATGGAGTATGTTAAGGGGAATGGCCGGTTGGTTTTGCCGGTCTTTTATGACGTGGCTCCATGCGACGTGCGATATCAAAGAGGTAGTTATGGAGAAGCAATGGCTAAACATGAGAAGAGATTCAAGGATGGCAAAAAGAAAGTGCGGAAATGGAGGGAAGCTCTACATCGAGCAGCTAACTTGTCAGGCAAGGTTTTTAAACTTAGGTAAGTTTTACCTGCAAACACTTGGTTGAATCATTGTGTGAAGATTGTCTTTTACTGTTAAGTGTATTAAAACCAATTTCTTTATCTTATATTTTGTTTCTATAGCTTTTCTTTTCTTTTTTTTTTTTAATTGTTTTTGTTAAATCATTTTATGTTAAAATTTCAATTTGAAGGATGCCTGCTCATCTTGAACAATTCAATTTGTTGTATGTTAAATATCTTGAATTGTAGTAATAAAATTCTCAACATATGTGACCTATGTTGCATAGGTAGGTACGAAATCACTGTATAGAAATGTGTAGGATATGAAAATTTTCTAAAAACTAGGTAACGGGTAAGGAACATATATTATATAAAAATATAAAATTATAATCAATAAAATAATTATATCATAAAATAAATACATTTTTATGATACTCAAGTAAAAATATCTTAAGAAATATAAGATTTGAAGGAATAAAATAATATTTTAATTCATTTAATTGTAAAATTTAATATTTTACAGGGACTATTTTGTATTTAAATAAGATTTACTTACTTATTTTTTATTAACAAGTACTCTAGTACCCAACTAGTACGGTATTGAGTACATACCTAGTACGAAATACAGCTATTTTGGAGTATCTATGCTTTAGAGTATGTGACATGTTGCAATCAACATGACTTAATGGTGGCTTTTTTATTGCATAGGAAAGGATATGAATATGTTTTCATTGAGAAGATCGTTAAAGAGATCTCCAGCAAGATTAGTCGTGTTCCTTTACATATTGCGAATTTTCCCTGGACTGAAGTCTCCAATGCTAGAAGTAAACTCGCTTCTAAATAATGGATTTGATGGTGAAGTCCTCATGGTTGGGATCTATGGAATTGGCGGAATAGGTAAAACAACACTCGCTCGAGTGATTTATAATTTCATTGTTGATCAATTTGAAGGTTCATGTTTTCTTGAAAACATGAGCAAAAAATCAATTAAATTTTGATTGAAACATCTCCAAGAGACAATTCTTTCTGAAATACTTGGAGATAGGGATATTAATCTAGGAACTATCAATCAAGGAGTTCCAATTATAAAGCAAAAGCTTCATGGAAAGAAGGTTCTTTTTAGTTCTTGATGACGTTGACAGGCTTAAGCAATTGCAAGCAATTGTTGGTGGGGCTGATTGGTTAGGTTCTGGTAGTAGAGTGATCATAACAACTCGAGACAAGAAGTTGCTAACAAGTCATGGGATTGAGAGAAACTATAAAGTTGAGGGTTTAAGCAAGAAAGCAGCACTTGAGTCGCCAGGTTGGATGCTACACCGTCGCAAACTCGCAGGCTCGCATCTTGTCGTAGCGCATCGTAAACTCGCAGCAAGCTGTAACCGTCGCAGCTTGTCCCTTCCCCGCAGCCTCGCTCACCGTTGATGCTTCATCTCTGTCATTCACCGCCTCGCCAATGCCACGAACTACTTCTCCAATCCGACCAAATCTGCAAATAGAAACCAGATCTGCTTCCATCCGCTAGTGCCCTTTGCCATCGTGACCGGTTCAACGACCTCATCTCCGCCCATGTGACATGCTCAAATCAGCAGGTGTCGGTGATGCTCGTTGTAGCAATTTTTTTTTTCGTTTGTCTTTTTTGGTTTAATAGTGCTTTGTGATGTAAAGAGAGTTATTCTCCACCCTCTTTCTAAGCTGCAGCTATTGAATGATGCCCTATGTTGCATTATTTTTTATATCTGTCGGTGTTGATGATCAGGGTGAAAGTATCCTAAATTATTGTTTAGTCTATCTATGGGGTTTTGTTGATTCAGGAAAACATAAAAAATATTTTGAATTTGTGCTTCTCATTATACAGGTTTTTGTCCATGTAATTTTTTTTCCCACCTTTTCGGTGAATTCTGGCATAGCATTGAGGGGGAGAATGATGGAAGGAGGTTAAAAATCTGAACTTAGTATCAATTGGTTTTGAACTCTTTCGCAGTGAAGAATATTTTATTTCAAGCATTAGCTAGGTTAATCTTTTGAGTGAAGTTATTTCTTGAAATATTGTTAGAGCTGCTCAACCAATTGGACTTAAGTTATCACAGTTTCTTTTAGTCTTGTTATTAAAGTTTAGTATAATGAAGTATGCTGTGTTAATACGTGTAATTGTACTTAAGTTATTTCTAAAGGTAGGTGTATAATTTTATAGCCTTTTCAGGCATATTTATGGGTTTGATTAAAAGATCGCCTATTTATAGTCCTAGGCCTTTTTGGTCTGTTCGGCCTGAACTTGTGGCTTGTATTAAATTTTTTTCAAAATTACAGAAGTTCTAAATAAGCTTCAGGCTAGTCCAAGTATATGTACATACCAAACTTAGGTTTGAAAAATTGCCTATAGCATATTAAACTCAAGCCTAATATTTGCAATACAAGCCTAGCATGTTAAGGTGAACGCCTAACCATTTGACCTGTTTCCACCCTTAATTGCAACAATCCAATATCTCGATGCATGAAAGAAAAATTATTAATCTAGGGGGAATTTGTTTCAATGTTTGAAATTATGTTTTGGAATAATATTCTTGAGAATATTATTTTCAGGTATCTTTAAAAAATTATTTGTTTACCATTAAACATTTTTGAGATTATTTTTTAAGATTCCTGGAATAAATTTAAAACTTGTTTGTTTTATAATCTTCATTTTGAGAGTATATGTCATAATTTTTAAAATATCCTTAGGTCAAATAATTGTGAGGAAAAAATCAAATAATTTAGGAATAGTTTAGTAATTGTGCTTAGTAATTGTGATTCTCATGGCATGGGAATTTTCTTTTCCACCCTTCAACTTGGGAATGAGATTTCACTAAATCATAGGAAAATCTTTTACTATGAAATAATTAATACTCAGGAAAAATTTTATAAAATTTATAACAAACGTAGGAATATATCATTCCTAACTACTTTATTCCCAAAATAATTAAATATACCCCGTATTACTTGTGTACACAATTCCACGATTGAATTGATGACTCCATAACATGATTGTGTTTCTTAGTTACGTTCTTGCAATGATCCTTGGACTGACGTTGAGTTTTAAAATTTGTCCTAAAACTAGTAGTTTGATGAGTGCGATGCACAATGTGATAATAAAAAATAATTTGCTTACCATTATTAAATATAAATAATAAATTATTTAAATATATTTTATAGAAAATTGAGTATATAAATTTATTTTGAAAATAATTTAATTGTTTAATAATTAAATAAATGAACAAAATATGAATGTGTCATTCTATTTTATATTTTATCTTGAATATCATATTTATAAAGTTGAAAAAATCTCGGTAGATAACTTTTAACTAATAATAAAGAATACATTTTATGAAATTTTACACATGTTAAAAATTGACATTGTTGAATAATAAAAGAGATATAATAAGTGATAATTTTATTATATCATGAACCATTTATAGGGAAGATAATGGAAATTCATGAGATCAAGAGGGGACATGTCCCCCATCGCCCTTTAGAATTTTGCATCTTATTCTCATCCTCATCGCCATCATGGGTCTTCATTCTCCATTCGCCATAAAAATTTAAATCCTTATGAGTATTCACAGGTTTATTTAAAAAATTTTAAAAAGAGAAAAATTCTAAAAATAATTTGAAATTCAAAACATAAATATCTAAAATAACAAATACAACTAACATAACATAATTCAAAATAAAAATGAAAATACAAAATATAAATTCAATAAAGATAATTGAAAAAATAAAGGTTCTATATAAGTAGATATTTAAATCATATATATTAATTGAGAATTGAGGTTTTAGGGTGGGGACCCCATTCCTTGTATTGTTTTGTTAATAAATAGGGACTTCGCCCTAATGAAAACTAAACATTTCCCATTGCAAGTAATCCCTACAGGTACCCGCTTCAGGTTTTTTGTTTTGGTAATCAATAACCATTTATATATATTTTTAGTAAATTAAAATATTTTAAAAAACATAAAAATACATTTTGTAATTAATAAAAAATAATGAATAAATTTAATTTATGTAATTTCAATTAGGGTAAATTACACTCGCCTCCCTTGAGATTTGTGAAAATACAACTCACACCCCTTCTATTTGTCTACCTAAATTTTAAGTATTTATCATTCATATATCATAATAAACTTAACAGAATAATATTTTGGGGTTTTTTACATAAATAAAATAAATTAAATGTGATATTCACATCTTTATATAATAGAAGTTGATTATAATCGACTTCACTAACACAGTTTATAATCACTTTCACACAAGTATTTAGCTCATTCCACCACACAGAAGTCTACTATAGTAGAATTTTGAAGTCTACTATAGTACTTTACCATAAGGTACTAGACTTCTGAAGTCTATATAGTCGACTTTAAGTATGCAACTTTACTATGAATTATGTCCTGGTCTATTTGTAATCATAAATTGTTAAGTTATACTAGTCAATGTATATTTATGAAAATCTTTAATACTGTAAACACATGCAACTTTGCTAGGCTCAAGTATATAAAATGAAAGTCATAAGCAAATATATTATGAAAGTCCAGCAATATAATCAGCACCAATGCATTTCATGCAATGTTTTTGACTAACGTGGAATTCCTTTCCTACACGCTTTCTAGAGAGTTCTTAGAGACCTCATATATGATTTTGCTAGAAGCAGAAAGCATGTAGGAAAGGAATTCTATGTGCTTACTCACTCTTAAAACATTGCATGAAATGCATTGGTAATTATATTGCGATTATGCTTTGGACTTTCATAATATATTTGAGCTTATTTTCATTTTGAGCAAAGTTGCATGTGTCACACAAGAAATAAACAACATATTCATTATTAAAGATTTTCAAAACATACATTGACTAGTATAACTTTTTATTATTACAAATTAACTTAATTCATAGCAAGCATAGGAACTTATTATATATATTTAAAGTCTACTATAGTTGACTTTTGTGTTTTGGTAAAGTCGACTATATAGACTTAAGTCTACTATAGAACAATGATATTCTTCAAAGAATATTACATTTAATTTAATTTATGTAAAAAATCCATATTTTGTGATATTAACTATTTTTAATTAATAAAATTATAAAAATATCATAAACTTAATAGGGTGGGTACATGTATTTTTTATAATTTTATTAATTAAAATATTAATATCACAAAAATATCATTTTGTTAAGTTTATTAACCTGAAGTAATATAAATACTTAAAATTTGATAAGCATGTGAGTTGCATTTCCACAAACCTTAGGGAGGCGAGTGTAATTTACCCTTTCAATTATCCCTCCTTTCCTTGTACGTCATTTCAATTATTGGAAGCATCAGTTACACGATTATTATTTTCAATAAAAAATAATATAATTATTTATTTTTTAAAAATTTAATAAATAATTAGTATCATTATCAAAGAAGTGTAAATTATGGAAATGATTTTTTAAAATATTTTAATGTTAGAAATGAAATTCCTTTTTCCAAAAAAATTAGTATGAAAAAATTATAGAATTAATAAGTTTGAATGTTTAAGTTACAAAACATCTAATATGGTATAATGAGATGGATAGATGGATAGTTTTTTTCTTTTGATTTTCCAAAGTTCTTGATTTGAAAATAGAGACTTTTGAGGAAAGAGGAAGAATCACAAAATAGATTGTTGATATCACTGTTTAGTGAAGAGATAGATTTGGGAGAAAATATGCACTGATTTGTGAGAGAATATGCAAGTATAAATCAACTATATAAAATGAATAAAGGAATATTTTCAAACATTTAAGTTGAGGAATGAATTTTAAGTTTTTTTATTTGATTTATTATTTTTATGGTGGTTTTCAAAAATTATATTTGTTTTTAGATTTTTTTCTTAAAATATATGAATGCATTTTTTTTATGCCTTTTAATTTATGTTTTTAGTTTTATTAATAATATTAAATGTTATAATACCTTTCATTGCAATGTCAAATATAAGTTATAAAATATTTCAATTATAATATTTAAAGGCTTGTAATATGTCAAATGTTTAAACATTGTGAAACTGATAATTGATATGATATTCAATGTAAAGTATGTGTTAATAGAAGAGAGATATGAAATTAATAATTGCAATGCAAAAAAAATTTAAAAATTTATTTTAAATAGAAATATCAATAAAATGATGGGCATAAATTTCTCAACGAATGACACTTAACAAAACTTTTCTTCAAATGAGTCTAAATTATTAGTAGTATAGAGATTAGCAATAATTATTGTTGATATTAAGTAGACTAAATTAAAGTGAATAACAAAGATATAATACAAAAATTGAGAAATGTGGTATTAAATAATATAGAACATATATATTTAAATTGATTTTAAAGTCATGGTATTAAATGCGATATATATTTTTTATATAAAAATTGATTTAAATGTGGTATCATAATTAAGTTATTATCAAATTGATTTAAAAATGTTACTTAATTGACATTAATTAGGAAACTTTTGAACCAATATCATATTAAATTTAAATAAAAAACTGATCGCAATATAACAATAATGACAAACTAAATCTTTGAGATATAAAATGACAATGAGATCGATTAATATAATAGCAATTGACGATAACATCAAATAATTGATATCAAATAAGAATGATAGACCAATGGATACCTGTTACAAAATTTTTGTATTAATCAATTAAATTTTTTTATTATTTTATTAGAAGGTTGATTTGTTTCTATGAAATATCTATTGTTCATTATTTAAATTTTTTATTGTTAATTTGGAATTTATATTTCAGTTATATTTGGTAAAAATTGTTGGGGTAATCTAATTTTTTATCAAGTTCATTGGGTAAAATGCATTAAAACATAATAAAATGAAGAATATATGTTTGGGTAAATTGTGAAAATTTTATTTTGAAGTAAATTAAGATTAATTTTTGGGCAACATAAGTATTATTCAATTTAATAATATATTCTTTTTCCCATTATATTATAGGGCATTATCAATTTGTTCCTTTTTAAAATTTTATGTGAAAAACATTTTATTCCCATATGTAATAGTATAAATGAATATGAATAAATGAATCTAATATTATACAAGATCGAAATATAATTGTAATGATTCATTTATCAATTCATTACATAATCTAAGACAAAAATGAATTAATCTTGTTGCCCAAAATATTAAAAATTGAAATTTATAAAAAAATTCTTTAATACTAATTTGATGTACTACCATATAAAATACATAAAATATAATAAGAATCAAATATGAACTATTGTCACAAAAACAACTTCTAAAATTATAAATATATGTTTAATAGCAGTGGTATTTAATTTGAATAGTAATAGAAATCTTATTTAAAAAAGTTAAAATTATGCACATAAGAATAATAAGTACAAAATGATCAATGTTAAAAAGTTATAAAAACAAAAAAGATTTTCATTTTAGAAATGAGAATAGCCATTTAATTGACAATAAGAAATAAAACCAAATAATATTATGAATCATATAATATAAACACTATAATTCAAAACTTATAATTGCAAAATCAAAAATCAAATTATGTTTCACCAAGGAAAAAGAAAAAAGGAAACTACAAGAGAAAAAGCTTTAAAAATGGAGAAACAAAAACATGATGATAGAATAAGCAAATATAGCAGGAGATCATGATGTTTATCCTCCTATGAAGGTGCCTTCTTATAGAGAATACTTTTAGTCAAATGAATCCCTCTTTTGATGAGAAAAAATAGAGAAGATTCTTATATTGGCAAAAGCTCACATATCAACATTGAAGACAATCACAACAATTCAAAAAATGATTACAATCCTTTTACAACTTGATATATATAGCTGACAAAGCACTTGAAAATAGCAACCACTCATGGTGATGAGTAAGACAAAAGCAAAAACTAAAAGAGATATATAGATGTGAAATCATTTAGTTACACTTGAAAAATCAAATATTTGTTAAATAAAAATAAAATAGAATGAAAAATAATTGCAGTAAAAAAAAAACATTATATATATAAATGCAAAAGATGAACATAGACTACAGGAGAATTATGAAAAAGAGAGGAGGAATAAGAGTGAGAAAAATGAAGAGGATGTCGATAAAAGAATGAAAGCGTAAAAATTGTAAAAAAAAAAAAAGAACAAAGAGAGACAAATAGACTGAATGGAAATATGAGGATTTGATGTTCAAAAGAGAGGAAAAATAAATATATATTGATTAAAATGATCCAATCTTAATTCACCAAGTATGCTGATCATATCTCACATTAAAATAGTCCAATATTTATGTAATTATAATTAGAATTTAATATTTGGTCGTAAATATAGAAATTACATTGTTTTTAGTTTGAATTAGATCAAATCAATATCCTAATTTAGCACATGTGAGCTTATTACAATCATGAAATTAAACAAATATGGAATGTTAAAGTTTGAATTACAGTGAAATATCTAAAAATTCATTTTTTTTAATTGTTGCATTGCAATTCTACTATTAATTGTTGATAATTTCAATGATATTCTAATTATATATCATAATTATGGTCATGATTTTTTTAAAATTATTAATTGTTTAAAGTTATGAAAATTGTAGATCCTAAATTACTCTATAAGTGACATATGGCAAAACTTTCCTAAATAAGTCTCAATTATTAGTAGTATAGATTATAGGAGGGATGAATGTAATTTTGCAAAATGTACTTAAATTAATCTAATATTGAATTTTAGTTATTATTATTATTTTCTTAATTTGTATGTATATTTAAAAATTGACACTTATTTAAATATAAGGAATGTCTTAAGTAGTCACAATTCCAACATATTATATTTAAGCATGAGCAACGTTACGTGATCAAATTTTTTGACAGAAATCACATAATTATTTGATAAAATGAAGAAGTATATATCCAATTATAAAGCAAAAGCTTCATCGAAAAATGGTTCTTTTGGTTTTTGATGATGTTGATGAGGTTGATCAATTGAAGAAAACTGTTGGCGGAGTTGATTGGTTAGGTTATGGTAGTAGAGTTATCATAACAACTCAAGACAAGTAATTGCTAACAAGTCATGGGATTGAGAGAAACTATAAAGTTGAGGGTTTAAGCAAGAAAGAAGCACTTGAGTTGCTAGGCTGGAATGCTTTTAAAAATAAAAACATTGATCCAAGTTATGTGGACATTTTAAAGCATGCAATTACTTATGCTTGTGGACTTCCATTGGCTTTGGAAGTAATAGGCTCCAACTTATCTGGCAAAAATATAGATGAATGCAAATTTGCATTAGATTAGTATGAAAGAATTCCTAGCAAAAAGATCCAAAAGATACTTGAAATAAGCTTTGATGCTTTGGAGGAATGTCAACAGAAAATTTTTCTTGACATTGCTTGTTTCTCCAATGGATATCACTCAAGGCGTTAATTTTATACTTCATGCTCGTCATGATGTTTACATAAAATATGGCATTAGTGTGTTGGTTCAAAAATCTCTTATAAAGATTAACAAGTTTGGCTGTGTAATATTACATGATTTGATTTGAATATGGGTAGAGAAATTATTTGTCGAAAGTCACCCAAACATCCTGGCAATCGTTCGATTAAGGCTTCTTAGAGATGTAGTTCAGTTTTGCAAGATAATACAGTAAGTATGACTAATATGAGTGATTTAGTTTATCATTTTTATATATTTTTTTAAATCTTAATTTCTCTCTAGACCATTTTCTGATCACAGCAAGTCACTTGTCGGTGTATTTGTATTTATTGACAGTATGAATTCTCATTTATTTCTTTTATCCTTTGTTTTTGGGACTAGAACATTCTTTATGTGTGTTCATATCATAACATTATATACATTTAATGTGGTTGACTCTTGCTTTTTATGTTCAAAGGGAACCAATAATATTGAAATCATGATTTTGGATCCTCCTACATTTGAAGAACCAGAAGTAATAGATTGGGATGGAGAGACCTTCAAGAAAATGAAAAACCTTGAAATTTTGATTATTAGACATGCATGTTTCTCCCAAGGTGCCAATCATCTTCCAAATAGTTTAAGAATGTTGGAATGGTGGAATTATCCTTCAAATTCTTTACCATCTAATTTTCATCCAAAGCAGTTGGCCATATTCAACTTACCTAAGAGCAAGTTAATGTCAGTCGTGTTTGTCAAAAAGAGAAAGGCAAGTAATAATTTATTTTTCCTTGTTTCTATATATATATATTATAGATTATTCTTTTGATATGCATTTTTTCTTCTTTTTCCATTTTTTATCTTTTTGCAGTTCATGAACTTGAAATTTCTAAACCTTGACAAGTCTAAGATAGAACATGTATCCAATTTATCGGGTGTGCCAAATTTAGAAGAACTATCATTTAAAGGTTGTGAGAATTTAACTAGAGTTCATGAATCAGTTGGATTCTTGAAGAAACTTTGTTGCTTGTGGGCATCACATTGTTCAAAGCTTAAGAGTTTTCCCCTCATGTTGCCTCTCTTGAACGATTGGAACTTTCTTCATGCTCAAGTCTTGAGAAGTTTCCAAAAATTTTAGGACATATGGAGGGTATAAAACGAATTTTTTGGGAAAATACTTTGATAAAAGAATTGCCCTCCTCCATTGCAAACCTTAATAACCTAGCTAGTTTGACTATGGGCGTATCCGGAATGCTTCGGTTACCAAATAGCATTGCCAGTTGCCACACTGCCATATCTTAAATATTTCTTTATTCTTTGTTCTGGAGGGCTGCAATTACACAAACAAGAGGAAGATGAAGGAAAATGGTGCTCAATGGTTTCTAAAAACGTAGCCAAAGTTAGCTTTGAACATTGTAAGATGCCTGATGAATCATTTCCAATAGTTCTTGCTTTGTTTTGCAATGTGGTAGAGTTAGTCCTGTCCGGGAATGATTTCACCATTCTTCCGGAAAGCATCAAAGAACTTTGCTCGTTGAGGGAACTAACTTTGGATGATTGCAAGAAACTTAGAGAAATTGGAGGGATTCCACCTAACATAGAAGAGTTATCTGCAGCAAATTGCATGTCCCTGACTCCCTCGTGTAGAAGCATGCTACTCAATGAGGTAATTCTTGTTTTCATATGTATTTGATTTGATAATTCAAAATTGATATATATATTCTCAGGTTTATTCAAATTCCCCGTATCTATGTTGTTAAATTTAAGAATCACGTTTTGTTAACAGGAATATCATAGCAGTAATGGATACAAGAGGTTTCATTTGCCAGGAAGTAGTATTCTGAAATGGTTTGAGCACAACAGCAGAAATTCAATTTCCTTCTGGTTTCGTAACAATATCCCTTCAGTCTCTGTATGTGTTGTTTCAAGATCAGATGGCTGTGGTTGCGCGTGCCCTGATGTGATCATCAATGGAAATGAATATGATTCATCCATGTGTAGTAGTCGCATTCATGTAGCGGATCATATAACTATTGATCGAGTAAGGATATTCTCCAATGATTTATTGGCACGCAAGGGGTTGCTTTCAAAAAACGAATGGAATCATGTGGAGTTTAGAGTTACCGGTAACTGCAATGGGTGTCCGTTCATGAAAGAATTTGGAATCCATGTACACACACATGAAAGTAACATGGAGGATATTCAATTCATTGAGCCACATGGATTTAGATCCAATCACATTAATCCAAGGTAACTTAACATTTACTTAACACTTATCACATTTTCTTTTGTGTTTTCATTGCAATTAATTTTACTTATCTTATAAACATTGCTCGATCCTCTAAGCAGGTGTAAGAAAGATCCTTAAAGTTTATTACTTACCTTTTGCTTGTTTTAAAATGAAAAGGGAAGAAAGAAAACGGGGAGAGAGCATGGAGAGATTTTGTGATTTTTTCCTACTTGGATGTGAGAAGAAAATAGAAAAGAAAGAAAATTTTGATAATGGAATTAAAAAATATTTCTCTCCACAATTGAGGAGAAAATTAAAGTGAAAGAGTGATTTTAGCTAAAATTACCATGAAACTCTTTTATATATTAATTTCTAGGCAAAATTTGTCCTATATATTCTTATGTTCAAATATATATATATATATATATGAACTTCCGCATTAATTTTATCCATGATAATATTTAATATTAACTTTTGTTGTCATATTTTTCATGTAAATGATAATTGAAATTGTTTAAACTTTATAATTTTAAATAAAAAAATATCTTATAACAAGATATCTTATTTTAAATTAATTTATTATATCTAATTAATAATAACTTAGGAATATGAAACATAAAAAAATATTTACATTATATTTGCATTATATTACAGCACACATGATAAAAGAGAATTAATGATTATAGATTACATAATTAGATTATATGAAAATCTCATATTTCGTCAAAACACAAAAGAAATAATTTACTTAAGGATATATTTGGTTTAAGGGTAAAAACGAAGGATAAATTTTTACAGATGAATTTCATATATATACTTTTATATAAAATTTATTCATGAAAAATTCCCCCAATTACCCCGCTCAATCAAACACACACTCTCAGTATTAAAAGGAAACTTACCGATAGAGAATTGCATACTTTGCCTGTAGTAAAGAAATTTAATACTTTTAGACTTGCGTATTTGTGATAAAATGTATGAACAAGAAAAGTTATACCTAATATGGTTGTAAACGATTTTGACTTCATAAGTTTAAATATCTTATTCAACTTCATAATCTCATTTCCTATAGGTTGCGGAAAACCATCAAGAAACAGAAAAAGAAGTGCATTAATGTTTGACTCGGACGATGAACTCATTAGTGAAATGGATTCGGATTCGGTTTCAGTAATGGCAAGATTGGCTAGTGATAATATTAGTGAAGGAGGTAAACAACCTGATTCCATTTATTTCTCTACATGATATGGTTAAAAAACAACCTGATTCCATTTATTTCTCTACATGATATGGTTAACTTTATAATTTTATGATGAATATTATTGAATAAATATAAATCTAACACCTCATATTTAGTTATAAATCTAAAATTTCCATGAAACCCTTTTATATATTAATGTCTAGGCAAAATTTGTCCTATATATTCTTTAGTTCATATATATATATATATATATATATATACACACACACACACACATGAACTTCCACGTTAATTTTATCCAAGATAATACTTAATATTAACATTTGTCGTCATATTTTTCATGTAAATGATAATTGAAATTGTTTAAAATTTATAATTTTAATATAAAAAATATCTTATAACAAGATATCTTATTTTAAATTAATTGAGTATCAATGTTTTATATTTATTTTAAATTAATTTATTATATCTAATTAATAATAACTTAGGAATATGAAACATAAAAAAATATTTACATTATATTACAGCACACATGATAAAAGAGAATTAATGATTATAGATTACATAATTAGATTATACGAAAATTCATATTTCATCAAAACACAAAAGAAATAATTTATTTCAGGATATATTTGGTTAGGGGATAAAAAATAAGGATAAATTTTTATGGATGAGTTTCATATATAATTTTATATATAAAATTTATTCATGAAAAATTCCTCTCAATTAACCCCTCAATCAAACACACTCTAGTATTGAAAGGAAACTTACTGATAGAGAATTGCATACTTTGCCTGTAGTAAAGAAATTTAATACTTTTAGATTTATGTATTTGTGATAAAATGTATGAACAAGAAAAGTTATGCCTAATATGGTTGTAAACGATTTTGACTTCATAAGCTTAAATATCATATTCAACTTCATAATCTCATTTCCTATAGGTTGCGGAAAACCATCAAGAAAGAGAAAAAGAAGTGCATAAATGTTAGACTTGGACGATGAATGCATTAGTGAAATGGATTCGGATTCGGATTCAGTAATGGCAAGGTTGGCTAGTTATACTATTATTGAAGGAGGTAAACAACCTGATTCCATTTATTTCTCTGCATGATGTGGTTAACTTTATAATTTTATGACGAATATTATTGAATAGATATAAATCTAACGTCTCATATTTATATATAAATCTAAAATTACAATGAAACTCTTTTATATATTAATGTCTGGGCAAAATTTGTCCTATATATTCTTATGTTCAATATATATATATATAACACATGCACACACATGAACTACCACGTTAATTTTATCCAAGATATTATTTAATATTAACTTTTGTTGTCCTATTTTTCGTGTAAATGATAATTGAAATTGTTTAAACTTTATAATTTTAATATAAAAAAATATCTTATAACAAGATATCTTATTTTAAATTAATTGAGTATCAATGTTTTATATTTATTTTAAATTAATTTATTATATCTAATTAATAATAACTTAGAAATATGAAACATAAAAAAATATTTACATTATATTTGCATTACATTACAGCACACATGATAAAAGATAATTAATGATTATAGATTACATAATTAGATTATATAAAAATTTTATATTTCGTCAAAACACAAAAGAAATAATTTACTTCAGAATATATTTGGTTATGGAATAAAAGAAGGATAAATTTTTATGAATAAGTTTCATATATAATTTATTCATGAAAAATTCCTCCCAATTACCCCTTCAATCAAACACACTCTTAGTATTAAAAGGAAACTCACCGATAAAGAATTGCATACGTTTGTCTGTAGTAAAGAAATTTAATACTTTTAGATGTATGTAAAATGTATGAACAAGAAAAGTTATACCTAATATGGTTGTTTTGACTTCATAAGTTTAAATATCTTATTCAACTTCATAACCTTATTTCCTATAGGTTGCGGAAAACCATCAAGAAAGAGAAAAAGAAGTGCATTAGTGTTAGACACGAACGATGAACCCATTAGTGAAATGGATTCGGATTCAGTAATGGCAAGATTGGCTAGTGATACTATTAGTGAAGGAGGTGAAGGAGGTAAACAACCTGATTCCATTATTTCTCTACATGATATGGTTAACTTTATAATTTTATGACGAATATTATTGAATAGATATAAATCTAACTTCTCATATTTAGATATAAATCCAAAATTACCATGAAACTCTTTTATATATTAATGTCTAGGAAAAATTTGTCCTATATATTCTTATATTCAAATATATATATATATATATATACACACACACACATACACACACATGAACTTCCACGTTAATTTTATCCAAGATAATATTTAATATTAACTTTTGTTGTCATATTTTTCATGTAAATGATAATTGAAATTGTTTAAACTTTATAATTTTAATATAAAAAATTATCTTATAACAAGATATCTTATTTTAAATTAATTGAGTATCAATGTTTTATATTTATTTTAAATTTATTTATTTATTATATCTAATTAATAATAACTTAGAAATATGAAACATAAAAAATTATTTACATTTATTTGCATTATATTATTGCACACATGATAAAAGAGCATTAATGATTATGGATTACATAATTAGATTATATGAAAATTTCATATTTCAAAACATACAAGAAATAATTTACTTCAGGATATATTTAGTTAGGTGGTAAAAAAGAAGGATAAATTTTTATGGATAAATTTCATATATTATTTTATATATAATTTATTCATGAAAAATTTCTCCCAATTACCCCCTCAATCAAACACACTATTAGTATTAAAAGGAAACTTACCGATAGAGAAGTGCACACCTTTGCCTGCCGTCAAGAAATTATACTTTTAGATTTATGTATTTGTGATAAATTGTCCGAATAAGAAAAGTTATACCTAATATGGTTGTAAATGATTTTGACTTCATAAGTTTAAATATCTTATTCAACTTCATAATCTCATTTCCTATAGGTTGTGGACAACCATCAAGAAAGAGAAAGGAAGTGAATTAATGTTAGACTCGAACGATGAACCCATTAGTGAAATGGATTTGGATTCAGATTCAGTAATGGCAAGATTGGCGAGTGATACTATTAGTGAAGGAGGTAAACAACCTGATTCAATTTATTTCTCTACATGATATGGTTAACTTTATAATTTTATGACGAATATTATTGAATAGATATAAATCTAACATCTCATATTTAGATATAAATCCAAAATTACCATGAAACTCTTTTATATATTAATGTTTAGGCCAAAATTTGTCCTATATATTCTTATGTTCAAATATATATATATACACACACACACATGAACTTCCACGTTAATTTTATCTAAGATAATATTTAATATTAACTTTTGTTGTCATTCTTTTCATGTAAATGATAATTGAAATTGTTTAAACTTTATAATTTTAATATAAAAAAAATCTTATAACAAGATATCTTAGTTTAAATTAATTGAGTATCGATGTTTTATATTTATATTAAATTAATTTATTGTATCTAATTAATAATAACTAAGAGATATGAAATATAAGAAAATATTTACATTATATTGTATTATTGGTAACGGTGTCATTTCATGTAATGCATTTTCTTTTATCTTGCTTGTCTCTTTAACCAAGTAAAAGAAAGAAAACTAGAAAAAAAAAATTTCTCTCTATTATTTTCTCTATAAGAGAAAATAAATTTTTCTGATACTTTTCTGTATTTTCATTTTCTTTCTTCTCATTCTTTTTTTTTTTCCTTTTATCAAACAAGCAAAGAGTTACGATGTATTTGGTTGGGAGGTGAAAATGAGATAAATTTTCATTATTTTGCATTAAATTCAAGAAATTTCAACTACATTTTGAATGACTATTGTATTATGTTGAGTGATGTGCGTAATGCCTTGATTTTTCGTTCTATGTAAAATTGTCAAATGTCCCTGAGGTAATTTAACAGGATTAAGTGACGATTAGATGTGGTCATCACTGAGAATTTGATATGTTAATTTAAGGAGATATTTGATGTTTGGGTGAGTCTTGGAAAGTTTTTATGTAAGATTACTATTTTGCCTCAAGCATGTTAATTAAGCTTAATTACAGAATTAAGAAAATAACATGCAATTAATTGTTCAATAATTTTTAAAGAGTTACTAGTTATCTAATTACCACTAGTTAAAAGAGTAGTGACATAATGATAAGGAGACATAATGATGAAATCCCTAATCACTACATTCTTCTTTTAATACACCTTTTAACTAATCCAACCACCCCACTAACAAATAAAAAATTCAACCACCCAATCTCCATTATTGGTATGCAACGGCACCTCCCCACTCACACATTATAACATCAGGCTTTTTTCTCCAAAAAAAAAAAACATTCCATTCACTTCTCATCTCCAACCTCCATCACCATCATTTTCCTCCACCATTTTAACCTCATAACTTCTTCATTTCTCCACTAAATCTAACAAACAAATACGCTTTTTCATAACTCTTCCACCTAACAAACACAAATACACTATTAGTTTTTCAAGAAAAATCCTCCTCCTACCTGTTCTAGAGCAGACAATATTCATGGTCAAAGGAAAGAAAGAGTTTTTGCTTCCTTACTTGGGAGATCAAACTTCATGTAGCTTGTGGTTACTTTGATTTCCAGTAAAAACCATCTTTTAGTAGGGGTTTATGTTTAAACTTATTTATCTCGTTCTTTGATTTTTATTAAGAAGGCTTGAGTTTTGATGAATGATTATACTTGAAAGATCAAAAGAAATTATATGTTGTGTTACTGGAATTCTAGATTTATATAGACAGCTTAGCTTGTATGATTTTATTCACATAGATGGAGACAATATTTGAGCTAAAATTTTTATATGATGAAGCTAACATATGGAGGTATCTTCAATATTTTTCTTGAGGTGTCTAAATGACTTTTCTATTTTTAAAAATTCAGAAACCGAGAAGGTTACATTTTCGGCCTAAATAGTAATTTCTAAAGCATTGAATTTGTATAATTTTGTTACTATATCAAATGATCGAATTGTGACTTGAAATTTTTATAGGATGTTGTAGACATCTTGAAGTTCAACCATGAATTTTTATAGAATGTTTTTAGTTCATTTGATAGGATAATAAAATTGGATTTCTGACTATTGGCTAAAGGTGGTTTTTGACCTCCAAAATTGTATAATTTCATTAATATAGCTAGAGATCTTTTTATGCTTTGAAATTTTTACAAGGTCTCATGGACATATTGAATTATCTCAAAAAATGATTTTGCTCTGTTTTTATGATGTTTAGTAATTTAATCATATTTTTCTTTGAGACTGAAATTTCTGGATAACATGATAATATGTTTCAAAGTTCTACAAAAGCTTGAATTTTGGAATATATATAGGTTAAGCCAAGGTAGATTCTCCTAAGCAAAATGTTATTTTTAAAACTAACCGCATATTTGGAATCTACATGAAAAATGGAGTGGATACATGTACTTTGAGTATTTTTGTAATTATATATAAAAATTTGGGTCCAAATGTAATTTTATAAAGTTTAGGGATTTTCTAAAAAAATAAAATATGTAGGGAGCAAAATTGTAAGAATGGGTTCTGGAACAGTAAGGTATATATGTTTAGAAGAAAAATAAGCTTTTGGGTCATTTTATAATTTTAGTAAAGTTGAGGGGTCAAATTGTAATTTCTCAAAAGTTTGGTATTTTTGTGTAAATTCTAAAATTTCATTGGGAGAACTATGTTTAAGTGGAATTAGGATGATTAAAAACTTGTTTTGGATGAAAAATTTAGTTAGAGGTTATTTTGTAAATTTTATGAAGTTTGAGGGCTCTTAGCAAAAATTAGAATTCTTAAAATTTTTTAAAATAAATTATTAAGACATATGCTCCAAGGGAAGATGGTTTTGGTTTTTCACAAACATTTTGATAATAGAAAGGAAAAAGAATGCTCTTCAAGCTATTCATGTCATCAAAACTCACACCAATTTATTTAAAAAGACTTGTTACTTGTGATGCTATAAAAATGAATGATCCTTAGTGATCTATTGATGAATTGTGACTATTTATTATACTTGTATGCCATACTTGACTGAATTGTGATAATTGACTATTTATCTTTGATATACATAGGGAATATGTATATACACTCCTAAAAACCTATGGGACTTTTACATGATGTTGGAACATGAGATTCTATAAAGTTAAACTTAATGTTAAGTGAAGTTATTTCCCTCTATCCCATTTAAATCTCAACAGCTAGTTAGGTTGAGCTCATTCTAAGCGATAGGTGATGTGGAGTTAAGTTGACGACGGTGATGCGGTTGGTTTAGGTGATATGAGAGAGGGTGATACATTAAAACAATTAAAGTTACTAAACAAAGTGCTAGAGAAACTATGATATCTTGATTCTTTTACTCTTTCATGCAAGTTTTTTCTATGTGATTTATATGACAATAATGGCAAGCTCTCTAGATTATTATTTGATAATCAAGAATTTTTACAAGACTTAAAATGTAGATCACTTTGAGACTTTTATTTGCAAACTAATTAAAATAAACTAAAGCATGCTCACTTTGTAATTAAACCGAAGTGACTAGACGATAACAATGATAGTTATACTGTTTTCATTTAATTACTAAGATTTCTTTGGATTCTCACCCCTTTTCTTTTTCCGTGTCATTTCAAACGAGCCAGTGGACAGAATGTTGGAGTCCCTTGATTTCTTACTGGAGCTAACCCATACTTAAAGACTTTATTATTATCTTTTGCATATTTTGCACTTATCTCTTAAACATGTGGACCATTGATCCTTATTTATGTTTTTCCTTGTCTTGAAATTTTTATACCTTACAGACGACTATATTGAGACCAAGCCTATTCCTGGATCTTACCTAGGATTTATTTATGGTTTGTTCTATTATGTGCTTATTATTATGGAAATGTTGTTTCACTCATAGGTCACATTAGTTTTAAGAGCAAATTACATGACCTCCTCTATAGTTTGCCAAATTACAATGACCTCCCTTGAACTTTATTAAACTTTACACTAACCACCATTGAAGTTAACATTCTGTTGTAATTAGAAGTTAAATCATGTGTCATGCACATGATTTTTAATGGCAAAGTTATAATTAATTAGAAGAATTTAACATGTAAAAAGACTCAAACACCCTTAACATATATTCAAGCTCAAGAACTCAAGTTGTGCATCCAAATTGCATCACACCAAACATCTGGACAACCAAAATACAGAAGCTCAAGTTGTGCATCCACACAACCAAAATACAGAATACAATATAGAATCCAGAAGCTCAAGTTATGCATCCAAAAAAATAAAAAATTGTTCATCCCATAATAAAGTCTTGTAAACTCCTTAGGCAGCATCTACCAAAAAAAAAAAAAAAACTCCTTAGGCAGTTGTGGTGGTAACAACATCTGCATAATCAAAGGTGATGTGATAACACCAGCAAGCAACCAATCCACTGATATATGCCATATCTGCCAACAGACAACTTTCTGCTTATCACAAACCTGTAACATGCTTCTTGAATTTAACCTTGAGTCTTTCGGAAAATCATTCAAAGTAAAATTTAAAACTCATACTCTAACTCACAATCTGTTACCTTTCGTACATGCACACAATCATACAGGCATGCATAAGCACTAGCTCCAACAATTAATCTTGGCTTGAAGAGTGTAGCCATTTTCTCCACCTGAATTTCAAGATTTTCGCATCACAAAAACATTAACATGACACAAAGGCTATCATACATATTGGAAGTTGAAAATACCTGGTATCCATAAGAAAGATGGCCACCATGAGGAAGATCAAGCGCCATGATTCTATCATGGGGTTTAAGCAAAGCAATATAAACATGAAAATTTGCAGGGAACCAGAATAAAGGCTGCATGTTCACTGCAATTTAGGGGTAATAATGATATCGTGAAAATGTTACAGGAAATAATATGAAAGTCCTTCATTATTCAATATGAAGAAATACCTCATCAAGAACGCGCCTTCATCCTCCAGGACCAGCTCTCCGTCTTCCCTTCCTCTCGGAGAACTACCTCAACCTCTAACTTCGCGAGCCGACGACCCGTCTCCTGGAGCTCTCCTTCTGGATCTGGTGGTTCGCCCACCACATCGAGAACCCTTCCTCCAGCGAGACGGGAGAGAGGTTTCGGCTCCCTTCCTCCAGCTGCACGGACCTCAGCCTCTGCTCCTCTAGGACCCCTGCCTCCAGTTGCTCCGCCCTTGCCTCCTTCACCACCGTCGCGCACAGATCGCAGCTCCTCCACTGACCACCATCGTGATCTTCAACCCGCCGCCTCAGCCTCAATCTCAATCACCAACCACCAAGAAGCTTATCCCTCGGCGCCGCATGCATCCCACGGCCAAGGCGCATCTCATCGCCCTGCTCAGTCCACCGCCAACCACCGCGAGCTTCGCTATCCCTCTCCTTCCCCCACGGCAGTCTTCCCTGCCTCCCACCGCCCTCCGGACTTGGTGCCATGGCCGTGCGCCGCAGCCTCCCCCTCCCCCTCGTTTCCATCTCGCCACCGCGACCCCTCTTCCTCCCGTCAGCTTCTGTCCAACTCGCGGTCTGGTGCTCCGCCGGTCCGCGGCCGCCGCCTGCTGGGTGAGGGTATGCTGCGATGGAGATGGAGGGACTTGGGGAGTGTGATGGAGATTAGGGTATGCCAAATACTCAATGGGTCTGGCAAGAAGTTTTCCTTCTTCTATGAGAATGTGTGTGTGAGGGCATTTTGGACAATTCACTTATATCATTAACGCCGTTAAAATGTGTTTGACAGAAGGGAGGTCATTGTAATTTGGCAAACTAGAGGGGAGGTCAGTGTAATTTCGCTAAATCTAGGGGAGGTCAATGTAATTTGCTCTAGTTTTAATTATGCATTGACGAACAAGGCTTTTCGCTAAGAGTATTTTCAAACGACTAAACATACAAAATCAAAATGTAAGAAATCTAATGATTGGCCAATTATGACATATGCATAAGAGGTTAATAATTAGGGTGTTACAACATGGTTATTTGTTCTCGCGAATGGCTAACGATTATAATTGATTCTATATGAAATCAATAAAATGAATATTGTTTTGAGTGGTAATTTGTTATGCAAAGTTTATTATTATTTGTAGTGGCTATGGATCTAAGGGACTAATAATTTTACATAAAATTTTATATTAAACTTGTGATTAAGAAAATTTTCTTAAATAGATATTGGTTGTTATTGAATGGGTGACTAATTAACAGATATAAGTAAAACTTTTTTGTAATTGAGATATATGAAGTCATGATTAATATTTCAAATGAATATTACTCTACTACGGCTATTCTAATTCCTTTATGAATGGTGTTTTGGCTTATTGACTTATTTAGAGGCTTTCAAATTAGCTTGTTGAACGGTCATTTGGCTTATTTGGAGTGGACATGTCGGCATTTTGAAGGCCAAATCTGCTGGCTTATTTGCAAATCTTATCATAGGGAGTGTCAATCTAACCCTAGAAATTTATTGTGACTCTCAATTTAATAACCCTTATTTGATTTTTTAAAATATTATTCTTCTTATATTTTAATTAAAGCAATAGTTTAATATTAGTTATTGATTTTCACTCATGATTTTATCTCAATTATTATTATTAATATAAAAAATGAAGTCAATTGTTTAAAACATTTGATATTTGTCTAATTTTCAAATTTAATATCATCACTTTCCACCTAAATTGATTACTTTCTATTATAATGTGAATTATTTATATTATCGTATATGGTTTTCTCATATATTCCTTTAATTATAAATTGCCTATGACCCATGTGGAATATGGGTTCTTTGTCTGCCATTGATGAGTTACCGAACTTATTCTATTGCTTTCTCTTTCTCTCTCGCTATTTTTTCCCAGATACAGATGTAGATCCCAGCTCTGTTCCGCCTGCAACTCAATTGCATTCTGATCCTTGTGGTGAGCCAACACTCTTGTGTGCGCATTGCGAATGTTGGGGAAAACCCTATAGTTATACTGAGGCGAGTTCTGTGGTGAGGAAAAGGAGGTTTTGGTCCAGGTCGTGATTGACATTATTATAATAAGAATGAATATCCACACACAAGATCACGTTATATATATATATATATATACTTACTTTTCCTATTTCGGATTATTGTGTTTTGAATGGATGCCTGATTAGTACTCGAACTGTTTTGGGTTTAGAATGATGTCATGACTGGAAATTTATATGTATTTTGAAAATGTTAACTTACACAGTATCTTGGCTTTGTTGTGGATGTATGTATATTTTATGATCATGTCTAATGTATTTTGGGAAAAGGGCCGACGTTTAAGGGAAGCTTGGGAGTTCTCAAGTGCAGATGGGAAAAAAAAAAAAAACTGCACATGATGGTCACATGTGGTCAAATAATAGATTTATATTTTGGCATTATGCAGGGTTTTGTTGAATTGTGAAATCTTTTTTTACATTAATTTTTTTTTTATTAATCTCTAAATCTTAATTACAAAACTATTCTCCCCCGCAACATTCTCATATTCTTCCCAAAACCCTCTGTCCATGCCTAACTCCATTCTCTCTGTCGAACCTCCATCGCCGGTGCCATTGTTGTCCGACCTCAGATTCGACGATTTCTTCTCCGAGATCAACAACTTCGCCATTCCCTCCATTAATGTACTTTTCACCGCCAATGAATAAAAGTATCAGTCGGGATGCCAAGAACAATGGCTTCCTCGCCACCTGAAGCAGTGGCTGCATCTCAGCACCTGCCTGCAGCGCTACTAAGAGCAGCACCAGCGTCAGTAGTAGTCATCTCGCCGCTAGAAGTCGCTGTTGCAGTAGTGTCCTCGTCGCCGTGAGCAGTGGCATCCTCACTGCCTTGAACAGGCACTACCCTGCAGCTTAGTTTGGCACCTTCTTCTCGTCGCACAGAGCAGCGGAGCACTGGCCACCATGAACGTCTTCGTGATTCGCCGGCAGCCATTCGTGTGGAGCAAAGTCCGCTTGCCAGCTGCTCGGATCTGGGCATTCTGCTTCTGATGATGTGCAATTTTTTGTATCTGTTGTTATTGTTGTTGTCTTTCTCCTTTTGCTTTTTCTTCCTCTGCTTTCGTTTGCTTCCCCCTTGAAGCCTGCACATTTGATCCTGGCAATGGCGGAGACTATGCTACTTCCCCCTAAAGCCTTGCTTTTTACCTTTTTAAAATTTTTTTTTCCTGAATGTTAATTAGGGGAAGCTAAATTATGGTCATAACATGTGCTTTCCTTATTGGCCCAGGGCACATCTTCAGCCTATAGATAAAACAAGGGTATATATGTGAGCAACACTGGGAAACTTTGTTCATTAATTCCCCACTCTAGGTCTTGAATAGGCTTATTAGGAATTAGTACTCTCTATGTGATGGTCGTGGCCCACAATAGATCATGACATACTTATTGATATAAACCTTAAGTATCAAATTATTGTGGCTTCAAGTCCTCCTCAAAATATAATGCAAATCACATTGATTTTTCTTGAAACTCATTGATATTATATATATATGGAAAATGTTCGGTTGATAACAAAAACGAACAACAAATCTACACCACTCATCACATCTAATATAACATTGTAGTATAAGTTTATTATTGTCAACCAAAAACTCCTCTATATGTATATTACACTTAAGCCCCTTAAAACTAGAGATAGTAAAGCAGGTCAACCCACAATAATCCCACTCAAAACGAGAAAGGACAGGGCAACCCACCTTGCCAATATAAGTTAGCCATACCATCCCACCCTGTTATGGGCACATTCACTCGTTCTGAAAAAGAAAAATCAAAACAAGCTTGTTTAAATACTTCTAATTAGTTTACCTAAGAAATATATTATAAAAATCATTGATAAATTTTGTACAAAAAAAGATGAGATAAACCTACATATAACTTTAAAAGATCTTAAATTTTTCGTATTCGAACACAATTGGTTAATAATGTAAATTAATCACAACAATGCAATAAATCAATTGCAAATCCAGAAATTATAGTAATGATAGACTAATACTCTCCCTAATCCTCAATGTAAGTTGTGAACACCCATTTTGTCGACCCAAAAACAAAAAATATTATTATCAGCCCATTTTTATTTCATTTTTGCCGTTGTTATTGTTTCTTTTTTGTACAAAAATATATATATAAAAAAAGCTCATTTTGTTTTTCTAAAAAAACAAAGGGGGCTCTAAGCCCATTTGAAAAAGGGCCTATTCCATTTCCTTTTTTGGATTGTAAACAAAATTTTTCTCTAGCGTTTTAGTTTTGTTTTATTTTATTTTTGAGTTAAAAATAAAAATAAAAAAATAAAAAATTGTTTGCTTTTGCTTTTACACCGTTCACTTTTGCATTTTCTTTCTGCTATTTAAAACGCATGCTCTAAAAAAAAAAAAAAGAAAACGAGAGCTCCTTCACCGTTTTCAATTTTGTCTTCAAAATAAAAAAGAAAGCGAGCATCGAACTGAAGCTGAAACCATGGGAGAGTCAAATGCTGATTAGGAAAGAAACGCTGAACTAAAAAGGAAAAAAACAAAGAGGAAGCACGCGTGAGTGACAACAGACAATTAAGGCAAATCCCATGAAATCAGGATGATTTGAAAAATTAGCTGATCAATCAAAATGGCTGCAGATTGATAAATTGATTCACGATGGTGTATAAATAGGAACTGGAGGTTCACTTCAGGGGGATCTTCATTTTTTAAATAAGAGAGGGAGAGAGCTCTTTTATTTTTGAGATTTTAATAGAGTTGAAAAAGTCACATATATTGAAAAAAGAGAGATTAGACAAAGGTAAGCACTTGAGAAGTTTAATTCATCTTGTATTTTAATGTCTCATTTTCCATTTCTGAACGACCTGTTTCATAACCCTTTGCAACTCATACCCCTGCAGTAGTTAAAACAAACCAACCAAACATAGACCAAAATCCATCATCATTAACAGTCCATCATAATTCACAAAGTCTCAAGTACTAGATTTAAACCAAATAATATTCTCAAGTTTCAAAAAAAAAAAAAGAAGAAGAGAAGCAGAATCGGAGGAGTCGTGGCCACTGGTGCCACCGCTATGGCCTTCCCTTCACCACCGCCTCCCTCAGGAAAACCCACTCTGAGTTCTGGAAAACTGCACCGCCAAGCTCCGTGCGAGTCTCGAACGCCCTTCACCTTCGCGGCGTGTGAGCCGCTGCAGATTCACATCGCGCACCCCCTTTCTTCTCGGTCCCGATCACACAGCACCCATCTGCGCCGCCCAACACAACTCGCCTTCTTCCCCATCAGATCGGCCATCCACTGATCGGCCATTTCTTCCATCGCGCTACCCTCCTCCCTCCACTCCGCCACCGCGGCCTTCCTCCACTCCGCCACCGCGGCCTCCCCTTCTCTCTCAACATCTCACTTCTCTCTCTTGCTTCCTCTCTCCTTCATTATGTGTGTGTTAGTGAGGAGTGGGTGAGAGTTTAGGTGTTTTGTGTGTGTGAGTGTGTTAGAGTGTGAGTGGGTGAGCATGTGTGAGTGTGTGTGTGTGTGAGAGAGAGAGAAAGTGGATCAATGGTTTTCTTTTTCCTGATAGAGTTAATTTAGTCGTGACGGCTTATTAATTCTATATTTTAAAAATATTTTAGCTACGAAATTGATATTTTAAACAATTTTTTTTTCCAAAAATAAAATCAATCAACCCACAATTATATTTAAAGAACTACGTGACTTTGAGTTCCCTATTGCACCAGGGGATACGTAGGAGTGGCGATTCCCCTGTCAAGTCAAAATTAATTTTTGTCTTCATTGTAAATAATTTTTCTAACGAATTTTTAATATGAGATATTTTATTTTATTTTATTTTCATTTCTTTTGGGGAATATGTTTTATTTTGAATAAATAAATTAATTTAGCCGTGACGGCTTGTTAATTCCAATATTTGGCATTTGAGTTGTGACGCTCAATTATCCAAATTTCCCTAAAATACATTTGTTCTCTTTTGTATTTTTTTCCTTTATATAAAATCAAAATAATTTTATTATTTGTAAATATTTATTAATTCATAAGACATTTTATTTTCATGTATTCATTTTAATTTTGTTACTTATTTTTCAAATATTTTATTTCAAATAAAGATGTTAATTTAGTCGCGACGGCTTGTTAACTCAGGATTTTGGACATTTAAATCGACGATTTGATACTCCAAAATTTCTTTTTTTTTAAAAAATGTTTTTAAATTTTCTTGTAAATAAAAATAATAAAATAAATATTTTGAAGGTTATTAATAATTTGCATAAATCAATAGGTACCGTTTAAGGACGGGTGTACTAGGTGCGTATGATTAAATCTCTACCCTTCTTTAAAAATAAATGGTTTTTCCATGTTTTCCATTTTGAATAAACTTGGTGGCGACTCAATTTCAATATTTCTTTTTCGCCATCCCCATCGCGATCTCGGTTGCGACATAAGTCATATTTGGGTTTTTTCTTTGGTTCAAAATATAGGTCGTTTTCACTTTACAATGAATCATTTACCGCTCTATTTAATTGGAGAGATAATTAATGAGTAAATGTGAGTTTATTGGAGCATCCAGTTGGAGGGAGAATATTATGTGGAAGTTAAATGAAAGAAGTATATTTTGTTCTTTTATTTTGTTTTTTAGAAGATCAATAAGATCTAATCATTATCTTAATTTTTGTGCATAACTACAAGAACAACTTATATTAAGGGCCAAGTAAGAAGTTATCGCAAATCAATAAAAGAATAAACACCAAACTTAGTCCCTCAAAAATATAGCATCATACAATTTGGTATCTTGAAAAAAATAAACCTATCATGTGGTCCCTCAAGAATTGAAGCATAAGACAAGTTAGTCCCTATGTAAAATTTATCAATTAACCTTTAACAGGATGACACATGTGCATGTTAAGTCAATGATGTGTCACTTTACATTACACATGGGAATTGCACTCACTCTCTTTGAGCAATATGACATTGTCTTAGTATTTACTTTTTCCCCAAAATTCAGAACAACGTGATGTAAGGAAGTGATTTCTTGAATTTGAAAAGCGATTTATTGAATCCTTCCAAAATGAAACTATTAGATGTCAATGTGTTGGTTCATGTAGCATGTCAATGTTGTAAATTTGTAATGTACCATATGTATCATTCCATTAACAGACTCAACAGAGGGGCTAACTTACCAAGCATTTCAATTCTTAAGGAATCACGAAAAGGGTTTATTTTCAATTTTATAGCATTTAGAAATTTGTCCTTTATTAATTTAAAGATTATTTATGATAATTATGTTTACATATAAAGGTTTTTGCACAAAACAGTAAAAAAAATGGCACGACTGTTTTAATATTTGTTTCTAATATTAACTTAATTGTTTGACAATAAATTATTTTCTATGCATATTAATTTGTAGTTCACCAAAACATAACTAAATTATAGTAAATATATATATAAAGTAGCTTAATAAACCCAATAAAGTGTTTTGCAAAATAATTTTTAATTTTTAAAATTGGAAAACTAAGAAAAAATTGTTTGGCTGCTACTTTTATCGATTTGGTTTTAAAACAAAAAAAACACTTCCCATTGTTTAAAAATAAAATTCAGAAAACAGTTGAAAGATGTTTTTGGTCTTTGGTCTTTAAAAATAAGTGAAAATGCGGTGACAATTTTATAAATAAAATGTCTTGTTAATTTGAACACTCTTCGATTCTCATCAAACAAGACTTCTATTAAAATTGTTTGGCCCCTTCCTCCATTGGCGTCTCTCTTCTTCTTTGGTCGCCTAATAATAGCACAAAAGCAACGGCACTGCCATAGCCTTCATGCCAGCACAATTATTCTTTGTAATCACCATCACACTTATCTGATAAATTGGTTATTAGCATTCATTAAGGCAGCTTAGGCCTTGAAAGAGACCATGCAAATTGGTTGAGAGCATTCTCTCATCTCCTTCACAGATCGGACACTGCCAGAGTTCTAAAAATCCCTGTATGTTCTCTCATCTCCGTTGATATAGATCAACATCGCCAGGCACTAATTAGGCCACCGCGGATCTCACACTCTCTCATCACAAGAGTTGGTGAGTATCTCTCTGGGTTTTTTTTTTTGGAGGGTTTAAAATAAGGTTTTTCCTCTCCCTCCATGGCTCAATATACCACCTCCAAGACCTGGCTTTGAATAATGCAATATGCAATTTGTATCATCAAGTTAAAGGCACCAAAGTTGCCAATTTCCTTAAAGAATGGTGTTCATATTGTTAGGGAAAAAAAAGCTGTAAAAATAGATTTTATGAGTATCGTTGCCAAACAAATATAACTACTGCCCTACAGTTGTGAGTCAATGCATTGGCTTTCACATTTAGCCACATTTTAGAAACGTTGTTAAAAGAAATAAGTTCTGTGGCTAATCCACCCACCTCTGTCTCCTCCTCCTCCATGTTTTCATCCTTTCATAGACCATTAATCACCACCCACTGTAACCCAATAAAAAAGGAGATTCTTCATACCCTTCGTAATCCGCGTTGGCATTGCCATAACCATTCTGGAGCAAAAAATTGTTAGTGTAGCCAAACCTAGCACCAATTCCAACCAAGTACCCATGATTGTTTGTTAGAGATGGGGGCACAAATTCCTTAGCCATTGGGTTTAACTTTGAGAGCAGTTCCTCCAAATCCCTCATATCCCTCTTGAAACTCTCACCCCGTTCTCCCATCAGCCCCAAACCCATCATTGTTGCTGACCACCATTCCTTGTTTTGGACCCCATTCCTCTCGAACCCATTTCGCATTTGAGCCTTGTAGTTACTGTTGGGACTGACACAGTGCTTGCAGCTCTATCTTGGTGGTTGAACACCCCATTCTATTTTATTGCCGTTGATGGAACCTCCACTACCCCTACCCTTCGATTTCTCAACCTCAGTGGTACTTTCGAGCTACCACCCAGCGCCACCACCTTCTCCTTGCCATTTGCACCGCACCACCACCACACAAAAGCCGCAACGGCATCGCCCTTCCCTGCTCTCTTAAGCGCTACCCAACCGTACATTCCTTGTTCCATGGTCCACCTCACTCGCCATGCACAACCACTATCACATTGCACTACCCGCGCCACCACCTTCTTCTCCTCGCCATTTGCGCCGCACCACCACCGTAAAGCCGCCGGCATCACCCTTCCCTATCTTTGCCTTAGACTACCCTCCTCCCTTTTCTAGAGAAACCCCAATTTCTAATGTTCTATATCCCTAACTTGTTCCCTTTGTTTGCTTTTACTAACTTCCCTTCTGTGTTCTATTTCAAAATAAAAATGTCTTAATACTTTAATTTGATAGGTCTTGTCATTAGGCTGTGTTGATGTTGATGGTTGGGCAACTTCTTGTTGTTTTATTTTTGTTATTATTGGATTTATCTTGAGCTACTCTTTTGTCTTTGTTTGTTTTGTTCAGAGCCAAGGTGAGAAGCGAGCTTGGTGGTGACGATGGAAAGCAAAGAACAAGTGTTTAGCCATATTTTTGAAATGTGGTTAAATACCAACTGCACCATAGGCATTGACTTTCAACTGCGTGTGAGAATCCGCCTTATTTAAAAACTATTTTATGAGTATCATTGCCAAACAGATGTAATACCCACCAAAAAAAGGAAAAAGAAAAGGAGAGGATCACCTGGAAATTAAGTTGTGTGACTATCATAGGCCTCTCTCTCATCTTTTATTTCCTTCCCTTCCCCCTTCCATAGGAGCACATGTTGCTTTCTTTCTTCTCCTCTATTCCCCTCTTCCTCCCATGACCCCTTTCATCCCATCTTCCTTCTTTTTTTTTTTCTTCTTCATTTTCCTTGCTCTCATCTTCACCAATCATCACCACCACCTCCATCATCATCATCTCCTTTTCCTTCTCAACATCACAGCGCTCCCTCTCTCTCCCTCTCCTATACTCACTTTCTCTCTCTAACTTCCATTAGAGAGTTGAAGATTTTAGAAGCTTTGAGAGTAATTTTCTTCACCAATTGTACTTTCCAAGTGGTAAATAAGCTTCTAAACTGCTCTATTTAAATTATTAAAGTTTCTAATTATTTTAGGGATATTGTTAGGTCTCTTGAACCTTAGAATTTGGGGGTTTTTTGTGATTTGGGGCTAATTTATATAAATTAGTGATATTATTAGCTCACAAATGTTAATGTTATCTTGTTCCTAGAGCAATAGAGAAATCGGGCATCAACACTTGCATTGGTGGCATCAATGGAGTTGATCTTCGATTTTGGGAACCATTTGTTAGTAGATAGTATATCTACTTTACTTTTTGCATATTAGATTTTAATTATAAATATGATATTAAAGTATTTTATATTTACTTAGTGGATTTTGTTCACAAATAGTCATGGAGTTAGTTGAGAAATTATGGATCTGAATTGAAAATTATTTTTGAAATGAAGTGTGAAGGTTTAGAAGTTCTCGTATTTGGTTATAAGATATTATATATGTATTTGAATTATGTCAAGTTATGGAGTCATTGTTAGACTAAGATTTGGAAAAGAATAAATGAAGAAAGAAAAGAAAAGATTCTTAGTTTGAAATGATGAAACATATTCTTTCATGATTTGAAGAAGATTTAGAATTTACATAAATGACTATTTACATGGTGGCGGTGTTCTAAATTTTTTTTTGGGAGAAACTAATTTATTAGATTTGATAAAAATTTCATTTTGAACTACTTGGATTATTTGGTTAGTTTGATTAGTTGATTTTCTTAAACATGATGATTATTAGATATGACTTGATGATTTGGTTGAAATTATTGCTAGCTCTCTTTGTTGAATTTATAATGTCATGACTTCGCTCTATGTTATTTCAATTTTCATTGGAAATGATTGAGATAGTTGATACCTCCAAGACTAGATTAATATGAAGATTGAATTTTGGATTTATAAATTATGTTTGATAAGAGCTTGTTTAAGAAAATAATCATGATGGGTTCTATGTTGGAACCATTGCTCGCTTGTAATACCCATTGTACACGTGTCAGGAGACAAGTTTGTATGGCCTAAGAGTCCCTTGACCCATCCAGTTGCCGGGTCCTAATTTTCGCTAAGTCTGAATCCTACACCTCTTTAGAGGGCTATATTTTAAGTCACATTCTTAGGATCAAAAGTCCCAATACTTGTTCACAAGAGGAAGACAAGTTAAAGAGTGATTTTTATGAAACCTTTAAATGTTTCCTTTTTAGCCCACAAGTTTAGAAAATCTTGAAGATTTCTAGATTTGAACTAAAACCCAAAATTTGGATTTTTATTGGTTGGGATTTTGATTTTTTTGATATTTTATTTGAATCCAAATTATGGGTATTTCTTTATTTACATTTATGTTTTAAAGTTAATGGAGAGTAAAATAAATGAGGACATTAACTTAAATAAGTGAGTGTTAAAGTAACCCAGATGCCAAGATGACAAAAAGATGAGACTTGGTGAACTGCACTTGCCATAGTGGTCTAGGACCGCTATAGCGGTCATAGTGAGTAAGACAACATGGTTTTGTGGTCCGAGGACCGCTATAGCAGTTGTAAGTGATAAGCTCTGGGTCTCAAGCAAGGCTTGACCGCTATAGAGTGTTAGTGAGACCCCTTCCCCTTTAAAACCCCCAAATCGGGCTTCCTTCCCTCATTAGAAGCAGAAACGCAACCCTTTCTCCTCTCCTCCCTCTTTCTCTCAAATCCACTCAAATCCATCATTTTCAAGCTTCAAGGTGAGTATATGTTGTTAGATTATATCTCCATTCTCCCCATTCCTTTCATATCTATGGTTTGGGTTGTCATTTTCTCTCATAGTTGTCAAGAGGGGTGCTCCCTCAATGTTATTAGAGTTGTTTTAGAGTTATTTAGTGGTGATTAGAGTTTGATCTTGAGTCTATGTTGCTCTATGGCAATTGTTGGTGTCATTCTAAGCTCTCAAGGTCAAGTTGATGATGCCCACATACTCCCAGCTCAAACAATGAGTGGCTTTAAACTCATAACCATATTTTTTTTATCATTATAAGTATGTTTTATGCATGATGATTATTAAGCATGAAATTAGAGATGAATTTACAAGTAGAGATATGATTATATATATGATTTTGCTAGTATGGCAAGCTACACAAAGAGCATGATTTTGACAATAGCATGAAATATGTGTTTTGGAAAACCATGAAACCATGATTGATGGATTGCATGTTATGGAAATGTTTTATATGCAACTCTAAGAAATTTATTACAAGAATATATTATATCTTTATGCTTCAAGACTTGATATTGCAAATATGATTTAGAGTATCAGTTAAGATATGTTGACAAAAATATCAAATAGAGTATGACTTAGTTTCATTAATAGAGATACTATTATAATGTCATGCTTTTATGATTATAAACATTTCTATTTCAAAGAATGATATTAGAGTTGTTGAGTTATGAAAAGATGTTGGCTGAGAAAAGAGATTTTAGAAATTCAGTTTTTACCATACTCCAAAGTATGAAATTCAGGACGATTCATAGCAACTTGCGATACATATTTTGTGGGCTTGAATCAGAATGCCTACAAGCAGGTGATCCCTCAGGCATGATTTCATAGTCACAGTTATGCTAAAGTTGGATTGTTAAAGTTATATGAGTCTAGAGCTTTTAGAGTTTCAGAAGTTTCAAAGTTTCAGATTTAAATGATTTTATGTATATTAGAGATTTTATGATTTCAAGAAAGAGTAATTATATGATAGAGTTTTAAACCCAAAGAAGAGCCTAGAGCAAAGTTTTAAAGAAATAATTAGTTTTTATTATTTAGAGACTAGTACGGTAGCTATAGAGAAACAAATAGTGAGTTAACGGTTGGAAAAATGATTGTTAACCTTGGTACCAAGTTGTCCTTATGGGCAATCTCATAGAGTAGAGATGAAACCTAGTTAGGTGTCCATTTCGATCCTTAAGAGATCCTAGAGATCATAAATTTGCTATGTCATGGTTACATGTATAGCTAGAGATGTATCGTTATGCAATGCATAACTAGAGATCCATGTTTCTCCATTTAAGTACTATTAAATTTATGTTTTCAGAGATTAGTGATGCTTTTCAGAATATTTGATTTAAGAGCTGTTATCTATATGTACAGAAAATGATTTCTCATTAGAGTAAGAATTTAGAGATACCTTTCTATGAACTTATAAATGCAAAGATATCTTTTCCATGCAGAATAAGCATATAAATATCAAATAATGTATGATCATTGCATATATATATATATACTCTTGGAAGTTCCATGTAGGTAATGGGTGAGAGCTCACTCACTGAGTCCATTGACTCACCCCTCTCCTTTCCTCCTCAAAGTTGTAGGTATAGATGTTGCTCAGCCTCCTGTTGGCAGAAAATTGTTCTTAGTGGTCAGCCTTACCTTGGAGTAAGACTTAGTTTAGAGTCTTGTTAGAGTAGAGTGCTCCAGGAGATGTGCAGGTAGGATCCAAGCCAAACATTGTTTTTCATATTATGTATTAAATTTCAGTATTTGAATAGTCATATATATGTTTTCTGTTCATAAGTACGAATTTGAAATTGTAGAGTTTAATTAAAGCTACGTACAAGCTAGAGATGAAATTATGATTCAGTTCATAAGTTAAATTGATTGTCAGAGTATGATTAAAATGTTTCAGAGTTTTATATATCAAGTATTTTAGTTCTATGGTTCCAGATATGATGTTTAAATAAAGATTTAGATGAAGTTATGATTTCAGAATGAGAAGTATGTTATTTTATGCATATAGAGAGACTCGGAGGTCACGAGGCTTACGTAGGGATAGGGCTCCTCATGTGCCGGTCACGTTCCTAGGTCGTGTCGTGACATCGCCATAGCGAAGAGATATAATGGCATAACCACTCGCCATAGCAAAGAAAAAAAATTGCAATACCACTCGCTATAGCGAAGAGATATAATGGCATTACCGCTTACCATAGCAAAGAGATGTAACGATCTATGTGCACATAGTTTCTCTTAGTGAGACAAAATTTGAAAGAACCTTATTTGAGACATCACAAACCTTGTGATTGATGGGTTAGATTACTCCCCAAATAAAATTTGTGCTTCTTATTTATCCCTCATGAGTGATTGAGTATTTGATGCTAAAGTTGATTTTATGTGAGAATGAGGAATTGGTGAATATAGTGAAAAAGTGTATTTAGTAACTATTTTTGAGATTATACTTTGAAATCTCATGTTAGGATTAAAACCATATTCTTATGAGTACACATATGTTATTATGTTTATATTATTTTATACTTGCATATAGTAAACTACAGATATCTTATCTCTCTCTCAGTTGCAAAATTCACTTTGTTGTTCTTCATATTGTTTTTTTCTAGATACAGGTGCTAGTATCGGTTTTGATCTTCAGCGTAGTTGTTAATCTATACTAATATGGTGATCTTTCCTGAGAAGGCATTCTTTTATCTTCGAGATCCTTTTTAAAATAGTATATTTTAGTACGTCAGTTGCTCCATAGGTCACAAGCAGGGTCCTTGGACTTAGGTTATGCTTATGTTTGAGATTTTATTACTTAACTGTATATATTATGTTATAGAAAGGATTTATAAACTTAATTTGGTATTACATTTTGATTGTTAATCTAGATTATGGTTAATACATATTGGTTTATCTGAGATATCATTATATTCTGGAAGGGCGCATTCTGATAATGTTTAATGCCCAAGTGCTGTGGTTTTATTTGGGGGAGATTCAGGTTGAATTTTTATTTAGGGAATGTCCGAAAAATAGAGGAAACTTTGTCCGTTTTCCTAGGAAATTGTGTGTATTAAGGTTTGTTGGGGAAAGTGTTCCCAATGCGTCGGTCATGGCTAAGTTGGGTCGTGACAACAGATTTGTTTGTTCTTTTATTTTTAAAGATTGAATTCAAACTTAGTTTTTAAATTTATTTAAAAAAACAAAACAATAAAAACAACTACAAACAGGCCTGTGATTATATAACACAAACAAGTCCACTTAAGTATTCAACAAGTTATCAAAATCGTAACATTTTGAGAACAAAATAACTTGTAAATTTAAACTTGTAAACTGGTGAGTAATTTTTAATTTAGTGTTGAGATATTTTTTATTTTAATTTTTTATTGACTATAAATATTTAATTAAATTACTTTTAATGAGAAATACATATAAAATAATAAATAATTTATTATAAAAATATCATGTACAAAAAAAATATCCAAACATATTTAGAAATGCGCTTCTTTAATTGTTTTTTCACAAGAAAAAAAATACTTTTATATATTTTTTATCCAAACAATTTAACAACTTCTGGTTATAATTAAAAGTACTTTTACAATTATATCCAAAATTATAAAAAAATTCTACTTGTACTTCTGATTTAGCTTATGTTTCTACTTTTGAAGAAGTACTTTCTCATAATTTTAACCAAATGATCCCAAAGAGTAGAGTGGATCAAAACATGTCACCTTCTTACTTGGATGTCCAACAAGCTTAATGAAGTAATGGAAGAGAAATGAATCTTATTTTCTCCTAGACACTCCCCAACCTCCCAAATTTTGGAAAGACAAAAATTGAGGGAAGGACAATCCTTTTTCCATCCCTTGTTGTCTTACTTATCCCTCAAAAATCATTCTCAAGTACACTTTTAAATTGGGTTTAATTCCTCTGCAAATCCCTATAATTTCACTTAATTTCCAATCAAATCTTTACAGTTAAAAGTTTTTAATCAGGTCCCTATATTATATAAAATATTTCAATTGAGTCCCTACGAGTAATAACCGTTACAAAATAGAGAAGATTCCATTTTTGTACATGATAGGGATGGAATATACTAGAAATATTCCATTTTTTATAACAGTTATTACTCATAGGGATTTAATTGAAAAATTTTATATAATATAGGGACATAATTAAAAACTTTTAAACTGTAAGGACCTGATTGGAAATTGAGTAAAATTATAGGGACCTAGAGTATTAAACCTTTAAATTAATATATAAGAATGTTGCTTTTGATCCACTACCTTAATTACCCTCCATCCAAAGATAACTTAATTTTTTTAGAAATATTATTTATACTTACTATTTATGGGATACCATGCTAATATACTCTTATTTATCATTGGATAAGATGTGAATCTCACTTAATTTTTAGGACTCACATCTTATTTAATAGTAGATGAGATTGTATTAACATGATGTTTTGCAATATGTAAGTACAAGTAATATTACTATTTTTGTTTATTTATTTATTGGAGATATCTCTAGTACCTAGAAAATTTATGGGTCCTGGTACTTTCTAAATAATTTGTGGCTAAAAACTTGCCACATATCCCACTAACTAAATTTATTAATATTTTAAAGAC
Source organism: Dalbergia oliveri (assembly GCA_030441495.1). Lineage (NCBI taxonomy): Eukaryota > Viridiplantae > Streptophyta > Magnoliopsida > Fabales > Fabaceae > Dalbergia > Dalbergia oliveri. The sequence continues at coordinate 18,426,631 of JAMLFY010000013.1, read as the reverse complement.
TCATAATAAAATTATAACCCTTAGATTCAAAAGAATACCGATAGAGTTAATGTTCATTTTACTCCCTCACTTTATATTCGTGAGTCATTTTAGTCCCCAACTTTTAAAATGAGTCAAATTTGTTCCCAACATTACAAAATGTGAGTCATGTTAGTCCCTCAACCCACTCTTACTTAATATTCTATCAATTAAATGATGATAGTTGACCTTAAGTGATATCTTAACATACTATATGTTATCTAAAGTAGAATAAAATTTAAAATGACTCATATTGGTGTTTAAAATTATACAAAATGAGTCATTTAAATCACTACCAGGAAATTGTAGGATACGGACTCTCCTACTGACAATGTTTCGACAGTAGGATTTATACCGATGGGCATACCGACGGTCCTGGGCATTGATTTTTAGGCCGTCGATGAATATTACCGATGGTAGAATAAAACCAGTCGGTATTTATCGACACATGTACTGATGGGTACTAAAATCCTTAGCTGTTGGTACAATTATATAGAAAGGTGTCAAGGAGCCATTAGAGACATATTTGTATCGATAGGTTTTTTATTTTTTACCGACGGGTATAAATAAAATATATTTTTACCAACAGTATTACCAGATGATTATTATTCTTGAAAAATAATTTTTTTAATTAATATTGGGTTTTACCGACAAACCCGTTGGTAATTCGTGGGTTAAATTATAATTCTTAACGATTTATTATTTATTTATTTATTTATTTATATAATAACCTAATTATCAATCAAATTGATATTAAATAAGAAAAATAATAAAATGAATAAATTAAACTGAATAAATAAAATAGTAAATTATAACAATAAAATATATACAAATTACAATAAATATAAAAAATATCCAGAAAGTAAAAATGAAAAAGCTAGATAAAAACTAGCTAAAGTCCTGGCATTAGGATCGTCGACGTCGATGCATCATCATCATCTGGACCATCATCGTCATCCGTGCCGTCCAACTGACTGGTCCTAGAGATGGAGGGGAGTGGGATTTGGGGAGCTTGCCAAGCTTGAGGATCTTGAAGCCTGCATATCCCTGAAGAATGTCATGACATCTGCAGTGATCTTCTCCTGCATCTTCCGAGCTCAGCCTTCGCCTTCTTTGCTTTCTCCTGCTCCTTCTTTGCATTCTCCTGCCGCCGCCTCCCAGGAGAGCTTAGCTCTCGACTCTCTCAACTCCTCCTCCACGCTCGCCCCGCCGCTCCTTGGAGCTTCCAAGGCTGTACCTATTGCTCCTACTCCGCCCATCAACCTGGCCCGCCGCAGCTCATGGTTGAGGGCATGGACACGCTCTCTCAGGGCACAATTTTTTTTAAACTTTTATCCCTAAAACAAAATTTAACAAAATTTCTGCAGCATCTCCTTAAATTAGGAGCTTCGATCATTAGATATTTCTTTTAATTGGTCTTTAAATTTTTTTTAATACGGTTAATTTTAATCTTTTATACCTAAAAATATTTTAACAGAATTTTGACAACATCTCCCCTTAAACTAGGAGCTTCCATCATCAGATATTCAGTCAATTCAACAATTATAGATATTATTATAAAAATCAACAATAGAATAGGAACAGTTAAAGTTACATGTTAATAATTACATACAATTCAAATAATCCTAAAAACCGTTCTATTGTGCATCCCCTTATAACTCCACAACATGCATCCTGAATCTCCGCAAACACAAAGAATCCCAGCAAACAAATCAAACAAGTCGGAAGGACCTCTACGCCTTCCCCTAGTCATGCAATCCCCATTTCCTATAACTCTATCCTATAAAATATAAGTCTTTATATATCATACATATATATTAAATCATTAAACGATATAAATAATAAGGAATAAGTTACTAACCTTTATAGGAAAAACTGGAATATAGGGAAGCTCTTGACGTTCAACCAAGTCCAATCCTGAAAATCCAACATTATAAATTTCAATCACTACAATTATATACCCACAAAACATAGACTAACATATACAAAAACAATGGCAAACCGATTCCAACGTCAATAATCGCTTGACCCTCAAGCAAAACTCCTACATTAACAAATTAATAACAGTAATTAATCCCCAATGCAACACATACAACACTTGGGCACCAATAAACGAATGGAAAAAGTGAATCAAATCCAAAAACTAAACCAATTAAAATGCTCACTAAAGCCTAGGATTTTAATGGTCACCTCTTGCTCCGTTTCTCAAATGGAGTTCCATGCGAACGAGCCAAAACCACGATGGCGGCACGGGAGAGAGAGAGAGAGAGGGGTTTTAGAGAGAGAGAGGTTTCAGAGTGAGGAGAAGAAGGGCTTTGGCGACTTACCGACGGTAACTGTTTAATGAAATGGTGCGTATCACTAATTAGTAGTTACCGACTACCTTACCAACTGGTGACGGGCATACAAAGCGTTTGCGTGGTTGTAAATGAAATTTCAAAATACTCGTCGGTTACCTGTCGGTAATTTAATCCATAAATTAAATATCTTCAACACCTATCAGTTAACTTGTCGTAATTTAAGACATAAATAATAAATAATAAAAATCTTATTCACCCGTCGGTAAGGAGATCGGTAATTAATTCAGAAATAATTAATTATTATATATCTTTAGTACCTATCCGTTTAGCAACGGTAATTTAATTCGTAAATAATTAATTATAAAAATCATAAATACATGTCGGTAAGTTCTTAAATTAATTCATAAAATATTAAATGTTAACTACCCATTGGTAAACCTGTTGGTAAATGATTTAATAAATAAATAGTTAAATATAAAAGTTACCCGTTGGTTAGCTGCGGTATATCCATCGGACATATGTGCGCCAACTGGCGGTATTTTTCCAATATTTACCGACTTATTTACGACGGTTATTCATAACTATCGTAATTATTTTCTAAAGCGTGCCAAGCCGTCGGAAATGCCGTTGGTAAGTTAATGGTTACGCACCCATCGGTATTGTCCGTCAATGACTCGTGTTTGGTAGTGAATATTTATTCTAAGTCATAAAATGATTTATTTGTGTAATTTTAGATACTAAATAAATTATTTTAAACTTTATTCTACTTTAAATGACATAAAAGATCACTTAATGTTACACATTATCATTTAATTAATAAAATGTTAAATAAAAATAGAATAAGGGCCTAACTTGAATCATATTTTGTAATATTGAAAACTAATTTAACTCATTTTAAAGTTAAGAATTAAATGACTCATAAGTAAAATGTTAGAACTAAAATAACCATTAACTCGAGGCAAATTCCACAATGGGAAGAATGAGTTTGGGACCATATGGTCCCTAAATTCATTCATTCAAAAGTAAATCTAATAGGCAAAATCAAGTATAATTAAAATATATATTTATAATGTAATATTTAGAAAAAATATTCTTATAAATAATTTGTCCTTTTACCCTGCTGTTCTCTCATCTCTCCTTCACTCTACCGCCATCACAACCGCCAGCAACCTCGCTGTCGGCTACCGTCGACCTTGCCGCCGCCAACCAGCCGGCTCGTTGCCACCCATATGCCAACAACATGGAAAGAACCTGACATTTGGGTGGAGAGGAGAAAAGGGTTGTTGAGACTTTGGGTTTTCCTGAATTTCCCAGGAACCAGTTGGCACTCTTGGATAAAGGTTTCTCACCATTTTGGACTTGGTTTTATTTTTTTTCCCCAACAACCAGAACCTTAAATTCCAATGGTATATGAATATCACGCATATAGGTGAGAAGTGGATTTGCATCAACAACTTAAACATTGCATCAACACCAATGACTGGAATTACAAAATTCAATGTTTGATTTTATTATAATTTTGACGGGAACTTATGGTGGATCTGATTCACCTCTCATGGTAGTTGGCAAGAGGAAGAAGAAGAATAAGGCATCCATAGGGGATGTGGAGGTCGGGAAGAAGGGAATCCACTCAAGAGGTTGAAGAAGGAAGAAGACACCGCCGCCGGTGGGAGCAGCGTCGTTGACCTCGTGGCGGTGCTGACGGAGGTGAAGGAGGCGTGGGTGGTTCAGGAGGCGAGGTTCCTGATAGGAAAGATAGGGTGCTGTGATTGAACTAAGAAAAAAAAAAATAAAAGAGTAATTTAATATCTTAATCTCATTATAATAATATTCAGGACTACCAAGACCAAACTTGCCTCTCCCCGCCACACAATTCACCTTAACTTGATACCGATAGGGTACTGTAATAATTTTTTTTTTTTTCAAACACGGTCATGGTCTTTTGAATTTTGTTGGGGAAAAAAAACCACGTAGCACACAGCACAGGACCTTCCTTCTCCACTTCCCTTTGTTCTGTCTTAGCAGTTAGCACACACCCCCGTCACCCAAAAAAGAAAACAACTACACAGAGGGGGAGAGAGAGAGAGAGAGAGGGAGAGAGAGGGTGTGAACTGGAAGAGAGAGGAAGCAGCAGCAAGACCTTCATCTGGGGTCAAACCAGAAATTCCTCAAAACCCAAATGAAGCTTTTCATCATGAAGAAGAAGAAGCTGGGGAAGAGGAGGAAGAAGAAGGAGGAGGCAATGATGATCATAAAAATACCACCTTTGTTGCTGGCCCTCTTCTTCCTCTCAATGAACAGATCGAAAGAGACAGGGTTTTTCTTAAATATTTTGAAATTGTTTTGAAATTGTGGGTTTTCTTAAAGACTGATTTGCTTTTTAATACTTTTATGTTTTGCTTTGGAACATCTTGCTTGGTGAGTTAATTGGTTGTTGTTGGTTTCATGTGTTTTGTTGAATTAACCTTATGTGCTTTTTTTGGGCTGTGGAATGTTCAAAAAGAATTGTGAGTGTGCAGTGTGTACTACACCTCAGAATAATCTTCTTCCATATTCCTCATTGAAATCTAAATCCCCCTGTCCACATTACATGATAATTATATTTAAGCGATGCAACACAGCTACAAAAAATAAAAACTGAAATAAATTTTGTGTAGTTCTTGAATGGAATATAGTATGACTCACGTTTAAGATTTAATAAGAATGTCACATTACTTTGTCTGCTAACTGATAAGCATTATATTTCGCTGCTATCAATGCTGCAGTAAGCTGTTTTGTGGGGTTGGGAAATATACCCCTGTACTAATGCATTCGTTCTAACTATTTGGGAGAGGAAAAACTGAACTTTCATTGGCTTAACTAGGTAGAAGTTAGAATAGAATGCCTACAAGAATGAATGGGGGAAGCACTTTACAAGCTATATATAAAATAAAATGGTTCAACTTAGTGGAATTATTAAAGCCTTTTTTTGTCGTTTTTGTAGAAGAGGTTCATTTCAGGCATAACTGATGAAATTTTCTTTGAATAAATGTTGCATAGGAACAAATCACTTTATGATGCATACGAAGTCAGATATCCAAGTAGTTTGTCATAGTTTGACTATTAAATCATCGGCTAACAAAGTGAGTGACTTGTGGTTTTTCTGATTTGAATGTTGGTTGTGCTGTGCAAGAGGATGAAAGCCTAAGGAGGTGGAACGAGAAGCTGTTGGGTTGCTTGGAAAGTGATTTAGATGGTATATTTATGAAGTTTGTTTACTATAATTTTTTATGATTCACAGCACCTTTGGTTGGCTCTGCTTAAGTTGTTTTCTTATATATCAACAGGTCAAGTGGATCCTGAAGTGAAATTCCATTCTGTTGGAATAATCTCTAAGGATTTAGGTGAAATTGTGACTCCTTTGCCATTGGATGAAAACCAAAACGGCCGTGTTCTATTCAGTCTCAAGGAGGGGTCTCATTATCAGCTTAAGCTACAATTTAGTGTTCTTCACAACATTGTGTCTGGCCTGAGATACTCCAACACTGTTTGGAAAGGTGGGCTCCAGGGTACACAGTTAATACTTTTCCCTGTGGATAACTTGCTAGATAATTTTAAGTTTGTAAGATGAAGATTATTGTTGTTGTCTTTGTTGTTGTAAACTGAAGGTTCTAAAAGTATTTAAGTCGTATCTCATGATTCCGTTTAAACATTGCTCTTTAACTTTTAGGATAGAGCAAATAATGATCATGAATATTCACTTAAACAAGTTCATCGGTTTCCAGAACCTCAATTCTATGATATATAGTTATCAAAGTAGTTAGGCATCAATCATAAACACAGGGGATTAGTTATTTAATTTTCAGTTGTATATTTCTCAGTCACTATATCTCAATTTTGCCAAAGGCTGTACTTTATACATTTTAAATCCAAATGGATGAAGATGTGAACGGCTTCTATAATTTGCCTCACTTGTTTTAAGTTGTTAGAAATAATATATTGTGCCTTACACTGTCTACAATTTTTTTTTTTTGGGTGTAGTTTCCTGTTCCACAACTAATTATATGAACGTGGTACTTTTTTGTTTGCCACGTACAGTTTGAAGATGATGACAGAAGGTGTCACATGGAACTCAAATATTCATTCGAGATTAAAAAGAGCAGCTAGTTCGGTTCTTGACACACATTCTTGTCATCCATCCCCCCCCCCTCTCCTCTTTCTCTCTTCTCTCCTCTTTTTTTTTTTCCCTAAAAGAAGAATTAGCCCCTCTTCCCTCGCTAAAATCTTTCTTATGATTTTGAAACTTGTTTGTCAATGATGCTATTTAGTAAACAAAGCTCTCTCAAGTGTTGTGAGTTGTAATATTTGTTTTTCTTTTGTGCTTGCTTTCTAATCATACAAAATGGGCACTTTGGTAATTTAATAAGGAGAAATGTTATTTGTATTTAATATTTGTGAGATACTGTATTAATACTTTTATAGATCATTGAATGGAGTATGTAACCCTAACATCCCATTTAATAGTAGATGGAAATATGTCAAGAAAGTGTCTCACAAATATAATATATAAATAACTTCTTAAAGAAAATTAATGTATATGATTTGTGTGTTTATTTTATATATAATTGAAAAGTAGTTGCATCTCTATGCATGATTTAGGTCCCACTATGTGATATTAAGATAAACCCAAGGCTTCAAAGTTGGTATGAAAAAGGAAGCATCACCATTACAAGTTTGACTATAGTTGGAACACACATGCATCGTAATGGGTGAAAAGCACTCGTCAATTTCCTAATCAAAGTAGAATGGTGTGCATTAATCCAAAGAAAAAGGAATTATTATAGGAATTTGTGAATGTGCATAGAAAGATGTGCATTTAAAAATTTTAAAAAAATTATTTATGATTAGGATTTAATTTTAATGCATACTTAGTTTCAAAGTGTTTTATATAGTTATCTAATTTTAACTATATTCACTTCTCCAACTAAAAAAAATCCGTTCCTTCCGACCCAAGAACAAAAAATTGTTTCACGACACAAAGAATAATAAATAAATTCGTTTAATTTTTGAAATGATATTATGCATTTAATATTAAATATGAATGCACATCAGTTTGTGCTAGTAGATCAGTGGATATTGTGCCTGATGGCTAAGTAATAGGTTTTAGATTCGACTCTAATTCCTTTAATTTTACGTTATTAAACCAAAACAGAGAAACAAGAAAAAAAAAAAAAATGGAAGAGTGATGGTTCATTTTAACCTCAGATACAGCTACCCTGCTTTGAGTTATCCTTCTCAGCTACATTTTCACACTAAAAACATGCTTGGAAGTGTGACCCCTTTGCCTTTGCTTGGAAGTTTAGGAATTGGTTTATTATTAGTACATGCACCTACATATTGGCAATTTGCAAAGTTTGACACTTCTTCTAGCCCTTGCCAAGCCATTAGGCCGAGGACTTAATTTATTATTTTATTATTACTACATGTACTATCATATGGGTAATTTGCAAACAAGGGAAAGCTTATTTTCATGTGAGGTAAATAAAATAAATCTTAACCATTAAACTATACTTGATGGCCAAGATTAACCATTCATGTAAACTAATTTGAGTCCTTCCATCCAAGCCAACTCCAATGCAGCATGCATTGATTCGGGTCTCCCTTCCCCTTGTGTAAAATTAAAGAGATGTAAAATAGCTGTATTTCAAATTAAAAATTCTCATAAGTTACATCAAAACATGAACAGGAACTGGGTCTAGTACAAGAACGAATAGAAAGGTATTGCCATTTTCTACAGGGCTAAGAAAGAGAAGGATGAAACAAGCCAAAGCAAAACTCCACTTATGCCATGCCTCCACTTGCTGCTGTCCTGATTATCTGAAAGATAGCTGTCCAAGGAAAGCAAACAAATATATCAATAAAACTGGAAATGAAGGCCACATGAAGATGAAAGTGGAAGAAAGGTACATACAACATAAAACAGTCCAAAGCGAATATCATCCTAATACTTAAGAAAACCTTATGCCACCCAATTCCTACTCATGGCCTAAGCACTTGAACAAAAACACACGTACAAGGAAAAGTAATTTCAGTAATGACAGCGAGATCCTGCATTTGATTCAATAAGTAGTATTGCACCCAATGATTTTCCCATTTTTTCGGAGAATATCCCCTCTTCAATTCAGAGTTCTAAATTATGTACCCAGCACTTTGGTTATTAAGCTGTATGAATGATATTGTTAACCAACAATGTTTAGTGGAATACAAGAACATATATATCAAGGGATAAAATCTTGATGAGTTTTCAAACAGTTATAGAGATTAATTTTGCTACATGATCAATGTACAGTTTTTTTTTTCTCGGATGAGGTTTTTGAACAGAACTTCGACAGTTGAGAGGGGTAAGCACCTCAAGGGATGCTAAAATACACAAGTATGGAGCTCAGTTGTGACCTTCCACATTGGTTCTGGAATTACCAATACTAACATATCGATGATCATAAGCCAATAATTCTATATAATAGAGTCTAAAAATCCACCTTTCAACTCTACCCTCACATGATTTGCACATGAATCAGTCACGTGCTGTTAACATGTCTGTTTCCACCCAAGATTTATCACCTGTTAGCGATTGATAGACACACCATACAAGAGGTATAGTTGAAGTGGGGATTCGGACTTTTCCCTATAATAATTAAATATGTGACTTTTAACATAGTTATGGCAAAATAATGTTTAGAGCATATCAAACATTTGCAATAAAAACAAAATTTCGTAATTCATCACAGGAACAATGTTTAAACCATAATGTCTTGTGTCAAAGAGAAATTTGGAACAGGAATCAAATACTAAAATCAGTAAAACGAAAGGGGAAATGTGATAACCAAAAAAAAAAAAAGGTTAGACCACTCTAACATCACCCCACACCCTTTTTCTTCCTCCTTCCCTTCTCCTCCTCTACGCCACTTCTTCTTCTTTCCCTTTTCTTTTCTTTTCTTTTCTTTTCTTCTTCTTCCTTCCTTCCTTCCCTCCTCATTCCTCCTTCTTGTTTTCACTCTCCATAACACCACCTCAACTACCATCATCATCATCCTCACTATCAAACCACATTTCTCTCTCTTCTCTCTCTAACTCGTTTCTCTCTCTAAGTAGAGGAATAGGGTAAAGCTGTGAGTTTTAGTCCGTTCTCTAGCTCAAATCTTCCTCCTAGAGTAATAGGTAAGCTTCAATAACTCTCTTTCGGTTCCATTGAGCTTCCTATGTATTGTTATGGAGGATTTGGGGTTTTGAGAATCCTATGGTATAGAAATTGGGAGTTTTAATATATAAAGCTCATTTATGTTAATTGGTGGCATTATTAACTCACATATATTATTATTTCCTTATTCCTAAAGTCGTAAAGTAATTGGACACCAATAGGAAATTTTTGCTAGCTTGAGATTGCTCTCTGGTTCCTTGGGGTCATTGTTGTGAATAGATTTAGTATTTATAGTTAATTTCTTGATCTATAAATTATTTATGAATTTTATTGAATCCTTATTGTTCCCTGTTTATAAATTTGTACGATTTAAGTATATAACAAAATCTATTTATTGTTGTTAATTGAAAATAAACATGTTTTAAGGATTACATGAAACAAATAAAATGTTCCAAAAATATTTCAGGAAGAATGATCTAGATATAATGGATATATGAATTTTAGAACTTGAAACTGATTTATGGGTTAAATCCCAATTGTATTGATGGACTGAAAACGTGATTGAACTGACATATGCTTATAGCAATGCTTATGTTTGGTATTTGGATGAAAATATTTGGAAAACTACTAAACTATGAAAATGATTGTTTATTTTATAAATTTTTTTGGGAATGTCTGGATAAACTGCTAATGGCAAGTGGCGTTAGCCAATGTGCACCTTGACTGATGAGAGTGTTACATGATCATATGAGAATGGTACATGATGGATGAGTGTAGGTCCACGTGTTTGTGCATGATTCCTAATGGGAGGCGGGATCACATGAGGGAATGACCGCTCCAGTGTGCGATCCTATAGAATTTCCTGGAGGCCACTTCCCCACATATGTATTTTTTTAATTATGAATATGTTTTTACCATATTATTCATATAGCTTTCTAATATTACTGGATTGACTTTGTTATTGTCTCATATGGGCTATAGATGCTTTGTCTACTCATTGAGTTATCAAACTCACTCTATTACCTTCCTTCTTTTTCATTCAGGTGTTGGTCAGAGATCCAATCTCCCTTCAGCTTTAAAATTTTGGATTTCGCAACTGGATTCGCGACGGGTACGGCAAAAAATTGTTTGTTAAAATTGGAGTTGCCACCAAGTTTATTTAAATTGGGAAAACATGGAAAAATCCGTTTTATTTAAAAAGTGGTTTTTAAAACAGAATTAGTTCTGAGTCGGTTATGCATAGGAAGGGTGGATTTAATCCTAGCACCCTAATACACCCGTCCTAGACGGTACCTTAATTGATTTGAGCAAATTATTAATAACCTTTCAAAATATCCATTTTTATATTTTTATTTACAACAAAATTTAAAAAAAATAAATAAATTGAGGAACACCAAGTTGTCATAACTCAGGTGTTCAAAATATTGTGTTAACAAACCGTAAGGTTAAATTAACATTTTTATTCAAAATACAATATTTCACAAATAAGTAACAAATTTAAACTAAATATATGAAAATGAAAATCTCTTATGAATTATAAATATTTACAAATAAGATAAAAATTTATTTTGATATTTTTTTACGAAAGTAAAATAAAATATAAAAGAGAATATGCTTTTAAAGAAAATTTGGAACATCAAGTTTCACAACTAGATGTCCTATATGGAGTTAACAAGCCGTCCGGTTAAATTAACTTTTTTATTTTAAATAAAATATTTCCTAAAGAAATGATTATTTAAATTAAATAAAATATCTCATAAAAAATTTTACAAATAAGACAAAAATTATGAAAATTTAATTTTGACTTGACAGGGATTTGACTCGCCTTCTACGTATCCTCCTGAATGGGGAACTCAAAGTCACGTAGTTCTGTATGATAATTATTTTATTGAAAATAAATTTTTTGAATATCAAGCTGTCACCTAAAATATTCTAAAATATTAAATTAACAAGTTATCACGCTATGTCATCTTACCAATTAATTAAATCAAATATTTTCTTTAGTAACATAAGAATACTCCAGTATCTATTTTAAATCCAAGATAAATAAAATCTTTTTTTCTTAGAGACTCAAATTAAAATTAAACCAAAGAAGCAAATCTAATCAACTGAAATGAAACTAGTACTAAACCCAACAAATGAGCCCAAATCTATGTGAACAATATTCAAAAATTGATTCAATACAAGCAGCATTCTTAATCAAAATATAAATTAAATGAAAATAAAAATAGAACTTAAACTACCTAACTTCTCGAAATTCACCAACTTAATTTCACTAACTTAATTTCATTAAACTAAACTTAACCTCTCTTGCCCCACACGTGCACTCACACATGCACTAACATATGTACCCACATAAGCTCATTAACACACATACTAATCATTAACTCACACTTTCAAACACAAACCTTCTCTCTCACTCAAACTCACGGTCCACACACACACACACATACACACACGCATCACCCTCTCTTTCTCACTCATTGACTCTTAACACACACATACACAAAAAGAAAAAGAAAGAGGACAGAAGGAGAGAATAAGGGAATGAGAGAATCCTAGGGACCGAGAGAGAGAGAGGGGGAGAACGAGAGGCGTGAGGCCGCTTCGCCTTCGACCCGCGTGGGAAGGGAGCCGCGCGCTGAAGGAAGACCAGCGAGGGAACCGTGGAGGTGGGGGCTGAGGCGACGGAATCCTGCACGGAGGAAGGGGTATCGGCTGCCGGGGAAGGAGAGAAGGGGCGATGCAGCGGCCCAGGCGGGCCGGAGATCGAGGTCCGTTGCCAAGGCTGAGACCGTACGCGAGGAGAGAAATCGCAGCTGGGGCGAGCGCGCGGTGGCGTTGCAAGCTCTCGGTCTGGGCGGCGCCGGGGAGAAGGAAGGAGCAGCGGTGGTAGTGGAGGAAGACAGTGAGGCGATGGGGTTTGTGGTCTGAAAGGAGGGGGGAAGTGGCGGTGTGATGGTGATGATGATGGGAATTGAGCTGTGATTTGGTTTATGGTTTCATTCCTGAAAATGGAACTCTCCGCCCTCTCCTTTTTTTGGAAGCTCAAGGGTAGTTTTGAAGTAGTCATGCCCGTGTCCCTCGTTCATGCTTCAAACCTCTCCCGTGACTGAAGCCCCCTCCAAAATGCCTTCCCCTTTACAGCTATGTTTGAGATCAAAGAAACTCATCATTATGCTAGGGAGGGATCATCATTCTCTCCTGAACTTTTCTTTTGTTTTGCTTTTGTATGGCTTCATGTGTGTGAACGAGTCGTGATACTCCCTTGGCAGGAGTAGGAGTCCGTGACTCCTCCCCTCTCTTTTTATTTTATTTTTTATTGTTATTTTTGATAGAAAAAGACATAAGCATGGGCTTGAAACAAACATACATAGCTATACCCGTAACAACAAAAAGAAAAGAATGGACAAAACACAAATAGGCTGAAAAAGAAATTTTGGGTATCAAATGAATTGAACTCTTTTTTTTTTTAAATTTTTTGAGATAAATAAACCTAACAGAAATTTTTCCTTTTTTTCACATTTCTTCAAGAGAAATTAGATACCATAAAATATGTAAATTTTTGGATTTTTGTTTAATGGGTTCAAAACAAAATCGAATGTTCACATGAACCCTCTCTTTGGTAAGCCCACTTTGACTCATGGGCCTTGTTGAGGGTATAGTTTATTATCCTTAATTGTTAGATATAGCTCCTTTTTTGTTATAGGCAAGGACCAAGGGATGAGTTTATGTTTTAAAATTGATTTGATCGATTTAGAAGTAATGGTTATGTATTATGTTATGTTTCTTACATACGTATTTTGATATGATAACTAATTTCTTTTTTTTTTCTAAATTTAGACATCACATATTGACAAGTTTTATGGCATGTTATCCTTTGGATTTGAAAAGGATGTATTTGATGAGAAAACCTTATTGTGAGATACATACATACATACATGTGTGTGTGTGTGTGTGTGTGTGTAGTACTCTGGTTGTATTGTGATATTTGGATATTGTGAGAATGTTTTTTTACAGGTTTCATGTTTGGGAAATGTTCAAAAAACAGAAACTTCTCTCCGTTCCCGAAAAATTTTGTGTCTTAAGGCTAGTGAGGGAGCATGCTCCCTATGCATCGGTCACGGTCCGGATTAGGTCGTGACATGCACTTATTAAGGCACGCTCAGATAGAATCATATATTTTTGTCATAGTAAGTATACCTTCTTTGTGAAGTTTTGTGAAAGTATCTTTACTAGAATGTTTTGAATTTGTATGGTTTCCCTTCAATTCATCCTTGCTTTTAATTTTCCTTTTGTATTTTGAAGAGGAATCTGACCATGCATTATTTTTGTCTTTCTTTTACCTTTATTCCTAATTTAAAGTTTTCTTATATATTCTTCCTCCATACCAGATATTACCTCATTTAGGGAGAGATTCATTTGGTTGAAATAATAGTATGAGTGGCCTTGCCTCTCTTTCTTGAGGATGTCACTATATTATGTTGGTATCATAGGGGCAGGTCATTTGTTCAGATTCATCATTTTATTGTATCTCTTCCTCCCCATTTAGAACTTGAACAGCCTGCATCTTGTGCCTGAAGAAGTATTCAGCCCACACTTGATGGCAAGTACTAGGATACAACTGCTACTATAAGCTTTATCCCATTAGGTGAGGTCAGCTACATGGATTAAACGATATCATAGTACTCTATTATAGATCATATTCATATTTATATTTAAGTCATTAGCATTTAAATATCTTTGAATTGTTTTAGCTATGGTATTTTTTATGTCTCCCTTTACTTCTAGTTACAAGACTACCCTCCATCATGGCAAGTAATAAGATATAAATGATTAAACTCCTATGCTCTGCAAATTGAGCTTTTATAAGAGCTGATGCTCATTAGTTATTGGTATTAGTTGAGCCCAATAGTACTTGGGATTAGGCTTTTTGTAAATTGTTCACCATTGTTGAAATGGTCATACTTCAGATATGTCCTTTAAGCAAGCATACATCATTTGTTGGATGTTGATCATTGCTGAATTCACCTTATTACGTTTGACTGCATGATCCTCTTTAAATCTATTAAACTATTTGGTGGAAGAATGTTCGTTCTCGTCAATGTGATTATCACTTTATAGGTTCAGCATCCATGAAGAATAGGTACTTCCAAATAGCTGCCCCGCCTATACCGAGGATGTACTTGGTACTAGTACTTGTTGGTCAAGTAATGCAATAACTAGATGCCAACTAAATACAAGTTTGTCCTAACAAAACATCAAATCTTGAAACTATCCTATTTGGTTTACTTTCACGAAAACTGAGTTTGGGCATTATAAATATTATATTTATGCCACGTTGCTTTATTGTTTGTTATTTTATATTTTTATGTAAAAAATACTCCCATATGTGTACCCTAGTTTTTGCAAAATTTTGTTTTCCTTCCCCATATCTGAACTTGGTATCGATTCTGTACTTGTACCTATGCAACATAGTTTAGCGTTAATGTCTGAGGTGACTCTAGTAAGGTGCGGCTTCTTTTAAAAGTTATTCTTTTGGTGGTACCTGTATGATGCTCATAGTAAATGTTGAAGCACGTTGGTGAACGAGTGAGCTCCATAGAAATTATTGAAGTTTACACAGTTCATGTTTGATGTAAGGCACATGCAATCGTCGTTAAGTTTGAAATTCTGCTGCTTCTTGTATTGGAAAATTCATAAATGAACTCTTGGTCCAAGGTAAACATTATTGAATCTGGATAAATTTTTTATTTCCAATTTTTTTCTTCTCTGTTTTTTTAATAATAATTATTCACTTTGCTTGTGCAATAAATACATGTGCAAAGCCATATTGCTTCAAGCTGCTTAGCCTTTATTTCCATACTATCTGTGACAGGGCAAAAGAGATCATGCTAGGAACTTGGAAGTGGAAGCATGGCATGATCTTGCTTATGTACACATCAGTCTTTCACAGTGGCGCGATGCAGAGGCCTGCCTATCAAAATCTAAGGCCATCAAACTGTACTCTGCTTCTAGATGCCATGCAATAGGTAAATATATGACCTTTTTTTATTTCGAGTTTCATGTTTTCCATTCAATTTTTTCGCTGAGATGGAAATAGTGCAAACAAATTATAATCACTTAAAAGTAATTTACATATATTTTACAAAAAAATAAATAAATAATTGACATATATTGTCTTGTAGGGAGTATTATTTGTTCATCGCTAGCTATGTGATTTGTTGTAGCAATGAGGTGCCAAGAGATCACCGACCTTGGATGAAACCTGTGAGGCATGTAACTTAGTCATTAGCGAAGCAAGGGACATGTCTTATAAAACAATCAAATAGATCTAACTTTCTCTTTCTCTTTCTTTCTTTTTTTACCTAATATTATGATGATAAACTAACCTACGTCTATGTGCACAATTTAACATATTTCCCAATGTGCAAAATATAGCAACCTCAAATATCAAAACATAAATGTAGTTTAATATTTATGATATTCAGATGAAAGTTTGTTCTTTTAAGAAGATTAATAGCTTGCTTGATTTTTCATTTGTAGCTCTAGAAACCATGGTTTAAGTAAAAACTACCACTTCTGTTCTCAAATCAGTTAGAAAATGATTGGAAAAGACTAATAATCTTAGAGAAACTTAGGTGTATTTTACCAAATTATCCTCATTCTTAATTGTTTCTACTTACTCTCTCTCCACTATTTCACTTTCATTTATTTCATAAGGGTATAAGGTAGTGGATGTTGGAGAATAGGCTGTAAATATTCTACTTGCTTCAGACTTGCATATAATGTTTATTTATTCAATTCCTCAGGTGCAATGGACGAAGCAAAGGGCCTTCACAAAGAGGCTCTAAAAGCTTTCCGAGATGCTTTGGACATTGATCCTGGCCATGTCCCCAGTTTAATCACCACTGCAAGGTTCTTAGACGGTCCAGGATCAATAAAATCCTAGTTCAAAGCTTCTGATGGATGCACTGGGCATGACAGATTTTGTGATTCTGCTTGGTATAATCTTGGCCTTCTTCACAAGGATGAGGGTACAGCTTCATCATTAGTTGAAGCTCAAATGTTTTCAGGCAGCACACTTTCTTGAAGAATCTACCAGTTGAACCTTCAGATGGTTGATTCTATTAACCTCAGGGTGTTGGTCTAGTGCTAAAAGTTAGCATTTTGATGCATGAACATCCTAGCATTACTTATTTCTTGGGATTAGATGGCAAGCAATTTTCTTGTGAATCCCCTTTGTCAAGTCAAGTTTTGGAAAGTTAGTCAAAACAATAAACAAGATGACAGACTCTACAAGCAGTTTTGTGATGCCATGATTCTAGTATACCCATGTATAATTTCACCTGTTTTTTATTTCTTTATCGGAAAACAATAAAAGAAATATGAAGATTGCATGCTTAATCATTTGCTTTGATTTTAATTTTGATCTTCTTGCTTGCTAGCTCCTCTTGTAATAAGCATAATGAATTCAGTGGTTAAACGTGCAGGAGAATGTGCAATTGTTACCCTCAGCTGCCTATAGGGCTTACGATTGAGTTGATGAAAAAGAAAGGTTTTTGGACATTAGCAACACTAGGCATATTGTAGTGTTGTTATTTTTATATAAATTGTTATTTAACATAGCAACATATATACCTGAACCAACGTTAGTAATTTATTTGATTAGTCTGGCAAAATGATAAGCTTATAAGCTTGTTTTCTTCTGACCTAAAGGACAAGGATTCATATATTGAAAATTGTCTTTATGCTTATTGTGATAAAGGTATATGCACGTTTACTATTTGCAAATTTCATCAAGAGTCTATATGATCCCATACGAGAGATATTTTTGAGATGATTTTCTTTTAAAAAAAATAAAAGAGGATATGATTTTTAAATACGTTTGGAGTAGTATTTTTTTGCACTAATATAATTTATTGAAGGAATGTTGCTTGATTAATGTTGTTATTATATGATAATCCTAAACCCTTGAATCCTATTTAAATATATTAATTAAAAAATATAATTTATTGTTAAATTTTGGTTGTATAAAATTTTTTAAGTATATTATTTATTTGATTATTAACACGAGCATTTATTGTTAAGTGAAGGTGAGGATGGGAACAATTTTGGTAATTTATCCTGAATTGGTAAACTCTTGATTCAATTTTTCTTTTTCTGGCTGGTTTCAATTAAGCTAGTTTATTAGGTAACTTGAAATTTGATCTTTTCTTTTGCTTCAAGATGAATTAAATCAATTGATGGTTGATTTGAATTAGTTGGTTTAGGTCATAGAGGTATAGGAGAAGAGGAGGCATGGATCAAGAGAAGAGTTGGAAGGTTGAGAGAGAAAATGATTCGATTGATGTATATCTGGAGTAGCCATTTTTTTTTTTTTGTCATGGAGTAGCCAGTTGAGACCGTGAACATTGCACATATTTAATTTTTTTTTTTTGTTTAATACTGTTGTTATTAATCCTAATTATGTTCACTAATATCATTTTACCTTTTAAACAGATTCTTCAAATCCGTGCACATGGGGCCATTAATCACACATATTTTCATTTCATTAGTTCACATAAGAGCTTTAGTGATAAAATTTTAACTTCAAGCTACTTTTTTTAATACTCTATTCATTTCGAAATAAATGTAACTTCACTTTTTTGATACATTTATAAAGGATATACTTTCTCTTCTCTGATAAATGTCCATTTATAAAATTTTATTTTTCAACTATTATATGTTCTTTTAAGAATTCTAAGCAACATTAATTATTCTTTTTCCATTGATAACCTTATGAGAGAAAGAGTTAATAGATAGATTAAATATGAGAGAGAGAGTTGAAGTAAGTGATAAGAGTAGTATTGTAAAATATACTTAAATTTACTCTAATTTCAAGTTCATCCAATTATTTTCTTAATATGTATGCATACACTTATTAGAGAATAGAGGTAGTATTTGATTTATGAATTTAGCAAAAAAAAATGAAAAAGACATTTATTTTAAAATTGATGGAGTGCCATTTAGTGCTCTGAGTGTAAAATTCTGATTTTTCTACGAGGCAATGCTTTTCTCTGATATAGTAGGGGTGTAAAAATAATGGGTTGAGCAATTGAATCAAACACAAACCCAATTTGATTTTTAGACCAAGTCAATGTGTAAAACCCAAATCCAACCGAATGATAACTGGGTTTTGGATTTGGACATTATACATTATAAAATTTTATAAGTAAAAAATAAAATTTAATAAATATTTTACAATTTCATTTCAAAACAGATCATATCAATTAAAGTTAACACAAAATTATGAAAAAATATATTAATTAAATTATAAAAACTTATAACATTTCACTGATTATTATAAAAATATATATATTTCTAAATGAATTGTCTGAGTCAAACCAATTTAAAATATAAACTGAACCCGACTTGAAAAATCGCGTCTTAGGTCAAATTGGCAAAGCTGGTTAAGTTATAAACTCCTGCTTTCACCTTTACGTGTGTAATATGGCAGGGAAAGAGTAGGCGTCTTTGCCCGTAAAATGCGTAGTTAGATTGACTACCTGAATTTTAGCTCTTCTTTTAATTCTAAAAGCACTCAATGATCTTTGAAAAAAAAAAAAAGCTCTTATTTTCACGCGTTTGTTTGCTTTTGCGCCAATTTAGAAATGTGGATTTTTCTTTAATTACCAAGAAGTTGCAGCGATGATTTAGTAGAAGGAACGAGATTGGGCAGAAGGAAGTCACGCGGACTAAAGGAAGAGAAATGTTTTGATTCAATTTTGTGAGACATTATAATGATACATTTAGATTATATTATTAAATGGGGTGTGAGAGTGTGGGACCCACATTAAGTGGCTATCCAATTCAATGATAAATATGAGTGTATTGACATAATCAAAATGTGAGTAAAATAATATTACTCCAAAAAGAAATAGAACGTAATTTGGCCCATCCACACTAACATTGTGTAACTAAAATTGTCAATTTGTCGTAAATAGTCACTCGGCTTTTTCTAATAGTTTGTCTCCAAACTATTACTCCATCATTCTTCAATAATTATTCAATTATAAATATGCACTGAAAATAAAAAAATAATTACAAATATTAAAGTTAGAGAATTAATAAATAAAATTATTATTTAATAGAAATATTATTAAAAAAATTAATATAAATTAAATTTTTAAAATGAATATTATTTATATATAAAAAGGTTTTTAAAATAAACAATTATTCAACGATGAGGAGAGTATACACAAAATGGGTTGTGCTAATTGGTACTCTAAATCAGTTTAACTAATTAGTGCCCTAAGGATATTAAAGAAGATAAATATTTACTTTTTAAATTAATAAATAATTAGCATCATTATCAAAGATGTGTAAATTGTGGAATTGATTTTTTAATTTTTCAAACAAATTAATATGAAACTATTGTGAAATTGATAAGTTAGAATGTTTCAATTAAAAAAATTAAATAGGGTATAGTGAGACAAGTAGATAGATATATTTTTATGATTTTCAAAAGTTCTAGATTTGAAGTTAGAAATTTCTCCCAATCCTATCGTTATTTAGAATTTTGTCTCTCATCTACATCCTTATCCCGTCATGAGTCTTCATTATCATTTCCACGAAGATTTGAATCATTATGGATATTTATGGATTTATAAAAAAAATTTCAAAAAAGATAAAAGTTTTAAAGTTTTTTTGAAATTTAAAATATGATTATCCATAATAACTAATACACAAAACATAATCCAAATTAAAAATGAAAATACATACATAATATAAATCTAATAAAAATAATTTTTAAAAAATCTATGCTAAGATTTTCTTGTTATCATTAATATTATAATTATAATCATTAATTATAATCTATATAATTATCTTTAATTATAATATATTTTGGTAACATAATTATAATAGTTTTATTATCATTAATACTATAATTATATATATAATTATTTTAATGATACAATACATTCAATTATCATTTTATTTATTTTCTATTTGTTAAATATTTTCTATTGAAATATTTTATAGAGTGTTATTGTGTTAATGGAAGATAGATATGAATGTATGGTTGGAAAAATTAATAATTAGAAAATAAATTAAATCCAAAAAATTATTTTAAATATTAAGATTATGAAAGGCAAGCATAAATATTAATAGTATAGGTAGATTATAGATTAGTATTATAGATTATAGATATTATTTGTTAAAAAACTTTGATAACAAATATTTTGTAAAGTACTTTTGTTATGTTAATGGAAGAAATATATGAATGTATGATTGGAAAAAAAATTAATAATTAGAATATAAATTAAATAAAAAAACTTACTTTAAATATTGAAATTACGAAATATGGGGCATAATTTTGTGTATGAATGACATATGAAAAACTTTCTATATAATAAATCTTACATATTAGTATTATAGATAAATTAGATCAAATCAACATGTATATTATATATCATCTATAACAATATATTTTTAAAATAAAATGAAAAATCCATGTTAAAAAAAATCAGATTTTACTTTACAAAATCAATATTTTTCATACAATCTAGATTAACAGATTATCTTATAACAATTTTTTAGTTAAAGTATTCATATATAATTAAAGAAAAATATTAATATAAACTTGAATTTATGATGAATCTTACATGTGACACGAATCTCAATAAATACTTTTATAATATTTATATATTTCAAATTTTAAATTATACTTTGAATAGTTGATATATTGTGATTCACCATGAATCCAAGATTAACTATCATTAATTATATAATTAAATTGATTTGCACATAATTGATTATATAAAAAAATATATTATAATGAATCTTATAGTTTTTAAAAGCACACACTAAACTACAAATTTTAAATATTAATATATGGTTAAGATTAAATTTGATGATGTCACATATCATCAAATGATATTATTAAGAGTACCTTGTAATTTAAAAAAGTAAAAAATCATATATTCTATATATTTTATTACTTTTTCAATACTATTAATCTATTGTAAAGAAAAACAAATATAAAAGAAAATACTGCATGTCTTCATCTTTATATCACATATAATCTAGGAAAATATAGCAATGAAGGATAGTTGCACTTTAAGAAGTGATGACTCTAAAGAAAAATATAATGACGATTTATAATATTCGGCATAATTTATTGTTATCTTTGTGTTTTCTAACTCATTCCTTAAGTTTGAAAATTGAATAGATTAGTCACATCAAATTGGAAAATTGAAGCTGTGCATAGACTTTGAATTATTAGTCTTCATAGCAATTTCTCACCAAGTATATATCAATCAAGTGGTGAAACTTTCGAGTAATGTCATTTTCAATGGAGCAAGTTTTTTTATAAAATTATGTATAGTTTTAAATGTAGAATTATTCTCCTTTTTCTCTTTGGAGCTTTAAATGCAGAAGATTATGAGCAGAGTTTTTTTATGTTGTTGACATAACTCCTAAGTGTGGAAAAAGGAATGTAAAATCATGGACACTTTTATTTGCTGTAAATATTGATTGTTCTCTTTAATGTATTCTAACCTATTTCTTAAGTTAGAAAATTAAGTAAATTAGTCACATCAAATTAGAAAATTGATGTTGGATTAGTCTTTATAGTAATTCTCACTTAATGATTTATTAATCAAGTGGTAAGACTTCCTCCAACTTAATCCATGAAAAAATAACATTGAACAAAATGGTTCCTCAAGAATAAACATATATATATTTTGTGTTCCGTCATAATTAAAAACATAGGATAAATTAGTTTGTCTTCTATTTTTTTGAAGAATTTTAGGACAAATTGATCCTTATCAATTTATAAAATAGTTGTAATTATATATACTGCTCAATAAGAAAAATAAGTCTATCAAAATATTGAGGAGGAACTAAATCTATAATCTATAATACTAATATTTAAAACACATTACATGGAAAGTTTAATTTTCCAATTGTCATTTATAGAAAAAATTATATCCTATCATTTTCATAATCTTTATAATTATATTAAGTTTTTAAATTTGAGTTACCTTATAATTATTAATTAATTTTTTTCAATCATACCTTCATATCTCTCTTCCATTAACAAAATAAAAATACCCTACAAAATATCTCATTCAAAATTATTTAATATGAAAATAATAACAAATAATATAAATAAAATAATATTTGAACGTATTATTATATCATTAAAATTTTACATGTATAATTATTATAGTATTAATTAATGATAAAAAAACTATTATAATTACGTTACCACAAAAGAAGACTATTATAATAATAATTTTATTGAACATGTGTAACTAATATATAATTATCTAAAAATCCATTATAATATATTTTCTAAGTTGATAATGAACTAAAACTACAACCCATATGTGATGTTAAAAAACTACATGAACCTATTATCAACTTAGAAAACATATTATAATAGCTTTTTATATAATTATATAATAGTTACACATGGTCAATAAAAGTATTGTTAATTATAATAGTCTTCTTTTTATGGTAACATAATTATAATAATTTTATTATCATTACTTAATACTATAATAATTACACATACAAAATTTTAATGATATAATAATATGTTCAATTATCATTTTATTTATATTATTTGTTATTATTTTCATATTAAATAATTTTGAATGAGATATTTTGTTGGATATTTTTATTGTGTTAATATATGGAAGAGATATAAAGGTATGATTAAAAATATAATTAATAATTATAAGGTAAATTAAATTTAAAATTTGCTTTAATTATTAATATTATGAAGATGGTGGGGCATAATTTTCTCTATGAATGACACATAGAAAATTTTTCATGTAATGAGTCTTAAATATTAGTATTATAGATTAGAGAAATGTTATTTGTATTCACTATTTGTAGGATATATGTCAACAGACTTATTTCTACCATTGAATGGGGGTATAAACCCCATTTGGGACCCACATCTCATTCAATAGTAAAAAAGAGTATGTCGTAAGGTATCCTATAATGTATAAGTGTAAATAACATTACTCATTTTATTTACATGTTTTCTCTAATTTAACAAAAATGTTATTCCAACACGTTAAAGTGGATGTCTAATTAGGATGATGATGCAGAACTTTCTCCAAATTATCCATCATATCTAATAGTAATGGAGCGAGTATTCTCAATTGAACACTATTTTTAGTGTTAAAATAGCAATGTTACTAATTCAAAGTGTTATGAAATATTATTCATTTATAGATGTTCATGTTTTTAGTTGATTTAGTTAAGATTTGATTTGATTAGACAGAATCTGTTATGATTTGATGTAATATTATCTCTCTTCCTTTGGCTATAAATAGCCCTTTGGATGCTTCATGTAGAGTACCTTTGAGATTATCAATAAGTCTATTCTTTCTCTTCTTCTCCATTGTTTTCTCTATTCTTATTTTTTATAACACGTTATTGCACGACTTTACTCTCAAAGTGAAGAAGCTCGTTAATACAATGCAAGCATGATTCCTTCTTCTAGGATTCTTGGTTTATGGTGAAAATAGAGAGAGCATTCAATACAAGCCACAATTCTTTTTGGTGCTACTTACACATACGGAGGCATTTGTTCTTGGTTGGTTTTTTATTTCCCCTATATTATTATTATAGGATCGGTATACGGTGGTAAATAGGAAGACTTAAGATGAGACATCTTTACCATTATTTATCTTGAATATTATATATTGAAATTCATTTTTACTCAATAAGTCTTGAGACTAACAAACAAGAAATACGTAATCCAAAGGATTGCACAAATTAATAATTATTAATTGCTTTAATTTTTAATTTATTTTTATTGGACTATATCAATATATACTCCTTCTACTTTAGTAAAAAATTTTCAAAAAAGATAAAAGTTATAAATTTTTTTGAAATTCAAATATGATTATCCATAATAACTAATACAAAAAACATATTAAATTAAAAATGAAAATACATACATAATATAAAACCAATAAAAATAATTTTTTTAAAAATGTATGCTAAAATTTTCTTGTTATCATTAATATTATAATTAGAATAATTAATTATAATCTATATAATTATCTTCAATTATAATATATTTTTGTTAACATAATTATAATAGTTTTATTATTATTAATACTATAATTATATATATAATTATTTTAATGATATACTACATTCAATTATCATTTTATTTATTTTTTATTTGTTAAATATTTTCTATTGAAATATTTTATATAGTACTTTTGTTGTGTTAATGAAAGATAGATATGAATGGATGGCTGGAAAATTTAATAATTTGAAGATAAATTAAATTCAAAAACTTACTTTAAATTTTAAGATTATGAAAGGCAGGGCATAAATATTAATAGTATAGGTAGATTATAGATTAGTATTATAGATTATAGATATTATTTGTTAAATAACTTTGATAAAAAATATTTTGTAAAGTACTTTTGTTATGTTAATGGAAGAAATATATGAATGTATGATTGGAAAAAAATTAATAATTAGAAGATAAATTAAATAAAAAAACTTACTTTAAATATTGAAATTATGAAAGATGGGGCATAATTTTATGTCCAAATGACATATGAAAAACTTTCTATATAATGAGTCCTACATATTAGTATTATAGATAGAGTAGATCAAATCAACATGTACATTATATATCATCTATAACTATATATTTTTAAAATAAAATGAAAAATCCATGTTAAAAAAAATCAGATTTTACTTTACAAAATCAATATTTTTCATACAATCTAATTAACAGATTATCTTATAACAATTTTTAGTTAAAGTATTCATATATAATTAAAGAAAAATATTAATATAGAGTTGAATTTATGATGAATCTTACATGTGACACGATCTCAATAAATACTTTTATAATATTTATATATTTCAAATTTTAAATTATACTTTGCATGGTTGATATATTGTGATTCATTGTGAATCCAAGATTAACTATCTTTAATTATATAATTAAATTGATTTGCACACAATTGATTATATAAAAAAATATATTATAATGGATCTTATAGTTTTTAAAAGCACACACTAAATTACAAATTTTAAATATTAATATATGGTTAAGATTAAATTTGATGATGTAACATATCATCAAATGATATTATTAAGAGTACCTTGTAATTTAAAAAAAAATATATTATATATATTTTATTACTTTTTCAATACTATTAATCTATTGTGGAGGAAAAACAAATATAAAAGAAATACCTCATGTCTTCATCTTTATATCACATATAATCTAGGAAAATACAACGAATGAAGGAACTTTATAAAGTGATGACTCTAAAGAAAAATGTAATGATGATTTATAATATTCGGCATAATTTATTGTTATCTTTATGTTTTTTAACGCACTCCTTAAGTTTGAAAATTGAATAGATTAGTCACATCAAATTGGAAAATTGAAGTATCAAGACTTTGAATTATTAGTCTTCATAGCAATTTCTCACCAAGTATATATCAATCAAGTGGTGAAACTTCTAGAGTAATGTCATTTTCAATGGAGCAAGTTGTTTTATAAAATTATGTGTAGTTTTAAATGTAGAATTATTCTCCTTTCTTTTCTTTGGAGCTTAAATGAGAAGATTATGAGCAGAGTTTTTTTATGTTGTTGACATGACTCCTAAGTGTGAAAAAAGGAATGTAAAATCATGGACACTTTTATTTGTCGTGAATATTGATTGTTCTCTTTTATGTATTCTAACCCATTTCTTAAGTTAGAAAATTAAGTAAATTAGTCACATGAATTGGAAAATTGATGGATTAGTCTTTATAGTAATTTCTCATTGATGATTTATCAATCAAGTGAGACTTCCAACTTAATCCATGAAAAAATAACATAAACAAAATGGTTCCTCAAGAATAAAAATATATATATTTTGTGTTCCGTCATAATTAAAAACATAGGATAAATTAGTTTGTCTTCTATTTTTTTGAAGAATTTTAGGACAAATTGATCCTTATCAATTTATAAAATAGTTGTAATTATATATACTACTCAATAAGAAAAATAAGTCTATCAAAATATTGAGGAGGAACTAAATCTATAATCTATAATACTAATATTTAAAACTCATTACATGGAAAGTTTAATTTTCCATGTGTCATTTATAGAAAAAATTATATCCTATCATTTTCATAATCTTTATAATTATATTAAGTTTTTAAATTTGAGTTACCTTATAATTATTAATTAATTTTTTCCAATCATACCTTCATATCTCTCTTCCATTAACAAAATAAAAATACCCTACAAAATATCTCATTCAAAATTGTTTAATATGAAAATAATAACAAATAATATAAACAAAATAATATTTGAACGTGTTATTATATCATTAAAATTTATATGTATAATTATTATAGTATTAATTAATGATAAAAAAACTATTATAATTACGTTACCACAAAAGAAGACTATTATAATGATAATTTTATTGACCATGTGTAACTAATATATAATTATATAAAAATCCATTATAATATATTTTCTAAGTTGATAATGAACTAAAACTACAACCCATATGTGATGTTAAAAAACTACATAAACCTATTATCAACTTAGAAAACATTTTATAATAGCTTTTTATATAATTATATAATAGTTACACATGGTCAATAAAAATATTTAATTATAATAGTCTTCTTTTTATGGTAACATAATTATAATAATTTTATTATCATTACTTAATACTATAATAATTACACATAAAATTTTAATGATATAATAATATGTTCAATTATCATTTTATTTATATTATTTGTTATTATTTTCATATTAAATAATTTTGAATGAATATTTTGTTGGATATTTTTATTGTGTTAATATATGGAAAAGAGATATGAAGGTATGATTAAAAAATAATTAATAATTATAAGGTAAATTAAATTTAAAAATTTGCTTTAATTATTAATATTATGAAAATGATGGGCATAATTTTCTCTATGAATGACACATAGAAAACTTTTCATGTAATGAGTCTTAATATTAATATTATAGATTAGAGAAATATTATTTGTATTCATTATTTAGGATATTGTGTTAACAGACTCCTATCTACCATTGAATGGGGGTATAAATCCCACTAGTTTGACCATCTTATTCAATAGTAAAAAGAGTATGTCAGTAAGGTATAGTATAATGTATAAGTGTAAATAACATTACTCATTTTATTTACATGTTTTCTCTAATTTAACAAAAATGTTGTTCCAACATGTTACACTGGCCTTACGATGTGTTTCTCAGCTTTAGGGGCAGTGATACTCGCCATGGTTTCACTGGCAATCTCTACAAAGCTTTAAGTGACAAAGGAATCCACACCTTCTTTGATGATCAGGAGCTTCAGGAGGGAGCAAATCACTCCAGCACTTGTCAAGGCCATTCAAGATTCCAAGATTGCTATTGTTGTGTTCTTTGTCAACTATGCATCTTCCTCCTTTTGCTTACATGAACTTGCCACGATCATGGACTGCTGTAAGGGGAAGGGCCAGTGGTTTTGCCAATATTTTATGACGTGGATCCATGCCACGTGCGACATCAGAGAGGTAGTTACGAAGAAGCAATGAATAAGCATGAGGAGAGATTCAAGGATGACAAGGAAAAGGTGCAGAAATGGAGAGAAGCTCTACATCATGCAGCTAATTTGTCAGCGAGGATTTTAAACTTGGGTAAGTTTTATCTTTAGAGATTAATTTTAATATATTGCCGTTGTAAATATTTTATACCGTCCACTAATTAATTACATATAATCGTCTTAGAGAGTTTAATAACCGTAATCGTCTGCAACTTTTAAAATACTAGTCGTTTGACCAATCCAAAATGGACGATAATAAAAAATAATTTTTTGATTATTATAAATAAATAAATAATAATTTATTTAAATACATCTTATAGAAAATTGAGTATATGAACTTATTTTAAAAATAAATTAATAGTTAAATAATTAAATAAATGAACAAAATATAAATGAGTATGGATATGAAATAAATCATTCTATTTTATATCTTACTTAAATATTATGTTCATAAGATTGAGAAATCTCGATAGACATCTTTAACTAATAATAAAAAGCTTATTTTATGAAAATTTTGCATGTTTCAATAGTTGAAATTGATGAATAATGAAATAGAATAAATGGATATATTTACAATATCATATACTATTAATAGGGATAACAATTAGTATCCATGAGAGAGGATATATGCCTCCCTATTTATCCTCGTCTACAATTTTGCTTTCTATCCATCCTCATCTCTCTTACGGGTCCTCTTCCTTATTTCCTAGGGATTTGAATCCATATAAGGTATTTGTGAGTTTATTAAAATAATTTCAAAAAGAGAAAAATTTGAAAAGTATTTTGATATTCCAAACATAAATATGCATAATACTACTAATCCAACATAATCCAAATTAAAAATGAAAATACACATACACATACACAATACAAATTCAATAAAGATAATTAAAACAAAAAAAATAATGTGCTAAGATTTTCTTTTATATATATATATATATATATGAGTATATTGAAATAATTTATATATATGGGAATTAACAGGTCTCCATAGGTAGGGACCTCATTCCTTCTCCCTATCCTGTTTAACAAATGGTGAATCTCCAATCCCATGAAGAATAAATGTTTCTCATTTTTTAGGTAATCCAGCAAGTACCCGCTTTGACCTTTTTTAATCATCATTAGCTATTTATATTTTTTAGTAAATTAAAATATTTAATTTAAAAATATAAAATATAATTTCTAATTAATAAAAAATGAATAAATTTAATTTACATGATTTTAATTACACCTAATTCCTTCTAAATCATTTAAGTAAATATTTTCCAAATGAATATTTTTCTGGTTCCTCCATAACCGTATACAAAATAAAAAATCTCATTTCTTAGTGGTTGTTCTATTATATTATCATAAATTATCCTTTGAACTTCGTTCATTGAAGATAAATACCTTTTAAGATCATCGACAATTGCTCTGTCATTTCTAGCTTTTCAACTAAGAGATGATTTTGAAATTAATTGAGTGGAGAATCATTTGGGTATGACATGAACTTAAACTCTTTTAAATATTTTTCATTTGAATTAAGTAATATTTCAATTTCAATTAAAGATAAATTCTTTAACTATAAACTTAGGATAGAAAGATATACAAAAAAAATATTTTTTTTTATGACAATATAAAAATCTTAACTTATCCTAAAAAACGCTATATTTGTCTTTAAAATTTAGAAATATAATATTAAAATTATTAATAAAAAATTTAAATTAGAATTTAAAGTATATCTTAATTCCTTAATTTTCTTCTTCGGTCATATAAGATTTCATCTTCTAAAGTTTCTAAGCATGCTCATTGTGTTTATCACTAATAATGTAACAAAAAGTTTCCTTAATTGATTTCTAGATGCTAACTCAATGATTTCCTTTATACCTTCAATAAATTCATTGTTTAAGAAATGTATGAGAAAATTTTGATAAATTATATTCATATATTAAGCTTTCAAATTGAAAAAAAAAATAGTTTTCAATAACCTTAACACTTGGATTTATCATTTTTTAGGATAATTTGAAATACTTATAATTGTGTTACCTTGATACTTAAGGCTTAATTTTATATTAAATAAAAAAATTATAATTTTATGAACGGTTTGTTCTCTGTGATTTTGAATTTGAGCCCTATATAACTTTACTAAAATATGTATTTGACTTTTATAAATATTTAAAATTTAGTTTTCATCTTTATAAATATTTTTAAAATTCTCTTTTAATTTTTATAAATGTCATTTTGTAAAAGTGATAACTAAATGTGAGGCCATAAATATAATACTAAAAAAAGACTAAAATAAAAAAAAGCTAAAACAAAAATAACCAATAAAGATAGTAAAAGAGTTATAAGATAAAATTGATAAACAATCATAGTGAATGCTCTTATTATATAATGAATCATTTACCTCATTTTAGTAAATCAAGTCTGAAATTTTAGTTTATAACAAATATTATAAATTAACAAATATATTGATTTAAATATAATGGACTATATTTATTATATACTAAATCTTGAAATAATATATAAAATCTATTATATATCGAACATGAAATAAAATATAAAATGAAAAATGGTGTATAAAATGATTACATTCGATATCAATCTTTATTATAAAAAAAAGGCATGGCATTGATTTATCTTGTTGATTTTATTAAATTAAAAATAAATCAATATTATTGATAAGATATCATTACATAGGAGTATCTAAGTAATTAATATATAGTAATTAACAAATATTAATTTTATCGATAGATACAAACAATATATAGTAATTAATAGATATTATATATTAATTAATTGGTAATTAGGAGTATCTAAGTAAAGTAACATAACTTATCTTATTTAAAATATTTTCAAACACCTATATTTTAAAATATAAAATATATAATTTAAAATTACTTTGATTATTTATTTATTTTATTTATAAATAATTATTTTAAAAACTCTAATATATAAGGTTATCAAAATAATGTACAACATTTTCGCCATATAGATTTCAACATAAATTGCCCATATATTAAATATGATTATTATGAATATTGGAATTGTATAAATCAACAATAGTGAACTATATATATTCATATGTTAACTAATTTAGACATGTTTTGATTTGATTTAATAAATCACAATAAATTGAATTATTGGAATTTTCAATATCTATTAAATTTTATAGTTCAATATAAAATTATTTGATTTAAAACTTAAATGGGAAGAAAATAAAATTAATTTATATTTTGAATTTTAAATTTTAAATACCAACTAGTCAATTTTAAACATGATAATCGATTTTCAAATCAATTAAAATCTTGATTTCTAAAGTTGATTCCAAGTATATAAAAGTTCAAATCTTCATTGCTTCAATTTTCCATTATTAATAGACCCAAGAATACCATTAATTACTAAATTTTCAATTTCCAACTTTAGTGGACAAAAATATATAAACTTGCTAAATGACTTTTAATTTATATATTGAAAATATCATTTAAATCCAATTTGAAACTTATCCATTTTAAATTAAGAAATATAATTAATTCATATAATAAATGCATTTAATTTCTTTTATGTTCCATTTTAATTTTTTATTTTAAATAAACAAATTTAATATGGAATTATGTGGTTGTAATGTGAACCACCAATCAATGATGAAAATCATTTAACAAAATTGTATGCTTCTTGGACTATTTTTGTTATTATACGATAAAATTAAAATAAAAGTCCCCTTCATAATCAAGTAATCATATGTAATGGAAATTGTAACTGCCCCATAATATTTGCTTTCTCCCTCTCATTTGCTACAATAACATAGGAATATCATAACCCTAATGCAATGACTTCCTAATGACTAATATAGATTTTTCTCCTTATTAATTCCTGTAAAATAAGTGGTGACTCATCCATTTGTTCATCAGCAAAACCTAGTTTTGAAAATCCTCTTATTTCTATCAGCAATCATTTTCTCTTTTGAGTGCCCATGGATCATTACTTCCATCCAAGACTAAAAATCTCCTACATATCATTGTCAAAATCTTGCAGATATGAAAATCTTATAAATATACATATCCTATATAACACAAAAAAATGTAATTATTGAAAAATGAAATATCTAACATGGAAATAAACTTAGAATTTTTAGGATTGTGTAAAGATTGAAAGTTGCATTGCATAAAAATAACACCAACATGAGTTGAAAAATACTTTGATTCACTTTAAAAAATTGATAATAATGACTCAATACATAACATAAATCATTTACGTATACAAATAAATTATAAACGAATAAAAGTCCATAGAATCAATTTTCAACCATAAGGCCATATGAATAGGAGCAATTGATGTGCTATCATGGTGAAAAGTCCTAAACATAACAAATATAGAGATCAAATATAAAAATTAATTAAACAAATAAAAGTAGGAATAGAACCAAAAGAGATAAATAAAAATGATAAATTAACAACATAAAACCTCTGAGCAAATAATGCTATAATCTACTTCAAACGTAGAAGGCAATCTGGAAAAAAAAAGAAGCAATGATAAAAAAAAAAGGCTATATATAAAAAATAAAAAATGCATAATAAAGGAAAAATTGATGAAAAAGAAAAAAATGGAAACAATTAGAAATAAAATTAAAATGAAAACAATTAGAATTTAACATAAAAAATGTGACCAAGAAAAATAAAATGAAAATAATAAAAAAGAACATGATAAAGTTAAGAATAGATTACAAGCTCATAAATTAAAATCAGTGAATAATAAAAATTTATCACACGTAACAATAAAAGATTTTGCATTTTATAGTTGGAATTTAGAAATTTACATATCAATATATTAATATCATAGAAGAAGTGGAGAACATAAATAACAAAGAAAATAAAAATGCAATAGGACATAAGAAGGAAGATGAAGACAACGCATAAGATACCTTTGTTGTAAGTTGAAATCTTTGTAATAACATTGGACTAAAACAATATAAACATAAAACAAAAAATAGTCAAACAATCACTGAGGTTGCAAACAAAAGAAGAACAAAGAAGGAAGAATTCAACAAGATGAAACATACCAATAGAGCAAACAGATATGTGAAAAACCTCTAATGAGATACATTGCATATATATTACATTAAAATGCTGGAGACAAATTTAAAAGTGATTTCTGGAATGTGAATAATGGACGGTCCTAATATTAAATACTAATGATGTCAATGATATTCTAATAATATGTAATAATTGTAGTTTTATTTTTTAAAAAAATAATTAATGATTATTTTCTTAAAAACTATGGGCCCTAAACCATTTTCATTGTGACACTTGGAAAACTTTCCCTCATAGGAGTTCTGGAATATTAGTATTATATATTGTTATTGTAAGGATCAAGTGTTTTAAAATGTGACAATATATGATTGAATGATTGTGTAAAATTTTTTTACATTGGTATAAGACATTAAAATTAATTCTTTTATCTTATATTTTGTTTCTCTATTTTTTTTTTTTGAAACATTTTATGTTAAAACTTCAAAAGGAAGAAAGTGCTTGTTCATCTTGAACAATTCATTTTGTTCTATATCAAATAGCTTGACTTAGTAAAATTCTCAACACATGGGACCTGATGCATCATTTGATTAGTATGACTTGACGATGACTTTTTGATTGGACAGGAACGAATATGAATATGTTTTTATTGAGAAGATAGTTAAAGTGATCTCCAACAAGATTAGTCGTGTTCCTTTACATATTGCAATTCCCAGTTGGGCTAGAGTCTTGATTGCTAGAAGTAAACTCACTTCTAAATGATGGATTTGATTGTGGAGTCCGCATGGTAGGAATCTATGGAATTGGCGGGATAGGTAAAACAACACTTCTCGAGCAGTTTATAATTTCATTGCTGATCAATTTGAAGGTTTATGTTTTCTTGAAAATGTGAGAGAAAAATCAATTAAACTTGGATTGGTACATCTCCAAGAGACACTTCTTTCTGAAATGCTTGGAGATAAAAATATTAGGTTAGGAAGTGTCTATCAAGGAATTCCAATTATAAAGCAAAAGCTTCATCGAAAAAAGGTTCTTTTGGTTCTTGATGATGTTGACAAGTTCAAGCAATTGCGGGCAACTGTTGGTGGGGTTGATTGGTTAGGTTTGAAGGATGAGTGATCATAACAACATGGGACAAACATTTGCTAGCAAGTCATGGGGTTGAGAGATAGTATGAAGTTAATGGTTTAAGTAAGAAAGAAGCACTTGTGTTGCTTGGTTGGAATGCTTTTAAATATGAACATATTGATCCAAGTTATATGGACATTTTAAAGCATGTAGCTACTTATGCTTGTGGACTTCCATTAGCTTTGGAAGTAATAGGCTCCAACTTATTTGGCAAAAGCATAGAAGAATGGATATCAGCATTAGATCAATATGAAAGAATTCCTAACAAAGAGATCCAAAATATACTTAAAATAAGCTTTGATGCTTTGGAAGAATGTCAACAGAAAATCTTTCTTGACATTGCTTGTTGCTTCAATGGATATAATTGGGTAGAGGTTCAAGATATACTTCATGCTCGTCATGATGTTTCCTGAAATATGGCATTAGTGTATTGGTTCAAAAATCTCTCTTAATGTCTAACAAGTATGGCTATTTGACAATACATGACTTGATTCGAAACATGGGCAAAGAAATTATTCGTCAAGAGTCACCCAAACATCCTGGCAATCGTAGTGATTATGGATTCCTAAGATGTAGTTCAAGTTTTAGAGAGAATCCAGTAAGTATATGACTAATATGGGTAATTTAGTTTTTCGTTAATTTTTTAATCTTGATTGATTTCTTTAGACCATTTTTATATTCATGACAATTTTTTTTCCTTGTGCTTCCAATCTTTTTGTTGGTAGTATGAGTTCCTTTCTCACTTGCTTTATTTATCCTTTGTTTTTAGGGAGTAGTTAGAATTTAACACTATGTACATGTATTGTGGTTGACTCATGCCTTTTTGTGTTTAAAGGGAACCAGTGAAATTGAAATTATGATTCTGGATGCTCCCAAACTTGAAAAAATAGTTGTAGAATGGAATGGAGAGACCTTCAAGAAAATGAGGAACCTTGAAATTTTGATAATAAGAAACACTCATTTATCCCAAGGTGCCAAATATCTCCCCAATAGTTTAATAGTATTGGAATGGTGGAATTATCCTTCAAATTCATTACCATCTGATTTTTATCCAAAGAAGCTTGCCATATTCAAGTTACCTGGGAGAAATTTAATGTCAGTCGGATTTATTGAGAAGCGAAAGGTAAGTATTGAGTTCTTTTCCCTTATCTTATATATATTGATGAATTCATTTTATAATATGTATTCTTCGTTTCCTTTTTTTTTTTTTTTTTGCAGTTCATGAACTTGAAAGTTCTTAAACTTGACAAGTCTAATATAGAATATATACCTGATGTATCTGGTATCCCAAATTTAGGAACACTATCATTTCGAGACTGTAAGAATTTAATTAAAGTTCACGAATCAGTTGGATTCTTGGATAAACTTTCTCAATTGGGTGTTTCAGGTTGTAGTAAGCTTAGGAGTTTTCCTGCACTCATGTTGCCCTGTCTTGCAGAATTGGATTTTTCTGGGTGCTCAAGCCTTGAGAACTTTCCAGAAATTTTAGGACATATGGAGGGTTTAGCATACGTTTATTTGTACGGTACTTCAATAAAGGAATTGGCATATTCTTTTACGAATCTTAGGAACCTTGAATCTTTGAAAATTGGCGACGTAGATGGACCGCTTCAATTTTCTAGTAGCATTTCCATGTTGCATGACTTGAATGTTCAGGGATGTGGAGAGCTACAATTTCTTATACAAGATGAATCTGAGGGACAGGGGAGCTCAATGGTTTTTTCAAATGCAAAAACTCTTTTCGTTGGAGGTTGTAATATGCCTGATGAATCTGTTGCAATGTTTCTTGCTTTGTTTCGCAACGTGATGGATTTAGACCTATCCAACATTAATTTCACCATTCTTCCTGAAAGTATCAAAGAACTATGCAGGTTGACAAGACTGAATTTGGATGATTGCAAGAAACTTGAAGTAATTAGAGGGATTCCACCGAACATAAAAAGTTTCTCTGCAGCAAACTGCTTGTCCCTGACTTCCTTGAGTAGAAGCATGTTTCTTAATGAGGTTCTTGCTTTCACTTGTATTTAAAATTGATATTCATGTTGATTCAAACTCTACATATATATATGTTGTTGAATTTATGAATTATATTTGCCTAAATAACAGGAATTGCACAATGGTGGATACAAGAAGTTTCATTTGCCGGGAAGTAGTATTCCAAAATGGTTTGAGCACCACAGTGGATCAAATTCATTTTCTTTCTGGTTTCGTAACAAGCTCCCTTCAATCTCTTACTGTGTTGTTACTGGACCTCTGGTCGATACTCATGACTCTTTCATTTGCGTCAATTTTATCATCAATGGAAATGAAGTAGATATGGGTTATTTTGAATATCATTTCAAAGATAAAGTTGGGATCGCTCGAAAAGGGGATCATATAACTATTTTTTATGGGAAAAGGTTATTATTCAAACATGCGGAGGGCGAGAGGATCTCAAAAAATGAATGGAATCATGTGGAGTGTAGAGCTAACTATTCAGAAAGATTGCAGCCATTTATAAAAAAAATTGGAATCCATGTACTCAAACCTGAAAGTAATATGGAGGATATTCGTTTCACTGATCCATTGTTGCAAAAAAAGGCGAACATGGGAGATTTTCATGGAAATATGGAGCAGCAAAAGAATTTGGCTTCATTGGCTTTATTGGAAACTCAACAGGAAAAGTGGCTTTCATTGCATCTTCCTCCAACGATGAATTCGTTGAATGATAATGTGAATGGGGATTTAAACTCAATCACATTAATGCAAACAAGTAGCTTCACCAGTGTCCAAGGTCACATACATTTACTCATAGGGAGTGGATATTATCACTTTTAAATATCTATTGCCACTTCCACTTATAATGATTTTAGGTTTATTTCTCTAGAATGCCCTTATTCTTATATTTAATAAAATAATAGAATAGATATGGATTGATCTTCTTATCATTGTTATTAGTTCAATTAAAAATAATTTAATTATTTAAGTTATTTAACATTTACTCATAAAAAAAATTGATATTTCTCTAAATAACGTAATTTACAGAGCTTTTTACTTTATGATAACAAATAATCTAATAAAGTTCAACTGCATAAATAGAATTGAACAAAATTAAAAGTCTATGCGAAATACTTGAAAATATATGTATGTTTTCCATTGTTATGATCATGTATCATAAAATATATGAAATTATTTCATAGGGCCATCTTTTTTTTCAGCATATGATAATTAATTTTTGGTTAATATTTTTCAAAGAAATAGTCATTACTATAATATTTAGATCATTATTTATCAAAATAATTAAAGAAAATACTCAGTGTTTAGAACTAAACAATTATATTAAAGAGATGAATTATCAGTATTTTAGGAATCCAAAAAATACTTTCAATATTCCATTAATTTTTTTTAGAGAAATATTCATTTTTGATGGATAAATGTTAATTACTTTAAATAATTAATTTTTAATTGAAATAATTACAACAATAAATTAAGATAAAATTAGATTAATAAATAATAACTAATGTTTATTATTTTCATTGGATATGAGAAGAAGGGCATTATAGAGAAATCAAGTAAAATTCATTGGAAGTGGGAGTGGTAATAGCACTCCCCTTACTTATATTTATGATATTTTTATTTTTGTGTGTTTTGATCATTGCAATTTATTTCACTTGTCCTATAAACTTTGTCCTGTGGTTAGGGGTAGGAAACAGAAAAAAAAAGTAATGTTAAGAGCATTTTTATTTAAGTATATAATCATGAAGTTGAAGGACATGGAACTTTAAAATTTAAATTACTACATGGAATCATATAGAATTTATTTAGAGGAAAACTCATTAAAATTTATTACTTATAGTGTATTTAGTTGAGGAGTAAAAATAGTGGATAAGTTTTTATAAATGAGCTTTATGTATAAAATTACACATGAAACTTATCCATGAAAATTTACTTCCTTTTTTCTACCCTAACCAAACACACCCTTAATAAAAATTACCTTTATACGCAAATCTGTAAGTAGATATTGTCTGCTGACAATTGGTTAATTACTTACTTTGAATGAATGGTTTGCAGTTGTAGATAAATTTATATATGTCAGATATTTGAAGTTGGGAACAAATTAGATGACTGTAGTTCATTTTAGTGGTTATATGCTCATATTGTGGGTAACGGCTATTTAAAAAAAATTATATTAAATTCATAAAATTTAGAATACATTTATGAATGCTATTGAGATGCTACTGAGAGATCAAGTTTATGGATAGATGCTGCAGAGAGATTATATATGTTTTTGACGTAAGATGCAGATTCAGAGTTTTACTTTTCAGTTAACATTTAAACCAACAGTGTAATATGACAATTTTATAAATAGGGTAATTAACAAAGACCACCATTGAGATTTATGAGAATCACACCCCACCCCATAGAAAGATAGCACCGTTAGTGACTCATCCATTTTAGGCATTGTTTTTTTTTCGTTTGTCAAACAAGAGGGCAATTTTTTAATTGTTTGAAGTATCATAACCTAGGTTATCTTTTAGTATTCTGTTATGAGGAATTAGTTTTCTGTTTCAGTTCATTAAATTAGTTTCTGCTCATTCTGTTAGATGAGCTCTCACCCGTACGTGTACATAAAACAGTCTTCACTCAATGAATATTCAGATCGATCATTTTACTCTCATTCATCAGTCTAATATGAGGTTTTTCACAATAAAATACTGAAAAGACATCAAGCTGAATTGTATATGTTCAATGTTTGATTCACTGAATTGAGCAATTTACTGTGTATCAAAATTCAACAACCAACATAGCAAGGTTCACCACACTTAACCTACACCACGGTAAGAGGAGCTGGGCGGAAAAAAAAAAGCAGCATGATTCTAACAAGCTTTCCAAGCCAAAGCAGCTCCCTACGTTACCCATTCTTCCTGAATGCATTCCAATGAACTTTTCAAAAAGTGACAGATTTCCATTTCTATAATCAAGACTAAATTTTTCCATCTTGTAATTTTGTTTACGTTTGCAGGCTCTTCAATTACTTTTCAGTTCTGCATTTATCTTTAGCTTGATAAGCTTATAAAATTGCTTCACCTTCTGTACTGGTAAAAAATTGTCCAAAAGTCTTCACAAATGTCTTTCATTTCTTCCTTTGATTTGAGTTGTTTTCTTGCCCTTAACAAGACATTGAGTTCTCTTCACTGAGGACAAATCAACGAGGGATTGTGATGTTGATATAACTGGTTCGAGTGAGAGAGGGGCTGGGTTGAATTTTGAAGGAGTGGGATTAGGTCATTGGAAAGGAGGATTGCAACCTCCCTTAAGTTCAAATGGATCATGGAGGTGATAGAACTTTTGACACAGAAATGTTTGGCAATTTTTTATTAGGAGTAGGTAACAGTGCATAACTATTTCCGTTTGAATAGTTGATAGGTGGAGTGATGAATTTTGTTGAGAATGGGTGGGGTGTCATTTTTATAAATCTTAAGAGTAGTCTTTGTTAATTACCCTTATAAATAAGCCTTGTCTTGTCACACTAGAATTAATACTTGGCTTATTCTTATATGTTTTACCTTCATGTTTTAGGCCAATTTCATATAACAAAAGTTTTTTTCTTTTTTGGTTGATTGACTCAGATAACAAAAGTATAGTATAGTAGATAGAAAACAGAATACACTGATGAAATAAACTTTATAGACTTACGTATATTTAACCATAAGAAAAGAGTCAAATTTATATAAATTACATATCTCAGCATCTTAAAAAATATATCTAGAAAATTGGAATTTTTTTTGTTGCTAGAATTGAATTGCCAAAAGCACATGATATGTAATTATTTCTTGTATGAATGGATGATTCTTGTTGAAATTGAGGGTTTTAAATGGAGGAGAAAGAAAAGAGAGAGATAGAGACTTAATAATATGAAAGTATATTTGATATATTGTGTTGTGATTGTAATACAATAAGGTAATCATATTTATAAGTTTAAGATAAAATCTAATATTAGTGACATAATCAACCTAAATAAATATAAATCAATAAATATGATATGAAATATTCAAAATATAATGAAGATATTAATACATATTTCTTATTTGCAACACTCCCCCTCAAGCTAAAGCTTACTAAGCTTTAAGCTTGTTAAATTAAACCCTTAAAATATAAAAGGACTCCAAGAAAGACTAGCAAGGCAACTTAAAGATATTGGATACATCTGAAAAGATAACACAACAAGGCAGTTGGAATGACCATCAGCTTGAACAACATGTTGGAGAATTGCATGACTAGAAGAACACACAGTGGAGTTTGGAATTAAATACATGCAATAATGGATTGTAAGAACAACATATGGAAGCCTCAAATAATTGAAAAATATGGAAGCCTTTGGGATAGCATTGTGAGCACTTGAGAAGTCATAAGCACCATGGACATAAAACAGGGCACAAATTAAAACAGGAGTAAAATTAGAAATAAGAAAATGTGATGTTGACAGATTGCACAGATTGATAAACCAAGGACAAATCCAGAAAGTGGACAGCAGCGCGAGCACGGGAGTGGGTGAGGCAGCTGGAGATGCTGCCGGATGCACCGCCACACGCTGCTAGATGCAGCGAAGAGTTGTTGTGCATTAGAACATGACAGACATGCGTGTGGGCGTGTGGCACGGTGTCTATGCTCGCTGTCAACAGCGGTGGGCCATGGAGGAGGAGGCGGTGCTGGCATGATGGTCGGTCAGTAAAGGCACCAGAAGGTACCCAGAGGCAGTGGCAAGTGGTGGACGATAGTTTTCTAACTCCTGGAAGTGACACACAGTACTGAGGAGATTAGAAAAGTTGCCAAAAAAGTGGAGCAATAGAAATAGTGGTGGTTTAATGCCATGTTGGAATTTTCTAGAAAGCAAGAACATTGTGAAACCTAAAATAGAATCGAAGGGCTTGACAACCATAGCAATAGTGGGATAAAAAGAAAAGTAAAAATAGTAGGGGACATAGTACAAGTGAGTTCCAAATTAGTGGAATCTTTGCAGCACAACAATGGACACAGGTCATGGTGGATGGTACTGCTATGACACCATGTTAAAATTGAGGGTTTTAGATGGTGGAGGAAGAAAAAGAGAATAAAGACTCAATAATATGAAAGCATATTTGATATTATGTTGTGATTGTAATACAATGAGGTAATCATATTTATAAGTTAAAGATAAAATCTAATCACAATGACATAATTAACCTAAATAAATATAAATCAATATAATATATATAAAATATTCTAAGATACAATGGAGATATTAATAGATATTTCCTTATTTCTAACAATTCTTATTACTTCAATTCATCTAATAATTCTTATAATTTCTATTGAAGATTCTGACAAATATCTTTCTGATTATACATTATCTCTTATGAATAAAATCTTAAATTTGAAAGTGCACCCATCTGTTTCAAGTTTTGATTTTGAATTTGGCTAAATGTTAACCACATCATTCTTAAATCAATTTGCATCAAATCTCATGTTTTAAATTCATTTCCCACGTTTCTACTAGAACGAACTTCACTAGATTGTATATATATGTTTGTGTTTGAATTTAGAAAACAGTTTTCATTCCTCATTTTCGAGGAATTGGTAATCAAATGGAAACCACATGATTCGCGCATCACATCAGGTCGCGCAATTCCTGAAAAATGAGAAATGAAAGCTGTTTTTGTTTGAATAAATCATGCGAATAAACCTGCCTCAAATTTGAGACAAGGATAGTTTTGTCACAAATAAGCCTTTTGTTATTTATTGGATTGTGACAATATGAATTACATGATCAAGGTGGAGATTTATTCGCCTCACATCAGGTAGTGCAGGTTTGTCAAAAGACAAAGGAAAAGATGTAGTGGTATGCGATTACAGCAGTGAGCAAAATTCCATGCACTCATGTGGGCAACAACTTCTAGACAAGAATTGGGAATCAAATTCAACGAAATTAGCGTCCACAAGTGACATCATCCGAGAAGGTTTTGCTTCCTTTTTTCATTTCTTCTTCTTTTTTTGGGTGTGTGTGTTTACTATTTGATTGACTATATCTGCTTTGCATTGTAGATTCATCAGGTCATGATAACTTATGTACTTTAAGGCTATGTTAGGGTGTTCAAGGTCTTGGCTGTAACTTTAACCGAAGTTTATTGGGTCGGGTTTTAGATTATTAGATTTGACATGGTGCACTTTTAAAGGGTTTGGGTCATGTTCGGTTAATAAATCTAACCAAAGTAAAATTTTTTTATAGTTATATTTTTTTTATAATAGTTAGTGATAAATTATAAAGTTTCTGTTTAAATTAATATGTTTTGGATAACTTGATATATATTTATAGTTAGATGGTTTGTTTTGAAATATGTATCTCAAAATATCTTTGAATTTTGTTTCTTACTCGTAAAATTTTATAACTTTACTATATATAATGTCAAAATCTTCATAGGTTATTTAAAAGCTGAATTAATCCGGTTTGACTTGGTTATTTTTAAATTCAATAGAATCGTTTAAGGTTTAAAAAAATAACCCAGTTAAAAATCAAGGTTAGATTTGATCCAACCCATCTCTTGTACACTCCTATGTTATGTCATACACCTTCAGAAGTGGATTCTGATTCGGATTCAATAATGTCATTCTTGGTAAGTGATACTGATAGTCATGGAGGTGAATAATCCGGTGTGGCATCTTTTCTCCTTATGTTACTATTAACTTGGTAATTTTATAAAACGATATGATGCTACTAAGAGATCAAGTTTTTAACTGTCTGAGGGAGAGTTTGTTTCAAGATTTCAAATTAGGTTCACATACATGAATTAATGAATTATGTTATTGGGAGTGTTATATCCAGGAATCTCATTTTTATGTTTTTATAAAAAAAATTATTTACCATTAAAAATTCTTGGAATTATTTGTTGAGATTTATAAAATAAATTTTAAACTTGTTTGTATAATAATACATATTTATGGGAGTATTATTCAATGATACTAGTACTTATCCACCAGAAAAAGATGCTAATGTTCTTTCAAAAAAAAAAAAAATTTAAAGCTATTTCTTCAGAAGCTATCTTCTCTGTTTTTTCCTTACTTTATTTATGGGGGTTTGTGATATATATTATAAATCATGAGACATCCATGATCAACGTTTAGCTGGAATCCCTGCAGGAAGTGACCATGATTCATGGATGCACAACAAGGAGTTGCTTTATCTGCGTCCATGCTGGGAAGAAGCTTTGGACTATGAGAACTGCGAATTAAATTTGAAAGCAATTAGCATCCACAAGTGACAACTTCAGAGGTCAAGGTTTCCTTCTTTACTATTTCTTCCTTCTTGTGTGCATCTGTGTCTCATCGTTAATTAATTTCTCCTCCTTTTACTCAGCCGCAGTTATTTTACCCTTATGGCAAAATAACCATGACAAAAGGATGTCTTATTTTAACACAAAAAAATGAGTGTTTTATTAAGACACCTAGTTTATCATCACATCTAATGATTGACAAAGTGAATGTATCAATGAGATGCTCATTTTTAAAGTGTTAAAATAATATTTGTGATGACGAAAAACTATATGGTCATAGAACATAAAATGAGTTATGTTTTTAATAATATAGTGATATTTCAGATAAAAATATGCATCTTACCACTAAATGAAAATGAAAGATCAATTTATCATTAAATACACTACAAGAAAAATGATTATTTTTAATAATTAAAATATTGAAAACATTAATAAAAGTATTGTTAAGAAAAATAATTTTGATATGAAAGAATTGTGGAAAATCCTTATAAATTATTTTTGACAATGTCATCGTGGATGTCACAAAGCCTATTCACAGAGGCACCCACCTAATAAAGAAGTATGTCAAAATTTGGGTGAAGTACGTCCAACAAGAATTGTTTATATTTCGTTATTAGTGTGGGCTAAACGGAGGGACGTAAACACAACTCAAATGGCATCCATTTCCATAACCTAAACAAATGAAGACTTTTCTCCTTAACCAAGGGATTGAACAAGTATCCTACCACGAACCAGGCATTTCATTGACAATAGTGAGAAATACGGACTAATCTACCAAAATCACACCACAACTTAGCTACGTAGAGTTTGGCAATGACTAGGTATACAACACTAGCGAAATGTAGTGCCTAAGGCTATGCATGCGTATTAAGTACGAGAATGGATCCCCTCATGTGAATTGTTTTTATTGTGCAATATTTTACTATAATTAAAAAAGGGGTATAGACGGCACACATAGTAAAAAAAGAATTAATGATAATAGATTACACATAATTAGATTATATGAAAATGTATATTTCGTTAAAACATAGAAGAAATTATTTACTTTAGGGTGTATTTGGTTAAGGGGTAAAAAAGAAGGATAAATTTTCATGGATGAATTCTGTATGTAATTTTACATATAAAATTTATTCATGAAAAATCCCCCCATTGCCCTCTCAACCAAACACACTCTTAGAAGGAAAGCTAGTGATAGAGAATTGCATACCTTTGTCTGTAGTAAAGAAATTCAATGCTTTTATATATATGTATTTGTGATAAAATGTATGAACAGGCAAAGTTATACATAATATGGTTGTAAACGATTTTGACTTGATAAGTTTAAATATCTTATTCACTTATTCAACATCATAATCTCATTTCCAGCA
Source organism: Dalbergia oliveri (assembly GCA_030441495.1). Taxonomy (NCBI): domain Eukaryota; kingdom Viridiplantae; phylum Streptophyta; class Magnoliopsida; order Fabales; family Fabaceae; genus Dalbergia; species Dalbergia oliveri. The sequence goes on along the minus strand of JAMLFY010000013.1, from coordinate 18,381,749 downwards.
GGCGGCGGAGAACCATCAAGAAACAGAAAAAGAAGTGCATTAATGTTGGATTTGAACAATGAACCCATTAGTGAAATTGATTCGGATTCAGATTCAGTAATGGCAAGATTGGCTAGTGATACTAATAGGGAAGGAGGTAAACAACCTGGTACCACTTATTTCTCTACATGATATGATTAACTTCATAATTTTATGACGAATATTATTGAAAAGATATAAATCTAACGCCTCATATTTATATATGCTTATAACAAAGTTGGTGTGACATTCTATCTGAATAAATTCAATGAACTCACTCTTATTATGAGTATAACAAAATGTGAGAAGTTATAAACAAGAATTTCTTATATTTTGGAGATATATGTAGTTGTCAGAAGAAATTTTTTTTACTAAGGGATGCACATTTGTATTTAGTCTGATTTTTTAATCAAAAATAAACTAATGAGGTCAATTAAAATAATAATTCCACTTTAATTAATTGAATTATATGGAATTAGCATGAGTGTTCTTGACAAGTCATTATGATTGGATTGGTGATGAGAGGTCTTTGATAGCATGTATGAGATTATAAGATCTTATTATATTTAAAATTCGAATATATATATATATATAATATATATATATATATACAAATCCTTGACATATAGAATTATAATAGCCAGTTTATAAAAATTAGATTCCAATAAGTATTGGGGCTCAAGTAAAAAAAGTGAATAAAGCATCGTTTTAATGAAAATTGAACTTAAGTACCAGTTCAATTGAGTAATTCACTATCTAGGAAAATTATAAATAAAATATATTAATGTTTTAACTCAAATTAAAAATAAACTAGAAAACTAATATTAAATTATAAAGAAATATAGATGAAAGATTGGTGTTAGGGTTGATTTTATCAAAGTTCCCTAAATTGCAGTACCCAATTATTAAAATCTTTTCCTAATAATTTTATTCTCAATCGAATTACTTATCACTAATAGTTATAGCGTGATCTCTCACTACTATAATCTTCTTAGGATAAACCACATAGTCAATCTTTTGTACTATTTTAAATTTATCTTAAGGATAAAGAATAAGAATTCATAAAGACCGCACATAAATACTTCTATCTCTAACTACTTTAACCTATGTTAAATTTTAATTTGACTTATTTCATAAAGTGAAATCTCTTTTGACAGCATAAAACCATACATGAAAAAGGATGCAAGTTAGTTTGCTAAAAATCTATCTCCCTAACACCTCTAGGCCTTTAGAAAAAGGCAGAGATGAATAGAGAACTCTAAAACTCAAAAATGAGAAGTGTGAAAGTTGTCTTAAAAACTACTTATTTATATCCTTGAAAGTGAAATTGAAAAAGATAATTAAAAATAAAATAAAAGACTCCAATAAAGCCCTTCTATTCTTTCAAATAAGCTTAAACCTTAGCCAAATCTCCAATAATCTCTCCTCAAATCATGCTGAAATCTTTTCTAGTTATTTTTTCAATCTCCAACTGCAAATCAAATCAAATTAGTGAGGATATTTTACCAAAAAAAAGGTCTTCAATAAATCATAGCTCACCAAACAAATCAACTAAAGATAATTTAAATTTATTTCTCAATATAATTACTCAATAATAGCTCAATTTAAATGTGATTGGAATCAAATAACTTGGATAAATTAAGATATTTTTTCAAGTTATCACAACTTCACACCTGAATTTTTGTTTGTCCCCAAGTAAAATAAGAGAAAATAATATCCAAGAACATTCAATCTCACAACTCTCAATTACCAAACAAGAATTTCCAATTTAGGTACATGGAAAGCAGTGGTACATAGTTGTCATCCTTAACACCAAAGAGCTTGTCAAAGTAAACAATTTTCAAATATTAATGAATCACTTGTAACTCCAATCAATTTAATCAAAAGCAAGGAGGTTCAAAACAATTTCCCAAGTGGAATTTCACATTAATTACCAATTTAGTACACAAAATAAAATGAATTAGTCAATGGGGTCTGAATAATTTGCATAACACAATTTTAGCACACCTCAATTCCAATTTTGTTTTTGGGGATTGACTTGACTCTTAATACTTTGTCCCAAGGTAACTCCTTAAGATAAGTATTCAATTAATGACTCCTAGTCCAGTTGGCCCAAGACATTAGGTGATAAAACACCCCTCAATTTAATTACCCAAGTCACCCACTGACATGGATACATCACAAGCATATATCCATGATTAAAAATTTTGCAATTTAAGCAATGCCTGGACATTGATACTTGAGTCCTTTTTTTTTTTTTGAGTGCCTTCCACATTAATCAACCTCACACCTATTTTATTTGCTCATTTTTTTTATTTTGCAGAAATTCATTCCACCACATGACTAAGTTCAAAAAACACACAATTTTTTCTTTTCAGAAAATCGCAATTCTCAATTGAATGAGGCAAGAACTTACGGATGCTTAAAAAGATTTTAGCAACAATTTCATCATCAAGACAAAAAAAAAAAAACCTTCAAGCAAGTTTAAAATATTCTGACAACTATTAACACTGCAATCAAACTTTAGATTTCATCAACTACCATTTATTTTTCCAAGTACATAATTCAAGAGCTATTCAATATATTCCCAATCAAAAGCTAAAAAATTAAAACCCCAAGAGATAAGATAAAAGAAAAGCAGAGTACTCCCCTGATTCTGTGTGAACTCAATTTCATATAATTGCCCATTGTGAATCTTCAAATTGCACTTCAAGACTTGCACCTAGGAAAGCACCTGTTGACATGACAAAAATATGAAAAAAAAAACTAACTTTAGGAAGACAAAAAAATAATAAAAAAAATAAAAATATAAAATTAAAAAAAAAAAGAAAAAAACAACTTCTTCTTCGGCGCTTTCTTCGGCTCTTCATTCAATTTTTTTTATCCTGTGTCGTAGCATCTAACAGTATGTCACAACACTTGTGCACATAACGCAGTGACGTGCTTCTTTTCATTACGCTAATGGACAATAAAGCAACGATTAACATAAAATAAAACTTGCAAAGCATTTTATAGTGCTAGACTATGTCCTTATCCTATGTTAAAATCACAAACGGTTTAACCGATTCTGAGTTTGTGCATTAACTTCCTCTTTTTAGACTGCTATTTCTTCTTAAATATTGCACAGTAAGGTATGTGCTCATGCACTCCACCAATTGAAATTTTTAATAGCCAAGAAAGCTGTTAATTATTCTTTTGCCTTCTCAGGGCATGAGATTTTTTAATTATATTTGCACTTCCCATTTCTTGTCTATTGTCTTTTTCTCACTTGGCTTTTCAAATCCTCCATCACAATGAACTTGCAATCAGTTGAACAATCTGCAACTCTAAGTTTTGAATGCTTCTAGCAATTGTAGCATTCTGTTGAGCAAGCTTTTCTATGGCTATTTCTCCATCAGCCTTCTTTTCTTTTGGATGACATTCTCATATGATCCCATATTACCCCAATTAATTCAAGATAATCTGGTTTCTTCTTGTGAAGGCTCAATTCTCCTAACATTGAAGAACAATTCATTTTGTTTAGCCAATTTTTCAATTGCTATCTCCTAATCAGCTTTCTTCTTTTGAGGGGTGTCGAAGGTTGAGTTTGGAATGACTAAGAAGTAAGTACGGAAGATTCTCAACCCAATGGTTTGTTCCTCTACGAAAATCACATTTCAATGGAAGATGATCTACAACTCCAAATTGCATCTGTTTGATATGTGTTGTGGACTCAGAAAACTATCAAGTCATAGATTTTAGAACTCAATTGATTACTCAACTTGAACCCTAAACCTAAGGGAATCACCGATTTATGAATCCTCTTATAAAGCCCCATGAAAGTTCTAACCTCTATCCTTAGACAATTAGACATTAAGGTTTATATTTCATTGTCTCAATTATGTATCTAGATTCCTCTATGTCTACATGACTCTATCATCAATCTATGGGCTGCAAATCCATAAATAGCATTAAGCATAGATAATACAAACTCAATTGAATAAGAAAGAATTTGTAAAGATTATTGGAAATCTTAAACAATCATAGTTGCAACATAAGTTACATTATCATCCTAGCATAAGGTATTTAGCCAACTAACATATTTATCAAATACAAATTCATAGACAAGAATGTATATGCCAAACATAAATTAAAGAGAGAAAATAGAAGAAGAATGGATCTCAATCATGCATCTCTTCCTCATTGATGTAGTTACCAAAATCGTAGCTCCTTCTTTGTACTTCCAAACTAGCCAAGAGGCTAACCAAATACCCCAAGGCCATCAAAAGACTCTCTTTCATCATTTAGATGATGTATTTATAGCTACTATTCTATTTTAGATTAGGCCCAAAACATTTAAATTTCGTGCTCTTGGGCCTAAAATTGGGCCAATTTGCATTCTGGTGTAAGCAAATCTAAACTATCACTTTTCAGGCTTTATAGTGATCTCTACAATTTGAACTAGCCTTTGACTATTACCCAAAAAATTGTAGAGAATTGAGTCAGCCTTTCAACCCCATAAGAATAAACTCAATTGGACTTCTAAAGCTTGAGATATGGGCAAATTATAAGGTAAAAGTTAGGCTGGATAGCTTCAAGATAACATCAACCTTCAATCTTGTAACTTGATTTTCACCAAGAAACTCTTAGAATTGAGTTTTGAGATAAACATCAAAGTTGTAGAACATTTATTTAGCTTTCCAAAACATCTTTGTTTGTCCAACTCTGATTTTATAATGAAAGATAAATTTTTTTTACTAGTATTATCTAGAAATCTTCTTAAATATGCTCAAAAATTCTTCAATTTAGCTCAAATATATCTCTCTTATAAAATTGATTAAAGGTAAACTTCCAAACCATCAAATTTACCTAAAAATCACCAACTAAATATTAGTTCCAATAATTTCACAAAAGTCCAAATTCTATGTGAATGTGAACCTTTGTGTTGTACACGCTTTGACCTGAAAAAGTATTCGCGTGAGGGGACATATTAGATATAAAATCATTAATGTTATGGCGCGACTAATTTATACTTGTGGCTTTGGTTGGATGGCGATGGATCAGGCTGGGTAGAGGACGGCGACCTAGGCAATGGTTAAAGTCGTTGCTGCTGGGTTAGTGGCTTGGAGCTATTGGCAGAACAAGGCTGATGATGCAATCGACACGACAAGGTGTATCTAAGCACGCAGCCGTTGTGGACAGTCTCATAGAGGTTGTAACGGTTTGACGTGCTGCAACCGTTGAAAGTGGTGGTTGATGGCTAGGCATTAGCCTCTGGTACTCATATGATTGATCTATCTTCATTCCATTGGACATCATAGCCATATTGATTCTCAATGTAGAAGGGTATTGGACAATCAAGAAGAAAACTGCCCCAGTATTAGTAGGTTTTTTGACAAGGAATCCAACTATTATCAAATGTGGCCCGTGTGTCTTTCATTTGGGAAGTTTTTTTTTGAAAAGATGTGATCGTCACCAAAAAATTCCCAGTATCAGCCTTCTTTGAGGTATTGACAAGAAATTTCATGGCTAGGTTCAAATGAGACTGCTTGATATCTCTGTTTTTTTTCTTTTTTGGAGTGATTGTTATGATCATTGTTTGGAAAGACTTGTGTGAGGTTCTGATTGTTTGATTGGTGTTTGATCCTAATTCTGCTGGTCGATCATTGTTTTGTGCTTGTATGTTTTAGTTGTGGCTTGTGGGTGATGGGATGGGCCTCAAGGTTCTTCTTTTGTTTTATTTTATCTAACAGAAGGATGAAGTTTGCAAGAGCACACAAGTGTGGGGATAACTACATAAGGATGACAATCGATTTCCTATTCTCATATTGCTCCCTTTCTCTTTTATTTCCCATTCACATAAAGCCTGATTATGTTGCTTGTATGCATTCCCTACAAGAAGTCCTTTATAATTTCTTTGTCTGTCTTTTTTCCCCTTGCAGGAGACGAGTGTTTGCTTGCATCAGAGAGGGAGGGGCCCAGAGAGATGCCTCAACAAACTTTATAGGCACTGTGTCTCCGTTTATCTGCAAGTGTTTTGGCTTCTAACCCCATCTCATGCTTAGAATACCTAGCTTGAACTTGTGTTATGATGGAAAAACTTCCAAGTGTTATCTGTAATATGTGTTTGATAATTCACAAGCTCATTTCCTTATATGAGTATCCTTAAGATGTTTATTGTTCAAAACGATGCTTGAATGTGTGATTGTTGATAATGGTTGGTTGATGTAACACAAAAGCACACAAACACGGGATAGGCAAATGCTGAAATTTTGATCTTGCTAGACTAGGTTCACAAAAAATTATGAAAACCACATAATACTAAATATTTCAGAATGGAAATATTTTTCTTGGAAATTTAACTCGATAATGAACAGACTCGCAAAGAAATCACTAAAAACCAAATTTTGTAGCAAAACTTATAAATTTTCAAAGTTAAATCATCTTTAGAAATTTTTTGACTAACCAACTAGTAAATATTCTTGCATAACTCGAGTTCTAAAGATGCAAACAAGGTGAAATCAACTTTGTTCTAAAGCCAAGACATAAAGGAATACATCCACGTCTGGGTGTTGGGTGAAATTAACATACAATTTTGCAAATAAAGTTAAGGAAATGGGTGTTGAGTGAGTCTGGATAGGGTGTGCTTTGTAGGGCATCATGATAAATATGTAAATGAGTTTTTAATAAAATTAACCTTCATAGAAAGAGAAGGGAAAGTGATAAGGTAGTGTTTTAATAAAAAATAAACTAAGGAGGTCAATTAAAAAGATAATTCCACTTAAATTAATTGAATTATATAGAATTAACATAAGTCCTTGACAAACCATAGTGATTGGGCTAATAGTGGGTAGTTATCAGGTCATAGATTTAAATCATATTACATTTAAAAGGGAGATACTTTGCAACAAAGTTTGCATGTACAAAACAATATAGAAACACTCTCAACAACATTAGATCAAATTAACTCACCAAATCACATTTCAAAGGCTCTGGAGTTCGTAATTCAGAACAAATTCAGAGCAACCAAAACAAAACCAAAGAAACCAAACATTACACACAATTCTTTGACAAATTAATCTCTAATTCAACATCATTTAACTCACAAATATTAAACAATTATTTAATCAGCATAGTCATATGCATAACACTTGATAAGGTTAACTTGACATGTTATCAAATAAATGACCCAAACTTATCACCGTGATTTCATTGGCAAAATCATTAATGCATTGTTCTCTTTATCTTAGTTTGGTTTGAGAGTGTTTCTATCACTTTATTCACTTGCATTTACTTTTTCTCCTCTTGTGTATTTTGAGCTCATCTAGTAGTGTTTGGATCACTTCATCAGTTAGAACAATTAGTGGAGGAGAACTACATCTAAAAACCTGATGCACCGTGTTGGCAACAAACAAAAAGACGGGTATTTCAGAAATCACATTGATATAAGTCAAGATGATGTAAAGCTGGAAGAAGCATTTTATAGTTCTCTTGAATCTGGTAGCCATGTTAATTATTTCATATTCCCATTATAAATTGTCCACCAATGCCACTGCTACAAGTGAGAAGAGGCCAGGATGCAATTAAAATATATAGTACTTCATCACCAATAATGATGCTTCAGTTTTGTTGGACTGTGAACAGAACAGCATTATGAAAACGAGCTTAGATTATATGTCCTAGACTATAAGTGATCTCAAAGCGTTATTTTGAATGTTGCTACACACAAAGTGCTAGTATTTCATGAGCAGCAAAAGACTAAGTACAAATTAGCCAAAAGAAAGTCTACCCCGTGAGTAGTATTTACAATCTGAGCTCCATTACTTTAAATTTGACATTCTTTTTTGGATTTTTAAAATCTCTATGCTTCTTAGCTTACATGTTATTTGAGTGTAATCTCAATTTATTGTCCTGTTCGTTTTTCCAAACTTGGAAACAAGTGCTGTCCAACATACAAAGGTAGAGTTCTTCCACTTTTTATCACTATCAATAGTTTTGCTCTTCTAAAGTTCATGAAATTTTACAGAATCGCTCTAGGGATATTAAATTACTTGTCTCTAAAATATCATAATCTAATAATGTCATTCGGTCCCTCAACTAAATCCATAAAGTTTACAAAATTAAACCTCCTATAACAGCAATTGATCTGACTTCGTATCTCTAATCTCTATTGGAAGCACATGAAGAGTGAAAGTTTCTGAAGTTTAACCTGCTACAATTCCTCTTTTTAGCTTTCATTTGGCATAGGTTTCATGAAAATTTTAATCTCCTATAGGTGTATTGTTTATGTTGACTAAGACAAAAAACTACAGAATCTTTCAAATACAAACATCACATAGAAGAAAAGTGCAGTGCCAACGACAACTTTGTGGTTGCGATGATGTTGGAAGAATCAGGAAGTCTTTAGTGACATGTATTATGTTTATAGTTTTCAGTCAACAATGACATCTCTAAAGTGAAAGGTCATCAATTCATGAGCATCCCTAAAGATGGATCGATTAGAGAATTCCAACCCTGCATCTGAGGCAGATTTATCAATTAGAGTACTCCTTCTCCCTTCGGTTAGTTTAAAATTAAATAACCATGGACGGCTCTTTCCTAAGATAGAGACTAATTATATTTTGCAGCCTCCATGAGGAATAGCTAGCAGTCATGAAGGTAGGTTTCTAGTTGCTTTCTCTGCTCTATCACAATGGCTGAATTATGGAATGTCATATATGGGGGTTGCGACTAGGATTAAAGAGTTGGGATTAACCATAAATCATTGTTGAGATTGATTCCAAGTACTGTGCGTACCACGTGATAACATTAGGAGTTCCCAGAATCCACTCTTGTTGATCGTTGTGGGATTAAATGCATCAATTGGTTAAAATGAATTGGCAAGTTGAATTATATTACAGCATGCAAGCAGGGAGTTAAACAATTGTGCGGATGGACTAGCTTCAATGGTTCCATGCCATGACTTTCCTTGTTACCAGTTGATTGGTGGGACAAGGAAGGAAATAGCATGACTTAGAGATTTGTGATTTTGTTCCTCTAATGTATAGAAGAGGTGGAAATGCAAGCTGCCCGGTTTAGCCAGGTCTGTGACAGGCTATAGTTAAATGGACTTTCCTGGATTGGCCCGTTTTATATATGGACTTCAATTTAGGTGCGTCCGCGTAAGCTTTCATGTCCGCAGACTAATCCGTCTCGCATAAACCTCAGAACTGTTGGACCAGGACAAAAAAAAAAAAAAGAACCCAGAAGTCCGAAATTGGAAGTAAGAAACTCATTCTGACAAAAAAAAAAACCTCATTGCCTCATAACCAAAGATACAAAAACCCAAACCCAAAACAAAAAACAGAGTTAATTGAACAATCTCAGATCTGAACACCCATAGGCCACAAAACAAAAATCACAATCTCATGAATGAACAAAAACAACACTGAATATTCATAGGAACATCGATGCAGTGCTGGTACTGCGCGACAGTACCTTGGCAATGGCGGCGTCTCCACTTGTAGCTGAGACAAAGCGGCAGATGGCGGCAGACAAGAGGATGAGGCGGCGGCGCGGTTGCTGGGTCGCTGATGGTGGGGGACGCGGACAAGCGTTGGTGTGGGCAGTGAACAGTGTTGAGGAAAGAAAAGGATGTATGTGTGCTTTAGAGTTGAGAGAGAAAGTTTTGACACATGGAGGCTATGATTTGAGAGAAACACAGAATTAGAGTTGAGTAATTAGTTTCTTTCTTTAGAGTCCAAGGGAGAGCCATTGGGTACCTTGATGCTATTCATTTTTTTGGTTGGCAAATCGCATCACCTCCTGAATTTCTATGAAAATATAACTCATATTCTTTTTAATTGTTATATTATTTATTAAATTTTAAATATTTATATTAGTTTGCACTCAATATATTATTAGTAATTAATAGAATAATATTTTGTGATATTAATGTTTTTAATTAATAAAATTATAAAAATATTTTCTATTCCGTTAAATTTAAAGGTATTTTTATAATTTTATTAATTAGAAACAATTAACATCACAAAAATATCTTTCCTGGTAAGCTCCTAAATGCTCTATAGTTAGGGATATGATGTAATATAAATACTTAAAATTTAACAGGAAGAGTATAAGTATAAAATTGGACAGATAGAAGAGGTGTGATTTGCATTTTCATAAATTAGAGGTGAGTATAATTTACCGTTTTTCTTTTTTGTTAGGCTTATTCAATACTTTTATTTTTGGTCAAGACTTATTCAATACTTGGGTTTTTGGTTTTTGGTCAACAACAATGTTTGGGTTCAGTTTGGGAACTTAGGCCAATGGGTTGCTATATCGTTGTCGTTTATGAGGTGAGGATATATGCTACATAGCTTATATTTTGACGTTAAAAAAATAAAAACTATGTGGGCAAGCTGATCGCTCACTCAGGCAGCCCATTTAGCTTGTGGTTTAAGAGCTAAAGCAAAAAGCCCATAGATTGGCCAACTAAAAATTTCTTAGTCTATTTATGTATGGATTGCGGCTCGATTGGTCTATGGTCGCCCATATACCTAACTCATTTTTTGGAATGCTACAAATAACGTTTCTATATAGTTTCTCTATTTGTGGCTTTAGTCCTAATTCAAACCATAAAAATAAAAGATTAAGACGACAATATCTCCCATGCACTTGGCATGAAAGTGGGCCTGGATTAATATCTATGATAATTGACTAAGGGGTGTTTGTTTCAATATATATTTAGTTATTCTAAAAAATAACTACTTAGAAATTATATATTTTCATGTTTGTTACAAGTTTTATAAAATTATTTCTAGTATCAATTATTTCCTAAAAATATTTTCCCATAATTAAGTGAGATCTTATTCTCGCGATGAAAAGTGAGAATAAAAAATTCTCATGACTTGGGAACAACAATTATTAAGGGCAAATATAAAATATCCTTCAATTATTTGACTTTTCCTTGAAAATTTTCATTTACCTATGCTTTAAAAAATCAATTGATTGTTAATTTTATATTGATCAAAAAATATTTATGAATTTATGATCGTTTATTTTTTCTCTTTTTTTTTGGAAGTGTAATTTTTATATGCCGTAGTTGTTATTTTTTTAGCATTTTATTTAATTATTAGATTTGGATGAAATGAATAAATTTTAAAAAATTAATGATTAATTTTATATTAATCAGAAATATCTCTGAATTTATTTTTTTTCTAGAAGTGTAATTTTCATTTTGAATGATAATAATGATAAATATGTTAAGGATATTTTAGAAATTATAACATATATTTCTATGAACATATATTATCAAGCAAATTAATTTTAAATTTATTTATGAAAATCTCAATAAATAATATCGAAATGTTTAATGTTAAACAAATAATTTATTTAAAATATCCAAAAATAACATTTTTAAAATTGTGATTTCTAGGAACGTAATTTCAAACTTCAAAACAAACACCCTAATAATTTATTTCCATTGATTTGGTATAATGTCTCTATCTTTATTTTCTTTTTTAAAGAAAACTCCACTTTCAAAAGAAAATTATATATTGAAAAATTAAACCGAAACAATAGGTCTGTTGCTTGTTTTAGTTTTAAATTTTCATTTTAGGTTTTACAGATTTGTGAAGGAAAAACTGAAAAAATTAAAAACTCAAAATTTTAATTTTTAATTTTTTCAATTTTTCCTTCACAAATAAAAATGAAACTACAAAGCAATCGCTAAATAACTTGAGTGAGTGTGACGAGCATTGTAAGTCAATAAGTGACTTACTGTACCATATGGGCACCAATGCTTTGCTCTCTTCTTCTTCTCTATTCTCTCTCTCTCCGTTTTCTACGTGTTTGATTTTCCAAACGCAACAACCCTTCTCACGCCAACCTTCACTCTCATGGCTCTGCAAGCTTCCTTGTCCTTCTCTTCTTCCTCTTCTTCTTCTTCTTCTTCTTCCTTCTTCTTCTACCTCTTTCTTCAGCTATGAATGGCCTTACCATGTGTTTCTTCAGCTATTGGTTTTGCCGGTCTTTTATGACGTGGATCCGTGCGATGTGCGGCATCAGAAAGGTAGTTTTGGAGAAGCAATGGCTAAGCATGAGGAGAGATTCAAGCATGACAAGGAGAAAGTGCAGAAATGGAAGGAGGCTCTACGTCAAGCAGCTAGCTTGTCCGGCAAGCATTTCAAACTTGGGTATGTTTTACCTTAGAGATTAATTTTGATATATTGTTATTGTAAATTTTTTATACCTTCTACTAATTAGTTACATATAATCGTCTCAAAAAGTTTAATAACTATGATCGTTTGTGACTTTTAAAATATCGTTATTACAAGGATCAAATGCTTTTAACAATGTGACAAAATATGATTGAATGATTGTGTAAAAAAAATTTATATTAATATGAGACATTAAAATAAATTCTTTTATCTTCTATTTTGTTTCTCTATTATTTTTTGAAACATTTTATGTTAAAACTTCAAAAGGAAGCTAGAAAGTGCTTGTTCTTCTTGAACAATTAATTTTGTTCTATATCAAAAGGCTTGACTTATTACTAAAATTCTCAACACATGGGGCCTGATGCATTTGATTAGTATGACTTGATGATTACTTTTCTTTTTATTGGATAGGAATGAAATGAATATGTTTTTGTTGAGAAGATCGTTAAAGTGATCTCCAACAAGACTCTTTGTGTTCCTTTACATATTGTGGATTACCTGTTGGACTAGAGTCTCAAGTGCTAGAAATAAACTCACTTCTAAGTGATGGATCTTATTGTGGAGTCTGCATGGTAGGAATCTATGGAATTGGTGGATAGGTAAAACAACACTTGCTTGAGCAGTTTTAATTTCATTGCTAATCAATTTGAAGGTTTATGTTTTCTTGAAAATGTGAGAGAAAAATCAATTAAACTTGGATTGGTACATCTCCAAGAGACACTTCTTTCTTAAATGCTTGGAGATAAGGATATTAGGTTAGGAAGTGTTTATAAAGGAATTCCAATTATAAAGCAAAAGCTTCATCGAAAAAGGTTCTTTTGGTTCTTGATGATGTTGACAAGTTTGAAAAGCAGGCAATTGTTGGTGGGGCTGATTGGTTAGGTTCTGGTAGTAGAGTGATCATAACAACACGGGACAAACATTTGCTAGCAAGTCATGGGGTTGAAGACGGTATGAAGTTAATGGTTTAAGTAAGAAAAAAGCACTTGTGTTGCTTGGTTGGAATGCTTTTAAATATGAATATATTGATCCAAGTTATATGGACATTTTAAAGCATGCAGTTACTTATGCTTGTGGACTTCCATTGGCTTTGGAAGTAATAGGCTCCAACTTATTTGGCAAAAGTATAGAAGAATGGAGATCAATGTTAGATCGGTATGAAAGCATTCCTGAAAGAGATCCAAAAGATACTTAAAATAAGCTTTGATGCTTTGGAGGAATGTCATCAAAAATCTTCTTGACATTACTTGTTGCTTCAATGGATATAACTGGGTAGAGGTTCAAGATATACTTCATGCTCGTCATGATGTTTCCTGAAATATGGCATGAGTGTATTGGTTCAAAAATCTCTCTAATGTCTAACATGTATGGCTATGTGACAATACATGGCTTGATTCAAGACAAGGATAGAGAAATTATTCGTCAAGAGTCACCCAAACATCCTGGCAATCCCAGTTGATTATGGATTCCTAAAGATGTAGCTCAAGTTGTAGAAGAGAATACAATAAGTATGGCTAATATGGGTAATTTAGTTTTTCATTAATTTTTAATATGGATTGATTTCTTTAAACCATTTTTATATTCATGTCCAATACTTTTTTTTTTCCTTGTATACTTTGGTAGTATGAGTTCGCTTCTCACTTGTTTCATTTACCTTTGTTTTTAGGGACTAGTTAGAACATTAACATTGTGTACATTTATTGTGATTGACTCTTGCCATTTTTGTGTTTAAAGGGAACTGGTGAAATTGAAATTATGACTCTGGATGCTCCTGAACTTGAAAAAATAGTTGTAGAATAGGATGGAGAGACCTTCAAGAAAATGAGAAACCTTGAAATTTTGATAATAAGAAATACTCATTAATCCCAAAATGCCAAACATCTCCCTAATAGTTTGAGTATTGGAATGGTGGAATTATCCTTCAAATTCATTACCATCTGATTTTTATCCAAAGAAACTTGCCTTATTCAAGTTACCTTGTAGCAGTTTAATGTCAGTCGGATTTATTGAGAAGCGAAAGATAAGTATTGAGTTCTTTTCCCTTATCTTATATAAATTGATGAATTCATTTTACGATTATTCATTTGATATGTATTTGTTCTTTTCCATTTTTTTTCTTTTTTGCAGTTCATGAACTTGAAAGTTCTTAAACTTGACAAGTCTAATATAGCATATAGACTTGATGTATCTAGTGTCCCAAATTTAGGAACACTATCATTTCGAGACTATAAGAATTTAATTAAAGTTCACGAATCAGTTGGATTCTTGGATAAACTTTTTGAGTTGGGTGTTTCAGGTTGTAGTAAGCTTAGGAGTTTTCCTGCCCTCATGCTGCCCTGTCTTGCAGAATTGAATTTTTCAGGGTGCTCAAGCCTTGAGAACTCTTCCAGAAATTTTAGGACATATGGGGGGTTTAGAAGAGGTTTATTTGTACGGTACTTCAATAAAGGAATTGCCATATTCTTTTAGAAAACTTAGGAACCTTGAATCTTTGAAAATTTCACGACGTAGATGGACTGCTTCGATTATCTAGTAGCATTTCCATGTTGCATGACTTGGAAGTTGAGGGATGTGGAGAGCTACAATTTTTTATACAAGATGAAGATGAAGGACAAGGGAGCTCAATGGTTTCTTCGGATGCAAGAACTGTTTACATTGGAGACTGTAATATGTCGGATGAATCTGTTGCAAATGTTCTTGCTTTGTTTCGCAACATGACAAATTTAGACCTATCCAACAATAATTTCACCATTCTTCCTGAAAGCATCAAAGAAATATGCAGGTTGACAAGACTAAATTTGGATGGTTGCAAGAAACTTGGAGTAATTAGAGGGATTCCACCGAACATAGAATAGTTCTCTGCAGCAAACTGCATGTCCCTGACTTCCTCGAGTAGAAGCATGTTTCTTGATGAGGTTCTTGCTTTCACATGTATTTGATTTTCCAATTCAGAATTGATTTTCATGTTGATTCAAACTCTGCATACATATGTTGTTGAATTTACGAATCATATATGACTAATTAACAGGAATTGCACAATGGTGGATACAGGAAGTTTCATTTGCCGGGAAGTAGTATTCCAAAATGGTTTGAGCACCACAGCAGATCAAATTCAATTTCTTTTCGGTTTCGTAACAAGCTCTCTTAGTCTCTCTCTGTGTTGTTACTGGACCTGTGGTCATGCTGATGACTTCTTGTAATGACCGTTAAAAAAAAAAAAAAATCAAGTGCACGTCACTTAGTGGTATGAGACTATAGGTCTCTCTCTATCTTCATATTCTCTCTCTTCTCTTGTAAACTCAGAACCCTTCCCCTTTTCTTTCTTCCTTTCTTCCTGTTCATCTCTTCACACAAAAATAATAATAATAATAATAACACCACCACCTCATCATCATCATCACCTCCTCTTCCTTCATCTTAACCACACACTCTATCTCCCTCTCCTCTCCACTTTCCTCTCTAACTTCCATTAGAGAGTTGAAGATTTTAGGAGCTTTGGGAGTAATTTTCTTCATTAATTCTCCTTCAAAGTGGTAAATTGGCTTAATCTATTTAAATTGTTAGAGCTTCTAAGTTTAGAATTAATTTTAGTATTTCTGAACCCTATAATTTGAGGCTTTTATTGAATTGGGGATAATTTATGTAAATTAGTGATAATGTTAGCTCACAAATATTAATATTGTCTTGTTCCTAGAGCGGTAAGCAATCGGCATCACACTTGAATTGGTGGCAATTGTGGAGTTGATCTTTCTTTGAACCAGCATTGTAAGTAGATAGTGTATTTATGAACTCCTTTATGCGTAATAAATTTTGATTATAAATATAAAATTATTTGGAGAGTTGAAAGTATGTAGATATAGGAGAAAATAATTTATTTATCGAAAATGACAGCTTTATGTTTGAAATGGAAATTGTCATTGTAGGCCATAATTTGGTCAATATGGTTATTTAAATATTTTTAGTCAAATTATAGTGAATATTGAATATTAGAACATCTTATGTTAATTATTAAGTTTGAGTTTATTTATATTGTAAAAAATTCTAGAAGTGGAATGTGCATGATTTTGAATTATGTTGGGAAATTCCATGGTTAGAACCTAGTTAACGGAGTGGTGTTAGCCTCAATGCACGTGAGAACTTCATTCGCAGGTGAGGTGCTAACCCGCACATGGCTTCTATGCTGGACTTGTATATGGCTACGGGTCAGTGTGGTCCTAACAGCATGACTTTAGTCATGTCTGGACTTGTATATGGCTACCCATCTAGTCACAGGTGTGGTGCTAACCCGCACATGACCTTGGGTATGTTGGACTTGTTATTGTTCTACTTAGGATAACTCGTTTATGTTTAGATTTATGTGATTTTAAAAGCTATATTATCAAGAAATCTCAATTTATGGCTAGAAAAATTTTATGAGCACATATACATTATTATGTTTATATTGATTTATTATTGCATCTAGTAAATATCAATATCTATCTCTCACTAATTGCAAACTCACCTTATATTCCATTTTTTAAGAATAGAATGTTGGTTCTGTTTCCTTGGACACAACAAAAATTAAGTTGGTGAGCCTTTTTGTAAAGGCTTTTATGGGAACTCTTTCTTGTTAAGCCTATAGTTGTCAATTGCTCCATATGTCAAGGCAGGATTCTGGATCTAAATTATGACTTAGCTATATGGATTTGGTTATAGAAATGATTTGTAAACTTAACTGGTTTTATATTGAACTATACATGAAATTATGAATGAGTTTGCAAGTCAATTGGTATTATAACTGGATTATGTGACATATTGTTATGTCCTAAGGCGCATTGTGAATGTTTGATGCCCAAGTGTTATGAAATTATTGGTAAATATTAGGTTATAATTTTATTGGGAAATGTTGAAAAACGAGGAAACTTCTCCGTTTCCTAGAAATTTTGTGTGTAAGGCTCCTGGAAAGGTGTTCCCATGCGCTCTTAAGTTGGGTCGTGACACTTCTTCATTTGCGTCAGACTGATCATCAATGGAAATGAAGTAGATACGTGTTATTTTTCGTATCATGACGAAGATGACTGCGGGATCACTCAGAACGGGATCATATAAATATTATTTATGGGAAAAGGATATTGTTCGAACCTGCAGGGGTGAGCGGATCTCAAAAAATGAATGGAATCATGTGGAGTGTACAGCTGACTATTCAAAAGGATTCCAGCCATTTATAAAAGAAATTGGAATCCATGTACTCAAACATGGAAGTAATATGGAGGATATTTGTTTCACTGATCCATTGTTGCAAAAAACTGAGGTGAGCATGGGAGATTTTCATAGAAATATGGAGCAGCAAAAGAATTTGGCTTCATTGGCTTTATTGGAAACTCAACAGGAAAAGTGGCTTTCATTGCATCTCCCTCCAATGTTGAATCCGTTGAATGATAATGTGAATGGGGATTTAAACTCAATCACATTAATGCAAACAAGTAGCTTCACTAGTGTCCAAGGTAACTTAGATTTACTTATATTTATCATATTTTTATTTTTGTGTGTTTTGATCATTGCAATTTATTTGACTTGCCCTCTAAACTTTGTCCCGTGGTTAGGGGTAGGAAACAAAAAGAAAAAAGCAATGTTGAGGACATTTTTATTTAAGTATATAATCATGAATTTGAATGACATGGAACTTTAAAATTTAAACTACTGAAAGGAATCATATAAAATTTATTTAGTGGAAAACTCGTCAACATTTATTACTTATGATGTGTTTAGTTGGCAAGTAAAAATTATGAGTGAAATTTTATGAATAAACTTCATTGATAGAATTATATACAACATTTATTCATAAAAATTTACTTTTTATTTTTCTACTCCTAACCAAATGCGCTCTTAAAAGAAAATTACCTTATCGGAACCTCTAAGTAGGTATTGTCCGGTGACAATTGGTTAGTTACTTACTTTGAATGAGTGGTTTACAGTTGTAGATAATTTTATTTGTCAGATGGCTAGTTCTACAATGGGGAGGAGTGGGTTTGGGACTACATGATCTATACAATATAATATTAAGAAAAATTTAATAAAATTATATTTTTATCTTTGATTTTATTTCTCTCCAATTCCTAAATCTTCTTCTTCGATGCATCTACTCCTACCTTAGCAATGGAGATCCAAGAAAACACCGCAGGAAGCATGGTCGAAGATGAAACACAGAGCCGAGAACGCGAGTTGGCTTAAGTGGGCCTTTGAACGGGCCACAAGCGCCATTCGTGTCCAACAAGAAGACGGCAAGAAGAGTGCGAGGTTCAACGACGATGAGGACTTCGTGGAGTAACGACGTCTGCAGCGACAACATTCGGGGCGGCGACTAGAGACGATGTTGCTCGCGTCGCCTTGAGAAGCGACCATCATCACTTTCGATCCTATTGAAGCAAGTGTCGAGGGAACTCAAACGCATGAAGTAGGCGAAAGAAGTTTGATAAGGTCGATAGGACCAAGTCTGGTGCTGCTCGTGCTCTCAAAGGCCTCAAGTTTATGACCAAATGTTGGAATTGATGGTTGGTCTAGGTGGAGAAGCGCTTCAATGAGTTGGCTATCAAGGGAAAGCTTGGTTTGGTAGGCGACCTCGAGGTCGCAGTGCAACCTTCATACCGGTGGTCATGGGGATGGTGGCGTAATGATGGTTAAGTCTTTTTGTGAAAGAGGGACAAAACGGACAAATCATTGATGTTTTAATTTTTATAAACTAGTGTTTTAACCAATGCGATGCACGGAGTGATAAGAAAAAAAAAGTTTAAACTGGTACATAACAAATTATTGGATAGGGTTAATTTTTTTTGTTGATTAATAAACAATAAAAGTAGATAATTAACAATAATGTTACTATTAAAAGTAAATTCTCCACATGATCATTGCAGGAAAAAAAGGATTACAAAGGATTAATTACATAGGAATTTCACTTCGTGTTTTGATCTTCATATACCACTCTATAATATAATAAAAAAAATATATTAGTAAATAAACATATAAAGACTTGATCACAAATGCATTGAATGTTTTGTTCAATAAAGTAAATAAAGAATATAAAATGCGGATCCAAACTGAAATTCAAATATTTTGAAACACCTCTGGATAAACAACATTTTTAGTTATGTTGCAAGGTTTTCCATTATCATCCAATATCAATATTTTCAAACCACTCCTCGACTTTACCCTTGATATAGTCACGTAAAGTTGCCTATGAGTGAAGACGGTTTGGGCCAAAACAACCCAACAAATGACAAAGATTAACCTTGGCTTTTATTAATGGTCATAGCAAAGCAAAGAGTAATTGGGAATTGTCTTCTTTGAAACTTGAGAGGCGTGATTCAGAAGGTATCAATTTCATCCAGAGGTATGTAAACATTTTCTCCAATTTTATTGCCAATCACAACAATTGCTCCAATGACGTTGTTTCCCAATTCTTCAACAATCAACCTTGTTCCATTACATAATCTGGAAGATTGATCAATGTTCCTTAGATACTCCCTTTTTCAAAACTAATTTATGATTTGGAATGCTAGAACACTTTATTTTATTTAAAAACTTGGAGTTATCCAGTCACCTTCAATGTCGACATCTTTATCAGTTATGCAATATGAATCAGAGCTTAGATACTCCTTTTCCTCACAGGAATTTGAGAAAGCACAAATTCGGTAACCATTTCAACAATTTCAAGAGTAGGCGCTAGCAGTGCTGATCTTCAAAAAAGGCATAGTTTTTCAAATTATTCAATATATTTAGATAAGTGAAATCTACAATACTCCTTAGATATGAAGGTGATTCTAAAATCAAGAATTCTCCTGGAATTTCAACTTTTGCAATTCCGTCATGGTTAATTCCTCGCTTTCCATCTCCAATCTGAACTATCAGTTAGGAAACAATCTCAATTCTTGGATCTATAGAGGAAGAACTTGTTGCTTGTAACCTCATTTTTTTGTCAGTTTAAGAACCTTGCAATGTGGCCACAAATTTGATAAGTTTATGGTGGCATTTACAATTTTTTCTCTTGAAACTCGTGGAATAACTAGAAGTATTGGCGGAAGTCTCCTCCAAGGACCATAGTTTTTCCACCAAATGGTTCATCTTTAGACTTATTATTTGTGAACCTCAAAATATCTCTCATTGTACAATCCAAAGCCTCAAAAGCAAATCTATTTACCATGCATGCTTCATCCCATATAATGAGACTTGCTTGTTGAAGTAGTTACTATTTTAGGACTTCCTTGCTTAATAGTACACGTTGACAACTCAGAAGTGTCAATGGAATGAAAAATCTAGAATGAGTTGTCATTCCACCAGGTAAAAGCAATTAAGCAATGCCATTGGATGTAACATTCAAAACAATTTTGCTATTGAATCTAACGCAGTTGATAATGTTCTCCAAATGAATGTTTTTCTAGTTCTTCCATAACCATATACAAAATAAAAACCTCCTTTGTCAGTGGTTATCGAAGTCCATTATACTATTATAAATTATCCTCTGAATCTTCGTTCATTGAAGATAAGTAGCCTTCAAGATTAATAAACAATTGCTCCCTATTATAGTTTAGCTCTTCACCTAAAAGATGGTTTTGAAATTGATTGAGTGGATAATCATTTGGGTATGGAATGGATTGGAAGTCTTTCAAAGACCATCTATTTGAATTAAGTAACTTTTCAATTTTAATCAAACATAAATTCTTTAACTTCTGAACTTGGGATAGAAAGACCTAGTAAAAGCAAGAGGTTCTTTAATGACAATATAAAACTCTCAACCTATTATACAAACCAGCAATACTTGTCTTTAAAATTTGGAAATATAATATTAAAATCACCACAAAAAGTTAAATGATAATTTAAAGCATACCTTGATTCCTTAATATTCATCTTCGGTCATGTAAGATTCCATTTGCTAAGAGTTCCAAAACATGCTCCCATACAAATTGTGGTCTACTCATTGTGTTTGTCACTAATAATGTAACAAAGAGTTTCCTTAGTTGATTTCCATACGCTAATTCTGCAATTTTTTTTATACCTTCAATAAATTCATTGTTCAAGAAATATATTGGAAAATAAAAATAACTCTAAGGACCATACATATAATACTAATAATAAAATACTAAAAAAAAAAAGAAAGCTAAAGTGAAAAATAACCAATGAAAATAATAAAAGAATTATTATACCTTTAATAAACTCATTGTCATCCGCTAATAATCCCAATGCATGACATGCTTCTTCGAAAGATTGGTGTACTAAATTGCCTACTTTCCTTAAACTTTGGTAACTCGTACATCCTCTTTGAACAGTTAATAGCATCCTCAAGTAGTACAACTCACTAGTTCAGGAGGTATATATTGAAGCCTACCTATTGATTATCCCTGCTTCCTAGGGAACCATTCTTGCCTTGCTTGGTTGTAAACGAAACGGCTTGGAAACCAGCATAAGTTAAATCTCTTTTTCTGGGTAAGAAATGTTTGCAACCATCCAAGCCTCAAACACTGTCTTTTTTTCTTATTCTTTTGAACATCGTCAATTTGGTCGTTATCTCTAAAAACAACCAATTGCTGATTTGTAAGATAAAAGCTTAATCTCTGAATAGGAGGCCACCTATGATGTATATCAAATGCAAAAATTCTCCAAACAACTTCACATGCAGAAAGATAATGACAATCATAGTAATTTTTGATCTCGTCAACCACCCCTATTAATAGGATCTCCTGTTGGTTGTGGCACTGCAACTGTAACTCTATCTGGTCCTTTATTGACATACTTGAAGAGATACTTAATCGAATTCGACTTGTTCCAGTATTCAATGTTGATTTGAGCTTGATACTTCATCAGCAATTTTGGATTGTAAGAAACAACAAATCTATTGTCTAAGACTATGTCCTTTCTTATCGTGGTTACTCAGGTATTTCTTCTTTGTATATAGGCCAACCATCTTAATCAAATGATGTGCTTTCCACAAACTTCTTTGGGAAAAATTTTGAGTATTTTCAATCATACACGGTGATTTTGGATTCATGCGTAAGGACCATGCATCATTAATTTAGTAATAGCCTCAAATAGTCGAGGATATTTTCCTTTGTCTGGTAGCTCAATAGATATCACACGATCAATAGATTCAGGTGTTCTGTAGTTTATCATCTAGGTGCAACCATAATAGAATGTGCGCATGAGGCAACCCTCTCTTTTGAAACTCAATTGTATACATACCTGAACATAACAAAAATCCACTTCGTCTTAATATAAACCATTGATGGAAATAATATTTATGTTTTATTATAATATTTCAAAAGTTGAAAATGACTTACAAATAATGAGCAATATTATTACCTGCTATAACTTTCCCAAAAATACATCTTTTTTAAGTTAATTAATATTTGATCCAACTTCATTTGGAATATCTCAGGTAATATCAGTTCGATCTTCTGTTTAATATCCCTATCTCTAACAAATCTTGTTATTTCTGCCATTGAGGATCAGGTCATAACAAATAAATCGTGATATCTATACCTCTTACAACAGTCATTGCATCCTGACAATTGTTAAACATGTACCTCATCCCCAGTAAAAGAGGAGGGTAGAATAATGCGCATTCCTAAGCTCAACTCTCACCTCTCATGACAGCCTTCTCTAAGCCACTCAAAATATCAGACCTAATCACATTTTGATTTAATCTCACCCACTGGATTCTCTGTGCTTCAATCATTGTGTAGGCGTCAACCAAGAATTGTTGGAATAATCTTTGAGACCGTAAGATATTTCCATGCTCTACTTGTCTCTCTTGTATCCTGAATGCAATAAACTCCCTCAATGTTACTCTAACTCTTTTGAAACTATTATTGTTCATGATAGAATCCCTTAAAAGGATGTTCTCTTGGTATCCGTCTTCTCCAAATGGAATAATAGTGGGTATTGAAGAGGGATGAAAGCAGTGTGAGTCTCATGAATTCGTTGCAAATGACCATCATATTTTCTAACAATGATATCCCTCCCTTGATTGAAAGCATAAAAATCCCCAACTATTAGAGCAGCAACTTCATTAGCAGATGAGATATTATAATTTCTTACATCTTAGAGATCTACTTCGAAATAACCTCAAACAAACATTAGAAGTAGGTTTGTGATTTATAAAATCTCGTACCCTTCTAAGAGTTTTTGCCAAAACATTGTGTTGATCAATCATGTCCCTTAAATCCTCTACTAAAGTCATGTCCAAATTTGTAGTTTGTCATCCATTACTAAAAACAAATAACAATTTGATTAAATATGCTTAGTAGAAGTATAATGTATGAATTCATTGTTCAAAGAAGTTAATAGTTAAGGAAAAGATTAAATATGTAAATAAAAGTGTACCTAAATGAGTCATTCTATTGGATATGTCATTCTGAGTATCATATGTATAAAGCTGTGAAAATTTAGGTAGACAACCTTCAACTGAAAGCAAAGAGCTTATTTTGTGAAAATTCTACCCATGTAGAATAAACTGGAGGTGTTCGACCATTGTTCAAAACGGTTTCAACCTTGCCACCAATAGAAGTGAATGAAAGCATACTATTGTATTGTCTAATATTTTCAAAAAACAAAATGAGTACTTCTCCTATCAATGCCATTTAGCAAATTAAACAATAAATCAGGGGGTCTTTGCAAAAGTGGGAGCTGGATCTTTCCTTTCATACAACAAATTGAAATTTGTGGATCCGTAGAGCTTTTGGAATTTCTGATCTTTCCTCGTAGCATCCAGAAGCGTAATAAAATTCACACTATAATGAAAAGTCTCCAAAATCCAAGTATTCTATCAAGAAGAAAACTTTTGTGGTTAATACTTTCAATATAACTACTTGATATATGGTACAAAAACTTTAGAAATTCATTCTTAGATTGTTCGAATAAAGGATTGTATAAAAACTCTCCATGTTTTCATCGATGGATGGGTAGAATAGTAGCATCTATTCATATGGAAGAGGAAAAAACTAATAAATTAAACTTCATGCAAGATATAACATTCATAATTTTTTTACATACTATTGGAAGGGAAAGAATATAAAAAAAAAATTAGATTCCTACCTTCAAGCTCAAACCTGACATGTGATATAATAGATGAAATAATAGACCTCCTCTGAACTTTGTGCTTTTTAATATTCACTAAACGAAAGAAGAGTCAATGTTTAGCCTCTTTGAAGAACTTGCAATTGTGATGGGCATTTGTAAAGTGACATTTTTGTTAGTACAAATCTAAATTTAAACACGTCAAATTTTTAGGTAAAAGGCTAATCTAAATGCTGATATTACTAAAAGTATAAAAATTTAGTTGTCATCTTTATCCTCAATTAACTGTCCATTTTTAAATGTGTAGTGAATTAAGGAGATGATTGAAGGAATCTTAAAGGTAGCTAAAAAAAGTTCAGATGAATGACAACAAAATATTCCTTATAAAGTAATTATTCCCACTTACCATATCTCTTCCACTCCATTGTTTTCTCTTTTCCATTATCATTTCACTATTAATTTGATAATGGGGAGAAAGAAAAGTAATACGGTCTAAAATTCTTAAATGACACGGGTTTAATACTCTTATGGTAGCACATAATATAAAACAATATTGTGTATGATTTTAAGAATAGATAAGTAAATAAATAATTGAACATTTAAAAAACTAAATCCATCAAATCCAGCAATTAAGTGCATTCATTTAAAAATAAAATAAAAAGAAGTCAAAAATGGAATAAAAATAATTTAAATGCATTCAATTCATTATGTTAATAGAATATAAATGTGTAATCAGTTTTGTGATTCATAATAGATGGATTTGAAAAAAATTTATATTATTTTCTTTATACAAAAAATCATAAAATCAAAGTAGATATAATTTGGATTTAAATTAAATTATATATACAATATAATATATAACACACAAAATTACGCATAGAAGAAATAAAAGCAAACTAATTAAATTGGATGTGCAAACAAAACTAAAAAAAATATCTTTGTCTAGAAAGTTTTAAAATTTAAAATTAAAAGTACTATCCATGAGAATCTCAAAAAAGACTTTATTTAGATTTTTTAAATTCAAATTGTGATACTTAATAAATGGATATGTATGACATTTATATAATAAGATACTAACAGAGCATCTATTTTCTTTCTAAATTTGATCATCACTAAAATTTTGAATTAATTTCTAGACTGAAATAAACACCATTTGTTAAATCTAATAATGGGCTTCCTGAATTTGACGATTCCATTGGCATGAACTTGTTAATGTTAGCATCAAACCTTTGTTACCTATATAACAATTTAATTTTCAACATTAATATTCTAAGAACAACGGACTATTTATAGAAAATGGTAGGCATATCAAATGTAGTAATAAATAATATCATTATTTTTTTGAATTACCTCTAACATTTCGATTAAAAGGGAGTGACGATGCTTGGGCTCCTTGTGATCTGGCTATAATATGAGGATTTTCATTTTCACCTGTGTACATATATAAATCTTTTTATTGAATTGGCATATTCTTGGTCTTCAAATCATTAAATTAGTCTCTCTCTCTCTCTCTATATATATATATACAAATAATGCCATCACTAATGACACGGAAATTATCACTAATAGAGTATATGCTGTTATGTCACAAATTAATACAATTATTTTCTGATTATTAAAAAAATAAATGATACTTTCCATATTGTTAGTTATTTCTAGATTAAAAAAATATGATTTCTATAATATAAAAACACAATAAAAATGGAATAAAAATAATTTAAATGCATTCATTTCATTATGTTAATAGAGTATAAATGGGTAATCAGTTGTGATTCATAATAGATGGATTTGATCCAAATTTAAATTATCTTCTTTATATAGAAAATTGTCAAATTACCAATTTGGAAGGAACATGCATCTCTAGGAATATGGAAATAAAACTTGTGTTAATATATAATTTAAATAAATCACTAATACAATAATATACTAAGGAAAAAGGAATCTCCAGGAATATGGATCTAAAACTTGTGTTAATATATGATTTAAATAAATCACTAATAAGATAATATACTAAGGAAAAAGGAATATGTCACATGTTAATATATATATAGACACACATCAAATGCTAAACTTGCAAACACGTCCATGTTTCTGTTCCTAACCAAAACTTAATACATGTTCGCATCTCTTTTTTTATGACCTTTTCTCCTTGTGGTGGTGTAAGGAATTGCTTCTTTTTTAAAGCATCTTAGCCTTTAATTTTAAAAATATAAAGAGGTAAAATGGATGATGGATATTCTCCATGGAGGAAGAGGATTTCTTCCAGAATATAAACGAATTTTTCTTAAAGCTTGTGTTAAGCTATAGACGGCAAAACCAAAGGCCGATGGGCAACGGAGTTGTTGCAAAGACAAATAAAGATGAATAATTAGGGACCATGTTCCTCTTAATGAGATATCGAGTTAATAAAAAAATATTAGATGAATAATAAAACTTGTACTGTATACTATTTTCAACATAAAGCAAATGTTTGTTAACATAATAAAATAATGTACCTGCATTTTTTGTCCCATTTTCTTTGTATTTGTATCTTTATTTGCAATCGAGCTTGTCATGAAAGAAATGACTTCAATTGTTGTCCATCACCTTCTAATATTAAGAGTAAAGATAAAATGGATGAATAATGAAATATTGTAGTGAATGTCGCCATTACATAATGAGCATTTTCATCCCTTTAGTAATTCAAAATTGAATTTCATATTTATTTGTTATAATTAATATATTTAATATAATTAAAAATATTTAATCAATGCATTTGCTTAACATATTTTTCATCAATAATAGATAAAATATTTAAAGATATTTAATTAATGTAATGCAATCCTATTATTAAATATAGATGGTTATCAATGATATGCTAATAATATGTAATAATTCCAGTTTGATTTTTTTTCAAAAAAATTATTGAAAAGCTTCTTAAAAGATGTGGGCCATAAAACATTCTCAATGCGACACGTGTAAAATTTTCCCTCAAATGATTCTGAAATATTAGTATTATAGATTATAGATATTAAAATATAAATATATATTTTAATTTTTTATCAATTTAAATTATTGGATGCAAATTTGAATGGACAAGATCAAGGGATTAGGTGGTCAGCTCATCTTCAATTTAGAACTCGCCTATGTCAAATGTGCGAAGTTGGGAACAAAATAGATGACTATAGTTCATTTTAGTGGTTATATGCTCATATTGTGGCTAAGTGGCTAACAGTTATTTAAAAGGAAAAAAAAACATTAAATTCATAAAATTTGGAATAAATTTATGAATGCTATTGAGATGCTACTAAGAAATCAAGTTTTTGGATAGATGCTGAGAGGTTATGTTTTTGACATGAGATACAGAAATCAACGCAGTGACGTGCTTCTTTTCATTCTGCTATGCTGCAGCGCAAATTTAATGCTGAGACGCTAACATTGATGCTCCACTCACTTTCCTCGATGCTGCAGCATTGTGAGGATGCAGCTGCGCTGACGCTCATGAACCACCATTTTCTTCATCACAAGTCCTTACCAAAAAGAAATGCACTAACACAAGAAAATATAACAAAAATTAATAAAAACTAAAACTACGAACAATAAAGGAAAATAAAATAAAACTTGGGTTGTCTTCCAAGAAGTGCTTCATTATAATCCTAGGTAGATTATGTGTGTATTTATTTTGGAGTTTTTAAAAATTGATTACGAAGACTAAATTTTATATATAACTGAAAAAGTTGAAAACTATTTTTTTTTTTTAGAAACTACTAATTTTAGCTTTTACAAAAAAAACTGAAAATTGATTTTTTTAAATTTTGATTATTTTTTAAAAATTATTCAAAGATATGAAAAATGAATTTTTTGAACGAAAAAAGTGATTGTTTGTCCAAAAATTTAGAAACAAACTCACCCTATATCCTTGGATCCTATGTTAAAATCACAGACTGTTTTACCTATTTCTTGTGTTTGTGCATAAGCTTCCGTTTTTAGACAGCAATTTCTTCTTAAATATTGCACAGTAAGGTATGTGCCCATGCACTCCAGCAATTGAAAATTTTAATAGCCAAGAAGGCTGTTAATTATTCTTTTGCCTTTTCAGGGCATGAGATTTTTTAATTATATTTTGATTTTCAGTTGCACTTCCCATTTCTTGTCTATTGTCTTCTTCTCACTGTGCTTTTCATATCCTCCGTCACAATGAATTTTTTCAAGCTCTATTTCTTGCTCATCTTTCTCATTCCTGTCTTCAACTCCCTCATCTTCAACTATTTCACTTTCACCTTGTTCCTCTAGCCCTTCATCCATCAAAGTGATTTTATCATATTGCTCACTTGGAACAAAAATAGTGTCACCTGACAGAGAATCCTGTGGCTTCTCTAAAATTGCCACCTGCTCTCTCAATATTGACCAATCTGCAACTCTAAATTTTGAATACTTCTACAGTTGTAGCATTCTGTTGGCAGGCTTTTCTATGGCTAGTTCCCAATTAGACTTCTTTTCTTTTGGGGGAGCATTATCACATGATCCCATATTAACCTAATTAATCCAGGATAATCTGGTTTCTTCTTGTGAAGGCTCGATTCTCCTGATGTTGATAGAACAATTCATTTTGTTCAACCAATTTTCAGTTGCTATCTCCAGTCAACTTTCTTCTTTTGAGGGGGTGTTGAAGGTTGAGTTTGGAATGACTAAGAAGTAAGTAGCAGATAGTTCTCAACCCAATGGTTTGTTCCTCTACAAAAATCACATTTCAATGGAAGATGATCTACAACTTCAAATTGCATCTGCTTGATATGTGTTGTGGACTTAGAAATCTATTCAGTATAGATTTTAGAACTCAATTGATTACTCAAATTGAACCCTAACACTAAGGGCATCATTATCGATTTGTGAATCCTCTTATAAAGCCCCACGAAATTTCCAACCTCTATCCCTAGACAATTAGACATTAAGGTTTATATTTCATTGTCTTAATTATGTATCTAGATTCCTCTACGTCTACATGATTCAATCATCAATCTATGGGTCGCGGATCCACAAATAGCATTAAGAATAGATAATACAAACTCATTTGAATAAGAGAGAATTTATAAAGATTTGAAATCTAAAACAATCATAGTCAAATCATAAGTTACATTATCATCCTAGCATAAGTTATTTAGCCAACTAACATATTTATCAAATTCAAATTCATAGACAGGAATGTATATGCCAAACATAAATCAAAGAGAAAATAAAAGAAGAACGGATCTTAATCATACGCCTTTTCCTCATTGATGTAGTTGCCAAAATCATAGCTCCTTTTTTGTACTCCCAAATTGGCCAAGAGGCCAACCAAATACCTCAAGGCTATCAAAAGACTCTCTTTCATCCGTAAGATGATGTATTTATAGTTGTTATTATATTTTAGATTAGGCCCAAAACATTTGAATTTCGTGCTCCTTCAGCCTAAAATTGGTCCAATTTGCATTCTGATGCAGGAGCAAATTTGGACTATCACCTTTTGTGCTTTATAGCTATCTCTACAGTTGGAATTAGCATTTGACTATTAGACACAAAATTGTATAGAATTGAGTCAGGCTTTCAACGCCATAAGAATCTTCTTTTTGGATTTTTAAAATCTCCATGCTTCTTAGATTACATGTTATTTGAGTGTAATCTCAATTTATTGTCCTGTTCGTTTCGCAGTCTTTTCCAAGCAAGTGCTGTCCAACATACATAGGTAGAGTTCTTCCACTTTTTACTTCTATATATATATGTATATAGTTTTTTACTTCTAAAGTTCATGAAATTTTACAGAATCGCTCTAGGGATATTAAATTACTTGTCTCTTAAATATCTAATAGTGCCATTCGGTCCCTCAACTAAATCCATAAAGTTTACAAAAATAAACCTCTTGCAACACCAATTGATCTGGCTTCGTATCTCTTTTGGAAGCGCATGAAGAGTGAAAATTTCTGAAGTTTAACCAGCTACAATTCCTCTTTCTTAGCTTTCATTTGGCGTAGGTTTCATGAAAATTTCAATCTCCTATATGAGTATTGTTTATGTTGACTAAGACAAAAAACAACTACAAAATCTGTCAAGTACAAACATCACATAGATGAAAAGTGCAGCGCTAATGGACAACTTTGTAGTTGCGATGATGTTGGAAGAATCGGGAAGTCTTTAGTGACATGTATTAAGTTTATAGTTTTCGGTCAACAATGACATCTCTGAAATGAAAGGTCATCAATTCATGAGCATCCCTAAAGATGGACCGATTAGAGAATTCCAACCCTGCATCTGAGACAGATTTATTAATTAGAGTACTCCTCCTCCCTTCGGTTAGTTTAAAATTAAATAACCACGGACGGCTCTTTCCTAAGCGAGAGACTAATTATATTTTGCAGCCTGCATGAGGAATAGTTAGCAGTCACGAAGGTAGGTTTTTGTTGCTTTCTCTGCTCTATCACAATGGCTGAATTATGGAATGTCATATATGGGCGTTGCGACTAGGAAAAGAGTTGGGATTAGCCATAAGTCATTGTTGAGATTGATTCCAAGTACTGTGCGTACCACGTGATAACATTAGAGTCCGATCCCAGCATCCACTCTTGTAGATCGTTGTGGGATTAAATGCATCAATTGGTTAAAATGAATTGGCAAGTTGAATTATATTACAGCATGCATGCAGGGAGTTAAACAATTGTGCGGATAGACTAGCCGAGGACATGCATGGTGTGGCAGCAGGAGTTCAATGGTTCCATGACTTACCTTGTTACCAGTTGATTGATGGGACAAAGAAGGAAATAGCATGACTTAGAGATTTGCGATTTCCATCTTCTAATGTATAGAAGAGGTGGGTGTGGCCCCTTTGGCCCGGTCTATGATGGGTTATAGTTAAATGGCTGAGGGCTGTCCATTTTATATATGGACTTCAATTTACATGGTCTGTGTTCCATATAGCTCGCAAGTTCACGAACTAAGTCCATATTGCGTAAAACCTCAAACTGGGACTAGAAAAATGAAAAAAGAACTTAGAAGTCAGAAATCGGAAGTAAAAAGCTCATTCTGACAAAAAAACAAAGAACCTCATTGGCTCATAACCAAAGATACAAAAACCCAAACCAAAAAACACAATTAATTGAACAATCTCAGATTGAACACCTTAGGCCTCAAAACAAAAATCACAATATCATAAATGAACAAAAACAATACTGGATATTCATAGGAACATTGATCCAGTGGTGCTTTTGCATGACAACACCTTGGCAATCGCGACATCTCCACTTGTAGCTGAGACGAAGCGGTAGATGGCGGCAGACAAGAGGATGAGGTGACAACATGGTTGGTAGGTCGCAGATGGTGGGGACGCGGACAAGCAATGGTGTGGGCAGTGAACAGTTTTGAGGAAAGAAAAGGACGTATGTGTGCTTAATAGTTTAGAGAGAGATTTTTGACATATGGTGGCTGTGACCTGAGAGAAACACAGAATCAGAGTTAAGAGATTCAATTTCTTTAGAGTTAGGCTATGATAGGGAGTTTTATAAAGGATGAAAGGAAAGGGTTGTTAGTAGAGTAGAGAAGAAAGATGAAAAGTAGAGTGGATGGTGAGGGTCACTTGTTATTTGGAAGTTTATAATATAAGTTAGTGGAATGGAATAGTGTATAAATTTTCTTATCCAATTTTATCCTTTTACTTTATTAATATATTTTTCATATGTGAGAGATTATAAAATGTCAAAATAATAAAATCATTGTATAAAATTCATGTGTCATCGTTGACCTTCCAATTTGGAGCATCAAGAAAAACACTACAGTAGAAGGCTTGGAATGGCTTTGGTGTCCCTCCTCATCTATGCCTCTCTTTCCCTATTTAGCACTCCCAAACATACATATTTTGGATTTATCCCTTCCTTTTTTTGCCACTCCTATTTTTAATCATCCAATCAAAGCCTTAGGATCCAAGGGAGGGCCATTGGGTGCTAGGCGCTATTCGTTTTTTTTTTCAGTCATATGTATTCAATAGTTGGGTTCTTGCTTTTTGGTCAACTACAATGTTTGAGTTGGGTTTGGGAACTTGGGCTAATGGGTTGCTATATTGTTGTCATTTAATAGGTAAGTGTATATGCTACATAGCTTATATTTTGACCTTAAAAAAATAAAAACTAAGTGGGTTGGTCTGCTACCAGGCACAGATTAGCCAGCGGTTTAACTTCAGATCAAAAAGTCCATGGATTGTTAAAAATTTCTTGATTCATTTTGTGTGGATTGCAGTTAAACGGATTAGTCCGTCACGGTCCATATACTAGCTCATTTTTTGTGTACACTACCTGAATAACAGTGTCTATGTAGTTTCACTATTTGTGGCTTTAGTCCAAAATTCAAACCATAAAAATAAAAGATTAAGACGACAATATCTCCTATGCACTTGGCGTGAATGTGGGTTTGGATTAATATCTATGATAATTGTCCAAAGGTGTTTGTTTCGATGTATATTTAGTTTTTCTAATAACTACTTGAAAATAATGTATTTTCAATGTTTGTTACAAGTTTTACAAAATTATTTCTAAATATCAATTATTTTGGAAAAAGATTTTTCCATGATTGAGTGAGATCTTATTCTCACGATGAAAGTGAAAATAAAAAATTCCCATGATTTGGGAACAACAATCATTAAGCAGAAATATGAAATATCCTTCAACTATTTGACTTTTCCTTGACAATTTTCATTTACCCACGCTTAAAAAATTGATTGATTGTTAATTTTATATTGATTGAAAAATATTTATGAATTTGTGATTTTTTTTTTTGGAAGTATAATTTTTATATGACGTAGTTGTTATTTTTTTATGATTTTATTTAATTATTAGATTTGGATAAAATGAATAAATTTTAAAATATTAATTGTTAATTTTATATTGATCAAGAAAAATCTCTAAATTTATTTTTCCTAGAAGTGTAATTTTTATTTTGGATGATAATAATGATAAATATGTTAAGGGTATTTTAGAAATTATGATATTATTCCTATGAATATATATTATCAAACAAACAATTTTAAATGTATTTCTAAAATATCAACAAATAATCTCAAAAATGTTTAATCCAAAACAAATTTGTTAAAATATCAAATAACATTACAGATTACTATTCTATGTGATTCTTAAGAATGTAATTTCAAATCTTTAAAAATAAATGCCCCAAATAATTTGTTTCCACAAATTAGGTACCTGTCTCTATCTTTATTTTCTTTTTTTCAAAGAAAACTTCACTTTCAAAAGGAAATTGTATATTGAAAAATTAAACTGAAACAATAGACAACTCACATGAGTGCGACAAGCACTATAGGTCAATAAGTGATTACACGAAAGGCTTTGTCTAATGGCATTAAATTATTGTAATATATATATATATATATTGGTAATTTTTTACGGGTTTACCGATGGTAATAAAAATAAAGGCAATTGGTACAATCAAATCAAAGACGTCACTAAGGTCATTAGATAAATAATATTACCAACTATTTATTTTAATTTTATCGACGAGTGTTTAAAAAAAGAACAATCTTATATTATTTGTTACTCACATGTATACCAACAGCTTTTGTATTTTTTAAAATTATTTAATTTGGAAAAATAATTAGTTCAAACCATTTGTAACGATGTAATAATTTTTTTTATCTGATTTAAGCTATGGATTGATTAGTATTTTATTATTTATTTATTTATTTATATAATAATTTAATTATCAATTAAAGTGATATTAAGTAAGAAAATAAAGAAATAATAATAAAATAAACAAACTAATATAATAAAATACTAAAGTATCATAATAAAATATATACAAAGTGCGATAAATGTAAAAAATATTTAAAATAAAATTTAAAAAAAGCTAGGCAAAGACTAGCTCCTAGTTGATGTCATCGGCCTCTGCCTCTACAGTAATCCTGAAACAATTAAAAAGTACACAAAAACATAAATTACATCGGGAAAGTTCAAGCACTTTGAAAACAGTGTTGCATATAATATTTAACACCTTAGTTAATTTGAAAGTTCATGGTTGTTTTTATCATTACTCTGTTGTTGATCATTATATCAATCATCACTACTACTATCACTTATTTCATCTTCATGATTTCTCATTAGATGGTTACTTATGCATTCAATTATGTCAACTTCCACAATAGTCAATGGAAGAGGATTTTCAAGATTGTTTGCATCGATTACTGCCCTTGTAGGGGTAGATCGTCTACTTGATAAGTATCTTCAATATATCTTCCTCTATTTCAATCCTATCTTTTGGTTTTGTCATGTTTACAACCCTCAGTGTGACCTACTTTTCCCAGGATAAGAAGACATATAATAGACTTATTTAATATTTTGGGTTATAATAATGGATCATAACTTCCATAAATTAGAGAAACTCATTCACATTAAAAAAAGGAATGAAGGGCCTCTGTGTTCTCAGTCGGATTTGTAAACCAAAGGCTTCATAGATAGGAAGCTATGGCGAAGTTACCCTAATATTGAAATGTTGAAAGCATTGGCTTTGTGTGAAATCATTGACTTCAGCCAGACCAGGGAAGTTGTTGCGAAGTTTACAGTGATGCCATATCCACGGATTAGAAATTAAAGCCATGTTTAAACGGTCCACTAAGCAAACATTATTATACACACTAGTCTAGCCGATTAGGTGGAATAGGCCAAACAAACAATATAATACTTAATATTCATTAACTAAACAAATGACAAAGGGACAGATTCATGTAGAACGGACATTTTTAAGCTGAATAGATTTGTCAAGTTGGATTGTCCGCATGTGGAAGGGACATTGTAAGTTCGAAGGGACTTGGTATTCCTTATTGATTTAGTTTATGTTGATTTCAGCTTTCATCTGTTAATCTTCAACAACCACGAAGAGCTGTTATTGAGAATTTAAGAACATGAATTTTCCTGGGCTGATTTATTATATTTCAGGAGAAACTTCTGGATTAGAAACTGTGTGTAAGTGGTGTATCATATGAGATGAGTGATGTATTATTAAAGTGATAGTAACAAATCTTGAGGGCCAAGAAATCTGAGTCTTATTTGGTGTATGGAATTGAGCATGACATTGAAATTTGAAATAGAAATTTTAATTTCACAATCAATTTCATGGAATTAAAAAACTAAAATAAATCATACTTAATTTCTAACATATATCCTATGAATTATCAATTTCAAAACTTATAAAATACCTGTCTCCTTATTAAATTCTATATTATTCTTTCTATTATTAGTTTTTCCGTAATTATATTTTAATTTTTCTAGTAAACCCAAGTATAAAATTTAAGATTTGAAATCAATTACAATTCTTTTAAGGTGTGTTTGGTTGGGGTAAAAATAGTGGGTAACTTTTTTAGATGAATTCCATATGTAAAATTAAACATGAAATTCATCCATGAAAATGTATCCTTCATTTTTATCTCTAACCAAACACACCCTTGGCATTAAAACTAAAATTAAAGTTCCACTTGAAGGTGAGTTCTCAAGTGGGCAAGATGAGTTTGGGATCATATGGTCCCTAAATCTCATTCATTTAAAAACGAATCTAATGGTTGTTATCAATTTCAAATAAAATATATATATTTATATTTTAATATTAATAAATATTACTTTTACAAGTAATTTGTCCTTTCTACCTCTTCTTCTTCCCCAACCCCACCCAACTTGACGTGACTCCACTCAACCCTTTCTCGCGCCATCACTACCAACATCCTCACCTCTTCCTCTTCAGGAGGCGACCTCACAAATCCTCCAACCAAAACCACTCTTGTGGGGTTCTTTCAACAACTCTAAACCCAACACTGTCTTCAATTTAATCAATGCCAACATCAACTTCGGCTCCTTCAGGTCACCCACAGAGGCGCTGGCAACGTCAACTTAACCATCATCTTTGGCAACGCAACACCTGGTGAAGGCAACACCTTCATCATTGAACCCAACGAAACTATCTTTTTCAATAGCTGTGGTGGCTTCGGGCCTCACCAACTCCTCCATTGATGGCAGTCCGACAACAAGCTCGTTGCTATTGGAACTTGACACCATCAAGCAGCTAGACTTCGATGACCCAACGATAGCCATATCAGGGCTCGGCATTAATGGCTTCAAGTCCTCATTGTTTTTTCTAGGGCATGTCCATATAAAATTTGTTTCTTTTTTTTTGTTAACCTTTCTAGCAGACTCCATGATTTTCAGTTTTTCTAGAACCTTTAGCCCTCTTTTAGATCTTTCGTGATGTTCTAATTTTTGAGATCTTGTTTTCACTCCTATTTAGACCAAGATTTGTTGTTTCCCTCTGATTTCCATAAGGGGTGATCTTGTTGTTTAGATATTGAGTTTGTTATGGTGTAGTAGATCCTCAAATATGGTAGCTTAAGCCTTTTCGGGTGTTTCCATTTTTCTTCTTTTAGGATGAAAATCTTCTAGGAAAGATATGAGTGTTTGGAGTAGAGTAAAAAAAGAAGAGAAGTTAGGAACAAAAAAAAAACACAAAAGCAGATGGATTAATTATTTTCTAGGCGAGATCACGAGCACATCTTGGATTATGTGGTGTCACACTGACTAAAATTCTTCGTCTTTGGTGTGCAAGAAGGATGAAAGGATAGCCCACTTAATGCATCACCAGCCTTTCAATCATTGGTGCCGCGGCGGTGAAAGGTTCCTGACTCGAAGAGCGGGGTGGGTGTTGTCACTAAAAAAAAAAACGAAGTGAGAATCATCGTGTACCTTAAGAGGTATAGACCATCATAGTTCCCTCCTTTCTTTTTAGTTCTTTCTTGCCCTTCCCTTCCCACCCACTCTCTCGTAACACTCTCTCATTCTCTTCTTCTTCTTCTTCCCGTTTTCTTTCTCTCCTTCTCACTTCCTCCCACTCTTCTTCATCTTCTTTGCTTCCCCCATCACAAAATATCCCCACCACCTCTATCATCATCATCTCCTTCTCCTCTTCAATACCTTCCACCGTTCTCTCTCTCCTCATATCTCCATTTTCTTTCTTTAAACTCCATTAGAGAGCTTGAAGCTTTAGAAGGAATTGAAGTGATTTTCTTCACCAATTCTACTCTCCAAGTGGTAAATAAGCTTCTGCACTACTCTATTTAATTTATCAAAGTTCCTAGTTAATTTAGGATTAATATTAGTGTTTCTTTGAATCCTATGAATTAGGGATTTTAGTGAATTGGGGCTAATTTATGTAAATTGGTGACATTGTTAGCTCACAAATATTAATGTTGTCTTGTTCCTAGAGTAATAGAGCAATTGGACATCAACACTTGAAGTGGTGGCATTAGTGGAATCATTTTCGGTTCTTTGAATCATTAGTTGTGAGTAGATGGTGTATCTATAGCTTACTTTATGCATAATAAATTTTGATTATAAATATAAAATTATATGAAGAGTTGAAAGTATGTTGATATAATAGAAAATAATTTGTTTATAAAAAATGATGCTTTATGTATAAAATGGAAATTTTCATTTGGAGGCCAGAATTTGATTATTATGCTTATTTAAATATCTTTAGTCAAATTGTAACGAATATTGAATTTTAGAACATTTTATGTTAATTATTAAATTTGAGTTTATTTTATATCAATTGTATCTCATATAACTTGAGGATGGATTTTATGTTGTAAAAATATCATGAAAATGGAATGTGTATGATTTTTAATTAAGTTGGGAAAATTCTAATTAGAACCTAGTTAATGGGAATGGCGTTAGCCTCTGCTGTGAGAAGCTCCAGGTTCAGGGTGAGGTACTAACCCACACATAGCTATAGCTATGTCTGAACCTGTATATGGCTACGGGCAACTCCAATTCAGGTATGGTGCTAACCCGCACATGAATTTTTTGTCATGTCTGGACTTGTATATGGCTAGAGCCAACTCTAGTTCAGGTGTAGTGCTAACCCGTACATGACCTTGGTTCATGTTTGGACTTGTTATTGTTCTCTTCGGATAACTCCCCATTATGTTTGGATTTACATGATTATGTAAAGCTCTATTATAAAGAAATCTCATGTTATGAATAGAACCATATTTTTAGAGTACATATACATTATTATGTTTATATTGTTTTTGTCATGACCTGATCTAGGCACGTGAGCGGCACGTGAAAAATTTTATTCCTATGTAAGCCTCATGACCTGTTGATTGTTTCTACATGCATGCTCTACCCTTAAAAAAAAAAAAAGAAATCCATGACAAATAGAAAATTTCTCTTTTTTTACATACAAATCACCTATTCTTTAAAGTTCAAAATAATCAAAATCATCCAAATAATCAAGTCTATAGTTTCATAATTTGTCTCCAAGGTCTAAAGTTGTAATACATCATGTAAGTATACATTTCTCTTTTCAAAATGCCATGAAATTAATACAACTAAGTTATTCAACATAAAACCTGAATATACTATCATAGTATGCAAAATGAAAAACATGATCAAAGGCCCAAGATCCTACATGCATCTATCCTGGAGTACTCTAGACACATTATAAACATTTCATCCAAGTGAAGCTCACCATTGAAACTCTAGTAGCTAAGAGGATGATTATTGAGAGGAATCTCCAAGTTATTTTATTTGTGGAATAGGAGAAAGGGGAAAGGTGAGTTTTGTGCAAAACTCAATGAGTAAATCCACCTGAAACTCCCTTCATAGGACACCAAGGAAACCTTGCAATAAATCCTAATAACAAAATAGTATAAAACTTTAGAACATATCATACGTGTATACCTATTATCAAATTCAAGTTCTCTATAAAACTAGTCAACAACATTCTAATAGAAACAGAAATTTCTATACAATAACCTCTAGTTACATCTTGGGCGTTACGTATCGCCATCCCAAGTGTACCAATCAATATTCTATTCACAAATCTCTAGTCATATTTGGGCGTTGCGTGTCGCCCCCAAGTGTGTCAATAAATCCTTTGAAATCTCCAAGGG
Source organism: Dalbergia oliveri (assembly GCA_030441495.1). Classification (NCBI taxonomy): domain Eukaryota; kingdom Viridiplantae; phylum Streptophyta; class Magnoliopsida; order Fabales; family Fabaceae; genus Dalbergia; species Dalbergia oliveri. The sequence goes on along the minus strand of JAMLFY010000013.1, from coordinate 18,342,563 downwards.
CTATTTGGTACCAAGGTTAACGGATTAACTGTCATCAACACACAGCATGTTTCTCTATAGCTCCTGTTTAGCTCAATCAGAAATCTAAATCTTTTCTCTATATCTCATAAAGTCTTCTACCCTAAAGTTCACAAGCTCTAGCATATAAAATCAACGTTTTGAAATTCATATAATCATAATAACATCAGTAACATTCAAAAGTCATACCTATATTCAAATCATCATTTTATAAACTCAAAACTATTTCCTTAATTCACTTTCATACCTGATATTATATAAGCTCATAATATAGTAGTTTCTAGAGAAACAATAATATCTAGTCTAAAATATAACAATAAACAATAACTGAAAAGTGGGTGCCCAGTTCCTTGTGAACAAGAGCCCTGACTGAGATTTTAATGGTTCCTCATGAACCATATCCCTAATGGACTGATTTATTCTTCTGGCAGATTGCCCCTCGTAGGCTCATAACTCCTAAAATCTTTAAAACTACCAAGAGCTCTAAATCTCTATAACTCTGATAGTTTGACCTTAGCATAACTATGACTATGAAATCATACATGGTGATTTCAAGTCCACAGATATATATCTCCAACTGTTCTCAGTCATACAAAGATTCGTGCTCTAAAAATCATTTTATGTATGAATTTCTAGATTGTCTCTCATTAACAATAAACTCGTGGTGCTCTGAGAGCTCTAAATCCACTCGATTCTAACAATATGACCTTAGTATAATTAGCTATGAAATCATATCCAAGGGATCACCCTTTGCAGACATTGTGATTTCTAAAGCCTAAGAATATGTAGCCATCAACTCTTCAAAACCCCATGAAGATTCATGCTCTAAACCTTTTAATTAATCATCCAAACTATCGTTCAAACTATCAAGCTGTTCATAACTAGAGAACTTAACATCATATTTTCAAAATAGCAAAGTTTTACAATCACAATTCTATTCCCTTCTCTAAACTACATATCTTGGTTATACGCTATATCCTATGCATAAACTAGTTCCAAAATCCATTGAAATAATGATAAAATCTTCTCACAATTACATATATCATTAATTCTACATCAAATCAGTTTAACAAATATGGTCCCATGAGTTTTATCAAAAATAAGTTTCATGCTTTAAAATTAAGTTCAAAATATATAAACTAACAATAACCTCAAAATTCTTTAGAAATCTCTAAACTTGAGCGATAAATGATATCTTTATGAAAATAATTATAATGCACAACATAGAGATCACGGATGCGAGCCCACTCACCTGGATGGCTAATCAGGAAGAATCTACACTAATAGCATACTAGGAGCAAGGAATGACATTGGTATCTGCTATAATAACCATAATACGCTAAATTAACCTCTAAAACCTTTAACTAACTTGATCTTAACTCTAATAATAGTAGAAGAACATCATGGCATGAAAACCATTAGAACACAAGGCCAAAACCCCAAGAGCATGAGAGATTGAAGGAATAAAGGAAGAAAAACTACCAAAATGACATACCTTTAAGCTTAAGAGATGAAAAATCCAAGTTAAACTTGAAGAAATTAGAAGAAAATGGAGTTTTTGGTTTGAAAGGGGTTGGGGGTGGTGTTTTTGTGTTTGAGAAGGGGAGAAGTGTTGAGAGTGTTTTGGATCTGAACAAGGGTTTTTATAAACTGTTGACCACTACAATGCTCATTAAGCGCTGAGCGCTCACTAGAGCATAAAATTGTCCCTTGTCCTGTCTTATTGTTCCCTAGACATCCAAGCTCTCAATGAGCGCTTCAACGCTCTTCCAGAATGGTCTCTCACTTATCTACATTTCATATTCCATTAACTTTAAAACATAAATGTAAATAAGGGAATACACCCCATTTGAATTCAAATAAAATATTAGAAAAATCAAAATCTCAACAGATCAAAATTCAAATTTTGGGTTTTAATTCAAATTCTGAAAATTCTTACGATTTTATGAACTTGTAAGCTAAAAATGAATTGTTTAAAGATTTCATAAAATTCATTAAAAATCACTCGTTAACTTATTTTTCTCTAGGGAACTATCCGGGACTTTTGGTCCCAAGAAGTATTCTATTATATAGCCCTCCAAGGGCGTGTAGGTCCAGACTTAGTGAAATTAAGACACAGAAGGCAAATAAGGGTAACTGGCACCCTTCTTAGTTCAAAAAAATTTTCTAACATTTTTATTTAAAACTAGGGCATTAGGTTTATGCTTGCATATAGTAAACTATGGATATTCTATCGCTCGCTAAGTTGCAAAATTCACCCTGTTGTATTCCATTTTTTAGATAAGGTGCTAGTTCTAGTGTTCCTTCGACATAACCTTAGTAAATTCTAAGTTAGTGAGCCTTTTTGTAAAGGCCCTTTTTGGTGGGAACTCTTATTTTGTTTAGCCTGTAGTTGTCAATTGCTCCATATATCACGGCAGGGTCCTTAGACTTAAATTTTGCTTATGTTTGAGAACTTAAGACGTAGCTATATAGATTATGTTTGGGAAATGATTTGTAAACTTAATATGGCTTTATGTTTTGAACTATGTTTTGGTGTTATGTTTAATATAGTATGAAAAACTAATTTGGTAATATGGTTGGACTATGCTGAGATATTATTATACACTAGAAGGGTCCATTCTGAGAATGCTTGATGCCTAAGTGTTATGGACTTATTGGTGGATATTACAGGTTATATTGGTATTTGGTAATTGTCTAAGAAATAAAGGAGACTCTCCATTTTCCTAAAAACTATAATGTATGTTAAGGCTTGTTAGGGAAGATGTTCCCTATGCAACTGTCATAACCTAAGTTAGGTCGTGACAGTGGGTGGAATAGACAAGGTACAAGTGCTAAAAAAGGAAAAACAAATTGCAATAGCTAAGGATAGAAAGCTAATTTTATAACTTTTTATCATTATAATACTACCAATCTCCACATGATCTCGAACTTAGTTTGTCCCATGGAAGAACTCACCCCACTTTACAATATCAATTCCAATATCCAACGAACCAAGTAACCTCCTCATATATATATATATATATAACAATAACAAAATAATAACAATAATTACTCTCTAATGCATTAAGAAACAACACTATAGGCACCCACAAATGAAAAGAAAAACTAAGCCAAATCAAAAAACTAAACCGATTAAAATGCTCACCAACTTAACTAAATCGCAATGGCGGTCTTCGTTTGCGAGAGCTCCAATGGCGATGAACGATGACCAAGAAGTGGCAACGAGGGAGGGAGAGAGTGAAGAGAGAAATGAGGAAGAAGAAGCATGGGAGAGTAACATATTCATGGGTTATTGAGGGTTACCAAAGCTTAAATGAAACAATGTATTTCACATTTCACTTATTATCGACAAGTAAATGGGAATTCCAAGAGTTACGCACCAACATACAGAATTTTCAAAAACCCATCGGTAAAGTTGTCGATAATATATAGAAAAATACATATAAAAATAAAATAAAACAACCCGTCACTAAAACCATCGGTAATATAAAGAAAAAAATAAATAAAAATAAATTATTAATAGTCCGTCGGTATCCCGATCGATAAAGTTCTTGTGCTACGTGGCATTGGTGCAATTACTAACAGGCTTATAATCACTATAGAACCAATCGGTAAACCTGGTAAACCCATCGGAAATTGTGAGCGCCATATGATGTATAGTGACGTCATTATTTACCAATAGGCGTCGGGCAAAATTGATTCTCACAAGTTGAATAAAGCAAAGAGGTGACAATCCGTAAAAAATGGTGTCTAATTACCAATGGGTTTGTACCCTTCGGTAATTTTCGTTCGTATACCGTTGAATTCTAGTAATGTGATTTAAAAATCAAATAATATATATAAATATAAATATGATTAAGCATACTTAACCATAATATAATTCAAAATTCCAACCACTGATTATGCTAATTGCATAAACATATCTCAGATATCAATCGTTAAGAGTTTATTTAAAATTATTTATATTTTTCAATTGGATTGATATTATAATGATACAAAATTTTAAATTTTATTCTTTCTTTAATATTTAAGATTTAATATTGTGATAGAACAATGATATACAAAATTTAAAATTTTATAGATTCATGAAATATTATTTTTTTTTCATTATTGAAAAGTTGAACTAAACCCAATAAATAATATATAACAACTATGATGAATTAGAAATGTATTCTAAAATAGAATAAAACTAATAAGATAATTTGGTTATATAAGCTACAAAAATGAAACAATGAAAAATGTAATGGAGTGAAATATAAAATTTTTGTTTGACATTCTCTTATTTCACATGGGAAATCATACTGATGTATGAAATTTAATATTGTATAGAATCATGTGATATTATTTTCTTAATTAGTGAATTGAAATTTGATTTAAAATTAGAATATACATCTGATTCTCATTATACTAAATATCAGTTAATTGCATAGAATTATTAGTTACCAAATCACTAATAATTTTTCCCATTTGTTATTGCAAAAAGACGAGAAACAATTTCAGAGCCACAATTCTTTTTTAATATCTATAATCTAGAATCTATCTATAATACTAATATTTCAGACTCCTATGAGAGAAACTCTTACAGGTGTCACTGAGTAATTTAGGACCCAAATTTCATTTAGAATTTAAATCCTCAATCTATATTCATTATATTTAATTGATCAATATCAATCACATCAATCATAATTAATTATTAATTATGACTAGTCGTTGACCCTTGTCCTACGGATAAGAATGACAAATAATTTGTTGACCATTGTTGAAAATAAATAATAATCATTTAAATACATCTTATAGAAAATTGTATATATAAACTTATTTTGAAAATAAGTTAACAATTAAATAATTAAATAAATGAAAAAAATATAAAGGAGTATAGATATGAAATAAGTCATTCTATTCTATATCTTATTTTGAATATCATGTTTATAAAGTTGAGAAAATCGATAGATAACCTTTAACTAACAATAAAAAAAAACCTATTTTATTAAAAAAACCCAAAAATCATAATCTCACTCTCACTTCACAATCCAATTTCAAAACCTATTATTAGATACTACAATAATATCACTTTGTAAATTTTTTTGTTGGTTGACTTTGTAAGTTTTTATTCTATATTTTAAATTTATGAAATAGTATTTTTTTTTCATTCTAATGTATTTCAAATTATTTTTTATGATTATAAATTTTGGCTTCTTTATCAAAATATTATTTGGCTTAATATATAGTCATGGTTTCTTTCAAATGTATTATAATTCTATATAGAATACGTGATTTATATATTATCAATGAATGTATAATTTGAAATTAACTTATATGACAGTTTTCAATTAATATATAATTATCAATTCGTAATTAATGTAATCTATCAATATGATGTCAATCATAAATAATAGATGGATATTTTAAAATTATATATTTTATTTGAAAACATATCTATCAAGATAAATAAATTAAAATTTTCTAGAATTAATTCAATACTGATTTAAATAATTTAGTTTACCAATTGAAATATATTTTTACTTTAAAAATATAAAATATTTTCTACAATAAATTTATTTTTACTTAAATTCAGAGATTTTTCTTTATTTAATGCTTGAGTATTTTTTATAAACTCACATATACTCTATTATCATTTAATTTTAATATGAAATTTTCAAATATGGAAGTAATTCACTTATTTTAAATGGGAATCATGAGCGTTTTTAGGGTTTTCAATATAGTTTAAATATGATATTCTTTTTGTTTTGTTATATTCAAATTACATTTAAATATGGTAATTAGGGTTAAATACTTTAATTTTATATAATTGAATATCTATGTAAAATATCTTTTTACATTAACAATACATTAAAATTAAATACTTGGAATAATATATTGTAAAAATTAATGAGATATACATCTTTTAATCATAATCTATGTTAGCTTTGGACATATCTATGAATTTAGAGAAAAGATATAAAATTTATATTATTGAGTTAACCTTAAATTTGTGTTATCATTGACATAGTAGTTATATTAATTTAAAATTATTTATTAATTAAAATCACAACAATTATTATCATGGTCAACAAATTATAACTAAAAATTTAATGCCACAAATTAACACATAAATTTGATCAATTAGTCACTCTCTAATTAATCAATCACTCTCAAATTTAAATTTAAATTATAAAGACTAGCATTAATTACATATCATTTTATTTTTGCATGTTATATTTAATTAGTATAATACATAATTTATTAAAATTATAATAATATATAAAATTTGCCACATTATATTGTAATGATATTGATAATAAAAATATAATAATGCACTCTATACTATATTAGTTTTGACATTTTCATACAACTTAATATCATAGTTAACGTATTTTCAAAGGATTTAATACAATTTATAATCTATCTATAATACTAATAATTAAGATTCATTACATTGAAGTTTTTCATATGTCATTCATAGAGAAAATTATGCCCCATCATTTTCATAATCTTAATATTTCAAGTAAGTTTTTTAATTTAATTTACCTTCTAATTATTAATTATTTTTTCAATCATACATTTATATCTCTCTTCATTAAAATTATTTAACAAAATTGTTCAATCAAAATTATTTAACAAATAATGTAAACAAAATGATAATTAAATGTATTATACCATTAAAATTTTATATATAATTATAGTATTAAAGATAACAAAGCTATTATAATTATGTTACCAAAAAGATATTATAATTAATGATTATACTTATAGTATTAATGATAACAGAATTATTATAATTATAATAATTAACTAGTCGTTTGACAAAGTACGGGGTGATAATAAAAAATAGTTTATTGACTATTAAGAAAAATAAATAATAATTTATTTAAATATATCTTATAGGAAATTAAATATATAAATTTATTTTGAAAAAGGCGGATTCTCAACAAGTTGGCAGTTAATGCCTACATTAAGTCGTTTTCATCAGCCAATGAGCCACCGACACATGGCGCTGTGGGGCATCCATGTTTGTGCTAATCACACAGGCACTGAAGTGTCTTTCTTTACCAGAGTAAGCGTTAAAAAGACCAAATGTATCTGAAACTAAAATAATATTGGGGTAAGTAAATCTAAAAGTATTAAGGAAATTTAATGTGAAATGTTAAAGAGAAATTAAAAAAAAAATGCAATAGGAATTAAAAAATGGTCACAGGCAATGGCAATGTCACCGACAACGACAAGGAGATGTTCCGCTTAGGTGATTATTCGAGACGGTGAAAGGAGGACTGGGAGTCCAAATACATCTGGGTAACGTGGAAATGATTTGTCAGAAATTTTGGCGGAAAGGGGGGTCGTCAGTGCAAATGTGGAATGAGTGGTTGTATTGTCAGGGTTGCCGGAGTTATGCTTGATTTAAACTCTGGGACATGATTTGGTGATATTGGGCACTCGATTGGGCGCAGATGGTGTGAGCCATCAAAGGTTAGACTTGTTTGCTACAGAAAATATATGACCACAATGGAAATAAGATGGGAATTTTGTCACCGATTCTGGCGCACAATGTATTTGGTAATTGCTGAATAAGGAGTAAAATGCTTTATGGGTTTATAAGTGAGTATGGGTATGAACTCAAATTTGCATGCATGGAAGCTGAAAAGGAGAAGGGGCTAATGGCCAACTGTGTCCACAAATTGAGCTTCAACAATAAAATCAGGAAAGATATGGATGGTGAAGTGGATTCGCGTTATAGGCCTGGTACACTTAAATGAATGAGCTATAATCAGAACAGGAAGAAACAGAGGAGAAAGAATGAGAGAAGAGGAAGGTGGAGATGCTAGGAGTAGGTAAACACCAACTTGTCAAGCTCAGGCCAATCCACCTTCCAACTCCATCAAAGGCATTGACCCGCGGAGGTATGGGAGTAGTCGCCTTTGAAAATAAGTGAATAATTAAATAATTAAACGAATGGAAAAAAAATAAATGTGTCATTCTATTTTATATCTTATTTCAAATATCGTGTTTATAACGAAAAAATCTCAATAGATAACCTATAACTAATAATAAAGAGTTTTATGAATATTTTGCACATTTTGAAAGTTGAAATTGTTAAAAAAATGAAAGAGAATAACTGGATAATATAACTATATCATGAGTTATTTATAGAATGACAATAAGTATTATTAGAAAGAGAACATGTCTCACACCTTGTCCCAATTTGAAATTTTGCTCCGAATCCATTCCTTCATCCCAGATAAGATTTAAATCCTTATAAGAATTTATGGGTTTATTAAAAATTTTCAAAAAGAGAAAAATTAAAAATATTTTGAAATTCAAAGCATAAATATCCATAGTAATAAATACTACTAATGCAACATAATCCAAATTAAAAATGCATACATAATGCAAATCTAACAAAGATAATTGAAAAAATGAGGTGTGTTATCCTTCCTATTTTAAGAAATGAGAACTTTTATCCTCAACCATCCCTAAAAAGACAACATTTCTCCTCATTCTCATCTCATTATTATCGATAATCCCTATGTGTATCCACTTTCACTGTGTTTCTTTTTCATCCCTAGTCATTTACATCTTTTTGGTAAATTAAAGTATTTAATTTATAAAAATATATTTTCTAATTAATAAAAATTAATGAATAAATTTAACTTATGTGATTTCAATTACACATCATCTCCTTGTATATCATTTTAGTAAATTAAAATATCAATTTTAAAATATATGTTATAATTAGCAAAAATCATATATAATCTTAATTTATGTCATCTCAATTGTTGAAATAGTATATCAATTACATAATTATTTTCAATTAAAAAATTATTGTAAGTATTTAATTTTTTTAAAAAATAATAAATAATTAGTATCATTATCAAAGAAGTGTAAATTATGAATTGATTTTTAAAAAATATGTTAATTTTGAAAAATTGAAGTTTTTTTTCAAAACAAAATATGAAACAATTGTGGAATTGATAAATTGAAATGTTTAAGTTTCAAAACATTAAATATGGTATAGTAAGCCACACACACACACACACACACACACACACACACACACATATATATATATATATATATATATATATATATATATATATATTATTTTCAAAAGTTTTAGATTTGAAGTTAGAAATTTTTCTCCCAACCCCATCCTCATTTAGAATTTTCCTCTCATCCCCATCATCATCCCCACTATGGGTCATCATTCCTCATTTCTTGCAGAGATTTAAATCCCTATGTGCATTCATGGACTTATTAAAAAAATTTCAAAAAAAGAAAAATTTTAAAAATGGTAACAAAAAGGATAACAATACTATTAGTATGTATATGTTATTGATTGAATTGAAATCAATATCAATTAAATGTTATAATATTAGGCTTATAAAAAAAGATAATAATATAATTTATTATTAATTTTTGTTGTGTTTCTATTTTTTTGGGGTGTGTAATATTAGCTTTTTTGTCACTTAAATAGTTAGGTAGGGATTTGGAAAATAAAATCAACAATCTATCAATAATTATAATTTTCTAAATAAAATAATATATTAATAATGATTATACCTTAAAAAAGCAAACACAAATAAATATGGATTGTATATAGATACAAAAATAATATTTTAAATTTTATCAATTAATTAAAATTTTTAGCATGATAAAAGAAAAGGGAACAATAAATGCATATATTGAAAGAAAAATCAATCAATAGCTATACATATATCAGTATATTCGATTCACATCAAAATAAAAAAGAATAATAGTTAACAATTAATTTGTACAACGTTAATACACAATGGAAATTTTATATAAAAAAATATAATTTTGTTCCAAAATATTATTCATTCTCCATAATTAGTGTTTGTAAATGGAATTGAAATTATAATTCAATGGCTATGTATATATTGAATTTAGCAATCTTTATGCCTTACAAAATAATGAAGAAAAAATAAATTGAAGAAGGTGGAGCAACATAAACAAATTCCAATGGAGATTAGCTAATGCATTTTGTCTAATATTGTTATTGGAATCATTAGCTAATTTGGTTGTGTATTAAACTAAGGAAAGTGTTGTTCTCGACACAACAACAATTCCCTCTCATATAAATATTCTACGAAACAAATGAGCAAATCAAAATCAAAGGTAAAAATAGAAGTAAAATCAAACACAATCTTCAATCATTCTTTGTCCTTAATCTTTACTACATTAAGTTTAGTGAAATGACAGTTGAGATAGTCAATCAATAGCATCTCCTTTACTTAATCGTGGCTTCAAATTATGAAAAGAAAAAAATTGTAACATCAATAATACCCGTTTATACAATAATAAAATTAATCTCAAATTCAATAAAATGTTTATTAAATTATTTATGAAAAATACAATTTCCTTTGCCACTAACGATTGAACAATACACGGTTCAGTCTATGGCCTAGTAATTGTTTCCTATACAAAACATAGAAAAAGACCATTAAGATATATACACAAAGTAAAAGACTAAATAAACATAGAAAAATTTCTATACAAAACAAAAAAAAATCACAAAGAAGAAAGGTAGAAATAAATCTATAATCTATAATACTAATATTCTAGACTCATATCGAGGAAAGCTGTCCAGGTGTCATTCCTAGGATAATTTAGGGCCCATAGTTTCATAACTTTAATCTATAATTATTTTTAAAAAACTCACAATCATAATTATTATATATCATTAAAATATCATTGAAGATTATCAATATTTAATGAAATATCTCTTTTATCATTTGAATAATATATATGATGATCTATCTATTTTGTTGTCACCAAACTCTTCCTTTTTTATTATTTTTCATAATCTTTTTTAATTATTAAAGATAGATATTTGAACAAATATTATCATACTTTGTTTGCATATTCTTAAACTGTATTTTATCAACTCAATGTACTACATCTTGAATTGATTTATTATGCATAGAAGATTATTAAAAAAATAAATAAAAAATAAAGGAGACAATAGCACATGCCAACATGAAGACCCTAAAACAAATAAAATATCAAGACACAAATATAGACGAGAGAAAAACTAAGAGCTGAAAAATAATCTTAATTATTAATTATTTTTAAAAAAATTACCTTCATATCTCTCTATCATCAATGCAACCTAAATATGCTATATGAAATATTATGGCATTTATTGTAAACGGCAATTGAAATAAGGTTAAACAAAATATTATAATTGAAAAAATTAAACTTTAAAATGATAAAAAAAAAGAAGATAAAGGAAATGGCAATCAAATATATTATTATAGTATTAAAATAATATAATATTAATATTAATAATTAATAATAATAAATAATTAGATAAATGAAACAACTATTATAAAAAAGTTATTATAATAGATTTTTTGAAATTGTTTCACCATGTGTCATTTTCTCATAATTTATCTTATTTAGAAAATTATTTTTACTTCTTAAATAAAGGGTACTCTTTTATGCAAAATAAAAGATATATTTAACATTTCATATGATATGAATACAATTAATTACAAAAATTTGAACTTTGAATTGAAAATCATATTCAATTAATACATATATTTTCACATATACAATAAATATTAATTACAAAATTAAAAATCATATTTAATTAAATAAGAAACCATTTCTAAAACTTCTAAAAAAATCAAATCTAAAATAAACACCAAACCTATTGAATATGAGAACTATTATGCTGATTTATTTACATTTTTACATACATGTTGAATTTTTGAAAAATTCAAATCTATATTCTATAAAATGTATTCTTCTACATTTACGTACCATGTGTTATTTTTTCATTATTTTTTTAAAATTTATTTACTAAAAAATAAAAAACATATTTCAAAATTCATATAATTAATCAATTAAAAAATATAAAATTTAAATTTCAAATTCAATGTCAATTTTAAATCAATGTATAGTATTTTCATATCTAAAATAATAAATACTAAGTTTCAAATTTTCCAATATAAATTTTTATCAAGGTCATCTTTTGCTGTAACAAGTGCCTCTCAATATTGTTTTAATTTGTTAGGTTATTTTATTTTTGTCTCTATACATTAGTTTCTTAAATTTTCTATGTGAACGACTCTATGATTATTTATTTTTCATCACCCTCAATTATTGTCTTAATTTATTTTTATCTTATTTTATTATTGATGAGTAGTATTGTTAATTTCATTTTATGATTTACTTATCATTATTCTCCAACTCTTGCATTCCTTTTTATAAGATCTCTTTTATTTTCTCTTTCTCACTTCTCTTCTCTCACTAACGGTCATTGTGGAATTTTTGCAGTTGTTGATGCTAGCTTCAATGCCATCAAACATCACCTCATGTTCAAAGACAAGTTTATTAATTTCTTATATTTTTTCAAGTTAGATGAGTTTCCTTCCTTTTCCAAATTTATTTTTCTTTCATACTCTTTCACTATTCTAATCTATTCATTCTCCCATAATTTTCATTGTAAATTTTTATTCTTTTATTTTATTATACATTGTGATATCAATTTTGGCAAACAAACAGTATTGTTTGAATTTTTAAAATTGATATATTTTTTTTAAATATTTTGTATTTTTCAGCCTCCTCCATGCTTAGAAATACGGTACCAGTTGAACTCTTATATTCCTTTTATTTACTTCACTCTTCTATTTTTCGCTTTTAATTGATTTGCTCTTCTATAACTTACAATGTTTTGTCCATTCAATATATTTTCTATCATATGTATTTTCAAACAACTCCATCGATGTTAGAGTTTTGACATATGTGTCTTATGATGTGTAATGTAGCAAAATAGTATTTTTCTGTCACCTTTTCTTTTATATAATATAGGTTTTTATCAATTTGCATTGGATTGGATATGAATGTGTTTTGATTATTTTGTTTGGATTTGTTGGATATGCTATGATTATGTTGTTATGATGTTCTTTAGATTGGGGCGGAGGCCTATCTTTAAATTTTTTAGAAAAAAATTTCTCCCGCCAAAGTAGAAATACATTTAACGACACATATTATGATATAAAATTTAAATCTTCTTTAAATTAATGCATATTATTTTATAAACTATCTATAATTGTAATAATAATAATATTATTCTGAAACACAATTTATAGGCCCATAAAATTAAAATCCAAAAATTTGCAATGAATTTCCTTTATAGTTTTTTTTTATTTAGTTCTTTTGAAGAAAAATTTTGTTCAACTCATTTCCATGAAAAAAAATCCATTTCAACCCATTTCAAATTGTCCAAAAAATAAAATAAAAATGCTAACCCATTTTAATCTCTTTAGCCCATTAAGTTGTTAACCCATTTTCATTTCAGACCCATAATTTGTTAGTCCATGTCCATTCAGAAAAAAAATTTCCTTAGATCATTTCATATGTAGAATAAAATAAAAAAAAATAAAAAAAAATAAAATGACAAAAAAGGAAGGGACAAAAGAGCATCACGAACTCCGTTCCCTTATTCCCTGCCAAAAACTCGTAAGGCAGTAAAATGGTGATGATGCAAATGCCAGACACCATGATGAATTCTTCCCCCTCTTAGCAAGAAGTTAAACTTCCTTTCGATAATAACTGAAAGCTTGAAGAACAAGCCAAGCTTGGAATCCAAGTTAACCTGCAAAATGGGATCATCAATGATTTTGAAAATAACTATAAATAGGCCCATCAATAAATGGGGGATCAATAAAAAAAAATTCAAACACCAGAAACAAAATCACATACAGATACATCAACCAGTCAACGAAGGACCATCGATCAAAAAAAAAATTCAAACGAGAAGTAGCACCGAAAGTAATCATCATCAAGAAAAATTTCCAATTCAGTTTAGCATCAAAAAGAAAGAACAAGGTAAATCCGCAGCAACAACAATATCATCATCATCAAAAAATAAAAAAATAAAAATAAAGAGGGAAAAGAAAGAGGCGCGGCCTCCTCTCCTAGCCGCGGCCTCATCATCATCAAAGCCCAGCACCATCGCGGCTCCCTCTTCTTCCTCCTCGTCCTCCACCCCGTGCCACCGCGAGCCACTCGTCCTCATCCTCCTTTCCTCCGCCTTCGATCGTCTCTTCCCCTCCATTCAGGCCGTGGCGAGGCTCTTCTCGGTGAGATCCGTCGATCTTCGCAGACTATGCCCCCTCCATGGCGGATCAGCTCTTTGAAACTCGTGCGGCTCCCTACCCTCGTCTCCGATGGCATCGCGCCAAGTCCGCCAACCAGCGCGGCCAACTCCTTCCTTCCACCAGCCGCATGGATCTCTCCCTCTTCTCCCTTTTGCGCGGGCCTCCGCCCTCTTCTTCGCGAATGCCGCGCGTACCTCGCGGCACCCTCCGCCTCACGCTCCCTCTCTTCCATTTCACTACCATTCTCTCTCTCTAGCTCCCTGTCTCTTACTCTTTCTTTCATTCTCTATTTGTATATGTATGTACATGTGTGTTAGTAAAAAAGAGAGAGATGTGCGTGTGTGGGTTGGTCAAGAGAGAGAGTTGTGTTTTTGTGTGTGTGTGTGGAGCGTGGGTGATGCCGTAAGTCCCACCTCTAAATTTCCTTTTTTTATTTATAATTGTCTTAAGTTACATCTAGGTATGGTTTAAGAATGATAATAATTTGACTGATTTTAGTTTGGGTTGTAGCCTTGTTGATGTTTGGTTGGGTAGAATTGTATTCTTAGACCAATTGATTTTTATTATTTATTTTGTTAAAAAATGAAAATGTTTGGGTTTGGATTATGGTTTTCTTTGGAATTGATATGTTTTTATTTACTTTATTTTTAGAAAGTCTTTTAGCGGTTAGCCTTGCTTTTATTGAAATTCCTTTTATTTTATATGGATTTGGATCTTTTTCTCAAGTATGGTTTAGAGAGTGATTTAATTATCTTATTTTAATGGATTTTGTCTTAAAAAGCATTAAAAAAAATAAATAAAAAATGATAAAAAAGAAAATAGTGATTAGGACCTTCATTTTTAGTTTATTTATTTTATACGTTTATGTGTTTTACTTAAGTTAATTGTATAATTGTGTTTATGAATTAATTTTATTTTTTTAGTTTAATTCTCTTATATGCTTATGTATTTTGTTCAAATTAATTGTGTATTTATGAATTAACTTTATCAGTTCTCGTTAAAATTAGAGTTTTGTTTTAAAAAAGGTTTTATTCATCTTGGGTTTAAAATAAATACTTGGATATTTTGTTTTACTAAAAAAGGGTATTTGAGTTAATTAATTGGTAAAATTGTAATTTTAAATATGATAAGTAAGGAATGGTTTGTTAATTTTATATGTTAGAATATTTTAGTTGTGACAACTTGATATTCTGAAGTCCCTTTTTAAAAATAAAATTAATCAACTCACAAAATATTATATACAAAACTACGTGACTTTGAATTCCCCATTAGGAGGATACATAGGAGGGCGATTCAAATCTGTCAAGTCAAAATTAAATTTTCATAAATTTTTTCTTATTTGTAAACTTTTTTATGAGATATTTTATTTAATTTAAATAATCATTTCTTTAGGAAATATTTTATTTCAAATAAAAAAGTTAATTTAGGACTTTGTTAACTGAATATCTGGACATCTCAGTTGTGACAGCTTGATGTTCCAAATTTTCTTTAAAAGTATGTTCTCTTTTATATTTTATTTTACTTTCGTAAAAAATATCAAAATAAATTTTTATCTCATTTGTAAATATTTATAATTCATAAGAGATTTTCATTTTCATATATTTAGTTTAAATTTGTTACTTATTTGTGAAATATTGTATTTTGAATAAAAATGTTAATTTGGGTAAAGGTTGTTAACACAGTATTTTGAACACTTGAGTTGTGAAGGTTGGTGTTCCTCAATTTATGTTTTTTAATTTTTGTTGTAAATAAAAATATAAAAATGAATATTTTGAAAGGTTATTAATAATTTGCACAAATTAATTAAGGTCCTGTTTAAAGACGGGTGTATTAGGGTGCATGGGTTAAATCCTACCCTTCCCTATGCATAATCGACTCTCAAACTCAAATCTAATTTTAAAGACCACTTTTTTAATAAAATGAGTTTTTCCATTTTTTCCCAATATTAATAAACTTGGTGGCGACTCCAATTTTCAACAATAATTTTTCGCCGTACAGGTTGCGAAAGGTTGCGAAAATTATAATAATTTATATTTCTTACAATCACTTAGTCACTCTATCAACACCAATCTTTCTATGGCTCATCAATAATACAAACTCAAATAATAATTCTTTTTTTTTTGTATTTGCAACTAATAGAATGTTCCTCTATTTATTATAGACATAAATATAATTAGTATTAATCTATATAGTAATATAATATCAATTAATATATCAATATGGTTTCCCATATCAGTTCTAACAATGAGTCATACTAATTTCATGTTAGAATCCTTCACTTATGGAATATCCTAAGTTATGAAAATTCAAAGTTCTATTTCTATTAAGAGAAATGGGAAAAAGACAATTTTCAATGTCATCAAAATTGATATGGATAAGTAGTACATCTTATTTTAATATACATCAATTTTTACTACCATCAGTTCTATATAATTTTTCTCTTTATTATTACGTTTATATTTTTCATATTTTGTTATATATTTAATACTTTTCTTTATTTTAGGTGTTTATTTTTTTACAGTTTATTATCATATTTGAATTGTCTTAACTTATTGTTTCAGAAGCTTTGAAAATAGTTCAAGATTATAGGGACAAGTTATGTTATCAAGAAACATCCTTCAATAAACACATTAAATTGTACAAGTTGTTCCAAGAAGAATATTATAGTTAAGAATGACATCAATTTGGCTATAAGTGATATAGCTAATTCCATATGGTAATGAAGCTTGGAAGCATATGATTATAATTTTTTTAGATTCATGCTAAAACAATAAATGACGTAACCAGTAGATATGTTGATGGTTAGTATAGATAGTTTTAATGGTATAGATTTCTAAAATAGTGGAAATTATCTATGTATATATATTGGTTATCAATACTAATAATTATATTGGAATGTAATGGTTTTGGTGTGTACTTATTGATATATTTCAATAAAAAAAAAGCTAATTTGCAAAATATTTATGATTATGTTTTCAATTATGGGTTCCTAATTCAAAATTTGAATCAAGGTTGTAAAGCTCAATTCCATTTTTTTGCCTTTACATACTATTATTGTAGTAAATTTTTTTAATCTTGGATTTAATTAATTTGAATTTAGCTACACAATTTTATTATCCCTATTTTGAATAGGATTTCATTGATGAATTTTGTGCTCTAATTGAATACAATTTTTTATGTGAGTGTTCTAATTGAATATTAAAAGATCAAATTAGATATTTTTATCATTTATATGCTGAATTTCTTTTAAAAATAATATATCACGTGATTTAACAAATCTCATCAAATTTGATTTTTAGTTTTAAGATCATGTTAAATTTGATTGATGATCACATAAAAAAAGAAATTTGATTAATGGGGTTTAATTTTATTTGAAATTTAAACTCAAATTAAATTGATATCTATTCTTATCCATTTTAAACACCACTTAACAATGTTATGAAAGAAAAAAGAAAACTACTTAACAATTTTAAATATATAAGTGATTTGTAAATCAAATCAAATTTTATTTTATTGAATTAATATGAATATTGTATTTAATTTGTAAAAAATTTATTTAAAGTAAATTAATTGAAATTAAATTAATTATCAATTTTAATTAATTAATTGATGATACAACACAATGATTAAAATAATTATGCTGAATAAATAAAATCAAATTGAGGTAATTTGATAAATTGACTTTATGTTTTATACTCATCTAAATTTACTTTTGTTTTATATTTCATTTAATTTTTTTTTCAACATTTTACAATATAAATTTACTAATTCAAACATCATGTTATTTAAATTTTAAGTTTTTTATTTTTAACATATAATGTAATATTTAATTTCTCTATGGCTAATGCAATAAATTAAAATCTATGAAATTGGTGAATCATAATATTTTTTATTTATGGGGTTGGTTTGATTATGTCTAAAAGACCATGTAATAAATATATGATTCTATTTGAAAAAGTTACTGAAGTAAAAGATAATTAAATAGGAGAAGATTGATTTAATTTAAAATGGACATTATCTACTTCAAATGAAAATAGTTTTAATTTAAAGATTTTGATGTTATTGCTCACTATTATGATGTGTTTGCAATGTCAACGTTTTCATTTTTCTAAATGAATCAAATGATGTTTAAAATTTGTTAACCTACATTGATGATTATAACAAAAAAGTTTATAATTATTGTTATTATGATATGTTATTGATACTTCCATTTTTATTTTTATAATTAATATTAATTAATTAATAAATTAATAATGAATAAGTATCAATTTACCTATAGGGTGAAAAGCCTTAAATTTTTCAAAATTAAAACTTTTTAAAAAAAGACTTCAATTCCAGAATTTACCCTTCTTTGAAATAATACTAATTATTTATTAAATTTTATGATAGTATTTTATATTTTTTTCATTATTTAACTATTTAACTATTAACTTATTTTTAAAATTAATTTATATATTCAATTTACAATAAGGTGTATTTAATTAAATTGTTATTTCTTTTTGGTAATGGTTAACAAATTATTTTTCAATATTGCCATATGCATTAACAGTTAACAACTAGTTAAGTAATCTATTAAATCCAAAATTCACAACATCAAGGTGAATTCAAAATTTAAAATTTTGTAATTAATATGGAAAAACACATGTTTAATTGAAAAAATGAAAAAAAATATAATAAAGAAAACAAAAAAGATATATATCACGTGAATATCCATTTTTAATGTTAAATAATTTAGATTGACATATTTTGATCAGTTACATCATTTCAATTAAGAATTGTAATAGTTTGAAATCCAATATTTAATATGAAATATTTATGTTGTATTAATGAAATAGATATGAAGGTAATTTTTATAACAAAATAATCAATAATCAAGGTGGTAAAAATCATGGGGCATAAGTTGCTCTATGAGCGACACTTATAAAACTTTCCCTAGAATGAGTTTAGAATATTAGTATTATAGATGATAACAAGAAAATTTTAGCACACCTTTATTTTTTAATTATCTTTATTAGATTTAATTTGCATCATGTATGTATTTTTATTTTTAATTTGAACTATGTTGCATTAGTGGTATTTGTTATTATGAATATTAGTGTTTCGAATTTCAAAGTATTTTGAAATTTTTTTGCTTTTTAAAAATCTTTTAATAAACTTGAATACTAGTAGGATTCAAATCTCTTAGAGGATAAGGAATGGGAACCCGTGACAAGGATGAGAATGGGGGATAGGAGGTGAAATTCTAAATGAGGACGAAGTGGGAAGGGTGAGTTTCTAACTTTAAATATAAAGCTTTTGAAAATCATAAAAAAATATTTATCTACCTCTCACTATACTATATTTAATTGTTTACAACCTAAATATTCCAACTAATCAATTCCACAATTGTTTCATATTAACTTTTTTGAAAAACAAGACTTCAATTTTTCAACATTAAAATATTTTTAAAAAATCAATCCCACAATTTACACTTCTTTGATAATGATACTAATTATTTTTAAAAATAAATAATTACATCACTTTTTATTGAAAATAATTGTGTAATTGATATACCACTCCAATAATTGAGATGGCATAAATTAAGATTATATGTGATTTTTTTGTTAATTATAACATATATTTTAAAATTGATATTTTAATTTAGTAAAAATATGTACAAGGAAAATGGTGTGATTGAAATCACATAAATTAAATTTATTAATTATTTTTATTAATTAGGAAATATATTTTTATGTTTTTATAAATCAAATATTTTAAGTTATTAAAAAGATGTAAATGACTATGGATGACAAAAAAACCGCTGAAGTGGGTACACGTGGGACGAGATTTCCCATAATTGAAATGGAAATAGGGACAAATTTTGTCTTCATGGAGGTGAAGTCCCGTTTGTAGGAGGGACGGATAACACATCTTTATTTTTTCAATTATCTATATTAGATTTGCATTATGTATGTATTTTTTATTTTTTAATTCGGATTATATTGCATTATTAATATTTGTTATTATAGATATTTATATTTCAAATTTTAAAATATTTTTAAAATATTTTTTATTTTTAAAATTCTTTTAATAAATCGTAAATATGCATAGGGATTCAAATCTCCATAGGAAATGAGGAATGAGGACCTATGACGGTGATGAGGATGGGGGATGAGAGGCAAAATTCTAAACGGGGGGAGGGCATGAGACATATCCACTGATATGGATATCCATTGTCATCCCTAGAGGCTCATGATATAATAAAATTATTCACTTATTCTCTTTTAAAACAATTTCAACTTTTAAAATGTGTAAAATTTTCATGAAATAGGCTCTTTATTGTTATATGTCATCTATTGAGATTTTTTTCAATCTTATAAACATGATATTTAAAATAAGATATAAAATAGAATGACATATTTATATTTTGTCAATTTATTTAATTATTTAAATATTAACTTATTTTCAAAATAAATTTATATAATCAATTTTCTATAAGACATATTTAAATAAATTATTTATTTTTTATAATGGTTAACAAACTATTTTTATTATAAGGATGATGCAAGATCAAACAACTAGTATTATAATAGATAAAAGATTATAAATAATACCATCAAATAAATGGATGGAGTATTTAAATCCAAGTTACATGTGTGTGGCACCGAAAGAGTAGAGACCTTTAAATTAAGACATAACATAAGTGTTAGTTAGATGTTTAAGTATCTAATGAAGAAAGAGGGTTTTATGCTTGGAGTATTACCTCCACAATGGAGCTCCCACCTCAAATTGATTAAATCTATGGTGGATATTATGAAAAAGAAAAAAAAAACAAAAACAAAAACAAAAAGTCAAGTCTTTGCACGTAAAAGGCGTTGGAGGCTGCATAGCATTATGATTTCCTTCCCTGAATTTTCGCTAAAAGCATTCAATGTTCTTTGAAAAAAAGACCCTTGTTTTCCCGCGTTTGTTTACTATACCCTATGTGATTGTCAGGTATCAGAGTAACAAAGGATGAATGAAGACAAAAGCAAGAGAGCTTAGAGAGTAAACGAGATTGAATGTATTGAGTGCAATAATATTGGAATCGAGTGAGAATGGTTCAGTACAGAAGTAGTATTATATAAGGACTCTATTGTGAATGCTAGAGAGACTGAATTACTCTAATAGAATCACTAACAATCACTAACTGACTAACTGAATTACATTTTGCATATTTATCACATGGTGTATTGCCTATCATCCCCTCGCAAACTCATGACATGGGTGAGGAATCCAGAACCCTAAGTCTGAGTTTATGCTTCTGAAATGATGTTGTTGACAGTGGCTTGGTGAGGGCATCAGCTACCTGGTCTTCAGAAGGGATGTTAGAGATGAACACAACCTTTTGGATTATTTTGTCACGCAGAAAGTGGAGGTCTAGCTCAAAGTGCTTGGTCCAGTTATGCAGAACTGGGTTTGCTGCAAGCTGGACTACACTTGAGTTGTCACAGTATATTGATGGAGAGGTGGAGCATTGCAAGTGTAGTTCTGTGAAGAGGGATTGTACCTAGATGATTTCAGCCATGACAGCAGCAAGACTCCTAAACTCAGCTTCTGTATTGGATAGGGAGACCACATGTTTTTTTTACTTGACCATGAGATGAGGTTATTGCCTAGAAAAACACAATATCTAGTGGTTGACTTTTCGATCATCCATATCAGACCCCCAGTCTGAGTCACAGAATGCAAGTAATCTCAGCTCAGAACACTTGTGGAACATTAAGCCTTGCTGAATGGAGCCTACTAAGTACCTGAGGATGCGTTTCACTGCTTTCCAGTGAACATCCAGTGGTTTATGCATGAACTGGGAGACCTTGTTTACAGCAAAGGCAATGTCAGGTCTGGTGATTGTTGCATATTGCAACCCCCTAACTATGGAGCGATACAGGGTTGGATCAGCAAAGGCCCCATCCCCATGAGCTGAGAGTTTGAGGTTGCTAATCATAGGGGTTGGCATTGGCTTTGAATCAATCATACCAGCTTTCTTGAGTAGATCTTTTACATACTTGGCTTGATTGAGATGGATTTTCCCTTTAATTGGTTTAGTAGCCTCAATGCCTAGGAAATAATGCATTTTGCCAAGGTCCTTGAGTGCAAAGACACTGTTTAGGTGAGCAATGGGGATGGACACATCATCAGGATTAGGACCAGTAACCAATATGTCATCTACATAGACCAGTAGATATATAAGGCTGAGAGAGAATCTGACAAATAGGGAGGAATCAAATTTGGTGTTATGAAAACTAAATTGATGTAAGCCAAAACTGAGTTTCAAAAACCATGCCCTTGGTGCCTATTTTAGCCCATACAGGGCTTTGTTGAGCTTGCACACCTGCTGAGAGGTTGAGCTGAAGCCTTCAGGCTGTATCATGAGCATTGTTGAAATCAAACTGTTTGATGCTCAATCTTTGATAAAGCTAGGGAGAGCATTACTCTAACTGTAAGAGGCTTGATGACAGGGTTGAACACTTCTTCATAGTCAAGGCCTTCTTTTAGGTGAAACCCTTTAGTTACTAGGCATGCTTTGTATTTTTGAATTGTTCCATTGGGATTCCTCTTGATTTTAAACACCCATTTACAGCCAATGGGTTTTGAATTCAGGAGCATCAACCAATGACCAGGTATTGTTCTTTAAAAGGGCTTCATACTCTTCCTTCATTGCTTTGTGCCAATGAGGACTGGTAAGTGCTTGGCTCACTATAAGAGGCTCATTATTCACCAGGTTCCTGTTAGAGTTAAGGAGGGCAACAACATAGGACTTTGGTTTTACAATCCCATTCTTCAACCTCGTAATCATATGGTGGTTATTGTGAGTTAAAGCTGGTGCATCAGTTTCTACTGGTTGAGCAGTGGGAGGGGCTACTGCTTGGGCTAGTTGAGTGTCCAATACTGTACCTGCAGAAACTTGAGGAGCTAGACCTGAGACACTTAGATTAGAAGGTGAAGCACTAACAGGTAATGAATTTGAAATGGAGGGGTTAGCACATTGTAAGTGGTAGCTGCGGGACTTGGAGTTTTGGGAACTAGTGGGATTTTGGAGACTAGAGTGTGTGTAGTGTTGACAGGGATAGAAGATGTTTGTGAGGGCAAGGACTGATAAGGGAACATGAACTCATCAAATAATGCATTCCTAGTTAGATAGATTTTGCCTGTAGGTGAGAGGCATTTATAACCTTTGTATTTTGGATCATAACCAAGGAAGGTGCACATGTATGACCTGAGGGTGAGTTTGTTTGGGATATAGGGTCTGAGGTTAGGAAAACATGCACATCCAAAGACTTTCAAGAAAGCATAATCTGGTTTTTGTTTGGTGAAGAGTTCATAGGGTGACAAATTTTTGGTAACAGGAGAAGGCATACGATTTATGAGGTAGACAGCAAAAGTAAAGGCTTCAGGCCAAAAAATAAGGGGCATAGATGCTGTGGCTAGGAATGTTAGGCCTGTTTCAGTAACATGCCTGTGTTTTCTTTCAACTTTTCCATTTTGGGGGTGGTTGTAGGGACAGATAAGTCTATGGTTAATGCCATGTTCAGTGAGAAACGTTTCAAACTATTTTGATTTGAACTCATTGGCATTGTCAGATTGTAAGTTCTTGATTTTATTTCCAGTTAGGTTTTCAGCAAAAATTTTGTACTGAAGGAAAGCTTGAAACACTTGTACTTTGGTTTCTAATAGGTAGATACAAGTATAACTGGTGAAGGCATCGACAAAACTGATGTAATACCTAGCATCTGTGCTCACAGATACTGGTGCAGGTCCCCAAACATCAGTGAACACTAGTTCAAGGGGTATGGTGTAGTTGTGTTGAGAGGTGGGATAAGGTAATTGATGTATTTTTGCAGAACAACAACCATTGCACAAAGACATTTCTGAACTATTTTTATTGAATTGTAAGGGAATGTTACATTGAGATAAGACTTGAGATACAATCCTAGAAGTAGGATGGCCTAAACGCCTATGCCAAAGAGTGTATTTGTGTATACTAGACCTATGATAATCTTTGTTAATGGGCTGAACTAAGGAAATAGAATTTTGATTACAGACACTTTTCTTTACAGTATTGAGATTACAGGAAGTGGACTTGAGAGGGACTTGGATGTCATCAAACTGGTAGAGGTTGTTTTTAAGGCTGCCTTTGAGTAAGATCTCTTGAGTATCCTGACATTTAACAAGACATAGGTGAGGATGAAACTCAAAATACACATGATTATCTTGACAAAATTTTGCAACACTAATGAGATTTTTTGTAAGAGCTGGAACATGTAGCAGATTATCTAGTTTAAATGAAGTTTTTGACATATTTGCATGTAAGGAAGAGCTACCAATGTTAGCAATGTGCATACCTGAACCATCCCCAATCTGAACCTGATCAGTGCCATCAAATTCTGAACCAGTTAACAGGTTTCTAGCATCATATGTCAGATGATGTGTTGCTCTAGTATCTAGGTACCAAGAAGGATCTGAGACCGAATTAGCAGTCGCCAGATAGGCCTTAGGACCATGAAAGCTAGCAGGGGGAGGTGGAGCATTTGAGCAATTCTGATTTGGATTGATGTAGGTTTGATCAAACCTATGGTAGCAATGCCAAGCTATGTGCCCGATTTTCCCACAAAGTTGGCATTGAGGTGACTACCATTTGACCAACCACTCCTACCTCTTCCTCTGCCTCTGAAGGAAGACCTACCCCCTCCTCTATTATTGGTGAACCCTCTGGTATCTCTGATAGAGGTTTGGGCCAGATGTGCTCGGATTAGTCTTGTGTCATCTTTCTTGAACCTTTCTAACATTTCTTCTTGTGCCATTAGTACTGCTTCTAACTCATCAATTTCATATGGCTCTACTCTATTCATGACAGTAGTGATGAATGGTCCATAATCTTCATTTAAACCATCTAAAATTACCTCAATGTGTTCAGCTGTGGAAAGAGGAGCTCCTACTGCAGCCAAAGCATCTGTGGTTTTCTTGATCTTTAGCATGTATTCTGAGGCTGCCATTCCTTGCTTCTTGATGCTCTTCAATTGAGTCTTGAGTTGCTTCACTTTGGATCTTGTTTGAGAAGTAAAGTGCTTCTCTATTCTACCCCAGATTTCATGGGCAAAGTCGCACCCTACCATTCTGTTCTTGAATGAGCTATCCATTGAGGACAACAGCCATGAGACCAAATGATGGTCTTGTTGCTCCCAGTTCATGTACTCTTCGGTTTCAATTTCTGAGGCACGATCTTCTTCAGTTATGTACCTTTTAGGTACCTTAGACCTTTCAAGATGCTTTTGGAGCTTGTGATCCTTGATGGAGGCCAAAGCTTCATGTCTCCAAGAAAGAAAATTCTTTTCATTGAGCTTATCAGCTATTGAGCTTGCAAAAACTTTTGGTGCAAAGCTCATTGTTGCAGCGGAGGTTTCTAAAGTTGTTGATGGGCTCCCTTGATTCGCCATGGATTGTGTTAGCTCTGATACCATGTAAGGTATCAGAGTAACAGAGGATGAATGAAGACAAAAGCAAGAGAGCTCAGAGAGTAAAGGAGATTGAAGGTATTGAGTGCAATAATATTGGAATCGGGTGAGAATGGTTCAGTACAGAAGTAGTACTATATAAGGACTCTATTGTGAATGCTTGAGAGATTGAATAACTCTAACAAAATCACTAACTGACTAACTGAATTACATTTTGCATATTTATCACATGGTGTATTGCCTATCAGTGATTAAGGGCATGATGCACTGCTCCATGTGTTGACTTCTTATTTAAATCTGTATGTGAAGATTTTTTTTCATCTTCACGTGAGGATGCGCCTTTAGCAAGAAGTTGCAGCGAGCGATAATTAACAGAAGGAACGAGGGTGGGTGGAAGGTAGTCGCGGTACTTTTACGGTTTTGCCCCGCACTGGAAATAGGAAATTGGAACGCAGTTTTGTCCATCCACACAGCTGCTTTACTAATTATTATTGTGTACCTAAAATTATCGTAATTAATCACCGCTTTTTTGTTTGTCTCCAAGTTATGTTTTTCATCCGGATATTAGGTTTTATTGGATTTGGATTGACAGTATAGTAAAGCAAACTAGAAGGAGATTTTTATAATGACTATTATATAAATTTGATAAACTCATGAGATCAACGTGTCATGAAGCTTAATTACCTTTATGAAGAGTCTTTCTATGAAATCAGGACACATTGCAGAATGAGAAACGCGGTCCTCGCATGAACTTGCTATGCTGATTTTTTGTTTACCTTTTTGTTATGCTGCTGTCATGTATTTGGTGGAATGGTTTTGTTTAGGGAGTGATGAAATTCGATAAAAACCATTGCCTCCACAATTAAGAAGAAGCACTGTAATATATGCTTTCACATGAAGGATGAAATCGTGCAATATTATGATGTTGGCATCATTGTTATTAGGACATGCTTTCTATATGGATTGCTTATTTTTTAATTTGATGTGCAGCTTTTCTTTTATTTTGAGTTTTGACGGTAGGACCGATTATATATTGCCTTTTTAAAAAAAAAATAAACTTTGTTTATTTCTTCGTTCAACCTCTTAATCTTGGTGGATTAATTGGTAGGAAGTTCTGCAGCAATTATTGATGACAAATTATGTGCTATTACTCATTACCATTTTAGGACTATGCTTTTTTTTCACTGATTTAAAGAGATGATGTTGACAATATTGAACCAGTGTAAGTTTTAATGTAATGGATTTAATATTCTGCTTTATTGATGTTATTATCACTTTAATGTAACAAAATGGATTAGTTCATATTGTTAAAACTGTTTGAAAGACTATTAGAGTTCCAGCTGAAGGGAAGTTCCGTGACAATTTTTTTTTTTTTTTATACTATAGTTTGGCACAAGTTAATGAAGTCAAATAGCTATTTATGGATAATATATCACTAACTTATTATTTCCTTTAATGTATTTATTACTGTCATTAAAATGAACTTGGTTATCATTCAAGGGATTTATATTCTTCAAGTAGCATAGATAGAATTTTAAAATTTCAGGTATATGTTCTTCCAACTGAAGATACATGTTGCGATTTTTTTAACATTAATTGATATTAGAATTTTATTGAGATAAATATACAGAGCAATTGATGCCTAAGAGTATTTAGGATAATATATTAAAATTTGATGCTATTATTGCCTTCGATGCCGATAGATTTATTTGTAAAATTCCTATCTCTAATTCAGTAGCAAAGACATCTTAATAATTGGAGTTATATAGTTTGTTTCTTTTATAACATGCTATGATATAAAGCAGAACGAGATCAAGTAGACCTGCACAAATCTAACAAAAGCTCTTCCCACTCCTCCACACTTTTCATTTTATTTCATCCCCTATCATTTTTTCCTTTTCCTTTTTTTCAAATCTCTTTCCAGATCTTTTTCCTACAATAGCCACCTCTTTTCAGATCTCTTTCCATAAACAAAAAGCCTTTCCTGGTTTTTTTTTATTTAATCAAATATTCTTTAATTATAACATGATCTCAAATTGATTCAATATATTTTTCATATAAATTCCTTTAATCATCCCTGTGCATCACACGGCTTATAAAAACTAGTTGATAAATATGAAGCAGCATTTTCTTTTTCTTGCTTGAAACCGAGACTTGTCTGTTCTTTCTAATGTGACAATAGGGTATCATGAGCGCCACTTTATGAAATGCCAATAAATATGCTTGAGCTAATCACGGGCTGTCCTAGAACCTTAATTAAATAATAGTTATGTCCAGGTTGGGGTAATAGAACAAGTCAACAACCTCTGACATTAATATTTCCATTACATGTTGGATGTGAAAAGCCTTTACATGCAATGTGAATATTGTATGTGGAGGGGCCCTTTCATTTACGTCACTGTCCTCTTGGTGGTGGCATATGCTCTCCTTGTTTTGCAATTTTTCCCATTTTTCCCTTTAGTCCAAGGGTAGTAATAAGGACAAGTGGAAGGTGTATGCCTTTATTTTTCCACCTTTTTTTATCTCATTCCCCTAACACAGAGTGGCGAATTAATCACTTGCCATGGTTTCCATTGTTCAGGAAGTGACCAAAGGTCCAAAGCTGCCTTCTACGCTTAAAATTTTTTTCAGAAGGGAAATTCTTTTTACACGTCCTTCTTGGTGTGCATATTAAGTGGTGCATAAAAAAATAAGCCATGAAAAAAATAGGGGTTAAATAAATTTAATTGAGTCCAGCTATAATTTTTTTTAGCCAAATATGTGTTTCTTTCAAGAAATATGCCTAAGGAAATAGTATACTTAATTAAAAATTACCTCCCTTATTTGAGAAAGGATAAGAAAACAAGTTAAATTGAAGTACATGTTAAGTGCAAATAGTAACTGCAAATGCTCATCTTTCTTATAAACAAATTTATTTGATGCCACTTCTCCTTTTTCTTAATATGGAGGAAGAAAAATTTGCTATATTCTATTCAAACCGTGTCTCTTATCTTCAAAGATGGAGTACAATGTAACTTCAGTCCAAAAGAATCCCAAGAATTATATAGAGCCAAACGTTAAATGTACGTCCTTTTAGAAAGGGTACTCTTGATTTGCTCGGGCTAGAGGTTGCCTCAGTTTATAAACAAAATTTTTATTTGATATTCTCTTATTTTGCACAGAAAATCATACTGACGTATGAAACTTAATATTGTATAAAATTATGCGATATTATTTTCTTAAGTAGTGAATTCGAAATTTAATTTAAAATTAGAATATACAACTTATTCTCACTATGCTAAATATCAATTTATTATATAAAGTTATTAATTATCAAATTACCAATAATTCTATCAATTTATTATTGTAAAAAGACGAGAAATAATTTTAGAGCTATTATTCTTTTTTTATATATTATATAGATAAAAGATTACAAATGACACCATCAAATAAATGGCAGAATATTTAAATCTAAGTTGCTTGGTGCGTGGGGAGTAAGGATAAGGAGACATAATATAATTGTTAGATAGTTAATTGTTTGATAGTTAAATTCTGTAAGTATCTAATGAAGGAAATTGATCTTATATATGCTCAGAGCATTACCTCCACTGTGGAGCTCCGACCTCAAATAAATTAAATCTACGGTGGATATTATGAAAAAGAAAAACTTAAAAAAACAAAAACAAAAGGTCAAGTCTTTGTATGTAAAAGGCGCTGGAGGCTGCATAGTATTATGATTTGCTTCCCTGAATTTTCGCTAAAAGCATTCAATGTTCTTTGAAAAAAAGACTCTTGTTTTCACGCGTTTGTTTGCTTTTCACCAAATTTCGAAATTTGGATTCCTTCATGATTTATCAAGAGGTTGCAGCGAGCGATGATTAACAGAAGGAACGAGGGTGGGTGGAAGAAAGTCGCGGTACTTTTGTGGTTTTGCCTCACACGTAAAATAGGAAATTGGAACGCAGTTTCGTCCATCCACACAGTATATTACACGTTATAGTGTGTACTATATTATATTCTCAACAGGTTATCTCTAGTTTAAAGCTACCACACCACTCGCTTTTTGTTATTGGTTCCGTACGCGCACCATCACTTGACTCATCTTCTTCTTCTCTACTCTCTCTCTCGGTTTTCTACTTTCTTTGATTTTCCAAACGCAACAAGCCTTCTCACGATAACCTTCACTCTCATGGCTCTGCAAGCTTCCTTGTCCTCCTTCTCCTCCTCTTCCTCGTCCTTCAGCTATGAATGGCCTTACGATGTGTTTCTCAGCTTTAGGGGCAGTGACACTCGCCATGGTTTCGCTGGCAATCTCTACAAAGCTTTAAGTGACAATGGAATCCACACCTTCTTTGATGATCAGGAGCTTCAGGGAGGGGAGGAAATCACTACAGCACTTGTCAAGGCCATTCAAGATTCCAGGATTGCTATTGTTGTGTTCTCTCTCAACTATGCATCTTCCTCGTTTTGCTTACATGAACTTGCCACAATCATGGACTGCGTTAAGGTGAAGGGCCGCTTGGTTTTGCCGGTCTTTTATAACGTGGATCCATGCGACGTGCGACATCAGAGAGGTCGTTTTGGAGAAGCAATGACTAAGCATGAGGAGAGATTCAAGCATGACATGGAGAAAGTGCAGAAATGGAAGGAAGCTCTACTTCAAGCAGCTAACTTGTCCGGCGAGCATTTTAAACCTGCGTAAGTTTTATCTTCAGCAATTAATTTTAATAAATTGTTATTGTAAAATATTTTATACCCTCGATTAATTAGATATCATAGTCTCAGGGAGTTTAATAATAATGTTCGTCTGTGACTTCTAAAATATAGTTAGTTATTGTAAGAAAGGGGTTTTAGCAATGTGACAATATATAATTGAGCGATTGTGTAAATTCTTTTTATATTGAGACAGGATATTAGAATTAATTCTTTTATCTTATATTTTGTTTCTCTATTTTATTTTGGAACATTTTATGTTAAATCTTCAAAAGGAAGAAAGTGCTTGTTCATCTTGAGCAATTCATTTTGTTCAATATTAAATAGCTTGACTTATATTGCAGTAATAAAATTCTCAACACATGGTATCTGATGCATTTAATTAGTATGACTTGACATGCGTTTTTTGTTTTGGACAGGAATAAATATGAATATGTTTGTATTGAGAAGATTGTTGAAGTGATCTCTAGGAAGCTTAGTCGTGTTCCCTTACATATTGCGGAGTACCTGTTGGATTAGAGTCTCGAGTGCTAGAAGTAAACTCACTTCTAAATGATAGATTTGATTGTGGAGTCCGCATGGTAGGAATCTATGGAGTTGGTGGGATAGGTAAAACAACACTTGCTCGGGCAATTTATAATTTTATTGCTGATCAATTTGAAGGTTTATGTTTTCTTGAAAATGTGAGAGAAAAAACAAATAAATTTGGATTGGTACATCTACAAGAGACGCTTCTTTTTGAAATGATTGGAGAGAATATTAAGCTAGGAAGTGTCCATCATGGAGTTCCAATTATAAAGCGAAGGCTTCATCGAAAGAAGGTTCTTTTAGTTCTTGATGATGTTAACGAGCTTAAGCAATGCAAGCAATTGTTGGGGGGCTGATTGGTTAGGTTCTGGTAGTAGAGTAATCATAACAACTCGAGACAAGCATTTGCTGGCAAGTCATAGGATTGAGAGAAACTATGAAGTTAAAGGTTTAAGCAAGCAAGAAGCACTTGAGTTGCTAGGTTGGAATGCTTTTAAAGATAAAAACATCGATCCAAGTTATATGGACATTTTAACGCATGCAGTTACTTATGCTTGTGGACTTCCATTGGCTTTGGAAGTCATCGGCTCCAACTTATTTGGCAAAAGCATAGAAGAATGGAAATTCTGCATTAGATCAATATGCAAAAATTCCTGACAAAAGGATCCAAGAGATACTTAAAATAAGCTTTGATGCTTTGGAGGAATGTCATAAGCAAATTTTCTTGACATTGCTTGTTGCTACAATGGATATAACTAAGAAAGGTTCAAAATATCCTTCATACTCGTCATGATGTTTCCTTGAAATATCGCATTAGTGTATTGGTTCAAAAATCTCTCTTAATGCATAACAAGAATAGCTATGTGACAATACATGACTTGATTCGAGATATGGGTAAAGAAATTATTCATCGAGAGTCACACAAACGTCCTGGCAACAAGATCGGTTATGGCTTCCTAAAGATGTAGTTCGAGTTTTGGAAGATAATCAGTAAGTATGACTAATATATATGAGTGAGTTAGTTTATCATTTTTATATTTTTTTTAAATCTTAATTACTCTCTTTAGACCATTTTCTGTTCACAAGTCATTTGTTCGTGTATTTCTATTTCTATTTATTGGGACAGTATGAATTCTCATTTGTTTCTTTAATCCTTTGTTTTGGGACTAGAACATTCTTTATGTGTGTTCATGTCCTGACATTATATACATGCAATATGGTTGACTCTTGCTTTTTATGTTCAAAGGGAACCAATAATATTGAAATCATGATTCTGGATCCTCCCACATTTGAAGAACCAGTAGAAATAGAATGGGATGGAGAGGCCTTCAAGAAAATGAAAAACCTTGAAATTTTGATTATTAGACATGCATGTTTCTCCCAAGGTGTCAATCATCTTCCAAATAGTTTAAGAGTGTTGGAATGGTGGAATTATCCTTCAAATTCTTTACCATCTAATTTTCATCCAAAGGAGCTTGCCATATTCAACATACCTAGGAGCAGGTTAACGTCAGTCATGTTTGTCAAAAAGCGAAAGGTAAGTAATAATTTATTTTTCCTTGTTTCTATATATATATATATATATATATATCATAGATTATTCTTTTGATATGCATTTTTTCTTCTTTTTCCATTTTTTTTCTTTTTGCAGTTCATGTACTTGACATTTCTAAACCTTGATGAGTCTAAGATAGAACATGTACTTGATTTATCGGGTGTCCCAAATTTAGAAACACTATCATTTCACGGTTGTGAGGATTTAACTAAAATTCATGAATCAATTGGATTCTTGAAGAAACTTTGTTACTTGAGGGCGTCGCATTGTTCGAAGCTTAAGAGTTTTCCAGCCCTCATGTTGCCCTCTCTTAAACAATTGGAGCTTCTCGGTGCTCAAGTCTTGAGAACTTTCCAGAAATTTTAGGACATATGAAGGGTATAAATCAAATTTTTTGGAAAATACTTCGATAAAAGAATTGCCCTCCTCTATTGCAAACCTTAGTAACCTAACTAGTTTGACTATGCGCGTATCCGGAATGCTTCGGTTACCAAATAGCATTGCCACACTGCCATATCTTGAACATTTGGATATTCGGAGTCCTGGAGGGCTGCAAGTACCCAAACAAGAGGAAGATGAAGGAAAAGGGAGCTCAATGGTTTCTACAAACTTAAAACGTGTTTGGTTACGACATTGTCATATGCCCGATGAATCCATTCGAATACTTCTTGCTTGGTTTTGCAATGTAGTAAAGTTACATCTGTGCAGCAATGATTTCATCATTCTTCCAGAAAGTATCAAAGAACTTTGCTCGTTGAGGGAACTAATTTTGGATGATTGCAAGAAACTTAGAGAAATTAGAGGGTTTCCACCTAACATAGAAGAGTTATCTGCAGCAAATTGCATGTCCCTGACTCCCTCGTGTAGAAGTATGCTACTCAATGAGGTAATTCCTGTTTTCATACGTATTTGATTAGATAATTCAAAATTGATATATATATATATATATATTCAGGTTGATTCAAATTCCTCGTATCTATGTTGTTAAATTTATGAATCACATTTGGTTTACAGGAATATCATAGCAATAATGGATACAGGAGCTTTCATTTGCCAGGGAGTAGTGTTCCGGAATGGTTTGAGCACAAAAGCACAAATTCAATTTCCTTCTGGTTTCGTAACAATATCCCTTCAGTCTCTCTATGTGTTGTTTTAGGATCAGATGCCTCTGGTTACACATTGATTTGGCCTACGTGCATCGTCAATGGAAATAGACCTAATAGTGTTATTGGAAGCTCATCTACTGTTGGGTTAATTCATGTAGCGGATCATATAACTATTGTTGAAAGCAAAATCTTTTTGGAAAGCGATAAGTTGCTTTCAGAAAACGAATGGAATCATGTGGTGCTTAGAGTTTTGCGTGACAACACTACGCCGCCTATGAAAGAATTTGGAATCCATGTACACAAACATGAAAGTAACACGGAGGATATTCGATTCACTCATCCACGTGGAGATTTAGATCCAATCACATTAATCCAAGGTAACTTACATTTACTTACATTTATCACATTTTCTTCTGTGTTTTCATTGCAATTAATTTTACTTACCTTATAAACTTTGCTCGATCCCCTAAGCAGGTGTAGTAAAGATCCTTAAAATTTATTACTTACCTTTTGCTTGTTTTAATATAAAAAGGGAAGAAAGAAAATTGAGAGAGAGAATGGAGAGATTTTGTGATTTTATCCTACTTGGATGTGAGAAGAAAATAGAAAAGAAAGAAAATTTTGATAACGGAATTTCAAAAATATTTTCCCTCCACAATTGGGGAGAAAACTAAAGTGAAAGAGTGATTTTAGCTAAAATTACTATGAAACTCTTTTATATATTAATGTCTAGGAAAAATGTGTCCTATATATTCTTATTACGTTCAAATATATATATGAACTTCCACGTTAATTTTATCCAAGATAATATTTAATATTAACTTTTGTTGTCATATTTTTCATGTAAATGATAATTGAAATTGTCTAAACTTTATAATTTTAATATAAAAAATATCTTATAACTAAATATCTTATTTTAAAATAATTGAATATCAATTTTTTATATTTATTTTAAATTAGTTTATTATATCTAATTAATAATAACTTAGAAATATGAAAGATAAGAAAATATTTACATTATATTGTATTAATGGTAGCATTGTCATTTCATGTTATGCATTTTCTTTTATCTTGCATTTCTCCTTAACCAAGTAAAAGAAAGAAAACTAGAAGAAAAAAAATTTCTCTCTATTATTTTCTCTTATAGAAAATAAATTTTTCTTTTACTTTTCTCTATTTTCCATTTTCTTTCTTCTCATTTTTTTCCTTTTATCAACTAAGCAAAGAGTTATGGTATATTTAGTTGAGGGGTAAAAATAGGGTAAGTTTGCATTAAATTCAGGAAATTTCAACTACATTTTTAATGACTATTGTATATTTGTATTTAACTACCAAAAAATTGATTCTATATGAAATCAATAAAATGAATATTGTTTTGCAAGTGGTAATTTGTTATGCAAAGTTTATTATTTTTGGTAGTGGCTATGGATCTAAGTGACTAATAATTTTACATAAAATTTTATATTAAATTTGTGATTAAGAAATTTTTCGTAAATAGATATTGCTTGTTATTGAATGGACGACTAATTAACGATATAAGTAAAACTTCTTTGTAATTGAGATATATGATTCAAATGAATATTACTTTATGGCTATTGTTGTAACCAAATTTCTCCTGTTAGAGTACAAATGACGGAAATGCCCTGAGGTCATTCTACCGAAATTAAAGGGCAGTTGCCCGCAACCCTCGAATGGGTCAACTCGATGTTTGAAGGGGATTTGTGTTATGAATGATATAGGAGGGGAAAACCTCGTTTTCTAAACTTCGGCTCAAAATGACCAAAATACCCTCCTCTGTCTACACGGGTAAAAGATGCCGTTTGAGCCCAAACTTTCAGGAAGTTTAGAATGATGTTTATGAGCAACGTTTGATGTTTAGTTAAACAGAAAGGTCCAAGGTTTAGTGTAAAATTACCATTTTGCCCTAAGAACGTGTCCAGTGCGCCTAATGAAGCAATTAGCCGAACCTAAGCAATATTAGGCTCTAATCGAAGATTAATTTATTTCGATAATTAATCTAGAGTCAAAATGATTTATTAAGGTTAATTAGAACCTAAGATTTGCTTAGATAAACTCTAATTGTATTCTTTAAATTCAAGATTTCTAGTCATGGAATCTTGAATAGTGTTTTCTCTCTTTCCTTAAATTAAGGAATTGAGCCATACCTCATTTGACCAAAAGAATTATTTTAAATTACTAATCTAATAAGATCACCCTCCTAATCAAGTCTTGAACCACCTCAATTAACCATTTTCTCACCTAAACGCTTGCTTACAAACTCCTAATCAAAAAGCCTAATCATAGAAACACTTAAACACATCCTTAAACCACAATTACATGAACAAAAATCCCTTCCCCTTGGCTGATGAGGAGGCCGAAAATCTGTCCCCAAAATGGTGCCACATGTTGAGTTGTGATGCACTCCAAGCCCATGCTTTAGGCCATACCTTGCCCATGCTTCCAACCATGCTTGCCATGCTTAAGCCCATACCTTTGTAAGAGATATTTCCTCCCTCCTCCTCCTCCAAAAGGCCGGTTCCCCCCCATTTCAGCCTCCATATTGCAAGTTTTCTATAAATACCAAGCCTTGATGAACCTTGTCACACTTTGGTTCACTTGGTAAGTTCACACTTCTTGCAAATTCTCTCATTTCCTCTCAAACTCCCTCAACTTGGCTGATTTCTTCCTCAAGACTCCAAAAGGATTTCCTTCTCCTTCCATCTAGAAAACAAAGCTTTCTTACATCTCTTCAAGACTTCTTAAGGTAGGGGTTAAGTTTTGATGATTTTTGTTTGTGTTCTTCAAGAAAGTTCTAGTTTTTCTCTTGGTTTCAAACTCCTTTTCCTTCCTCTTTCTTTTTCGGCAAGAGGTCTTCTTACAAAAAGAATGTGAGCTTGATGATGAGGTTTCAAGATAATGATTTGTTGTTGTCATGTGAGAAACCTCTAAAGCTTGAAATAACTTGGTCTTGGACCATACATGCTTGGATTTCCTTTCTTTTCTTGATTTAAGTTTCGGTTTTTCCTCTTCCTCTTTCCTTTAAGGATTTTTAGTTTTTCTTCTATGGATTTGAACAAAGTTTGTAAAATATGTCTAGTAGATCACGAAAGTTTTGTTAAGAAAGTTAATCTCATGATTTCAAAGAGCTCTAGGCTTACCCTTGCCAACCTTAAAGTTGGTCGGCCGTTCTAGAATCCGCTAGATTGAAGCCTATGAGCAATAAAATAAAGAATATGACTTAGTTCTTGTAGTTTTGTTTAGACAAAGTGATGAACTTTGGGTCCATTTCCTTAAGCATGATGGTGAGTTCAAACCTTAAGATTTCTCTTGAAGTCTAGGTGCTAAGAACTCTAAAGCTTGCCTTATGATGCATAATGGGTTGAGGTTTATGTTCCTCTAAAAGTCTTGCAAGAGCTCTAGCTAAGACAAAAACAAGATGCATTCATGTTTAAATTTATGTCTTGCATCTCATGTTTATTTTGATGTTATCACTAATTTCACAAGAGTAAATGAATGAACTTGCATTACCATATTTAAATTCCCAAGCTTGCATTTCATGTTTATATTTCAAGTCATCACTTAATCCTTAAAGATAATAATGAAGTTGCATCTCATATTTATTTTATGCTCTCACTTTACTTTCTAATGAAGAGTAAAATAAAGTGCATGGCATGTTTAAGATTTTGTCATCACCTAAACACTCTAGAGCAAAAGACTTGCCCTAAGTATCCTAAAAAGGAAACTCCATTCAAAAAGAAATGGATGAGTTTTGGTATGAACCAACAAGGGTTTGATTTTGTAAAATACATGAATGATTTTCAAGGAAATGTTGGAAAACTGTTTTATGAGGTCTCAAGAGGTTTAAAATAGTTTGGAATGTGTCAAAATCATGTTTTCTCAATTTTGAAGGTTTTAATCGATTACTAACAATGTAATCGATTACAGAAGGCTTTGAGGGACTTTTGGTTCTGGTAATCGATTACCAGAGGTAGTGTAATCGATTACTGCGGCTTTTCATGCCCAGAACCTTTCTGGAAACCCTGTAATCGATTACTTATAATGTAATCGATTACCAAATGTTCTTTACTCTTCCAAACGATTTAACCCTAAGTAATCGATTACGTAGTATGTAATCGATTACCCTATGTTCTTTACTTTTTGAAACGGATTTAACCCTACGTAATCGATTACCATTATGTGTAATCGATTACCAGGTTGTTTTGAAAACCCAGAATGAATTGAGCTCCTGGTAATCGATTACTAGGAACATGTAATGATTACCAGAACACCTTTTGTTTTAAGAAACATTCCAAGAGAAAACTAGCAACTTATATGCATTTCAACCCAAGAGATTATGTGATCTTATGGGTTCATGATTTGGTTCTATGTTTGGCTCCTATGTATAAATGCTGTTCTAAGGTGTTAAATGTGTAAAATTATGTTGAGTGAAGCAAGGATCGATTTAGAAAGCGAGTAAAGAATAAGTAACTAAAAAGGGACTTGAGATGAGAATTCTAGAACACCTTAATACAAAGAAGTGCAAATCTGTTTTAGAATGGTTAATTCAGGGATAAATGATTCATAATTAGTAAGACATGTACAAGAATCCCTTCATAAATGATTAGGTGCTAATCTCTAAGCATAAGATGATGATAAGAGATCTAAGTGGTTTATAACTTAGAGAACATGCCTAGGAATCCCTCATAATTGATCTAAGAATTAATTATGGAGTCTTAAGATGGATCTTAAAAGGGTCGCGAATGGAGATTTTAGAGCCCCTTAAGCAAACGATATATATTTCTCCCTTTTATGTTGAGTGAGTGGAATCTTGGTGAGTTCAAATTTTAGAGGAAAAGTTTAAGTGCCAACCCTTGAGGGTAATAATAATGCAAATACAAGTTTAAAGCCCGAAAGGGGCAAAGCATAAGATCCTGTGAGATAGGTGGACGAGAGTATGATTATGATGATGAACCTCGTGCACACGTATGATGATGTGATTATGTTAGTTCCTTGAGCATGAAACTTTATATGCATAATTTGATGAATTGTTGTGTTTGAAATGCATAATGTTTCAAAGATATGAATGAAATTGAGAAATATGCTCATGTGAACTAGAAAGTTATGGCAATGAGAAAGTTCCATGAAAATGATGCATGTGACTGAAATTATGTGGCATGACTCAAATTTGAGGAAATTCGAAGAGTAGTGTTATGCCGAATTTCCGTCAAATTTGAGGGACAAAAAGAAAGTTTTTGAGAAATATGAAGTTTAAAAGTTATATGCAGGACGCATTTCTCCTGCTAGAATGAGAGAAAGTAAACAGTGGGGGGTATGGACGTCGAGCCATCCAGAAGCGGACAAAGTCAGCTTAACCCAGTCGATGCGTTTCGAAGAAGGAGAAAGTCCCATGATGGGTGATCCTTAGGCCCCTACCCGTACTCTGGGAGTCGGGATTATGATATTTATGATTCGCTTATCAAGAGGATAAGTAAGAACTAGTGACGACTAGTTAAGGTATGAGCTCATAGCCTAGTTTAAGGGGTGCGGTTACTATATTATTGGTGACACAAGTATGAGAAAAGGAAAGATGATCAAAGAAAAGTTTCATGCCACACAATGTTGTTTGAATTATTGTTTGATTTACCTAAAGTGCTACCATGCATCCATGAAACATTATGTTGCATACATGCATTAAGAATCATTATAAAAGACATGGACCTTGGATAACAACCTTTGCGAAAACCTCATAATGAACCTATGCATGCTCAACCTTTTCATAATAAACCCAAGGTTCCTGGGACGTAAACGATGGCATTAGGATAGAGGACTTCCTCCTGAGATTCTTTAGTAAGAATTCTCACCCTCTCTCTGTTTCTTGGGTACGTCTTCAGATATCGATGGCGTCGTCGTGATTTTCATTGACCCGCCTACATGGGAGGTGCACTATGACCCGAGCATCAGTCCTACCACTTCAAGGGTCATTGCGAGGTGCGCGTTTTTGCATATGTGGGACGCCCTTTTGCTTCCCCCGTCTCCAGCTATCACTTCGATCCGACTTCACCCTTTGGCGACGACCTCGATCTTCGAGAGGACACGACCCGGAGATGGGCAGACCGTCGTGCCAACCTTCCTCGTCGGAGGTACGCGGATATCCAGAGTATGTTCCCGTCTCGATCAGAGGCTGATCCTTGGAGGGATCTTCCCTTCGTTCCCTATGGGTCACGGAGGAGGTAGTGAGGACACGGTCACCAGCGGAGGCATGCGAGGCGCGTTCGACAGCAGGAGGCGACCACGACGCGGAGGCCATGCCTGTCCCCTCGATTCCCATGCCTAGATCTGGCTTCGTTGGGCTACATCGAGGAGCTTCGTAAGTTCGCGGGCTACATCTCCCCGGGAGGGCGTCACCGTAGGCTTGGAGTGGGAGGGTAGTGATAGTTGGGTGTTTATCTTTGGGGTTATTACCATGTATTTGTCTTTATGTTTCCCATTGTCCTGCAAGCTCTCCCACTAGTACGGGTAAGACTTTATGTTTTCTGTTATATTTCTCTTGATGTACTAAACTATATTATCTAATGTAATGAGGAATTATGTTTATGATGAATGTGTTCTTTAATGTGTATATTCTGTATGTTTTATTTATTCTTCCGCTTCACGTTGTTTATGTTACGCGCAAAGGCTCGCACTTTGGTTTATATGAATCATTTCAAAAAAAAATTTAAATTATTTTCCGCTAAGTATTTTATAAATGAATTTAAAGAAAAGTAATAACTAATAATTAGTCTTGATACGTCCTAGGCGTATTGAGGTTAAATATTAGGGTGTTACAATTGTAATTCCTTTATGAAGGGTGTTTTGGCCTATTGACTTATTTAGAGGCTTTCAAATTAGCTTGTTGAAAGGTTTTTTAGCTTATTTGGAGTGGACATGTCGACATTTTAAAGACTAGATCTGCTGGCTTATTTGAAAATTTTATCATAGGGAGTGTCAATCCAACCCTAGATATTTATTGTGACTTTCAATTTAATAACTTTTATTTGATTTTTTAAAATATTATTCTTCTTATATTTTAATTAAAACAATAGTTTAATATTTGTTATTGATTTTCGCCCACGATTTTATCTTAATTATTATTATTAATATTAAAAATGAAGTCAATTGTTTAAAATATTTGATATTTATCATATATGGATACTTTGTCCGCCATCGATGAGTGACCAAACTTACCCATTGCTCTCTCTCTCTCTCTGGCTTTTTTTTTTTTCAGATACAGGTGTAGATCCCAGCTCTGTTCCGTCTGCAACTCAATTGCATTCTGATCCTTGTGGTGAGCCAACACTCTCGTGTCCGCATTGCTATTGGGGAAAACCAGAAATTCCTCAAAACCCAAATGAAGCTTTTCATCATGAAGAAGAAGAAGAAGCTGGGGAAGAGGAAGAAGAAGAAGAAGGAGGAGGCAATGATGATCATAAAAATACCACCTTTGTTCCTGGCCCTCTTCTTCCTCTCGAGAACCAGATCGAAAGAGACAAGGTTTTTCTTAAATTTTTTTTTCTCCGCTCCATTTAATTTTATCACTCTTTTGAAATTGTTTTGAAATTGTGGGTTTTCTTAAAGATTGATTTGCTTTTTATCATTTTTATATTTTGCTTTGGAACGTCTTGCTTAGTGAGTTAATGGGTTGTCGTTGGTTTCATGTGTTTTGTTGAATTACCCTTATGTACCTTTTTTGGGCTGTGGAATGTTCAAAAAGAATTGTGAGTGTGCAGTGTGCACTACACCTCAGAATGATCTTCTTCTATATTCCTCATTGAGATCTAAAATCCCCTGTCCACATTACATGATAATTAAATTTAAGCGATGCAACACAGCTACAAAAAATAAAAACTGAAATAAATTTTGTGTAGTTCTCGAATGGAGCAAAGTAGTATGACTCTCTCATACGTTTAAGATTTAATAAGAATGTCACATTACTTTGTCAAATAAATTATGGTTCTTTAGTGTTCTCTCTCTCTCTCTTTCTCTTTGAATATTACGGGTTTTGTCTGGATTGTGGTCCCTTGTGCTGCTAACTGCTAAGCATTATATCTCCCTGCTATCAATGCTGCAATAAGCTGTTTTGTAGGGTTGGGAAATATACCGCTGTACTAATGCATTCTTTCTAACTATTTGGGAGAGAAAAAGCTGAACTTTCATTGGCTCAACTAGGTAGCAGTTAGAATAGAATGCCTACAAGAATGAATTGGTGAAGCACTTTACAAGCTATATATAAAATAAAATGGCTCAACTTAGTGCAATTATAAAAGCCTTTTTTTTCGTTTTTGTAAAAGAGGTCCATTTCAGGCATAACTGATGAAATTTTCTTTGAATAAATGTTGCATAGGAACAAATCACTTCATGATGCATATGAAATCAGATACCCAAGTAGTTTGTCATAGGTTGATTATTAAATCATCGGCTAACAAAGTGAGTGACTTGTGATTTTTCTGATTTGAATGTTGGTTGTGCTGTGCAGGACGATGAAAGCCTAAGGACGTGGAAGGAGAAGCTCTTGGAAAGTGATTTAGATGGTATGTTTATGAAGTTTGTTTACTATACTTTTTTATGATTCACAGCACCTTTTGTTGGCTCTGCTTAAGTTGTTTTCTTATCAACAGGTCAAGTGGATCCTGAAGTGAAATTCCATTCTATTGGAATAATCTCTAAGGATTTAGGTGAAATTGTGACTCCTTTACCATTGGATGAAAACCAAAATGGTCGTGCTCTATTCAGCCTCAAGGAGGGGTCTCGTTATCAGCTTAAGCTAAAATTTAGTGTTCTTCACAACATTGTGTCTGGCCTGAGATACTCCAACACTGTTTGGAAAGGAGGGCTCCAAGTACACAGTTAATACCTTTCCCTGTGGATAACTTGCTAGATAATTTTAAGTTTGTAAGATGATGATTATTGTTGTTGTTGTTGTTCTAAACCGAAGTTTTAAAACTATTTAAGCCGTATCTCATGATTCCGTTTAAACATGGCTCTTTAACTTATAGGATAGAGCAAATAATGATAATGAATATTCACTTAAATAAGTTCATCAGTTTGAGTCCAGAACCTCAATTCTATGATATTCAGCTTCTGCTGCTAATGCATTATCGAACTTTTTGGGTTTATTTATTGACACTTCTGTCAATTTGCCCTATTGCCTCTCTCTATCTTCACAGACAGTATTATTTTACATAAAAAACATGTCTTTAGTTTTGTTTGGTCAATTGGTAATGACCTATTTTTCATATATTGCATTACCAATTCAATTATTCTTGGGTATTTCAGTTGACCAGACCAAAGGAATGTTGGGAACCTTTGATCCTCAAAAAGAACCATACATACATGCCTTGAAAGAGGAGGTCACTCCATCTGGTCTTCTTGCAAGGGGTGTTTACTCAGCCAAACTTAAGGTATGACAAATAAAAAAAAAAAAAAAAAACACATTGATATGCTTTATATCTTGAAGTGAATTTACATTGTCTTGATTTTTGTATGTATATATATATTTTTTGGATCTTGATCTCAAAGGTATAAATATATGGTTACTCATCTGCATAAACTTTTATGAAGTAATAATAATCATGTACATTTTCTGCAAACATTTATCATCCCCAACTCAGGAATGTTGTCCTAGCATTTGAAAATAATGATCCATCTTTCTTTCATTTTCTTTTTCCCTTTGAGACTTCATTTTAATTTGTGCATCTTTGTTTCATATGGTGTTCTAGACAGTCCAAATACAGGATCACTTCTACTTGTTTAGTTCTTTAAAATCCCAAAAGCTCATTTCCAATGAGAGTCCATTATGCTATTGTTCATTATAGCTGCAATGTCATTCCAGCAGAGAGTAAGAGCCTGTTTGTTTTCAATTTACATTTTTTTCTCAAAATTTTGTAAAGGATATAGTGAAAATAGGAAATGAAAACAGAAAACACTAAAAATGAAAATGGTAACCAAACAGGTTCTAGGATTTTCACATTCATCAACAGCCAACAAACTAGTTAGGCATCAATCATAATCGCAGGATTAGTTATTTAATTTTCACTTGTACATTTCTCAGTCACTATATCTCAATTTTGCCAAAGGCTGTACTTTATACATTTTAAATCCAAATGCATGAAGATGTGAACGGCTTCTATAATTTGCCTCGGTTGTTTTAAGTTGTTAGAAATAATATATTGTGCCATACACTGTCTACATTTTTTGTTTTGGTGTAGTTTCCAGTTCCACAACGAATTATATGAACTTGGTGCTTTTTGTTTGCTATGTTACAGTTTGAAGATGATGACGGAAGGTGTCACATGGAACTCAGATATTCATTCGAGATTAAAAAGAGCAGCTAGTTCGGTTCTTGACACATATTCTTGTCATTCATTGCGGTCCCCACCCTCCCTCCCCTCTTCTATTTTTTTTCCCCAAAAAAAGAATTACCCCTATTCCCTCTCTAAATTCTTTGTTATGATTTTGAAACTCGTTTGTTTAATGATGCTATTTAGTGAACAAAGCTCTCTCAAGTGTTGGGAGTTGTAATATTTGTTTTTTATTCTGCTTTCTTTCTAATCATACCAAATGGGCACTTTGGTAATTTAATAATGAGAAATGTTATTTATACCTAATATTTATAAGATATTGTGTTAACATTCTTAAACTATTGAATGAGATATGAAACATTATTAACA
Organism: Dalbergia oliveri; assembly: GCA_030441495.1. Classification (NCBI taxonomy): domain Eukaryota; kingdom Viridiplantae; phylum Streptophyta; class Magnoliopsida; order Fabales; family Fabaceae; genus Dalbergia; species Dalbergia oliveri. The sequence goes on along the minus strand of JAMLFY010000013.1, from coordinate 18,298,358 downwards.
CTTAATAATGGATGGAAATATGTTGGGAAAATCTCTCACAAATATAATGTATAAATAACTTCTTAAAGAAAATTAATGTATATGATTTGTGTGTTTGTTTTTTGTATTATTGAAAAGTAGTTGCATATCCATCAATATAGCATGATTTAGGTCCTACTATGTGACATTAAGATAAACGCAAGGCTTCAAAGTTGGTATGAAAAGGAAGCCTCACCGTGACAAGTTTGCCTACGGTTGGAACACACAACGTGCATCGTAATGGGTGAAAAGCACTTGTCAGCTTCCTAATCAAAGTAGAATGGTGTGCATTAATCCAAAGAAAAAGGAATTATTATAGGAATTTGTTAATGTGCATAGAAAGATGTGCATTTAAAAAAATTTTAAACATTATTTATGATTCATTTTAAGGATTTAGTTTTAATGCATATTTAGTTTTATATAGTTTTTTAATTTTAACTATATTCACTTCTCCAACCAAAAAAAAAAATCCGTTCCTTTGATCCAAAAAAATAAATTGTTTCAAGACACAAAGAAAAATAAATAAATTTGTTTAATATTTGAAATGATATTATGCATTTAATATTTAATATGAATGTACATCACTCTGCGCTAGTAGATCGGTGGATATTGTGCCTGATGGCTAAGTAACAGGTTTCAGATTCAACTCTAATCCCTTTAATTTTACATTATTAAACCAAAACACAAAAAAAAAAAGAAAAAAAATGGAAGAGTGATAGTTTATTTTAACCTCAGATACAGCTACCCTGTTTTGAGTTATCCTTCTAGCTACATTGTCCCCACTAAAAACATGCTTGGAAGTGTGACACCTTTTGCCTTTGCTTGGAAGTAGGGTGGGAGGTAAAGCTATGCCCGCAAGGTATCGGAACGCTAGGGCCTAAGTCTATATTACCTATGATAAGCTTTATTTTTAGTATGGTCTACTTGATTGGAGAGGTTAAGGTTTAAGCTGTTATGAACGTGTTAAAAATTAACTCAAACAAATAAAAAATTCTGCTACAATCTACATAATAGGCCTTAAGGCTGAGTTAAATATTACATAACTAAATAAAACATAATCGTCAAACAAACCTAATAAACCAATAAAAAATCAAATCTTTTTGAGGTTGGCTTTAATCTGTTGGTGTAATTGGTGTGACTCCTTGTCCACGGCTTTCAATAGGTCAGGGAGATGCGTACCAGATGACATTGTCTCATTACTATCAAATGCAGAAGCCATTAAATAAACCTGTCATATAGTAGATTAAACAAATATGTAATTTAAAGCTACCACACCAATCGCTTTTTGTTGTTGGTTCCTTGACTTACTGTATTGTGTGCGCATCATCACTGTACTCTTCTTCTCTACTCTCTCTCGGCTTTCTACTTTGATTTTCCAAACTCAACAGCCTTCCTCACGCTAACCTTCACTCTCATGGCTCGGCAACCTTCCGTCTTTCCTTCCTCTTCTTATTCCTCTTCCTTTAGCTATGAATGGCCTTACCATGTGTTTCTCAGCTTTAGAGGCAGTGATACTCGCCATGGTTTCACTGGCAATCTCTACAAAGCTTTGAGTGACAAAGGATTCCACACCTTCTTTGATGATCAGGAGCTTCAGGGAGGGGAGGAAATCACTCCAGCACTTGTCAAGGCCATTCAAGATTCCAGGATTGCTATTGTTGTGTTCTCTGTCAACTATGCATCTTCCTCCTTTTGCTTACATGAACTTGCCACGATCATGGATTGCGTTAAGGGGAAGGGCCAGTCGGCTTTGCCGATATTTTATGACGTGGATCCATGCCACGTGCGACATCAGAGAGGTAGTTACGGAGAAGCAATGAAGAAGCAATGAATACACAAGGAGAAGGTGCAGAAATGGAGAGAAGCTCTACATCATGCAGCTAATTTGTCCGCGAGGATTTTAAACTTGGGTAAGTTTTATCTTTAGAGATTAATTTTAATATATTGTTATTGTAAATATTTTATACCGTCGATTAATTAATTACATATAATTGTCTTAGAGAGTTTAATAACCATGATCGTTATGATTCTTTAAAATAATAGTCGTTTAATTAGATCAATATAGGATGATAATAAAAAATAATTTGTTGATTATTATAAAAAATAAATAATAATTTATTTAAATACATCTTATAGAAAATTGAGTATATAAACTTATTTTAAAAATAAGTTAATAGTTAAATAATTAAATAAATGAACAAAATATAGATGAGTATGGATATGAAATAAATCATTCTATTTTATATCTTCTTTAAATATTATGTTCATAAGATTGAGAAATCTCAATAGACATCTTTAACTATTAATAAAAAGCTTATTTTATGAAAATTTTGCATATTTCAATAGTTAAAATTGATGAATAATGAAATAGAATAAGTAGATATATTTACAATATCATATACTATTAATAGGGATAACAATTAGTATCCATAAGAGAGGATACATGCCTCCCTATCTTATTTCGTTTAGAATTTTGCTTTCTATCCCCATCATCTTTGTCATAGGTCATATTCCTTATTTCCTATATGGATTTGAATCCATATAAGGTATTTGCAAGTTTATTAAAGTAATTTCAAAAAGAGAAAAATTTGTAAAGTATTTTGATATTCAAAACATAAACATGCATAATACTACTAATCCAACATAATCCAAATTTAAAATGAAAATACATACACAATACAAATTCATTAAAAATAATTAAAACCAAAAAATAATATGTGCTAAGATTTTCTTTTGTGTGTGTGTGTGTATATAAGTGGATATTTAAGTAATTTATATAAATAAAGAATTGAAGGTCTCTATGGGATAAGGACCTCATTCCTTGTCAACAAATGGTGAATCCGTCCGTCCTATGAAGACTAAATGTGTCTTCATTCTCATTTTTTAGGTAATCCAGCAAGTACCGCTTTGACGTTTTTAATCATCCCTAGCTATTTAATATTTTTAGTAAATTAAAATATTTAATTTAAAAATATAAAAATATACTTTCTAATTAATAAAAATAATGAATAAATTTAATTTATATGATTTTAATTATGCTTAATTTCCTTCTAAATCATTTTAGTAAATATTCTCCAAATGAATATTTTTATGGTTCCTCCATAACCGTATATAAAATAAAAAATCTCATTTCTTAGTAGTTGTTCCATTATATTATCATAAATTATCCTTTGAACTTCATTCATTGAAGATAAATACCTTTAAGATCATTAGACAATTGCTCTCTCATTTTCTAGCTTTTCAACTAAGAGATGACTTTGAAATTAATTAAGTGGAGAATCATTTGGGTATGACATGGACTTAAACTCTTTTAAATACATTTTATTTGAATTAAGTAACATTTTAATTTCAATTAAAGATAAATTCTTTAACTATAAACTTAGGATATAAAGATATACGAAAAAATAATTTTTTTTATGACAATATAAAAATCTTAACTTATTCTAAAAAAAATGCAATATTTGTCTTTAAAATTTAGAAATATAATATTAAAATCATTAATAAAAAATTTAAATTACAATTTAAAGTATATCTTAATTCCTTAATATTCTTCTTCGGTCATATAAGATTTCATCTTCTAAAGTTTCTAAACATGCTCCGATACAAATAGTGACATGCCCATTGTGTTTGTCACTAATAATGTAACAAAAAGTTTTCTCAATTGATTTTTAGATGCTAACTCAATAATTTCCTTTATACATTCAATAAATTCATTGTTTAAGAAATGTATGAGAAAATTTTGATAAATTATATTCATATATTAAGCTTTCAAATTGAAAAAAAAATAGTTTTCAATAACCTTAACACTTGGATTATCATTTTTTTAGGATAATTTGAAAATATTTATAATCGTGTTACCTTGATACTGAAGGCTTAATTTTATATTAAATAAGGAAATTGTAATTTTATAAACGGTTTGGCCCCTCTCATTTTGAATTTGAGGCCTATATAACTTTATTAAAATATGTATTTGACTTTTATAAATATTAAAAATTTAGTTTTCATCTTTATAAATATTTTTAAAATTCTCTTTTAATTTTTATAAATGTCATTATGTAAAAGTGATAACTAAATGTGAGATCATAAATATAATACTAAAAAAAGACTAAAATAAAAAAAAGCTAAAACAAAAATAACCAATAAAGATGATAAAAGAGTTATAAGATAAAATTGATAAACAATCATAGTGAATGCTCTTATTATATAATGAATGATTTACCTCATTTTAGTAAATCAAGGCTAAAATTTTAGTTTATAACAAATATTATAAATTAACGTATATATTGATTTAAATATAATGGATTATATTTATTGTATACTAAATCTTGAAATAATATATAAAATCTATTATATATTGAATCTTGAAATTAAAAAAAAATAGTGTATAAAATGATTACATTCGATATCAATCTTTATTATAAAAAAAAAGCTATGGCATTGATTTATCTTCTTGATTTTAGTAAATTAAAAATAAATCAATATTATTGATAAGATATCATTACATGTGTGTCTATATATATATATATATGTTATCTAGGTACAAACAATATATAGTAATTAATCAATATTATATATTAATTAATTAATTAATTAATTGATAATTAGGAATATCTAAGTAAAGTAACATAACTTATCTTATTTAAAATATTTTCAAACACTTATATTTTAAAATATAAAATATATAATTCAAAATTACTTTTGATTACTTATTTATTTTATTTATAACTAATTATTTTAAAAAAACTCTAGTATATAAGGTTATCAAAATAATGTACAGCATTTTTTGCCATATAGATTTCAACATAAATTGCCCAGACAATAAAAATGACTATTATGAATATTGGAATTGTATAAATCAACGATAGTAAACTAATAAATTAATATTGTAGATATGATTAGCATATATATATATATATATATATATATATATATATATATATTGATATGTTAACTGATTTAGACATGTTTTGATTTGATTTAATAAATCACAATAAATTGAATTATTGGAATTTTCAATTTCTATTAAATTTTATACGTTCAATATAAAATTATCTGATTTAAAACTTAAATGGGAAGAAAATAAAATTAATTTATATTTTGAATTTTAAATTTTAAATACCAACTTGTCAATTTTAAACATAATAATCGATTTTCAAATCAATTCAAATCTCGATTTCTAAAATTAATTCCAAGTATATGAAAGTTCAAATCTTCATTACTTCAATTTTCCATTATTAATAGACCCAAGAATACCATTAATTACTAAATTTTCAATTTCCAACTTTAGTGGACAAAAATATATAAACTCGCTAAAAGACTTTTAATTTATATATTAAAAATATCATTTAAATCCAATTTGAAACTTATCCATTTCAAATTAAGAAATTAATTCATATAATAAACGCATTTAATTTCTTTTATGTTCCATTTTAATTTTTTATTTTAAATAAACACATTTAATATGGAATTAACGTGGTTGTAACGTGAATCACCAATCAATGATGAAAATCATTTAACAAAATTGCATGCTTCTTGGACTATTTTTATTATTATAGGCGATAAAATTAAAATAAAAGCCCCTTCATAATTTAAGTAATCATATGTAATGGAAATTGTAACTGCTCCTATAATGTTCGCTTTCTCCCTCATTTGCTACAATAACATAGGAATATCATAAACCCATTGCAATTGACTTCCTAATGACTAATACAGATTTTTCTCCTTATTAATTCTTGTAAAATAAGTGGTGACTCATCCATTTGTTCAATCACAAAACCTAGTTTTGAAAATCCTCTTATTTTCTGCAATCATTTTCTCTTTGAGTGCCCATGGATCATTACTTCCATCTAAGACTAAAAATCTCCTACATATCATTGCCAAAATCTAAGATATGAAAATCTTACAAATATACATATCCTATATAACACAAAAAAAAATGTAATTATTGAAAAACGAAATATCTAACATGGAAATAAACTTAGGAATTTTTAGGATCTTGTAGAGATTGAAAGTTGCATTGCATAAAAATAACACCAACATGAGTTGAAAAATACCTTGATTCACTTATGCTTTCTTAGGCTTAAAAATTGATAATAATGACTCAATACATAAAATAAATAATTTACGTATACAAATAAATTATAAACGAAATAAAAGTAAGCAAAGAATCAATTTTCAACCAAAAGGCCATATGAATAGGAGCAATTGATAAGCTACCACGGTGAAAAGTTCTAAACATAACAAATATAGAGATCAAATACAAAATTTAATTAAACAAATAAAAGTAGGAATAGAACCAAAAGAGATAAATAAAAATGATAAATTAACAACACAAAATCTCTAAGCAAATAATGCTATAACCTACTTCAAACATAGAAGGCAATCTAAAAAAAAAAAAGAAGGAATGATAAAAAAAAGGCTATATATAAAAAAAAATGCATAACAAAGGAAAAATTGATGACAAAGAAAAAAATGGAAACAATTAGAAATAAAATTAAAATGAAAATAATTAGAATTTACCATAAAAAAATCTGACCAAGAAAAATAAAATGAAAATAATAAAAAAGAACATGATAAAGTTAAGAATAGATTACAAACTCATAAAATTAAAATCAGTGAATAATAAAAATTTATCACACGTAACAATAAAAGATTTTGCATTTTATAGTTGAAATTTACAGATTTACATATCAATATATTAATATCATAGAAGAAGTGGAGAACAGATAAATAACAAAGAAAATAAAAATGCAATAGGACATTAGAAGGAAGATGAAGACAACGCATAAGATACCTTTGTTGTAAGTTGAAATCTTTGTAATAACATTGGACTAAAACAATATAAACATAAAACAAGAAATAGTCAAACAATCACTGAGGTTGCAAACAAAGAAAAGCAAGAAGGAAGAATTCAGCAAGATGAAACATACCGATAGAGCAACAGATATGTGAAAAACCTCTAATGAGATACATTGCATATATATTACTTTAAAATGATGGAGACAACTTTAAAAGTGATTTTGGGAATGTGAATAATGGACGGTCCTAATATTAAATACTAATGATTGTCAATGATATTATAATAATATGTAATAATTATAGTTTTATTTTTTCAAAAAAATAATTAATGATTATCTACTTAAAAATTGTGGGCCCTAAACCATTTTCATTGTGACATTTAGAAAACTTTCCCTCATAGGAGTTTAAAATATTAGTATTATATATTATTATTGTAAGGATCAAGTGTTTTAACGATGTGACAATATATGATTGAATGATTGTGTAAAATTTTTTTACATTGGTATAAGACATTAAAATTAATTCTTTTATCTTATATTTTGTTTCTCTATTTTTTTTTTTGAAACATTTTATGTTAAAACTTCAAAAGGAAGAAAGTGCTTGTTCATCTTGAACAATTCATTTTGTTCTATATCAAATAGCTTGACTTAATAAAATTCTCAACACATGGGACCTGATGCATCGTTTGATTAGTATGACTTGACGATGACTTTTTTTATTGGACAGGAATGAATATGAATATGTTTTTATTGAGAAGATAGTTAAAGTGATCTCCAACAAGATTAGTCGTGTTCCTTTACATATTGCGGATTACCCAGTTGGACTAGAGTCTCGATTGCTAGAAGTAAACTCACTTCTAAATGATGGATTTGATTGTGGAGTCCACATGGTAGGAATTTATGGAATTGGTGGGATAGGTAAAACAACACTTACTCAAGCAGTTTATAATTTCATTGCTGATCAATTTGAAGGTTTATGTTTTCTTGAAAATGTGAGAGAAAAATCAATTAAACTTGGATTGGTACATCTCCAAGAGACACTTCTTTCTGAAATGCTTGGAGATAAAAATATTAGGTTTGGAAGTGTTTATCAAGGAATTCCAATTATAAAGCAAAAGCTTCATCGAAAAAAGGTTCTTTTGGTTCTTGATGATGTTGACAAGTTTGAGCAATTGCGGGCAACTGTTGGTGGGCTGATTGGTTAGGTTAAAGATAAGAGTGATCATAACAACACGGGACAAACATTTGCTAGCAAGTCATGGGGTTGAGAGACAGAATGAAGTTAATGGTTTAAGTAAGAAAGAAGCACTTGTGTTGCTTGGTTGGAATGCTTTTAAATATGAATATATTGATCCAAGTTATATGGACATTTTAAAGCATGCAGCTACTTATGCTTGTGGACTTCCATTGGCTTTTGAAGTAATAGGCTCCAACTTATTTGGCAAAAGCATAGAAGAATGGATATCAGCATTAGATCAATATGAAAGAATTCCTAACAAAGAGATCCAAAATATACTTAAAATAAGCTTTGATGCTTTGGAGGAATGTCAATAGAAAATCTTTTTTGACATTGCTTGTTGATTCAATGGATATAATTAGGTAGAGGTTCAAGATATACTTCATGCTTGTCATGATGTTTCTCTAAATATGGCATTAGTGTATTGGTTCAAAAATCTCTCTTAATGTCTAACAAGTATGGCTATTTGACAATACATGACTTGATTCGAAACATGGGCAAAGAAATTATTCATCAAGAGTCATCCAAACATCCTAGTAATCGTAGTCGATTATAGATTCCTAAGGATGTAGTTCAAGTTTTTGAAGAGAATACAGTTCGTATATGACTAATATGGGAAATTTAATTTTTTGTTAATTTTTTAATCTTGATTGATTTTTTAGACCATTTTTATATTCATGACATTTTTTTTCCTTGTGCTTCCAATCTTTTTGTTGGTAGTTTGAGTTCCTTTCTCACTTGCTTTATTTATCCTTTTTTTAAGGGAGTAGTTAGAATTTAACACTCTGTACATGTATTGTGGTTGACTCATGAAATTGAAATTATGATTCTGGATGCTCCCAAACTTGAAAAAATAGTTGTAGAATGGAATGGAGAGACCTTCAAGAAAATGAGGAACCTTGAAATTTTGATAATAAGAAACACTCATTTATCCCAAGGTGCCAAATATCTCCATAGTAGTTTAAGTGTATTGGAATGGTGGAATTATCCTTCAAATTCATTACCACCTGATTTTTATCCAAAGAAGCTTGCCATATTCAAGTTACATGGGAGAAGTTTAATGTCAGTCGGGTTTATTGAGAAGCGAAAGGTAAGTATTGAGTTATTTTCCCTTATCTTATATATATTGATGAATTCATTTTACATTATTCATCTAATATGTATTTCTTCTTTTCCATTTTTTTCTTTGCAGTTCATAAACTTGAAAGTTCTTAAGCTTAACAAGTCTAATATAGAATATATACCTGATGTATCTGGTATCCCAAATTTAGGAACACTATCATTTCGAGACTGTAAGAATTTAATTAAAGTTCACGAATCAGTTGGATTCTTTTATAAACTTTCTCAGTTGGGTGTTTCAGGTTGTAGTAAGCTTAGGAGTTTTCTTGCCCTCATGTTGCCCTGTCTTGCAGAATTGGATTTTTCTGGGTGCTCAAACCTTGAGAACTTTCCAGAAATTTTAGGACATATGGAGGGTTTAGCATACATTTATTTATACGGTACTTCAATTAAGGAATTGGCATATTCTTTTACAAATTTAGGAACCTTGAATCTTTGAAAATTGGCGACGTAGATGGACCGCTTCAATTTTCTATTAGCATTTCCATGTTGCATGACTTGAATGTCCAGGGATGTGGAGAGCTACAATTTCTTATACAAGATGAAACTGAAGGAAAGGGAGCTCAATGGTTTTTTCAAATGCAAAAACTCTTTACGTTGGAGGCTGTAATATGCCTGATGAATCTGTTGCAATGTTTCTTGCTTTGTTTCGCAACGTGATGGATTTAGACCTATCCAACATTAATTTCACCATTCTTCCTGAAAGCATCAAAGAACTATGCAGGTTGACAAGACTGACTTTGGATGATTGCAAGAAACTTGAAGTAATTAGAGGGATTCCACCGAACATAAAAAGTTTCTCTACGGCAAACTGCTTGTCCCTGACTTCCTCGAGTAGAAGCATGTTTCTTAATGAGGTTCTTGCTTTCACATGCATTTGATTTGATAATTCAAAATTGATATTCATGTTGATTCAAACTCTACAAATATATGTTGTTGAATTTATGAATTATATTTGCCTAATAAACAGGAATTGCACAATGGTGGATACAAGAAGTTTCATTTGCCGGGAAGTAGTATTCCAAAATGGTTTGAGCACCACAGTGGATCAAATTCATTTTCTTTCTGGATTCGTAACAAGCTCCCTTCAATCTCTTACCGTGTTGTTACTGGACCTCTGGTCGATAATCACGACTCTTTCATTTGCGTCAATTTAATCGTCAATGGAAATGAAGTAGATATGGGTTATTTTTCATATCATTTCAAAGATAAAGTTGGGATCGCTCGAAAAGGGGATCATATAACTATTTTTTATGGGAAAAGGATATTATTCAAACATGCGGAGGGCGAGAGGATCTCAAAAAATGAATGGAATCATGTGGCGTGTAGAGCTAACTATTCAGAAAGATTGCAGCCATTTATAAAAAAAATTGGAATCCATGTACTCAAACATGAAAGTAATATGGAGGATATTCGTTTCACTGATCCATTGTTGGAAAAAAAAGGCGAACATGGGAGATTTTCATGGAAATATGGAGCAACAAAAGAATTTGGCTTCATTGGCTTTATTGGAAGCCCCACAGGAAAAGTGGCTTTCATTGCATCTTCCTCCAACGATGAATTGGTTGAATGATAATGTGAATGGGGATTTAAACTCAATCACATTAATGTAAACAAGTAGCTTCACCAGTGTCCAAGGTCACTTACATTTACTTACAGAGATTGAATATTGTCACTCTTAAATATCTATTACCACTTTCACTTACAATGATTTTAAGTTTATTTCTCTAGAATGCCCTTATTCTTATATTTAATAAAATGATAGAATAGATATTGATTGATCTTATCATTGTTATTAATTCAATTAAAAATAATTTAATTATTTAAGTTATTTAACATTTACTCATAAAAAATTGATATTTTTCTAAATAACGTAATTTACAAATCTTTCTACTTTATGATAACAAATAATAATCTAATAAAGTTCAAATAAAGTTCAACTGCATAAATAGGATTGAACAAAATTAAAAGTCTATGCGAAATACTTGAAAATATATGTATATTTTCCATTGTTATGATCATGTAACATAAAATATATGAAATTATTTCAAAGGGCCGTCTTTTTTTTCAGCATATGATAATTACTTTTTGGTTAATATTTTTCAAAGAAATAGTCATTACTATAATATTTAGATTATTATTTATCAAAATACTTAAAGAAAATACTCAGTGTTTAGAACTAAACAATTATATTAAAGAGATGAATTATCAGTATTTTCGTAATCCAAAAAATACTTTCAATATTCCATTAAATTTTTTTGAGAAATATTCATTTTTTATGAATAAATGTTAAATAATTTAAATAATTAATTTTTAATTGAAATAATTACAACAATAAATTAAGATAAAATTAGTATTAATAAATAATAACTAAAGTCTATTATTTTCATTAAATATGAGAAGAAGGGCATCCTAGAGGTATCAAGTAAAATTCATTGGAAGTAAGAGTGGCAATAGCACTCCCTTACTTATATTTATGATATCTTTATTTTTGTGTGTTTTGATCATTGCAATTTATTTCACTTGCCCTATAAACTTTGTCCTGTGGTTAGGGGTAGGAAACAAAAAAGAAAAACGTAATGTTAAGAACATTTTTATTTAAGTATATAATCATGAGGTTGAAGGACATGGAACTTTAAAATTTAAATTACTAAATGGAATCATATAAAATTTATTACTGATGGTGTGTTTAGTTGGGGAGTAAAAATTGTGAGTAAATTATTATAAATGAGCTATATGTATAAAATTACACATGAAACTTATCTATGAAAATTTACTTCCTTTTTTCTACCCTAAGCAAACACACCCTTAATAGAAAATTACCTTTATACGCAAATCTGTAAGTAGATATTGTCTGCTGACAATTGGTTAATTACTTACTTTGAATGAATGGTTTGCAGTTGTAGATAAATTTATATATGTCAGATATTTGAAGTTGGGAACAAATTAGATGACTGTAGTTCATTTTAGTGGCTATATGCTCATATTGTGGGTAACGGTTATTTAAAAAAAATTATATTAAATTCAAAAATTTAGAATACATTTATGAATGCTATTGAGATGCTACTGAGAGATCAGGTTTATGGATAGATGCTGCAGAGAGATTATATATGTTTTTGACGTCAGATGCAGATTCAGAGTTTTACTTTTCTGTTAACATTTAAACCAACAGTGTAATATGACAATTTTATAAATAGGGTAATTAACAAAGACCACCATTGAGATTTATGAGAATCACACCCCACCCCATAGAAAGATAGCACCGTTAGTGACTCATCCATTTTAGGCATTGTTTTTTTTTCGTTTGTCAAACAAGAGGGCAATTTTTTAATTGTTTGAAGTATCATAACCTAGGTTATCTTTTAGTATTCTGTTATGAGGAATTAGTTTTCTGTTTCAGTTCATTAAATTAGTTTCTGCTCATTCTGTTAGATGAGCTCTCACCCGTACGTGTACATAAAGCAGTCTTACACCACGGTAAGAGGAGCTGGGCGGAAAAAAACAAAAAACAAAAAAGCAGCATGATTCTAACAAGCTTTCCAAGCCAAAGCAGCTCCCTACGTTGACAACCAATTTGCAAAGCCTTGGAATGCATTCCAATGAACTTTTCAAAAAGTGACAGATTTCCATTTCTATAATCAAGACTAAATTTTTCCATCTTGTAATTTTGTTTCGTTTGCAGGCTCTTCAATTACTTTTCAGTTCTGCATTTATCTTTAGCTTGATAAGCTTATAAAATTGCTTCACCTTCTGTACTGGTAAAAAATTGTCCAAAAGTCTTCACAAATGTCTTTCATTTCTTCCTTTGATTTGAGTTGTTTTCTTGCCCTTAACAAGACATTGAGTTCTCTTCACTGAGGACAAATCAACGAGGGATTGTGATGTTGATATAACTGGTTCGAGTGAGAGAGGGGCTGGGTTGAATTTTGAAGGAGTGGGATTAGGTCATTGGAAAGGAGGATTGCAACCTCCCTTAAGTTCAAATGGATCATGGAGGTGATAGAACTTTTGACACAGAAATGTTTGGCAATTTTTTATTAGGAGTAGGAAACAGTGCATAACTATTTCCGTTTGAATAGTTGATAGGTGGAGTGATGAATTTTGTTGAGAATGGGTGGGGTGTCATTTTTATAAATCTTAAGAGTAGTCTTTGTTAATTACCCTTATAAATAAGCCTTGTCTTGTCACACTAGAATTAATACTTGGCTTATTCTTATATGTTTTACCTTCATGTTTTAGGCCAATTTCATATAACAAAAGTTTTTTTTTTCTTTTTTGGTTGATTGACTCAGATAACAAAAGTATAGTATAGTAGATAGAAAACAGAATACACTGATGAAATAAACTTTATAGACTTACGTATATTTAACCATAAGAAAAAGAGAGTCAAATTTATATAAATTACATATCTCAGCATCTTAAAAAAAAATCTAGAAAATTGGATTTTTTTTTTTTTGTTGCTAGAATTGAATTGCCAGAATCACATGATATGTAATTATTTCTTGTATGAATGGATGATTCTTGTTGAAATTAAGGGTTTTAAATGGAGAAGAAAGAAGAGAGAGAATAGAGACTTAATAATATGAAAGTATATTTGATATATTGTGTTGTGATTGTAATACAATGAGATAATCATATTTATAAGTTAAAGATAAAATCTAATATTAGTGACATAATCAACCAAAATAAATATAAACAAAAAATACATTGAAGATATTAATACATATTTCTTATTTGCAATACTCTCCCTCAAGCAAAAGCTTATTAAGCTTTAAGCTTGTTACAATTAAACCCTTAAAATATAAAAGGACTTCCAAGAAAGACTAGCAAGGCAACTCAGGGATGCTGGATACATCTGAAAAAATAACACAACAAGGCAGCTGGAATGACCATAAGCTTGAATAACATATTGGAGAATTGCATGACTAGGAAAAAGAAGAGACACACAGCTAACAATGGAGTTTCCAAACAACAATTAAGGCTGTAAATGGTTTAGCAATGAAGGTCAAAGAGACACAGTGAAGATTGGAAGATTCCCAATACATGCAATAATAGATTGCAAGAACAACATATGCAAGCCTTGGATAGTTGAAAAACTGGAGATCCAAAGAAGTTGGGATAGCATTGTGAGCACCTCAGAAGTCATAAGTGGCCATGGACATAAAACAGGGCACAAATTAAAACAGGAGTAAAATTAGAAATAAGAAAATGTGGTGTTGACAGATTGCACAGATTGATAAACCAAGGACAAATCCAGAAAGTGGACAGCAGCGCGAGCACGGGAGTGGGTGAGGCAGCTGGAGATGCTGTCGGATGCACCGCCACACGCTGCTAGATGCAGCGATGAGTGGTTGTGCGTTAGACCACGGGAGACGTGTGTGGGCGTGTGGCACGGTGTCTATGCTCGCTGTCAACAGCGGTGGGTCATGGAGGAGGAGGCGGTGCTGGCACGATGGTCGGCGGTCAGTAAAGGCGCCAAAAAAGGTACCCAGAGACAGTGGCAGGTGATGGACGATAGTTTTCTAACTCCTGGAAGTGACACAAGTACTGAGGAGATTGGAAAAGTTGCCAAAAAAGTGGCAGCAACAGAAATATAGGTGGTTTAATGGCATGTTGGAATTTTCTAGAAAACAAGAACATTGTCAAACCTAAAAAAAGAAGGGCTTGACAAGCATAGCAATAGTGGGATAGAAAAAAAGTAAAAATAGTAGGGGACACAGTACAAGTGAGTTCCAAATTAGTGGAATCTTAGCAGCACAACAATGGACACAGGTCATGGTGGATGGTACTGCTATGACACCATGTTAAAATTGAGGGTTTTAGATGATGGAGGAAGAAAAGAGAATAAATACTCAATAATATGAAAACATATTTGATATATTGTGTTATAATTATAATGCAATGAGATAATCATATTTATAAATTAAAGATAAAATCTAATCACAATGACATAATCAACCTAAATAAATATAAATCAATATAATATATTATATAAAATATTCTAAGATATAATAGAGATATTAATAGATATTTCCTTATTTCTAACAATTCTTATTACTTCAATTCATCTAATAATTCTTATAATTTCTATTGAAGATTCTGACAAATATCTTTCTGATTATACAATATCTCTTCTGAATAAAATCTTAAATTTGAAAGTGTACCCATCTGTTTTAAGTTTTGATTTTGAATTTGGCTAAATGTTAACCACATCATTCTTAAATCAATTTGCATCAAATCTCTTGTTTTAAATTCATTTCTCACGTTTCTACTAGAACGAACTTCACTAGATTGTATATATATGTTTGTGTTTGAATTTAGAAAACAGTTTTCATTCCTCATTTTTAAGAATTGGAATCAATGGTAATCACATGATTCACGCATCACATCAGGTCGCACAATTCCTGAAAAATGAGAAATGAAAGCTGTTTTTATTTGAATAAATCATGCTAATAAACCTGTCTCAAATTTGAGACAAGGATAGTTTTGTCACAAATAAGCCTTTTGTTATTTATTAGAGCTTGTGACAATATGAATTACATGATCAAGGTGGAGACTTATTCCCCTCACATCAGGTAGTGCAGGTTTGTCAAAAGACAAAGGAAAGGATGCAGTGGTATACGATTACAGCAGTGAGCAAAATTCCATGCACTCATGTGGGCAACAACTTATGGACAAGAATTGGGAATCAAATTCAATGATATTAGCGTCCACAAGTGACACCATCCGACAAGGTTTTGCTTCCTTTTTTTATTTCTTCTTCTTTCTTTGGGTGTGTGTGTTTACTATTTGATTTTTTTTCCCTCGATTTTTTACACAGCATGGAAGAGTTGTTCTACTCTTGACTATATCTGCTTTGCATTGTAGATTCATCATGTCATGATAACTTATGTACTTTAAGGCTGTTATGTTAGGGGTGTTCAAAGGGCTTGGTCTGCTAGTCTTAACCGAAGCTTAGTGGGTTAAATTTAGATTCATAGATTTAACCTGGTGCCTTTTCAAGAGGTTCGGGTCATGTTTAATCAACAAACCCGAAGTAAAATTTCTTTTATAGTTATATATTTTTTATAATAGTAAGTGATAAATTATAAGAATTTATGTTTAAATTAATATTTTGGATAACTTGATATTATTTTTATAGTTAGATGGTTTGTTTTGAAATATGTATCTCAAAATATCTTTTGAAGTTTGTTTCTTACTTGTAAAATTTTATAACTTTACTATATATAATGTCAAAATCTTCAAGGTTGTTTAAAAGCTGAATTAACCAAGTTTGACTTGGTCATTTAATTATTATAAGATCGGGTTAAAGTTTAAAAAATAACTAATCTAAAAATTCAGGTTAATTTGGTCCAACCCGTGCTTGTACACTCCTATATTATGTCATACCCCTTCAGAAGTGGATTCTGATTCGGATTCAATAATGTCATTCTTGGTAAGTGATACTGATAGTGATGGAGGTGAACAATCTGGTGTGGCATCTATTTCTCCTTAT
Organism: Dalbergia oliveri; assembly: GCA_030441495.1. Taxonomy (NCBI): domain Eukaryota; kingdom Viridiplantae; phylum Streptophyta; class Magnoliopsida; order Fabales; family Fabaceae; genus Dalbergia; species Dalbergia oliveri. Next base: position 18,281,692 of record JAMLFY010000013.1, on the reverse strand, counting down.
GTTAGTATTAACTTGGTAATTTTATAAAACGATATGATGCTAATAAGAGATCAAGTTTTTAAGTGTATGAAGGGGAGTTTGTTTCAAGATTTCAAATTAGTTTCACATACATGAATTAATGAATTATGTTATTGGGAGTGTTATATCCAGGAATCTCATTTTTATGTTTTTATAAAAAAAATATTTACCATTAAAAATTCTTGGAATTATTTATTGAGATTTATAAAATAAATTTTAAATTTGTTTGTTTAATAATACATATTTATGGGAGTATTATTCAAAGATACTAGTACTCATCCACCAGAAAAAGATGCTAATGCTCTTTCAAAAAAAAAATATTCCAAAGCTATCTCTTCAGAAGCTATCTTCTCTGTTTTTTCCTTACTTTATTTATGGGGGTTTGTGATATATATTATCAATCATGAGACATCCATGATCAACGTTTAGCTGGAATCCCTGCAGGAAGTGACCATGATTCATGGATGCACAACAAGGAGTTCTTTATCTGCGTCCATGCTGGGAAGAAGCTTTGGACTGTAAGAACTGGGAATTAAATTTAAAGCAATTAGCATCCACAAGTGACAACATCAGAGATCAAGGTTTCCTTCTTTACTATTTCTTCCTTCTTGTGTGTATCTGTGTCTCATCGTTAATTAATTTCTCCTCCTTTTACTCAGCTGCAGTTATTTTACCCTTATGGCAAAATAACCATGACAAAAGGATGTCTTATTTTAACAAAAAATGAGTGTTTTATTAAGACACATATTTATTATCACATCTAATGATTGATAAAATGAATGTATTAATGAGATGCTCATTCTTAAAGTGTTAAAATAATATTTGTGATGACAAAAAATACTTACATGGTCATAGAACATAAGATGAGTTATGTTTTTAATAATATAGTGACAATTCACATAAAAATATGCATCTTACCACTAAATGAAAATGAAAGGTCAATTTATCATTAAATACATTACAAGAAAAATGATTATTTTTAATAATTAAAATATTGAAAACATTAATAAAAGTATTGTTAAGAAAAGTAATTTTGATATGAAAGGATTGTGGAAAATCCTTATAAATTATTTTTGACAATGTCATCGCAGATGTCACAAAGCCTATTCACAGAGGCAACCACCTAATACAGAAGTATGTCAAAATTAGGATGAAGTACGTCCAACAAGAATTGTTTATATTTCGTTATTAGTGTGGGCTAAATGGAGGGACATAAACACAACTCAAATGGCATCCATTTCCATAACCTAAACAAATGAAGACTTTTCTCCTTAACCAAGGGATTCAACAAGTATCCCACCACGAACCAACCAGGCATTTCATTGACAAGAATGAGAAATACGGACTAATCTACCAAAATCACACCACAACTTAGCTACCTAGAGTTTGGCAATGACTAGGTATACAACACTAGCCAAATGTAGTGCCTAAGGCTATGCATGTGTATTAAGTATGAGAATGGATCCCCTCATGTGAATTGTTTTTATTGTGCAATATTTTACTATAATTAAAAAAAGGGATAGAGATGGCACACATGATAAAAAAGAATTAATGATAATAGATTACATAATTAGATTATATGAAAATGTATATTTCGTTAAAACATAGAAGAAATTATTTACTTTAGGGTATATTTGGTTAAGGGGTAAAAAAGAAGGATAAATTTTCATAGATGAATTCCGTATATAATTTTATATATAAAATTTATTCATGAAAAATCCCCAATTACCTTCTCAACCAAACAAACTCTTAGTCTTAGAAGGAAAGCTAGTGATAGAGAATTGCCTACCTTTGTCTGTAGTAAAGAAATTCAATGCTTTTATATATATGTATTTGTGATAAAATATATGAACAGGCAAAGTTATACATAATATGGTTGTAAACGATTTTGACTTGATAAGTTTAAATATCTTAGTCACTTATTCAACATCATAATCTCATTTCCAGCAGGCGGCGGAGAACCATCAAGAAACAGAAAAAGAAGTGCATTAATGTTGGATTTGAACAATGAACCCATAAGTGAAATTGATTCGGATTCAGATTCAGTAATGGCAAGATTGGCTAGTGATACTAATAGGGAAGGAGGTAAACAACCTGGTACCACTTATTTCTCTACATGATATGATTAACTTCATAATTTTATGACGAATATTATTTAATAGATATAAATCTAATGCCTCATATTTATATATGCTTATGACAAAGTTGGTGTGACATTCTATCTGAATAATTCAATGAACTCACTCTTATCTTATTATGTGTATAACAAAATGTGAGAAGTTATAAACAAGAATTTCTTATATTTTGGAGATATATGTAGTTGTCAAAAGAAATTTGTTTTACTGAGAGATGCACGTACATTCGTATTTAGTCTGATTTTTTAATCAAAAATAAACTAATGAGGTCAATTAAAACAATAATTGCACTTTAATTAATTGAATTATATGGAATTGGCATGAGTGTTCTTGACAAGTCATTATGATTGGATTGGTGATGAAAATTCTTTCATAGTATGTATGAGATTATAAGTTCTTATTATATTTAAAATTTTTATTATATATATATATATATAACACAAGTCCTTGACATATAAAACTATGATAGCCAATTTATAAAAATTAGATTCCAGTAAGTATTGGGGCTCAAGTAAAAAAGAGTGAATAAAGTATCGTTTTAATGAAAATTGAACTTAAGTACCAGCTCAATTGAGTAATTCACTATCTAGGAAAATTGTAAATAAAATATATTAATGCTTTAACTCAAATTAAAAAGAAACTAGAAACCTAAAATTAAATTATAAAGAAATATAGATGAAAGACTGGTCTTAGGGTTGATTTTATCAAAGTTCCCTAAATTGCAGTACCCAATTATTAAAATCTTTTCCTAATAATTTTATTCTTGGTCGAATTACTTATCACTAATAGTTATAGTGTGATCTCTCAATATTATCACCCTCTTATGATAAACCATACAGTCAACTTTCGTATTATTTTAAATTTATCTTAAGGATAAAGAATAAGAATTCATAAAATCGTAGAGATAAACACTTTTATCTCTAGCTTTTTAACCTATGTTAAATTTAGTTTGACTTATTTCATAAAGTGAAATATCTTTTGACAACATAAAGCCATACATAAAAAATGATGTAAGTCAGTTTGCTAAAAATCTATCTCTCTAACACCTCTAGGCCTTTAGAAAAAGGCATAGATGAATAGAGAACTCTAAAACTCAAAAATGAGAAGTGTAAAAGTTGTCTTGAAGAAACTAAAAACTACTTATTTATATCCTTGAAAGTGAAATTGAAAAAGATAATTAAAAATAAAATAAAGACTCTAATAATTCCCTTCTATTCTTTCAAATAAGCTTAAACCTTAGCCAAATCTCCAATAATCTTTCCTCAAATCATGCTGAAATCTTTTCTAGTTATCTTTTCAATCTCCAACTGCAAATCAAATCAAATTAATGAGGATATTTTGCTAAAAAAAAAAAGTCTTCAATAAATCATAACTCACCAAACAAATCAACTAAAGTAATTTAAATTTATTTCTGAAATAATTACTCAATAATAGCTCAATTTAAATGTGATTGGAATCAAATAACATGGATAAATTAAGATATTTTTTCAAGTTATCACAACTTCACACCTGAATTTTTGTTTGTCCCCAAGTAAAATAAGAGAAATAATATCCAAGAACATTCAATCTCACAACTATCAATTACCAAACAAGAATTTCCAATTTAGGTACATGGAAAGCAGTGGTACATAGTTGTCATCCTTAACACCAAAGAGCTTGTCAAAGTAAACAATTTTCAAATCTTAATGAATCACTTGTAATCTCCAATCAATTTAATCAAAAGCAAGGAGGTTCAAAACAATTTCCCAAGTGGAATTTCACATTAATTACCAATTTAGCACACAAAATAAAATGAATTAGTCAATGGGGTCTGAATAATTTGCATAACACAATTGTGGCACACCTCAATTCCAATTTTGTTTTTGGGGGATTGACTTAACTCTTAATACTTTGTCCCAAGGTAACTCCTTAAGATAAGTATTCAATTAATGACTCCCAGTCCAGTTGGCCCAAGACATTAGGTGATAAAACACCTCTAATTTAATTACCCAAGTCACCCACTGACATGGATACATCACAAGCATATATCCATGATTAAAAATTTTGCAATTTAAGCAATGCCTGGACATTGATACTTAGAGCCCTAATTTTGTTTTGAGTGCCTTCCACATTAATCAACCTCACACCTATTTTATTTGTTCATTTTTTTTTATTTTGCAGAAATTCATTCCACCACATGACTAAGTTCAAAAAACACAATTTTTTCTTTTCAGAAAATCGCAATTCTCAATTGAATGAGCCAAGAACTTACGGATGCTTAAAAAGATTTCAGCAACAATTTCATCATCAAGACAAAAATTAAAAAAAAACCTTCAAGCAAGTTTAAAATATTCTGACAACTATTAACACTGCAATCAAACTTTAGATTTCATCAACTACCATTTATTTTTCCAAGTACATAATTCAAGAGCTATTCAATATATTCCCAATCAAAAGCTAAAAAATTAAAACCCAAAAAGATAAGATAAAAGAAAAGCAGAGTACTCCCCTGATTCTGTGTGAACTCAATTTCATATAATTGCCCATTGTGAATCTTCAAATTGCACTTCAAGACTTGCACCTAGGAAAGCACCTGTTGACATGACAAAAATATGAAGAAAAAAAAACTAAATTTAGCAAGACAAAAAAATAATAAAAAAAATAAAAATATATAATAAAAAAAAACTTCTTCTTCGGCGCTTTCTTCGGCTCTTCATTCAATTTTTTTTATCCTGTGTCGTAGCATCTAACAGTGTGTCACAGCACTTATGCACATCAGCGCAGTGACGTGCTTCTTTCATTACGCTATGCTGCCGCAAATTTAATGCTGAGACGCTAACGTTGCTCCACTCGCTTTCCTGGATGCTGCGCCACTGCGCAAGCTCATGAACCACCATTTTCTTCATCACAAGTACTTAAAAAATAGAAATGCACTAACACAAGAAAATATAACAAAAATTAATTAAACCCAAAACTACGGACAATAAAGAAAAATTAAATAACAAATTGATTAAAATAAAATAAAACTTGGGTTGCCTCCCAAGAAGCATATGATTATAGTCCTAGCTAGACTATGTCCTTACATCCTATGTTAAAATCACAAACGGTTTAACCGATTCTGAGTTTGTGCATTAACTTCCTCTTTTTGGACTGCTATTTCTTCTTAAATATTGCACAGTAAGGTATGTGCTCATGCACTCCACCAATTGAAATTTTTAATAGCCAAGAAAGCTGTTAATTATTCTTTTGCCTTCTCAGGGCATGAGATTTTTTAATTATATTTGCACTTCCCATTTCTTGTCTATTGTCTTCTTCTCACTTGGCTTTTCAAATCCTCTATCACAATGAATTTTTTCAAGCTCTATTTCTTGCTCATCTTTCTCGTTCCTATCTTCAACTCCCTCATCTTAACTATTTCACTTTCAGCTTGTTCCTATAGTCCTTCATCCATCAAAGTGATTTTACCATATTGCTCACTTGGAACAAAAATAGTGTCACCTGACAGAGAATCCTGTGACTTCTCTAAAATTGCCACTGCTCTCTCAATTGAACAATATGCAACTCTAAGTTTTGAATGCTTCTAGCAGTTGTAACATTCTGTTGAGCAAGCTTTTCTATGGCTATTTCTCAATCAGCCTTCTTTTCTTTTGGAGGACATTCTCATATGATCCCATATTACCCCAATTAATTCAAGATAATCTGGTTTCTTCTGTGAAGGATCGATTCTCCTGACATCGACAGAACAATTCATTTTGTTTAGCCAATTTTTCAATTGCTATCTCCTAGTCAGCTTTCTTCTTTTGAGGGGTGTCGAAGGTTGAGTTTGGAATGACTAAGAAGCAAGTAACGGACAGTTCTCAACCCAATGGTTTGTTCCTCTACGAAAATCACATTTCAATGGAAGATGATCTACAACTCCAAATTGCATCTGTTTGATATGTGTTGTGGACTCAGAAAACTATCAAGTCATAGATTTTATAACTCAATTGATTACTCAACTTGAACCCTAAAACTAAGGGAATCGCCGATTTATGAATCCTCTTATAAAGCCCCACGAAAGTTCTAACCTCTATCCCTAAACAATTAGACATTAAGGTTTATATTTCATTGTCTCAATTATGTATCTAGATTCCTCCATGTCTACATGACTCTATCATCAATCTATGGGCTAGGAATCCATAAATAGCATTAAGCATAGATAATACAAACTCAATTGAATAAGAAAGAATTTATAAAGATTATTGGAAATCTTAAACAATCATAGTCACAACATAAGTTACATTATCATCCTAGCATAAGGTATTTAGCCAACTAACATATTTATCACATACAAATTCATAGACAAGAATGTATATGCCAAACATAAATTAAAGAGAGAAAATAGAAGAATGGATCTCAATCATGCATCTCTTCCTCATTGATGTAGTTACCAAAATCGTAGCTCCTTCTTTGTACTCCCAAACTGGCCAAGAGAGAGGCCAAGAGGCCAACCAAATACCCCAAGGCCGTCAAAAGACTCTCTTTCATCATTTAGATGATGTATTTATAGCTACTATTCTGTTTTAGATTAGGCCCAAAACATTTAAATTTCATGCTCTTTGGACCTAAAATTGGGCCAATTTGCATTCTGGTGTAGGAGCAAATCTAAACTATCACTTTCAGGCTTTATAGTGGTCTCTACAATTTGAACTAGCCTTTGACTATTACCCACAAAATTGTAGAGATTGAGTCAGCCTTTCAACGCCGTAAGAATCAACTTAATTGGACTTCTAAAGCTTGAGATATGGGCAAAATACAAGGTAAAAGTTAGGCTGGATAGCTTTGAGATAACATCAATCTTCAATCTTGTAACTTGATTTTCACCAAGAAACTCTTAGAATTGAGTTTTGAGCTAAACATCAAAGTTGTAGAGCATTTATTTAGCTTTCCAAAACATCTTTATTTGTCCAACTCTGATCTCTACAATGAAAGATAAATTTTTTTGTACTGTAGTATTATCTAGAAATCTTCTCAAATATGCTCAAAAACTCTTCAATTTAGCTCAAATATATTTCTCTTATAAAATTGATTAAAGGTAAACTTCCAGGCCATCAAATTCACCTAAAAATCACCAACTAAATAAATATTAGTTCCAATAATTTCACAAAATTCCAAATTCTATGTGAATGTGGACCTATGTGTTGTATACGCTTTGGCAGTGGTCCGCGTCCGCCGGGGGGCAGTTCTCATGTCCGCAGACCAATCCGTCTCGCATAAACCTCAGAACTGTTGGACCAGGACAAAAAAAGAAAGAACCCAGAAGTCCGAAATTGGAAGCAAGAAGCTCATTCTGACAAAAAAAAACGCTCATTGCCTCATAACCAAAGTTACAAAAACCCAAACCCAAAAAACAGAGTTAATTGAACAATCTCAGATCTGAACACTCATAGGCCACAAAACAAAAATCACAATCTCATGAATGAACAAAAACAACACTGAATATTCATAGGAACATCGATGCAGTGCTGGTACTGCGCGACAGTACCTTGGCAATGGCGGCGTCGCCACTTGTAGCTGAGACAAAGCGGCAGATGGCGGCGGACAACAGGATGAGGCGGCGGCGCGGTTGCTGGGTCGCTGATGGTGGGGGACGCGGACACGCGTTGGTGTGGGCAGTGAACAGTGTTGAGGGAAGAAAAGGATGTATGTGTGCTTTAGAGTTGAGAGACAGAGTTTTGACACATGGAGGCTATGATTTGAGAGAAACACAGAATTAGAGTTGAGTAATTAGTTTCTTTCTTTAGAGTCCGAGGGAGAGCCGTTGGGTACCTTGACGCTATTCATTCTTTTGTTGGCAAATCGCATCACCTCCTGAATTTCTATAAAAATATAACTCATATTCTTTTTAATTGTTATATTTTTTATTAAATTTTAAATATTTATATTAAAGTTACACTTTAATATTATTAGTAAATTTAATAGAATAATATTTTGTGATATTAACTGTTTTTAATTAATAAAATTATAAAAATATTCTTATCTATTTGTTAAATTTAAAGGTATTTTTATAATTTTATTAATTAGAAACAATTAATATCACAAAAATATCATTCTAAAGCTCCTAAATCTCTATTTGTTAGGGATGGGTGTAATATAAATACTTAAAATTTGACAAAGTGAGAGTATAAGTGGATTGGACAGATAAAATGGGTGTGATTTGGATTTTCATAAATTTCAGAGGTAAGTATAATTTACCGTTTTTCTTTTTGTTAGGCTTATTCAATACTTTTATTTTTGGTCAAGACTTATTCAATACTTGGGTTTTTGGTTTTTGGTCAACAACAATGTTTGGGTTCGGTTTGGGAAGTTAGGCCAATGGGTTGCTATATCGTTGTCGTTTATGAGGTAAGGATATATGCTACATAGCTTATATTTTGACCTTAAAAAAATAAAAACTATGTGGGCAACTAATCTGCTCACTCAGGGCCTAGCATTAGCTTGTGGTTTAAGAGCTACGAAGCAAAAAGCCCATAGATTGGCCAACTAAAAATTTCTTAGTCTATTTATGTATAGATTGCGCTTAACGGATTGGTATTTGGTCGTTATATACCTAACTCATTTTTGGGAATGCTCCCAAATAACAGTTTCTATATAGTTTCTCTATTTGTGGCTTTAGTCCTAATTCAAACCATAAAAATAAAAGATTAAGACGACAATATCTCCCATGCACTTGGCATGAAAGTGGGCCTGGATTAATATCTATGATAATTGACTAAGGGGTGTTTGTTTCAATATATATTTAGTTATTCTAGAATAACTACTTAGAAATTATATATTTTCATGTTTGTTATAAGTTTTATAAAATTATTCCTTAGTATCAATTATTTCCTAGAAAAATATTTTCCCATAATTAAGTGAGATCTTATTCGCGATGAAAAGTGAGAATAAAAAATTCTCATGACTTGGGAACAACAATTATTAAGGGCAAATACAAAATATCCTTCAATTATTTGACTTTTCCTTGAAAATTTTCATTTACCTATGCTTTAAAAAATCAATTGATTGTTAATTTTATATTGATCGAAAAATATTTATGAATTTATGATCGTTTATTTTTTCTCTTTTTTTTGGAAGTGTAATTTTTATATGTCGTAGTTGTTATTTTTTTAGCATTTTATTTAATTATTAGATTTGGATGAAATGAATAAATTTTAAAAAATTAATGATTAATTTTATATTAATCGAGAAATATCTCTGAATTTTTTTTTTCTAGAAGTGTAATTTTCATTTTGAATGATAATAATGATAAATATGTTAAGGATATTTTAGAAATTATGACATATATTTCTATGAACATATATTATCAAGCAAATTAATTTTAAATTTATTTCTGAAAATCTCAATAAATAATATCGAGAATGTTTAATGTTAAACAAATAATTTATTTAAAATATCCAAAAATAACATTTTTAAAATTGTGATTTCTAGGAACATAATTTCAAACTTCAAAACAAACACTCCTAATAATTTATTTCCATTGATTTGGTATACTGTCTCTATCTTTATTTTCTTTTTTAAAGAAAAATCCACTTATATATTGAAAAATTAAACCGAAAAATAATGGATCTTTTGCTTTACAGTTTTTAATTTTTAATTTTTAGATTTCTAGATTTGTAAAGGAAAAACTGAAAAATTGAAAACAAAATTTTAATTTTCAATTTTTTCAATTTTCTTCACAAATTAAAAGCTGGAAACTAGAAATCAAATCGCTCCTAAATAACTTGAGTGAGTGCGACGAGCACTGTAAGTCAATAAGTGACTTACTGTACCATATGGGCACCAATGCTTTGCTCTCTTCTTCTCTATTCTCTCTCTCTCTCCGTTTTCTACGTGTTTGATTTTCCAAACGCAACAACCCTTCTCACGCCAACCTTCACTCTCATGGCTCTGCAAGCTTCCTTGTCCTTCTCTTCTTCCTCTTCTTCTTCTTCTTCTTCCTTCTCTTCTTCTACCTCTTTCTTCAGCTATGAATGGCCTTACCATGTGTTTCTTCAGCTATTGGTTTTGCCGGTCTTTTATGACATGGATCCGTGCGATGTGCGGCATCAGAAAGGTAGTTTTGGAGAAGCAATGGCTAAGCATGAGGAGAGATTCAAGCATGACAAGGAGAAAGTGCAGAAATGGAAGGAGGCTCTACGTCAAGCAGCTAGCTTGTCCGGCAAGGATTTCAAACTTGGGTATGTTTTACCTTAGAGATTAATTTTGATATATTGTTATTGTAAATTTTTTATACCTTCTACTAATTAGTTACATATAATCGTCTCAAAAAGTTTAATAACTATGATCGTTTGTGACTTTTAAAATATCGTTATTACAAGGATCAAATGCTTTTAACAATGTGACAAAATATGATTGAATGATTGTGTAAAAAAAATTTACATTAATATGAGACATTAAAATAAATTCTTTTATCTTCTATTTTGTTTCTCTATTTTTTTTTGAAACATTTTATGTTAAAACTTCAAAAGGAAGCTAGAAAGTGCTTGTTCTTCTTGAACAATTAATTTTGTTCTATATCAAAAGGCTTGACTTATTACTAAAATTCTCAACACATGGGGCCTGATGCATTTGATTAGTATGACTTGATGATTACTTTTCTTTTTATTGGATAGGAATGAAAATGAATATGTTTTTGTTGAGAAGATCGTTAAAGTGATCTCCAACAAGACTATTTGTGTTCCTTTTCATATTGCGGATTACCCTTGGACTAGAGTCTAGATGCTAGAAATAAACTCACTTCTAAGTGATGGATCTTATTGTGGAGTCTGCATGGTAGGAATCTATGGAATTGGTGGATAGGTAAAACAACACTTGCTTGAGCAGTTTTAATTTCATTGCTAATCAATTTGAAGGTTTATGTTTTCTTGAAAATGTGAGAGAAAAATCAATTAAACTTGGATTGGTACATCTCCAAGAGACACTTCTTTCTTAAATGCTTGGAGATAAGGATATTAGGTTAGGAAGTGTTTATAAAGGAATTCCAATTATAAAGCAAAAGCTTCATCGAAAAAGGTTCTTTTGGTTCTTGATGATGTTGACAAGTTTGAGCAATTGCGGGCAATTGTTGGTGGGGCTGATTGGTTAGGTTCTGGAAGGAGAGTGATCATAACAACACGGGACAAACATTTGCTAGCAAGTCATGGGGTTGAGAGACGTATGAAGTTAATGGTTTAAGTAAGAAAAAAGCACTTGTGTTGCTTGGTTGGAATGCTTTTAAATATGAATATATTAATCCAAGTTATATGGACATTTTAAAGCATGCAGTTACTTATGCTTTGTGGACTTCCATTGGCTTTGGAAGTAATAGGCTCCAACTTATTTGGCAAAAGTATAGAAGAATGGAGATCAGTGTTAGATCGGTATGAAAGCATTCCTGACAAAGAGATCCAAAAGATACTTAAAATAAGCTTTGATGCTTTGGAGGAATGTCATCAAAATCTTTCTTGACATTACTTGTTGCTTCAATGGATATAACTGGGTAGAGGTTCAAGATATACTTCATGCTCGTCATGATGTTTCCTGAAATATGGCATGAGTGTATTGGTTCAAAAATCTCTCTTAATGTCTAACATGTATGGCTATGTGACAATACATGGCTTGATTCAAGACATGGAGAGAGAAATTATTCGTCAAGAGTCGCCCAAACATCCTGGCAATCCAGTCGATTATGGATTCCTAAAGATGTAGCTCAAGTTGTAGAAGAGAATACAATAAGTATGGCTAATATGGGTAATTTAGTTTTTCATTAATTTTTAATATGGATTGATTTCTTTAAACCATTTTTATATTCATGTCCAATACTTTTTTTTTCCTTGTATACTTTGGTAGTATGAGTTCGCTTCTCACTTGTTTCATTTACCTTTGTTTTTAGGGACTAGTTAGAACATTAACATTGTGTACATTTATTGTGATTGACTCTTGCCATTTTTGTGTTTAAAGGGAACTGGTGAAATTGAAATTATGACTCTGGATGCTCCTGAACTTGAAAAAATAGTTGTAGAATAGGATGGAGAGACCTTCAAGAAAATGAGAAACCTTGAAATTTTGATAATAAGAAATACTCATTATCCCAAAATGCCAAACATCTCCCCAATAGTTTGAGTATTGGAATGGTGGAATTATCCTTCAAATTCATTACCATCTGATTTTTATCCAAAGAAACTTGCCTTATTCAAGTTACCTTGTAGCAGTTTAATGTCAGTCGGATTTATTGAGAAGCGAAAGATAAGTATTGAGTTCTTTTCCCTTATCTTATATAAATTGATGAATTCATTTTACGATTATTCATTTGATATGTATTTGTTCTTTTCCATTTTTTTTCTTTTTTGCAGTTCATGAACTTGAAAGTTCTTAAACTTGACAAGTCTAATATAGCATATAGACTTGATGTATCAGGTGTCCCAAATTTAGGAACACTATCATTTCGAGACTATAAGAATTTAATTAAAGTTCACGAATCAGTTGGATTCTTGGATAAACTTTTTGAGTTGGGTGTTTCAGGTTGTAGTAAGCTTAGGAGTTTTCCTGCCCTCATGCTGCCCTGTCTTGCAGAATTGAATTTTTCAGGGTGCTCAAGCCTTGAGAACTTTCCAGAAATTTTAGGACATATGGGGGTTTAGAAGAGGTTTATTTGTACGGTACTTCAATAAAGGAATTGCCATATTCTTTTAGAAAACTTAGGAACCTTGAATCTTTGAAAATTTCACGACGTAGATGGACTGCTTCGATTATCTAGTAGCATTTCCATGTTGCATGACTTGGAAGTTGAGGGATGTGGAGAGCTACAATTTTTTATACAAGATGAAGATGAAGGACAAGGGAGCTCAATGGTTTCTTCGGATGCAAGAACTGTTTACATTGGAGACTGTAATATGTCGGATGAATCTGTTGCAAATGTTCTTGCTTTGTTTCGCAACATGACAAATTTAGACCTATCCAACAATAATTTCACCATTCTTCCTGAAAGCATCAAAGAAATATGCAGGTTGACAAGACTAAATTTGGATGGTTGCAAGAAACTTGGAGTAATTAGAGGGATTCCACCGAACATAGAATGGTTCTCTGCAGCAAACTGCATGTCCCTGACTTCCTCGAGTAGAAGCATGTTTCTTGATGAGGTTCTTGCTTTCACATGTATTTGATTTTCCAATTCAGAATTGATTTTCATGTTGATTCAAACTCTGCATACGTATGTTGTTGAATTTATGAATCATATATGACTAATTAACAGGAATTGCACAATGGTGGATACAGGAAGTTTCATTTGCCGGGAAGTAGTATTCCAAAATGGTTTGAGCACCACAGCAGATCAAATTCAATTTCTTTTCGGTTTCGTAACAAGCCCTCTTAGTCTCTCTCTGTGTTGTTACTGAACCTGTGGTCCGTGCTGATGACTTCTTCATTTGCATCAGACTGATCATCAATGCAAATGAAGTAGATACGTGTTATTTTTCGTATCATGACGAAGATGACTGCGGGATCACTCGAGAAGGGGATCATATAAATATTATTTATGGGAAAAGGATATTGTTCGAACCTGCAGGGGGTGAGCGGATCTCAAAAAATGAATGGAATCATGTGGAGTGTACAGCTGACTATTCAAAAGGATTCCAGCCATTTATAAAAGAAATTGGAATCCATGTACTCAAACATGGAAGTAATATGGAGGATATTTGTTTCACTGATCCATTGTTGCAAAAAAATGAGGTGAGCATGGGAGATTTTCATAGAAATATGGAGCAGCAAAAGAATTTGGCTTCATTGGCTTTATTGGAAACTCAACAGGAAAAGTGGCTTTCATTGCATCTCCCTCCAATGTTGAATTCGTTGAATGATAATGTGAATGGGGATTTAAACTCAATCACATTAATGCAAACAAGTAGCTTCACCAGTGTCCAAGGTAACTTAGATTTACTTATATTTATCATATTTTTATTTTTGTGTGTTTTGATCATTGCAATTTATTTCACTTGCCCTCTAAACTTTGTCCTGTGGTTAGGGGTAGGAACAAAAAGAAGAAAGCAATGTTAAGGACATTTTTATTTAGGTATATAATCATGAATTTGAAGGACATGAAACTTTAAAATTTAAATTACTGAAAGGAATCATATAAAATTTATTTAGTGGAAAACTCGTAACATTTATTACTTATGGTGTGTTTAGTTCTAAAAATTGTGGGTGAATTTTTATGAATAAACTTCATTTATACAATTATATACAACATTTATTCATAAAAATTTACCTTTTTTTTTTATACTCCTAACCAAATATACTCTAAACAGAAAATTAGCTTTATCCGCAAACCTGCAAGTAGGTATTGTCCGGTGACAATTGGTTAGTTACGTACTTTGAATGAGTGGTTTACAGTTGTAGATAAATTTATATGTCAGATGGCGAGTTCTACAATGGGGAGGAGTGGGTTTGGGACTACATGATCTATACAATATAATATTAAGAAAAATTTAATAAAATTACATTTTTATCTTTGATTTTATTTTTCTCTCAATTCCTAAATCTTCTTCTTCGATGCATCTGCTCCTACCTTAGCAATGGAGATCCAAGAAAACACCAGCAGGAAGCATGGTCGAAGATGAAGAGCACAGGGAGCCAGAGAACGCGAGTTGGCTTAAGTGGGCCTTTGAACGGGCCACAAGCGGCCATTCGTGTCCAACAAGAAGAGCAGCAAGAAGAGCGCGAGGTTCAACGACGATGAGGACTTCATGGAGATAACGCTGGACGTCTGCGACGACACCATTCCGAGCGGCGACTCCGAGACAGCGACTCCGAGACGGCGTTGCTCGCCAGTCGCCTTGAGAAGCGACCATCATCACTTTCGATCCTATTGAAGCAAGTGTCGAAGGAACTCAAACGCATGACGTCGAAAGTTCGATAAGGTCGACAGGACCAAGTCTGGTGCTGCTCGTGCTCTCAAAGGCCTCAAGTTTATGACCATGAATGTTGGAATTGATGGTTGGTCTCAGGTGGAGAAGCGCTTCAATGAGTTGGCTATCAAGGGAAAGCTTGGTTTGGTAGGCGACCTCGAGGTCGCAGTGCAACCTTCATACCGGTGGTCATGGGGATGGTGGCGTAATGATGGTTAAGTCTTTTTGTGAAAGAGGGACAAAACAGACAAATCATTGATGTTTTAATTTTTATAAACTAGTGTTTTGACCAATACGAGTAATAAGGAAAAAAAAAAAAGTTTAAAACTGAGTACATAACAAATTATTGGATAGGGTTAATTTTTTTTGTTGATTAATAAACAACAAAAGTAGATAATTAACAATAATGTTACTATTAAAAGTAAATTCTCCACATGATCATTGCAGGAAAAAAAGGATTACAAAGGATTAATTATATAGGAATTTCACTTCAATGTTTTGATCTTCATATACCACTCTGCATAATAATAAAAAAAATATATTAGTAAATAAACATATAAAAACTTGATCACAAATGCATTGAATGTTTTGTTCAATAAAGTAAATAAAGAATATAAAATGCAGATCCAAACTTGAAATTCAAATATTTTGAAACACCTCTGGATAAACAACATTTTTAGTTATGTTGCAAGGTTTTCCATTATCATCCAATATCAATATTTTCAAACCACTCCTTCGACTTTACCCTAGAGATAGTCACGTAAAGTTACCTATGAGTGAAGAAGGTTGGCCAAAACAACCCAACAAATGACAAAGATTAACCTTGGCTTTTATTAATGGTCATAGCAAAGCAAAGAGTAATTGAGAATTGTCTTCTTTGAAACTTGAGAGGCGTGCCTGGATCAGAAGGTATCAATTTCATCCAAGGTATGTAAACCTTTTCTCCAATTTTATTGCCAATCACAACAATTGCTCCAATGACGTTGTTTCCCAATTCTTCAACAATCAACCTTGTTCCATTACATAATCTGGAAGATTGATCAATGTTCCTTAGATACTCCCTTTTCAAAACTAATTTATGATTTGGAATGCTAGAACACTTTATTTTATTTAAAAACTTGGAGTTATCCAATCACCTTCAATATCGACATCTTTGTCAGTTATGCAATATGAATCAGAGCTCAGATACTCCTTTTCCTCACCAGGAATTTGAGAAAGCACAAATTCATTAACCATTTCAACTATTTCAAGAGTAGGCGCTAGCAGTGTGAATCTTCAAAAAAGGCATAGTTTTTCAAATTATTCAATATATTTAGATAAGTGAAATCTACAATACTCCTTAGAGGTGAAGGTGATTCTAAAATCAAGAATTCTGGAATTTCAACTTTTGCAATTCCGTCATGGTCAATTCCTAGCTTTCCATCTCCAATGAACTATCCAGTTAGGAAACAATCTCAATTTTGGATCTATAGAGGAAAACTTGTTGCTTGTAACCTCATTTTTTTGTCAGTTTAAGAACCTTGCAATGTGGCCACAAATTTGATAAGTTTATGGTGACATTTACAATTTTTTCTCTTGAAACTTGTGGAATAACTAGAAGTATTGGCGGAAGTCTCCTCCAAGGACCACAGTTTTTCCACCAAATGGTTCATCTTTAGACTTATTATTTGTGAACCTCAAAATATCTCTCATTGTACGATCCAAAGCCTCAAAAGCAAATCTATTTACCATGCATGCTTCATCCCATATAATGAGACTTGCTTGTTGAAGTAGTTCTTTTAGGACTTCCTTGCTTGATAGTACACGTTGACAACTCAGTAAGTGTCAATGGAATGAAAAATCTAGAATGAGTTGTCCTTCCACCAGGTAAAAGCAATGAAGCAATGCCATTGGATGTAACATTCAAAACAATTTTGCTATTGAATCTAACGGGTGATAATGTTCTCCAAATGAATGTTTTTCTAGTTCTTCCATAACCATATACAAAATAAAAACCTCCTTTGTCAATGGTTATAAGTCCATTATACTATCATAAATTATCCTCTGATCTTCGTTCATTGAAGATAAGTAGCCTTCAAGATCAATAAACAATTGCTCCCTATTATAGTTTAGCTCTTCACCTAAGAGATGGTTTTGAAATTGATTGAGTGGAGAATCATTTGGGTATGGAATGGATTGGAAGTCTTTCAAAGACCATCTATTTGAATTAAGTAACTTTTCAATTTCAATCAAACATAAATTCTTTAACTTTGAACTTGGGATAGAAAGACCTAGTAAAAGCAAGAGGTTCTTTAATGACAATATAAAACTCTCAACCTATTATACAAACCAGCAATATTTGTCTTTAAAATTTGGAAATATAATATTAAAATCACCACAAAAAGTTAAATGATAATTTAAAGCATACCTTGATTCCTTAATATTCATCTTCGGTCATGTAAAATTCCATTTGCTAAGAGTTCCAAACATGCTCCCATACAAATTGTGGTCTACTCATTGTGTTTGTCACTAATAATGTAACAAAGAGTTTCCTTAGTTGATTTCCATATGCTAATTCTGCAACTTCTTTTATACCTTCAATAAATTCATTGTTCAAGAAATATATTGGAAAATACTGAAAATAACTCTAAGGACCATAAATATAATACTAATAATAAAATACTAAAAAAAAAGAAAGCTAAAGTGAAAAATAACCAATAAAAATAATAAAAGAATTATTATACCTTCAATAAATTCATTGTCATCCGCTAATAATCCCAATGCATGACATGCTTCTTCGAAAGATTGGTGTACTAAATTGCCTACTTTCCTTAAACTTTAGTAACTCGTACATCCTCTTTGAACAGTTAATAGCATCCTCAAGTAGTACAACTCACCAGTTCAGGAGGTATATATTGAAGCCTACCTATTGATTGTCCCTGCTTCCTAGGGAACCATTCTTGCCTTGCTTGGTTGTAAATGAAACGGCTTGGAAACTCAGCATAAGTTAAATCTCTTTTTCTGGGTAAGAAATGTTTGCAACCATCCAAGCCTCAAACATTGTCTTTTTTTCCTTATTCTTTTGAACAACATCGTCAATTTGGTCGTTATCTCTAAAAACAACCAATTGCTGATTTGGAAGATGAAAGCTTAATCTCTGAATAGGAGGCCACCTATGATGTATATCAAATGCAAAAATTCTCCAAACAACTTCACATGCAAAAAGATAATGACAATCATAGTAATTTTTGATCTCGTCAACCACCCCTATTAATAGGATCTCCTGTTGGTTGTGTCACTGCAACTGTAACTCTCTGGTCCTTTATTGACATACTTGAAGAGATACTTAATCGAATTCGACTTGTTACAGTATTCAATGTTGATATGAGCTTGATACTTCATCAGCAATTTTGGATTGTAAGAAACAACAAATCTATTGTCCAAGACAATGTCCTTTCTTATAGTGGTTACTCCCGTATTTCTTCTTTTGTATATAGGATAACCATCTTAATCAAATGATGTGCTTTCCGCAAACTTCTTTGGGAAAAATTTTGAGCATTTTCAATCATACATGGTGATTTTGGATTAGTCATGCCGCAAGGACCATGCATCATTAATTTAGTAATAGCCTCAAATAGTCGAGGATATTTTCCTTTGTCTGGTAGCTTAGTAGATATCACACGATCAATAGATTAAGGTGTTTGTAGTTTATCATCTAGGTGCAACCATAATAGAATGTGGGCATGAGGCAACCCTCTCTTTTGAAACTCAATTGTATACATACCTGAACATAACAAAAATCCACTTCGTCTTAATATAAACCATTGATGGAAATAATATTTATGTTTTATTATAATATTTCAAAAGTTGAAAATGACTTACAAATAATGAGCAATATTATTACCTGCTATAACTTTCCCAAAAATACATCTCTTTTTTAAGTCAATTAATATTTGATCCAACTTCATTTGGAATACTCTCAGTAATATCAGGTCAATCTTCTGCTTTAATATCCCTGTCTAACAAATCTTGTTATTTCTGCCATTGAGGATAGGTCACTTAACAAATAAATCGGATATCTATACCTCTTACAGTCATTGCATCCTGACAATTGTTAAACATGTACCTCATCCCCAGTAAAAGAGGAGGGTAGAATAATGCGCATTCTTAGCTCAACTGATTTCTTACCTCTCATAACAGCCTTCTCTAAGCCACTCAAAATGTCAGACCTAATCACATTTTGATTTAATCTCACCCACTGGATTCTCTGCTTCAATCATTGTGTAGGCGTCAACCAAGAATTGTTGGAATAATCTTTGAGAGTAAGATATTTCCATGCTCTACTTGTCTCTTTGTATCCTGAATGCAATAAACTCCCTCAATGTTACTCTAACTCTTTTGAAACTATTATTGTTCATGATAGAATCCCTTAAAAGGATGTTCTCTTGGTATCCGTCTTCTCCAAATGGAAATAATAGTGGGTATTGAAGAGGGATGAAAGCAGTGTGAGTCTCATGAATTCGTTGCAAATGACCATCATATTTTCTAACAATGATATCCCTCCCTTGATTGAAAGCATAAAAATCCCCAACTATTAGAGCAGCAACTTCATTAGCAGATGAGATATTATAATTTCTTACATCTCGAGATCTACTTCGAAACAACCTCAAACAAACATTAGAAGTAGGTTCGTGATTTATAAAATCTCGTACCCTTCTAAGAGTTTTTGCCAAAACATTGTGTTGATCAATCATGTCCCTTAAATCCTCTACTAAAGTCATGTCCAAATTTGAAGTTTGTCATCCATTACTAAAACAAATAACAATTTGATTAAATATGCTTAGTAGAAGTATAATGTATGAATTCATTGTTCAAAGAAGTTAATAGTTAAGGAAAAGATTAAATATGTAAATAAAAGTGTACCTGAAATGAGTCATTCTATTGGATATGTCATTCTGAGTATCATATGTATAAAGCTGTGAAAATTTAGGTAGACAACCTTCAACTGGAAGCAAAGAGCTTATTTTGTGAAAATTCTACCCATGTAGAATAAACTGGAGGTGCTGACCATTGTTCAAACGGTTTCAACCTTGCCACCAATAGAAGTGAATGAAAACATACTATTGTATTGTCTAATATTTTCAAAAAACAAAATGAGCACTTCTCCTATCAATGCCATTTAGCAAATTAAACAATAAATCAGGGGTCTTTGCAAAAGTGGGAGCTGGATCTTTCCTTTCATACAACAAATTGAAATTTGTGGATCCGTAGAGCTTTTGGAATTTTCTGATCTTTCCTCGTACCATCCAGAAGCGTAATAAAATTCACACTGTAATGAAAAGTCTCCAAAATCCAAGCATTCTATCAAGAAGAAAACTTTTATGGTTAATACTTTCAATATAACTACTTGATATATGGTACAAAAACTTTAGAAATTATTTCAAGTTACCTTCATTCTTAGATTGTTCGAATAAAGGATTGTATAAAAACTCTGCCATGTTTTCATCAATGGATGGGTCAGAAGAGTAGCATCTATTCATATGGAAGAGGAAAAAACTAATAAATTAAACTTCATGCAAGATATAACATTCATAATTTTTTTACATACTATTGGAAGGGAAAGAATATAAAAAAAAATTAGATTCCTACCTTCAAGCTCAAACCTGACATGTGATATAATAGATGAAATAATAGACCTCCTCTGAACTTTGTGCTTTTTAATATTCACTTAACCTGAAGAAAAGTCAATGTTTAGCCTCTTTGAAGAACTTGCAACTGAATGGGCATTTGTAAAGTGACATTTTTGTTAGTACAAATCTAAATTTAAACACATCAAATTTTTAGGTAAAAGACTAATCTAAATGCTGATATTACTAAAAGTATAAAAATTTAGTTGCCATCTTTATCCTCAATTAACTGTCCATTTTTAAATGTGTAGTGAATTAAGGAGATGATTGAAGGAATCTTAAAGGTAGCTAAAAAAAGTTCAGATGAATGACAACAAAATATTCCTTATAAAGTAATTATTCCCACTTACCATATCTCTTCCACTCCATTGTTTTCTCTTTTCCATTATCATTTCACTATTAATTTCATAATGGGGAGAAAGAAAAAGTAATACGTCTAAAATTCTTAAATGACACGAGTTTAATACTCTTATGGTAGCATAGTAATATAAAACAATATTGTGTATGATTTTAAGAATAGATAAGTAAATAAATAATTGAACATTTAAAAAACTAAATCCATCAAATCCAGCAATTAAGTGCATTCATTTAAAAATAAAATAAAAAGAAGTAAAAAATGGAATAAAAATAATTTAAATGCATTCAATTCATTATGTTAATAGAATATAAATGTGTAATCAGTTTTGTGATTCATAATAGATGGATTTGAACCAAATTTATATTATTTTCTTTATACAAAAAATCATAAAATCAAAGTAGATATAATTTGGATTTAAATTAAATTGTATATACAATATAATATATAACACACAAAATTACGCATAGAAGAAATAAAAGCAAACTAATTAAATTGGATGTGCAAACAAAACTAAAAAAAATATCTTTGTCTAGAAAGTTTTAAAATTTAAAATTAAAAGTACTATCCATGAGAATCTCAAAAAAGACTTTATTTAGATTTTTTAAATTCAAATTGTGATACTTAATAAATGGATATGTATGACATTTATATAATAAGATACCAACAGAGCATCTATTTTTTTTTCTAAATTTGATCATCACTAAAATTTTGAATTAATTTCTAAGATTGAAATAAACACCATTTGTTAAATCTGATAATGGGCTTTCTGAATTTGACGATTCCATTGGCATGAATGTGATGTTAGCATCAAACCTTTGTTACCTATATAACAATTTAATTTTCAACATTAATATTCTAAGAACAACGGACTATTTATAGAAAATGGTAGGCATATCAAATGTAGTAATAAATAATATCATTATTTTTTTGAATTACCTCTAACATTTCGATTAAAAGGGAGTGACGATGCTTGGGCTCCTTGTTTGGCTATAATATGAGGATTTTCATTTTCACCTGTGTACATATATAAATCTTTTTATTGAATTGGCATATTCTTGGTCTTCAAATCAATAAATTAGTCTCTCTCTCTCTCTATATATATATATACAAATAATGCCATCACTAATGACACGAAAATTATCACTAATAGAGTATATGCTATTATGTCACAAATTAATACAATTATTTTCTGATTATTAAAAAATAAATGATACTTTGCATATTGTTAGTTATTTCTAGATTTAAAAAATATGATTTCTATAATATAAAAACACAATAAAAATGGAATAAAAATAATTTAAATGCATTCATTTCATTATGTTAATAAAGTATAAATGGGTAATCAGTTGTAATTCATAATAGATGGATTTGATCCAAATTTAAATTATCTTCTTTATATAGAAAATTGTCAAATTACCAATTTGGAAGGAACATGCATCTCTAGGAATATGGAAATAAAACTTGTGTTAATATATAATTTAAATAAATCACTAATACAATAATATACTAAGGAAAAGGAATCTCCAGGAATATGGATCTAAAACTTGTGTTAATATATGATTTAAATAAATCACTAATAAGATAATATACTAAGGAAAAAGGAATATGTCACACTGTTAATATATATATAGACACACATCAAATGCTAAACTTGCAAACACGTCCACTGTTTCTGTTCCTAACCAAAACTTAATACATGTTCGCATCTCTTTTTATGACCTTTTCTCCTTGTGGTGGTGTAAGGAATTGCTTCTTTTTTAAAGCATCTTAGCCTTTAATTTTAAAAATATAAAGAGGTAAAATGGATGATGGATATTCTCCATGGAGGAAGAGGATTTCTTCCAGAATATAAACGAATTTTTCTAAAGCTTGTGTTAAGCTATAAACGGCAAAACCAAGGCCGATGGGCCAACGGGAGTTGTTGCAAAGACAAATAAAGATGAATAATTAGGGACCATGTTCCTCTTAATGAGATATCGAGTTAATAAAAAAATATTGGATGAATAATAAAACTTGTACTGTATACTATTTTCAACATAAAGCAAATGTTTGTTAACATAATAAAATAATGTACCTGCATTTTTGTCCCATTTTCTTTGTATTTGTATTTTTATTTGCAATCAGCTGTTTTTTGTCATGAAAGAAATGACTCCAATTGTTGTCCATCACCTTCTAATATTAAAAGTAAAGATAAAATGGATGAATAATGAAATATTGTAGTGAATGTCGCCATTACATAATGAGCATTTTCATCCCTTTAGTAATTCAAAATTGAATTTCATATTTATTTGTTATAATTAATATATTTAATATAATTAAAAATATTTAATCAATGCATTTGCTTAACATATTTTTCATCAATAATAGATAAAATATTTAAAGATATTTAATCAATGTAATGCAATCCTATTATTAAATATAGATGGTTATCAATGATATGCTAATAATATGTAATAATTACGTTTGATTTTTTTTCAAAATAATTATTGAAAAGCTTCTTAAAAGATGTGGGCCATAAAACATTCTCAATACACGTGTAAAACTTTCCCTCAAATGAACTGAAATATTAATATTATAGATATTAAAATATAAATATATATTTTAATTTTTTATCAATTTAAATTATTGGATGCAAATTTGAATGGATAAGATCAAGGGATTAGGTGGTCCCAAACTCATCTCTCCCCATTTAACTCGCCTATGTCAAATGTGCGAAGTTGGGAACAAAATAGATGACTATAGTTCATTTTAGTGGTTATATGCTCATATTGTGGCTAAGTGGCTAACAGTTATTTAAAAGGAAAAAAAAACATTAAATTCATAAAATTTGGAATAAATTTATGAATGCTATTGAGATGCTACTAAGAAATCAAGTTTTTGGATAGATGCTGAGAGGTTATGTTTTTGACAGGAGATACAGAAATCACCGCAGTGACGTGCTTCTTTTCATTCTGCTATGCTGCAGCGCAAATTGAATGCTGAGACGCTAACGTTGGTGCTCCACTCACTTTCCTCGATGCTGCAGCACTGTGAGGGATGCAGCTGCGCTGACGCTCATGAACCACCATTTTCTTCATCACAAGTCCTTACCAAAAAGAAATGCACTAACACAAGAAAATATAACAAAAATTAATAAAAACTAAAACTACGAACAATAAAGGAAAATAAAATAAAACTTGGGTTGCCTTCCAAGAAGTGCTTGATTATAATCCTAGGTAGATTATGGGTGTATTTATTTTGGATTTTTTAAAAATTGATTATGAAGACTAAATTTTATATATAACTGAAAAAGTTAAAAACTAATTTTTTTTTCAGAAACTACTAATTTTAGCTTTTATAAAAAAAAAAAGCTGAAAACTGATATTTTTTAAATTTTGATTATTTTTTAAAAATTATTCAAAGATATGAAAAATGAATTTTTTAACAAAAAAAAATGATTATTTGTCCAAAAATTCAGAAACAAACTCACCCTATATCCTTGGATCCTATGTTAAAATCACAGACGGTTTCACCTATTTCTTGTGTTTGTGCATAAGCTTCCGTTTTTAGACAGCAATTTCTTCTTAAATATTGCACAGTAAGGTATGTGCCCATGCACTCTAGCAATTGAAAATTTTAATAGCCAAGAAGGCTGTTAATTATTCTTTTGCCTTTTCAGGGCATGAGATTTTTTAATTATATTTTGATTTTCAGTTGCACTTTCCATTTCTTGTCTATTGTCTTCTTCTCACTGTGCTTTTCATATCCTCCGTCACAATGAATTTTTTCAAGCTCTATTTCTTGCTCATCTTTCTCATTCCTATCTTCAACTCCCTCATCTTCAACTGTTTCACTTTCACCTTGTTCCTCTAGCCCTTCATCCATCAAAGTGATTTTATCATATTGCTCACTTGGAACAAAATAGTGTCACCTAGAATCCTGTGGCTTCTCTAAAACTGCCACTTGCTCTCTCAATATTGACCAATCTGGAACTCTAAATTTTGAATACTTCTAGGTTGTAGCATTCTGTTGAGCAGGCTTTTCTATGGCTAGTTCCCAATTAGACTTCTTTTCTTTTGGGGGAGCATTATCACATGATCCCATATTAACCTAATTAATCCAGGATAATCTGTTTCTTCTGTGAAGGCTCGATTCTCCTATGTTGATAGAACAATTCATTTTGTTCAACCAATTTTTCAGTTGCTATCTCCTAGTCAACTTTCTTCTTTTGAGGGTGTGTTGAAGGTTGAGTTTGGAATGACTAAGAAGTAAGTAGCAGAGTTTCAACCCAATGGTTTGTTCCTCTACAAAAATCACATTTCAATGGAAGATGATCTACAACTTCAAATTGCATCTGCTTGATATGTGTTGTGGACTCAGAAATCTATTAGTCATAGATTTTAGAACTCAATTGATTACTCAAATTGAACCCTAACACTAAGGGCATCACGATTTGTAAATCCTCTTATAAAGCCCCACGAAATTTCCAACCTCTATCCCTAGACAATTAGACATTAAGGTTTATATTTCATTGTCTTAATTATGTATCTAGATTCCTCTACGTCTACATGATTCAATCATCAATCTATGGTCGCAATCCACAAATAGCATTAAGAATAGATAATACAAACTCAATTGAATAAGAGAGAATTTATAAAGATTTGAAATCTAAAACAATCATAGTCAAATCATAAGTTACATTATCATCCTAGCATAAGTTATTTAGCCAACTAACATATTTATCAAATACAAATTCATAGATAGGAATGTATATGCCAAAAATAAATCAAAGAGAGAAAATAAAAGAAGAATGGATCTCAATCATACGCCTTTTCCCCATTGATGTAGTTGCCAAAATCATAGCTCCCTTTTTGTACTCCCAAATTGGCCAAGAGAGAGGCCAAGAGACCAACCAAATACCTCAAGGTTGTCAAAAGACTCTCTTTCATCCGTAAGATGATGTATTTATAGTTGTTATTATATTTTAGATTAGGCTCAAAACATTTGAATTTCCTGCTCCTTCAGCCTAAAATTGGTCCAATTTGCATTATGATGTAGGAGCAAATTCTGGACCATCACTTTTTGGGCTTTATAGCGCTCTACATTGGATTAGCATTTGACTATTAGACACAAAATTGTAAGAATTGAGTCAGCCTTTCAACGCCATAAGAATCAACTCAATTGGGCTTCTACAACGTGAGATATGGTCAAAATACAAGATAAAAATCAGGCTGGATAGTATCAAGATAACAACAACCTTCAATCTTGTAACTTGATTTTCACCAAGAAACTTTTAGAATTGAGTTTTGACCGAACATCAAAGTTGTATAGCACTTATATAGCTTTCCAAAATATCTTTATTTGTCCAAGTCTGATCTCTATAATGAAAGATAAGAATTTTCTACTACAGTATTATTTAGAAATCTTCTCAAATAAGCTTTAAAACTCTTCTATTTAGCTCAAAATGTACTTCTCTTGTAAAATTGGTTAAAAGTAAACTTCCAGGCCATCAAATTCACCTAAAAATCACTAAATAAATATTAGTTCCAATAATTTCATAAATGTCCAAATTCTATGTGAAAGTAGACTTGTGCGTACACACGCTTCAGCCTAAAAGAAGTATTCGCATGAGGGACATATTAGATATAAAATCATTAATGTTATGGCGCACTAATGGCTCATGGTTGGATGGCAATGGATTGCAACTAGGCAAAGGGCGTGACCTCCTGATGGTTAAAGTCATTGTTGCTGGGTTTGGGGCTTGGAGCTATTGGCGAACACAGACTGATGATGTATAGCGACAAGATGTATCTAAGCACACAACCATTATGGACGTCATAGAGGTTGTGATGGTTTGATGTGCTAACCATTGAAAGTGGTGGTTGATTTCTAGGTATCAGCCTGGTACTCATATGATTGATCTGTCTTCATTCCATTGGACATCATAACCATTGATTCTTAATGTAGAAGGGTATGGACCATCAAGAAGAAAACCCCCTATTAGTCTCTTTGAGGTTTTTTGACAAGGAATCCAACCATTGTCAAATGTGGCCCCATGTGTTTTTCATTTTTGAAGTTTTTTTTTAAAGATGTGATCATCACCAAAAAATTCCACAATATCAGCCTTCGTTGAGGTATTGACAAGAAATTTCATGGCTAGGTTCGAATGAGACTGCTTGATATCTCTTTGTTTGTTTTTTTTTTTTGGATTGATTGTTATGATCTGTGTTTGGAAAGACTTTGCAGGTTCTAATCGTTTGATTGGTGTTTGATCCTAATTCTCCTGGTTGATCATTGTTCTTTGCATGTTTTGGTTGTGGCTTGTGGGTGATGGGGTGGGTCTCAAGGTTATTCTTTTGTTTTATTTTATCTAAAAGAAGGATGAAGTTTGTAAGAGCAAATGGGTATGGGGATAACTAGATAAGGATGATGATCGATCTTATTCTTATATTCCTCCCTTTCTCTTTATTTCCCTATAAGAAGTCCTTTCTAATTTCTTTTTGTGTCTTTTGTTTTTCCTTGCAGGAGATGAGTGTTTGCTTGCATCAGAGGAGGGGCTTGAAAAGAGATGCCTCAACAAACTTTATAGGCACTGTGTCTCTTTTATTGCAAGTGTTTTGGCTTCTAACCCCATCTCATGGTTAGAATACCTACCTTGAACTTGTGCTATGTGTAATATGTGTTTCATAACTCACAAGCTCATTTCCTTATACAGCGACTTTAGGGCATTATCCTGCTTAAGTCATTTTTTTTTATTAGGAATTATTGTAATTAGTACTAAATATTACATATGACAAAATGCGGTGAAATGAAGAATATTTCAGATATTCGATCACTTTTTAGCCTCTCAATTCAATCCAAGTACCATCAAGTACAATTGGAATGACATTTGAAGAAAACATATTATATAACTTTGGAAAATATATTATTTGAGTGTGTTAAGTTAATACTCATTTCTTTTATATTTGGACATGTTACATTATATTTAAATATTTATTTTATTGAGATAAAGTTGTCATATTTAATATTTAGCAGTAATTACAATAATTCCTAAAAAATAAAAAGGTGACTCATAGGCATGATAGTGTCTGTGAGTTGCTAGTATAAATGTACATATTTTAACTTTATATTGAGTAGATGATGAATTAATAATATCTTTTGTCATCCCTTACTTAAGCATGTCCTAAAATATCTTCCATCGTCATACAATAAATATACATGCAAGGAGATAAATATGTCCTAAAAATATTTTCACTTATCATTTTGTAAAAACTTATTTGTTGTAGTCCACAATAGTGATTAGTGGGTGTATTTTATGTATTGAAAACTTGAATTTCAAAAGTAGTTCCATGTAATCCACGTTTGTTGTTTATAGGTGTTTATTGTTTTTTCAAAAAATTGAATTAGTAGATGTTTTAGGTGGTTATTGACCGTCCTATTTTATCATTGAAAAGACATTCAATATTTAATAAAATATAGCATTAGTTGAAATTCATATTAGCTTATAACCAAGCACTCTCACCAATAAAATAGGAAATCTATGGACTGTGGAGTCTATGTGGTTCGAGCATGACTTCTAACTTGAAAATATAACGGATTTTTGTTTTAAGTTTTAAATATTACTTAGTTATTTAAGTGGATAGAGTAGATTTAGTTTTGTTGTGCCTTTTTTTGAAGGCTGGAACCTCCCAAATGATGGTTTGATGTATGTTAAAGTTATGAGATTTATTAGATGGGATGACGATTTTAAATTGGTGATGTATCTATGCGTTTAATATGCAAGTGATCCTCTTCATTCTTCTTCCCGTATATATTACTTTTGGGATGTTAGAGAGTTATTTAAAAGGAAATAAAAAGAAGGAAAGTAAATGCTTTTTTTCCCTTTTTTATTAAATGAAATACACTCTTCACTAAAATAGGTAAGAGGAAACATCAAATGAAAACTATTGATTTTCATTTTGTCAATGTTCATTTTATTTTAAAAAAGAAAAACTGCATGTGTAGTTTATAATTTGGATTTTGTTAGAGGGGGCTTACAGATTCAATTTTGTTTCCATTAACTTCAAATTATACTTTTCAAAAAATTAAAATTATCAGTAGTTATGATTATTCTCTTTAAAAAAATTTACATGATACATGAATGATTTTTTATTTTTACGTGACAAATGGATTCCACCCTACGCCTAATAACATATTTAATAATTAAATCACTTAGAGAAAATTCATATGAATCAAAAATAAGATCAACAAAGAAACAAATATATAGATTAATAAAGGAATGGGAAGAAACAGATAAGAAAAGAAAGCAAAATAAGTACAGAAGAGAAGTTAAGAAATTACAATATGAAAAGTACTATCTATAATTCACAAAAATACTAAAATTTCTCCTATGGCCTCAACGTTACTTGATGCTTAAAAGTGGTTGCCCAATTTTGTATTGTTGAACTCCTAAGCCCATTAAGTTATTCAACCTGTTAAATAGAAGCTAACAGTGATAAAAAAAAAAGAAAAGAAAAAAGTATGAGCTGAACAATTTAAAATAAATGCTAAAGAATGATGAGATTAAAAAAAAAAAGAGCGAAGAGGAAAGAAAGCAAATGGCATTAGTGAACAAATAAAGTATGAACTGAACAATTTAAAATCACAAAAGAAAAGGAAAACCAAAATAAAAAAAGTGAAAATGGATATTATTATAGATACTCACAGCATAATTTTGGTTCCCTAGCCAATCTCCCATGTCAGTTATCAATAATGTGGAGATGAGATTGGAGGTGTAGTGGTGTTTTTTAAGATAGAAAATGCTAAGAAGCACGGATACACCAACTTGTGTATTGGACACGTTTCGAAAACACCACACGACACGTCTTAACACGCGTCCAATTAAAAAAAAAATTTTTTGAGCTTGGACACACACCAACACAAAAAAACTAGTTGGGTCATTTTGAAAATTTTCAATTTATCACAAAAAAATAAAAAGAAGAATTAATTAGATGAAAAATTATACAAACACTACAAAAAAAATTCATACCAAAAAAGACAAAAAAATCATACAACAAAATATATATATATATATATATATATATATATATGTGTGTCTGTTGGATCCATTTAATTTTTTGAGTTTGGTGTCTGTGTAGTGTAATGTGTGTTCATAGTGATAGAGTGTGTTTATTTTTTAAGTGAAATATATGTTTGGACTTGAAACACAATTCCAATATGTTTGGGAGACACCAAAAACGTTATACACTTGAATCCCCTTTATTTAATAGTATAGATTAATATTAGTGTTTCTTTGAATCCTATAAATTAGGGATTTAGTGAATTGGGGCTAATTTATGTAAATTGGTGACATTGTTAGCTCACAAATATTAATGTTGTCTCATTCCTAGAGCAATAAGAGCAATAGACATCAACATTTGAATTGGTGGTATTAGTGGAGTCATCTTCGATTCTTTGAACCACTAGTTATGAGTATATGTATTTGTAGCTTACTTTATGCATAATAAATTTTGATTAAATATAAAATTATATGAAGAGTTGAAAGTATGTTGATATAAGAGAAAATAATTTGTTTATCGAAAATGATGCTTTATGTATAAAATGGAAATTTTCATTTAGAGGCCAGAATTTGATTATTATGCTTATTTAAATATTTTTAGTCAAATTGTAATTAACGAATATTGAATTTTAGAACATCTTATGTTAATTATTAAATTTGAATTTATTTTATGTCCATTGTATCTCATATAACTTGAGGATGGATTTTATGTTGTAAAAATATCATGGAAGTGGAATGTGCATGATTTTTAATTAAGTTGAAGAAATTTCATAGTTAGAATGTATAGTTAATGGCAGTGGCATTAGCCTTAGTGCACCGTGAAAAACTCTAGTTAGCGGGGAGATGCTAACCCGCACATAGCTGAGCTATGACCTTAGTTCATGTCTGGACTTGTTATTGTTCTCTTCGGTTAACTCCCCTAGGTTTGGATTTACATGATTATGTAAAGCTATGTTATCAAGAAATCTCATGTTATGAATAGAACCAATTTTAGGAGTACATATACATTATTATATTTATATTGTTTTATGCTTGTATCTAGTAAACTATGGATATCCTATCTCTCATTAGTTACAAGACTCACCCCATTGTATTCCATTTTTTTTTAGATAGGTGCTGGTTCTGGTATTCCTTCGACACAACCTTAGTAAATTCTAAGTTGGTGAGCCTTTTTGTAAAGGTCTTTTTTAGTAGGAACTCTTATTTTGTTTAGCTTGTAGTTGTCAATTGCTCCATATGTCACAAACAAGGTCCTTGGACATATATTATGCTTATATTTGAGAACTTAAGACATAACTATATAGATTATGTTTTGGAAATGATTTGTAAACTTAATATGGCTTTATGTTTTGAACTATGTTTTGGTGTTATGTTTAATATAGTATGAAAAACTAATTTGGTAATATGGTTAGACTATGCCTTGAGATATTATTATATAGGAAAGGCGCATTCTGAGAATGCTTGATGCCTAAATGTTGTGGATTTATTGGTGGATATTACAAGTTGTATTGGTATTTGGGAATTGTCTAAGAAATAGAGAGACTTCTTCCGTTTTCTTGAAAAATATAATGTATGTTAAGGCTTGCTAAGGAAAGTGTTCCTATACGCTGTCATAACCTAAGTTGGGTCGTGACAAAGTTGATATCAAAGCTTTAGGTTTCCTGTGTAATATGGAGCAAGTGTCCTTTAGTAGAGTCACGATTGTGCAAATGGTTGTAGGCCCATTTTCACAAAGGTGCAACACAACCACATAATGAGGAAGAACCTCTTAGAAGGAACCATCAAACCCAAGGGACAGATATGTCTATTAAATCATTCCTCAAGTTGAATCCACCTATATTCTCAGGAAATTTGTTGATTGAAGTCCTTCAAATGTTCTTAGACGGTACTAACAAGGCTTTTAAGCCCTAGATGCCCAGATGATAGGGAAGTGGAGTTAGCATCTTATAATTTGATTGGTGTAAAGCAGTAATATGAAACATTGCGTGAAGGTAGGAGATAGTTAGATTGCCAATTATGGAATGCAATGAATTCAAGGATGTGTTCATGATGAGATTTCTCCCGAAAGCAAAAGGGAGGACTTAGCTCCAAGTTTGAGGACTGAAGCAAATCCGAGCATGTCAGGACTGATATGAAGTTAACTTTTCCCGTCTCTATATATATACCCAATTTAGTGTCCACTAGACCAAGAGATTCGAAGGTTTGTCCGAAGATTGATACAACCGTTATTCATAACTCTCACCAAGTGTCGCAGAATGTCCTATGTTGAAGTTATGGATGCTGCTTATAGCATTGATCTAGATTGGAGGAAAGGAAAGCTAAGATGAAAGGAGCTTTTCTGGAGGTTCTAGCTCAGGAGAAGGTTACACCACTCCAAGACAACATCAGGAGCACTCTAGGTAGATGCCTCCTATGGACCCATTCCTATGAGTGCATTCGGCTCTAAATCTTATTCTAGCCAATCTCAAGGGAGCATACAAGGTTCCAGGCAATCAACCCCAATAAGGCCATTATGAACATGTGGGAAACATTACTTTGGAATTTGTCATAAGAACAGAGGGGCATGTTATGCTTGTAGACAAATAGGTCACTTTTTGAAGGACTCCACGCCCACTAGTAAGGGTCTAAGGTCAAAACTCAACCTATTAGGCTATCAATATCATCTCATTCAGCCTTTTCCCAAGGAGTTCCTTTGGTCCGAGTGGTAGAGTAGGTGGTAGAGAGGTAAAAAGATCGAGGTCAATCAGGGTATTTGCTATGACATCAGGATGCTCAGGCATCTAATAAAGTGGTTATAGGTACACTTCAAGTTTGCTCTTTTGATGCACAAGTATTATTTGATCGGGGTTCTACACATTCATATGTATCTTCATATTTTGCATCTCGCTTTGGCAAGCAACCTAGGTTGTTGGAAAACCTATATTTGGTTAGTACTCTAATAGGAGAATCTTTGTGGTCCTTAGTATTCCGGTCTTGTGTTGTTAGCGTGAATGGTGTGGACATTTCAGTTGATTTGGTGCTTATTGAGATAGTTGATTTTGATGTTATCCTAGGCATGGATTGGTTAGCTCATTGTCATGCCAATGTCGATTACTATTCTAAGGTAGTGAAGTTTGACTTTCAGATGGTCCGTCTTTCATGTTTAAAGGGGATGCTTATCTCACCTTATCTACTTTGATCTCATCCTGAGTGCTTTGCACTTGATGAATAAAGGCAATCAACTTTCCTTGCAGTGGTCAGAGATGTTGAGGCTGAAGTGCCTAGCATTGACCAAGTCCCCCTAGTTAGAGAATTCCAACATGTTTCCAGATGAATTACCAAGATTGCCTCCTGAGAGGGTAGTAGAGTTTAATATAGACTTGGACCTAGAAGTTCAACTTGTATCCTTTCTTCCATACCGCTTAGCTCCTCGAATTACATGGTTAAAGGATCAGTTGCAAGATATGCTGAGAAAGGTTTCATCCATCCAAACACATCCCCATGGGGAGCCCTAGTGCTATTTGTAAGGAAGAAAGATGGTTCAATGCGACTATGTGTAGACTACCGACAACTTAATAAACTCACTGTGAGTAATAAATACCTATTACCAAGAATTGTGACTTGTTTGATCAGCTTCAAGGAGCTTCTTGTTTCTCTAAAATTGATCTCCGCTCTGGATATCATCAACTGAGAATCAAAGATGAAGATATTCCTAAGATCGCCTTCCGTACCCGCTATGGGCATTATGAATTCCTGATGTCCTTTGGCTTAACAAATGCCCTAGCCTTTCATGGATTTGATGAATCGTGTGTTTAAACCCTTTCTAGATCACTTTGTGATCATCTTTATTGATGATATCTTGGTTTATTTCAAGAATAGGGAAGAACATGAATGCCATCAAAGGATTGTATTGTAAACTTTGAGGGATTACAAGCTTTATGCCAAGTTCTCCAAATGTGAATTTTGGAGAATAACTCACTGTGAGTAATAAATACCTACTACCAAGAATTGTGACTTGTTTGATCAGCTTCAAAGAGCTTCTTATTTCTCTAAAATTGATCTTCGCTTGGGTATCATCAACTGAGAATCAAAGATGAAGATATTCCTAAGATCGCCTTCCGTACCTGCTATGGGCATTATGAATTCTTGGTGATGTCCTTTGGCTTAAAAAATACCCAATGATTTCATGGATTTGATGAATCGTGTGTTTAAACCCTTTCTAGATCACTTTATGATCATCTTTATTGATGATATCTTGGTGTATTCCAAGAATATGGAAGAGCATGAATGCCATCAAAGGATTGTATTGTAAACATTGAGGGATTACAAGCTTTATGCCAAGTTCTCCAAATGTGAATTTTGGCTTGATCAAGTGGCTTTTCTTGGTCACATTGTATCCAAGGATGGAATTATGGTGGATCCGAAAAGATTGAAGCTATCCAACAATGGCCACAACCCACTACAGTTACTAAGATTCACATTTTTCTAGGATTAGCAAGCTACTACTGGTTTGTAAAGGATTTATCAAGAATTTATGTGCCATTGACTAAATTGACTCAAAAGAATGTGAAATTTCAATGGTCAGATGCTTGTGAGGAAAGCTTTCAAATGCTCAAAGCTTGCCTAACCTCAGCACATGTGCTTGTCTTACCTTTGGATCTAGAGGTTTCTAGCTTTATTGTGATGCTTCTCAGATAGGACTTAGTTGTGTTTTGATGCAACATGGTCAAGTCATTGCTTATGCTTCATGGCAATTGAAGAAGCATGAACAAAACTATACTACTCATGATCTAGAGATGGCAACAATAATCTTTGCTTTGAAAATTTTGAGGCATTATCTTTATGGCGAGACATGTGAGATATACATCGACCATAAGAGCCTGAAGTACATATTCTAGAAATGGGAGTTGAACCTGAGGCAACGAAGGTGGATGAAGTTGCTTAAAGATTATGATTGCACTATCTTGTACCATCCAGGAAAGGTTAATGTTGTAGCAAATGCCTTGAGTAGGAAATCTATGGGTAGTTTAGCTCATATTGCTCCTATAAGGAGACTATTAGTGGAGGAAGTTCATAAGCTTGAGGCTAGTTGTCACGACCCAACCTAGGAACGTGACCGGCACGTGAAGAATCTCATCCTCACATAAGCCTCGTGATCACTACGTGATACTCTATGCATATTTTATTCATAAAAAAATTTCAAATCTCATATTAAATTCATAATAAATCTGAATAACTTTTTTTCCATAAATAAAATCTGAAACTATAGTTGTAAAATAAATCATATTGAGTTGTTCATTTACAAAATAAACCATGGATGCTAAATCATTAATTACAAATTAGAATATACTATCATGGTATACTAAATGTAAGAACTATTCCTATGATTTGGACCCTGCCCACAATGATACTAGAGTCTACAAACAACAAAAAGGCACTTCACTCCAAAGTGAAGCTCACCAACCGATACCCTCCTGCGGAGAGGAAATGACTGAAAAGACCCGTAATCGCTACTATACCTGTAATGGGAGAAAGGAGAGAGGTGAGTTTCATCTAAAACTAAATGAATGAATTCTCACATGTACCCCCTTCATGGGACAACAACAACAAGAGGTATGCAATCATAATAATAATAATAATAACTGTCACTGAATTTCCTTGTTCTTGTGGTCCTTCGTGGACCGTGTCCCTCGCGAACAATCCTGTGGCCCTCGTGGACCTTGTCCCTCGTGGACAAGCTATGGACACCTAACTAGGTCCCATTTTCTGAAGTTGCTACCATGGTTGTTTCATAATAGTTGCCTCCATGACTGTTAATAAATCTCATCATACATAACTCAACTGATATAAATAAAATCAACAATCCTGAAGGGTGGGTGCTTCGTCCCTCACAAATATGAGCCCCTAAATTATTAGTACTTTGAGAGTTTTATACTCAAACAATTCTAACAATCTGATTGTACCACAACTTGCTGTGAAAATCGTGCTCAAGGATATCATCCGCTTGTAAGCATTCTGATTTTAAGCCCACAAAATATGTATCTGACAGTTGTTATGAATAATGAATTTCGTACCTCTTGGTACCATAAAACTAAAGTTTTAAATCCATATCTTAAACTAACATAACTTTCCATATACTTGATAAATCTAAAATTATAGCTCCACAACATGGGGTTTATAATCATAACACTTAAAAATCACATAACATATTTATTCAAAAGCTAAATCATACCTTGCTTTATATATATTCATTTTCTCTAAAACTCTATATTATACTCTTCTCTGTGTAAACTCTATCATATAATTATCCTACTCTAAAAATCATTTTAGCAACAACGGTCCCATGAATTTTGAAAATATGGCTTCATGCTCTTTGAAAACCACAATTTTCTCACCTTAACAAAAATCATCACTAACCTCTAATCCTTTCTAAAATAGTCTCAAATAATACATTTCATGATAATGAAACCCATAGTTTCGTAAACTTGACATAATTAACATTTATCTAAAATATCTTTGAAATATGCTCTAACATTATACGTTATGTCACAATATGGGAAAATAACTCTAATGACCAAAATAAAGATAACAAGATTGAATCCATTCACCGTTTAAAGCTAGGAGGGCACCACCAATTTGACCCTGGGAGCTTGAAATGGCACCAACAACTGCCATAGAGCAACATCGACTCATGATTAATCTCTAATAACCTCTAGATAGCTCTAATATAACCTTAACAACATTGGGGAATACCCACACTTGACAGCAAATAGAGAAATAATAAGACCCAAATCATGGAACATGAAAAGGAAAGGAAGGAGATAGAAAAATCCATGAAATCTCTTACCTTTGATCTTTGAGAAGGATGAATGGGGTTAGATTGAGTGAGGAAGAGAGAAGATGTTTGGGAAAGGAAGGGTTTGGTTTTGGGGTTGAAATCTAGATATGGGGTGTTTTATAAGGGTTTAGGGGTTCATTTATCAAAACTACGTCGTTTTGCACTTTGTTGACATCAAACATATTAACAGCAGATTCACTGCGAAACCTGAAGAGCAACAACTCGCTCCAGTGAACCTCTTGGCTCGCCTTCCTAGCGAACATAACTCACTGCAACAAATATAACTTACATGCGAGGCTATTCTGCAAAATTTTATAGCAACAGGCACCCAACCCACTTCCTGACGTTTGGCATCTAGGTTATCTCAATACTCATACATTTTTTACATTTCTTAATTTTAAGTTAATGGGAATGGGAAGTAAAATAAATTACATTTCTTAAGAATTCTCATTAACTTTAAAATATAAATATAAATAAGGAAATACCCCTCATTTGGATTCAAATAAAATATCAAAAAAATCAAAATCCTAACCAATCAAATTCCAAAATTTGGCTTTTAGTTCAAATCCAGAAATCTTCACGATTTTCTAAACTTGAGGTCCAAAAATGAAATGTCTAAAGATTTTATAAAATTCATTAAAAATCACTATTTAACTTGGTTTCCTGTTGGGAACAATTATTGGGACTTTTGATCCAAGAATGTCACTTTAACATATAGCCCTCCAAGTAACATAGGATACAGACTTAGCAAAATTTAGGACCCGATGGTAGGTCCTAAGGACCTAAGGTAACGGAACTTATCTACTTACACGTGTACACTGGATATTACACTAGTAGCATTCAGTTTGACTTAGGGGAGTTTGGGATACTCTTGGCTTATGTAAGAGCCCAGTTATACCTTGTTGAGCAAACTAAGGAGCTTCAGAACGAAGATCCTATATTACTTAAGTTGCGGGATGATGTTAGAAGTTGGGCAACCGTAAGTTTATAATGGATCAAGAGGGAGTGCTTTGATTTGGCAACTGCTTATGCATACCGATGTTGGTAATCTTAAAAAGACTATTGTGGAAGAATCTCACAATTCTCAATACTCTATACATCCTAGCTCAGCCAAGATATATTAGGATTTAAGGCAATTGTATTGGTGGGAAGGCATGAAAAGGGATGTTGGTGACTTTGTGTCTCGTTGTTTGGTATGTTAGCAAGTTAAGGCTGAACATCAAAGGCCAGCGGGATTGCTTCAACAGATAGAAATACCTGAATGGAAGTGGGAACGGATCACTATGGACTTTGTAAAGCGGCTACCTCGCACCATTAAAGGGTTTGACTCTGTATAGGTCATAATAGATCGTATGACTAAGTCGACTCACTTTTTTCCTGTAAAGACCATTTATGAGCTCATCAATATGGTTATATATTGATGAGATTGTTAGACTTCATGGGATTCCGATTTCCATCATATCTGATCAGGAGCCCAATTTACAGCTTGGTTTTGTAGAGCTTTTCAAGAAACCCTTGGAACTCGACTTGACCTTAGCACAGCTTTCCATCCTCAAATGAATGGGCAATCCAAAAGAACCATTCAAATTTTGGAAGATATGCTCAGGTCATGTGTTTTGGACTTTGGAGGAAATTGGAGTAGTTACCTACCTCTTATAGAATTTCATATAACAACAACTACCAAACCAGCATTTAGATGGCACCTTTTGAAGTTTTGTATGGGAGGCGTTGTAGATCTCCTATAGGTTGGTTTGAAGTTGGTGAAGCTATGATGTTAGGTCCTGACCTTGTACAAGAGTCTCTTGATAAAGTTCGTTTGATCCAAGAACAACTCTTGACTGCTAGAGTAGGTAGAAATCCAATGCAGATCATAGAAGACGTAACTTGGAGTTCTCTCTGGGAGAACATGTCTTTCTTCAAGTTTCTCCTATGAAAGGAGTTGTAAGGTTTTGTAAGTGAGGAAAGCTCAACCCTCGTTACATTGGCCCTTTTGAAGTTCTAGATAGGATTGGTGCAATGGCATATCATCTAGCATTACCCCCTGAACTATCCATGGTTCATTTAGTGTTTCATGTCTCTATGCTTCGAAAATATATTCCCAATTCGTCTCACAATCTCTCCTCAAGTGATCCAACTTGATGAGAAATTGTTCTATGAGGAAGAGCGACGGCTATTGTTGACCGCTAGGTGAAAAAGCTTCGATCAAAGGAGCTATGCAAGTGAAAGTAATTTGGAATAACCATTCTAAGAAGAAGCGACTTGGGAAGTGAAAGAGGCTATGCGAGTCAGATATCCACATTTGTTTGATTCTTGAGGTATGTGTTTCATCTTCGAGTTGTTGGAAATTAGGGACAGAATTTCTTAAGGGGAATAATGTTGTAATAGAAAAAAAATGAAGTGAGGACCACCATGTACCTTAAGTGGTATAGACCACTATAGTTCAATCTCTTTTATTTTATTTCTCTCTTCCCTTCCCCTTCCCACCCACTCTATTGTAACACTCTTTCACTCTCTTCTTCTTTCTCTTCTTTTTCTTCTTCTTCTCGTTTTCTTTCTCTCCTTTCACTTCCTCCCACTCTTCATCTTCTTTGCTTCCCCTATCACAAAATATCACCACCACCTCTATCATCATCATTTCCTCCTCCTCTTCAACACCTTCCATCATTATCTTTCTCCTCATACCTCTATTTTTCTCTAAACTCCATTAGAGAGCTTGAAGCTTTTAGAAGGAAGTGCAATGATTTTCTTCACGAATTCTACTCTCCAAGTGGTAAATAAGCTTTTACACTACTCTATTTAATTTATCAAAGTTCCTAGTTAATTTAGGATTAATATTACTGTTTCTTTGAATCCAATAAATTAGGGATTTTAGTGAATTTGGGCTAATTTATGTAAATTGATGACATTGTTAGCTCACAAATATTAATGTTGTCTTGTTCCTAGAGCAATAGAGCAATCGGATATCAACACTTGAATTGGTGGTATCAATGGAGTCATTCTTCGTTCTTTGAACCACTAGTTGTGAGTAGATAGTATATCTTAGCTTACTTTATGCATAATAAATTTTGATTATAAATATAAAATTATATGAAGAGTTGAAAGTATGTTGATATAAGAGAAAATAATTTGTTTATCGAAAATGATGCTTTATGTATAAAATGGAAATTTTCATTTGGAGGCCAGAATTTGATTATTATGCTTATTTAAATATTTTTAGTCAAATTGTAATTAATGAATATTGAATTTTAGAACATCTTATGTTAATTATTAAATTTGAATTTATTTTATGTCCATTGTATCTCATATAACTTGAGGATGAATTTTATGTTGTAAAAATATCATGGAAGTGGAATGTGCATGATTTTTAATTAAGTTGGGGAAATTCCATAGTTAGAATGTATAGTTAATGGCAGTGGCATTAGCCTCAATGCACTGGAAGACTAGGTTCAGGTGAGATGCTAAGCCTGCACATAGCTGTAGCTATGTCTGGACTTATATATGGCTATGGACTAACTCGCAGGTGTGGTGCTAACTCGTACATGACTTTTTTGTCATGTCTGTCTTGTATATGGCTACGAGCCAACTCCAATTAGCAAGTGTGGTGCTAACCCGCACATGACCTTGGCTTATGTCTAGACTTGTTATTGTTCTGCTTTGGATAACTCCCCATTATGTTTGGATTTACATGATTATGTAAAGCTATGTGATCAAGAAATCTCATGTTATGAATAGAACCATATTTTTATGAGTACATATGCATTGTTATGTTTATATTGTTTTATGCTTGCATCTAGTAAACTATGGATATCTTATCTCCCATGAGTTGCAAAACTCACCCGTTGTATTCCATTTTTTTAGACACAGGTGCTGGTTCTAGTGTTCTTTGGCACAACCTTAGTAAATTCTAAATTGGTGAGCCTTTTTGTAAAGGCCTTTTTTGGTGGGAACTCTTATTTTGTTTAGCCTGGAGTTGTTAGTTGCTCCATATGTCACAGGTCCTTGGACATATATTATGCTTATGTTTGAGAACTTAAGACGTAGCTATATAGATTATGTTTTGGAAATGATTTGTAAACTTAATATGGCTTTATGTTTTGAACTATGTTTTGGTGTTATGTTTAATATAGTATGAAAAACTAATTTGGTAATATGGTTGGACTATGCTGAGATATTATTATATACTGAAAGGGCACATTAGAATGCTTGATGCCCAAGTGTTGTGGATTTATTGGTGGATATTACATGTTGTATTGGTATTTGGGAATTGTTGAGAAATAGAGGAGACTCTGTCCATTTTCCTGAAAAATATAATGTATGTTAAGGCTTGTTAGGGAAGGTATTCCCTATGCAGGTCATCACCTAAGTTAGGTCATGACAGTGGGTGGAGTGGACAAGATATAGGTAAGCAGAAAGGAAAAACAAATTGCAATAGCTAAGGATAGAAAAATAATTTTATAACTTTTTATCATTATAATACTACCAATCTTCACATGATTCTAGACTGAGTTTGTCCCATGGAAGAACTAACCCCACTTTACAATATCAATCCCAGTATCCAAAAGAACCAAGCAACCTCCCCATATATATATATATATATAAAGCGCATCAACAACCATTTGAAAGGGTCACCAATCGTGGATCATAACCTTCAAGAGTCATGTACATTTGTTTAAGGTGCACCACACTTCCAAAAAATGTACATAATTCTCAAGTGTTGTAGGCCTTTAAGTGTCATCATTGACAACTTCACAATCTTTAATAGTGTCTTCATTACATCTTGAATAATCTATTTCTGAAGCATCTGATTATACACTTTGAACTTTAAAATATGAACCTCCTTTATATTTAAAAAATAATAAATATTCATCTCTCAAACAAGAACGCTTTATAAATTTCGTTTAGTCATATATTTCAGTACAACTATAGACATACAATTTTTAACGACGTTAACTAATTACTTTCAAACACAATCAATTGGTACTTTACTTTTTTGTAATCTAGTTATGTTTAATCTTTCTTCCCTAAAAAAAATTTAACAAAATTTTGATAGCATCTTTCCTTAAATTAGAAGCTTCTGTCATTAGATATTTTAGTCAATTCAACAATAATAGGTATTATTAAATATCAACAACAAAATAGATATAATTAAACGTTACATCTTAATAATTACATACAATTCACATAATCCTAAAAGTCATTATATTGTGCATCCCTTTATAACTCCACAATATCTATCTTGCAATCTCCATAAACACAAAGAATCCCACAACAAATAATGCAAACAAGTTAGAGAAGGACCTCTTCGTCCTTTCCCCAAGTCATGCAATCTTCATTTCCTACAACTCTATCATAGAAAAAATAAGTTTCTATCCTACATATGCATATTAAACAATATAAATAACATGGACTTTGTTACTAACCTCTACTATAGTGGAAAAAAAACAAAGAATCTGAAAGCTAGCTCCTTGCGTGAAACCAAATCCAATCTTGAAAATCTAATATGAACAAATATTTAATTTCACTCAATTGTAAACATTTATATATACAAATTATAAAGTAAAATAAGGAAAAAAGATGAAAAACTACTTTCAATGTCCACTGTCAACGTCAATAACTCAAGTGCCAAGGGTCACAACACCTACATTAACAAAAAAATAACAATAATTATTCTATAATGCATAAGAAACAACACTATAAGCATCCACAAATGAAAAAAAAAGTAAGCCAAATAAAAAAACTAAACCGATTAAAATGTTCACCAACTCAACTAGATTGCAATGGTCTGTTTTCAAACAGAGCTCCAATGGCGGTGAACGACGGCCAAGAAGCGGTGGCAGGGGAGAGAGGTGGAGAGAGAGAGCGAAGAGAGAATGAAGAAGAAGAAGAAGCACGTGAGTAAACATATTCGTGAGTTCGGTTACCAAAGCTTAAGTTAAACGTG
Source organism: Dalbergia oliveri (assembly GCA_030441495.1). Taxonomy (NCBI): domain Eukaryota; kingdom Viridiplantae; phylum Streptophyta; class Magnoliopsida; order Fabales; family Fabaceae; genus Dalbergia; species Dalbergia oliveri. Next base: position 18,238,821 of record JAMLFY010000013.1, on the reverse strand, counting down.
TGTTTCACATTTAACTTATTCCTGACTAGTAAATGGGAATTCCAAGAGTTACGCGCAACATACAGAATTTTCAAAAACCCATCGACAAATCTCAAATAACATATAGAAAAATAAAATAAAACAACCTATCAGTAAAACCATTAGTAATATAAAGAAAAGAATAAATAAAAATAAATTATTAATAGTCCGTATTCTCGATAAAGTTCTTGTGCCACGTGGCATTGGTGCAATTACCAATGGGCTTATAATCACTATAGAACCAATCGGTAAACCCGTTGGTAAACCCATTGGAAATTGTGAGCGCCATATGGTGTACAGTGACGCAATTTTTTTACCAATGGGCTCTTGGGAAAATTGATTATCACAAGTTGAATAAAGCAAAGAGGCGACAATCCATCAAATGGTGTCATAATTACCGATGGGTTCATACCGTCGTAATTTCCATTGGTATACTGCGAATTCTAGTAATGTGATTTAAAAATCAAATAATATATAAAAATATAAATATGATTAAGCATACTTAACCATAATATAATTCAAAATTCCAACCACTGATTATGCTAATTACATAAACATATCTCAGATATCAATCGTTAAGAGTTTATTTAAAATTATTTATATTTTTCAATTGGATTGATATTATAATGATACAAAATTTTAAATTTTATTCTTTCTTTAATATTTAAGATTTAATATTGTGATAGTACAATGATATACAAAATTTAAAATTTTATAGATTCATGAAATATTATTTTCTTCATTATTGAAAAGTTGAAGTAAAGCCAAATAAATAATATATAATAATTGTGATGAATCAAATATGTATTAAATAGAATAAAACTAATAAGATAATTTGGTTATATAAGCTATAAAAATGAAACAATGGAAAATATAATGGAGTGAAATATAAAATTTTTTGTTTAATATTCACTTATTTCACACGAAATCATATTGATGTATGAAATTTAATATTATATAGAATCATATGATATTATTTTCTTAATTAGTGAATTGAAATTCAATTTAAAATTAGAATATACAACATATTCTCATTATGCTAAATATCAGTTGATTGCATAGAATTATTAGTTACCAAATCACCAATAATTCTTCCCATCTGGCATTGGAAATAGAGGAGAAACAATTTCAGAGTCATGATTCTTTTTTAATATATTACAATAGATAAAAGATTATAAATGATACCATCAAATAATTGGATGGAATATTTAAATCTAAGTTGCTTGTGAGCTGCATCGAAAGAGTAGAGACCTTTAAATAACAAGACATAACATAAGTGTTAACTAGTTAGATGCTTTAAGTATCTAATGAAGAAAGAGGGTCTTATGCTTGGAGTATTACCTCCACAATGGAGCTCCCACCCCAAATTGATTAAATCTATGGTGGATATTATGAAAAGAAAAACAAAAAAATACAAAAACAAAAAGTCAAGTCTTTGCACGTAAAAGGCGTTGGAGGCTGCATAGCATTATGATTTCCTTGTTTTCGCGCGTTTGTTTACTATACCCCATGTGATTAAGGACATGATGCACTGCTCCATGTGTCAGACTTCTTATTTAAATCTGTATGTGAAGATTTTTTTTTTCATCTTCACGTGCGAATGCGCCTTTACCAAGAAGTTGCAGCGAGCGATGATTAACAGAAGGAACGAGGGTGGGTGGAAGGAAGTCGCGGCATGGAACGCAGTTTCGTCCATCCACACAGTATATTATATTATATTGTTAGGTGAGTTCTTAGGTGGGAATGTTTAAGTTTAGGACCACATGGTCTCTGCTATTATTATGATGAAAATAAATATTGAAATTACTTCTGTATCCTTGTGCTCTACTTCACTTTCTTTCTTTTCCAGACTTCCTGATGGACCCAGCTTTGATCAAACAACCTTTATGCTTTTTTTCCTCTTTCCCTAGCTACCAACTTTTTCTCTCACTAGCTGCCATAGTTCCCAACCTTCGTCAGGGAAGTAAATTAAAGAAAAACCAATTATCATCCCCTTCCTCAGGTCATAGACTCAACATAAGTTATAACCAATTTCTGCAACTTCTACCCATAACACAGCTCCTCTGTTTTCAATGAAAAATAATAATTTTTTTATGTCAATAAAAAAAATCAAGCTCAAAAACAAAAAAACAGAGAGTGATGAAGTTAAGATACATGCTTTGTTTGCACCAAGGACAATGTAATTCATATCCAATCTGGACTATCAATACTAGCATGGGTATTGGAAGTATCAGCCTCCAGAGCCAACAAGATATGATTGATGTTGTCACGGCCAAAAAGGACCCAGGTGGAGTTTCTGATCATTGCCTCAATGGCTGCCTTGATCGTGCTCGCTATTATGGCTTCATTCAACAGCCCGTCATACCACCTGTAAGAGGAGGGAAAGAACTCTTCTCTAGCAAAGATAGGCCATCGAAATTGAAGAAAGTGGGGACAGATCATGGCATTGGCTCATTTTTCTTAATGGATGAAGGATGGGGTTGACAGAAGAGAGAGGTACGGTGTTGCAAAAGGGAGAGAGGTTGGAGAGAAGGGTAGAATGGAAAGTTGAAAATTTATATTAAAATCTAATTTTTTATTAAGTTGCTTTATAGCCATAGGACCTAATATTGAAAGGATATGTGGTGACAAACTCATCCTTCCCCCACTTAGAATCTGCCCATATTGTTATGTTATACTGTGTACTATATTATATCATCAACAGGTTATCTCAAGGTTAAAGCTACCACACCACTCGCTTTTCTCATCTTCTTCTTCTCTCTCTCTCTCTCTCTCTCGGTTGTCTACTTTGTTTGATTTTCCAAACGCAACAACCCTTCTCACGCGAACCTTCACTCTCATGGCTCTGCAAGCTTCCTTGTCCTTCTTCTCTTCCTCTTCCTTCAGCTATGAATGGCCTTACGATGTGTTTCTCAGCTTTAGGGGCAGTGATACTCGCCATGGTTTCACTGGCAATCTCTACAAAGCTTTAACTGACAAAGGAATCCACACCTTCTTTGATGATCAGGAGCTTCAGGGAGGGGAGGAAATCACTCCAGCACTTGTCAAGGCCATTCAAGATTCCAGGATTGCTATTGTTGTGTTCTCTCTCAACTATGCATCTTCCTCCTTTTGCTTACATGAACTTGCCACGATCATGGAGTTCGTTAAGGGGAAGGGCCGCCTGGTCTTGCCGGTCTTTTATGAGGTGGATCCATGCGACGTGCGGCATCAGAAAGGTAGTTATGGAGAAGCAATGACTAAGCATGAGGAGAGATTCAAGGATAAAAAGGAGAAGCTGCAGAAATGGAGAGAAGCACTGCGCCAAGCAGCTGACTTGTCCGGCGAGCATTTTAAACCTGGGTAAGTTTTATCTTCAGCGAGTAATTATAATAAATTGTTATTGTAAACTATTTTATACCGTCGACTAATTAGATATAATAGTCTCATAGAGTTTAATAATAATTTCGTCTGTGACTTCTAAAATAGTCATTGCAAGGATCAAGTGCTTTTAGCAATGTGACAATATATAATTGAGTGATTGTGTAAAAAAATTTTACATTGAGACAAGACATTAAAATTAATTCTTTTATCTTATATTTTGTTTCTCTATTTGTTTTTTTTTGGTAACATTTTATGTTAAATCTTCAAAAGGAAGAAAGTGCTTGTTCATCTTGAACAATTCATTTTGTTCAATTTTAATTATCTTGACTTATATTGCAGTAATAAAATTCTCAACACAAGGGATCTGATGCATTTAATTAGTATGACTTGACGATGAGTTTTGTTTTTTTATTGGACAGGAATGAATATGAATATGTTTGTATTGAGAAGATCGTTGAAGTGATCTCTAAGAAGATTAGTCGTGTTACCTTACATATTGCGGAATACCCTGTTGGACTAGAGTCTCGAGTGCTAGAAGTAAACTCACTTCTAAATGATGGATTTGATTGTGGAGTCCGCATGGTAGGAATCTATGGAGTTGGTGGGATAGGTAAAACAACACTTGCTCGAGCAATTTATAATTTCATTGCTGATCAATTTGAAGGTTTATGTTTTCTTGAAAATGTGAGAGAAAAAACAAATAAATTTGGATTGGTACATCTACAAGAGACACTTCTTTCTGAAATGCTTGGAGAGCCGAATATTAAGCTAGGAAGTGTCCATCATGGAGTTCCATTATAAAGCAAAGGCTTCATCGAAAGAAGGTTCTTTTAGTTCTTGATGATGTTGACGAGCTTAAGCAATTGCAAGCAATTGTTGGTGGGGCTGATTGGTTAGGTTCTGTAGTAGAGTGATCATAACAACTCGAGACAAGCATTTGCTAACAAGTCATGGGATTGAGAGAAACTATAACGTTAAGGGTTTAAGCAAGAAAGAAGCACTTGAGTTGCTAGGTTGGAATGCTTTTAAAGATAAAAACATTGATCCAAGTTATATGGACATTTTAACGCATGCAATTACTTATGCTTGTGGACTTCCGTTGGCTTTGGAAGTAATAGGCTCCAACTTGTCAGGCAAAAGTATAGAAGAATGGAGATCTGCATTAGATCAATATGAAAGAATTCCTCACAAAAAGATCCAAAAGATACTTGAAATAAGCTTTAAAGCTTTAGAGGAAGGTCAACAGAAATTTTTCTTGACATTGCTTGTTTCTCCAATGGATATTCCTAAGACGTTAATTGTATGCTTTATGCTCGTCATGATGTTTCCCTAGAATATGGCATTAGTGTGTTGGTTCAAAAATCTCTCGTAAAGACCAAGTTTGGCCGTGTGACATTACATGACTTGATTCGAGATATGGGTAGAGAATTATTCGTCAAAAGTCACCCGAACATCCTGGCAACGGTTTATGGCTTCCTAGAGATGTAGTTAGAGTTTTGGAAGATGATGAAGTAAGTATGACAAATATGAGTGATTTAGTTTATCATTATTATATATATTTTTTAAATCTTAATCACCCTCTTTAGACCATTTTCTATTCACAAGTCATTTGTTCATGTATTTCTATTTCTATTTATTGGCACAATATGAATTCTCATTTGTTTCTTTTATCCTTTGTTTTTGGACTAGAACATTCTTTATGTGTGTTCATGTCCTAACATTATATACATGTAATATGGTTGACTCTTGCTTTTTATGTTCAAAGGGAACCAATAATATTGAAATCATGATTCTGGATCCTACAACATTTGAAGAACCAGTAGAAATAGAATGGGATGGAGAGGCCTTCAAGAAAATGAAAAACCTTGAAATTTTGATTATTAGACATGCATGTTTCTCCCAAGGTGTCAATTATCTTCCAAATAGTTTAAGAGTGTTGGAATGGTGGAATTATCCTTCAAATTCTTTACCATCTAATTTTCATCCAAGGCAGCTGGCCATATTCAACTTACCCAAGAGCAAGTTAACGTCAGTCGCGTTTGTCGAAAAGCGAAAGGCAAGTAATAATTTATTTTTCCTTGTTTATATATATATATATATATATTATAGATTATTCTTTTGATATGCATTTTTTCTTCTTTTTCCATTTTTTTTTCTTTTTGCAGTTCATGGACTTGACATTTCTAAACCTTGGTGAGTCTAAGATAGAACATGTACCTGATTTATCGGGTGTCCCAAATTTAGAAACACTATCATTTCACGGTTGTGAGAATTTAACTAAAGTTCATGAATCAGTTGGATTCTTGAAGAAACTTTGTTACTTGTGGGCGATGGATTGTTCGAAGCTTAAGAGTTTTCCAGCCCTCATGTTGCCTTCTCTTAAACGATTGGAGCTTTCTGGGTGCTCAAGTCTTGAGAACTTTCCAGAAATTTTAGGACATATGGAGGGTATAATAGATATTAATTGGGAAAAAAAAACTTCGATAAAAGAATTGCCCTCCTCCATTGCAAATCTTAGTCACCTAGCTAGTTTGACTATGGCCGTATCCGGAATGCTTCAGTTACCAAATAGCATTGCCACACTGCCATATCTTGAACATTTGTATATTCGGATTCCTGGAGGGCTGCAAGTACCCAAACAAGAGGAAGATGAAGGAAAAGGGAGCTCAATGGTTTCTACAAATGTAAAAACTGTTCGGTTACAATATTGTAATATGCCCGATGAATCCATTCCAATACTTCTTGCTTGGTTTTGCAATGTGGTAGAGTTATACCTGTGTGGCAATGATTTCACCATTCTTCCGGAAAGTATCAAAGAACTTAGCTCGTTGAGGGAACTATATTTGGATAATTGCAAGAAACTTAGAGAAATTAGAGGGATTCCACCTAACATAAAGAGGTTATCTGCAGCAAATTGCATTTCCCTGACTCCCTCGTCTAGAAGCATGCTACTCAATGAGGTAATTCCTGTTTTCATACGTATTTGATTTGATAATTCAAAATTGATATATATATTCAGGTTGATTCAAATTGCTCATATCTATGTTGTTAAATTTATGAATCATGTTTGGTTAACAGGAATATCATAGCAGTAATGGAGACAGGAGGTTTCATTTGCCAGGGAGTAGTATTCCGGAATGGTTTGAGCACAGAAGCACAAATTCAATTTCCTTCAGGTTTCGTAACAATATCCCTTCAGTCTCTCTATGTGTTGTTTTAGGATCAGGTGCCTCTGGTTACACATTGATTTGGCCTGAGCGCATCATCAATGGAAATAGACATGTTGGTGGAGACTCGTCTACTAGTGGGTTAATTCATATAGTGGATCATATAACTATTGTTGAAAGCAAAAGCTTTTTGGAATGCGATAAGTTGCTTTCAGAAAACGAATGGAATCACGTGGTGGTTAGAGTTTCGCGTGACAACATTAGGCCGTCTATAAAAGAATTTGGAATCCGTGTACACAAACATGAAAGTAACAAGGAGGATATTCAATTCATTGAGTCACGTGGAGATTTAGATCCAATCACATCAATCCAAGGTAAATTACATTTACTTACATTTATCACATTTTCTTTTGTGTTTTCATTGCAATTAATTTTACTTACCTTATAAACTTTGCTCGATCCCCTAAGCAGGCTTATCTTTTGCTTGTTTTAATATAAAAAGGAAAGAAAGAAGATGGGGAGAGAGAGAATGGAGGGATTTTGTGATTTTTCCTTAATTGGATGTGAGAAGCAAATAAAAAAGAAAGAAAATTTTGATAATAGAATTCAAAAAATATTTCTCCCCACGATTGAGGAGAAAACTAAAGTGAGAGTAATTTTAGCTAAAATTACTATGAAACTCTTTTATATATTAATGTCTAGGGAAAATTTGTCCTATATATTCTTATGAAACTCTTTGTTTTTTTTTTTTTTCAGATACAGGCGTAGATCCCAGCTCTGTTCCGCCTGCAACTCAATTGCATTCTGATCCTTGTGGTGAGCCAACACTCTTTTGTCGGGATTGCAATTGTTGGGGAAAACCCTGTTCTTATATTGAGAGAGGTAGAGGAGATAGAGGGTGTGAACTGGAAGAGAGAGGAAGCAGCAGCAGGACCTTTATCTGGGGTCAAACAAGAAATTCCTCAAAACCCAAATGAAGCTTTTCATCATGAAGAAGAAGAAGCTGGGGAAGAGGAGGAAGAAGAAGAAGGAGGAGGAGGCAATGATGATCATAAAACTACCACCTTTGTTCCTGGCCCTCTTCTTCCTCTCAAGGACCAGATCGAAAGAGACAAGGTTTTTCTTAAATTTTTTTTCCTCCACACCAGTCTTAAAGATTGATTTGCTTTTTAATATTTTATGTTTTGCTTTGGAACATCTTGCTTAGTGAGTTAATGGGTTGTTGGTGGTTTCATGTGTTTTGTTGAATTACACTTACGTACTTTTTTTGGGCTGTGGAATGTTCAAAAAGAATTGTGAGTGTGCAGTGTGTACTACACCTCAGAATGATCTTCTTCTATATTCCTCATTGAAATCTAAAATCCCCTGTCCACATTACATGATAATTATATTTAAGCGATGCAACACAGCTACAAAAAATAAAAACTGAAATAAATTTTGTGTAGTTCTCGAATGGAATAAAGTAGTATGACTCTTTTATACGTTTAAGATTTAATAAGAATTTCACATTACCTTGTCAAATAAATTATGGTTCTTTAGTTTTTTTTTTTTTTCTCTTTCTTTTAATATTACGGGTTTTGTCTGGACTGTGGTCCCTTGTGCTGCTAACTGCTAAGCATTATATTTCCCTGCCATCAATGCTTCAGTAAGCTGTTTTGTGGGGTTGGGAAATATACCCCTGTACTAATGCATTCTTTCTAACTATTTGGGAGAGAAAAAGTTGAACTCTCATTGGCTTAACTAGGTAGAAGTTAGAATAGAATGCCTACAAGAATGAATGGGTGAAGCACTTTGCAAGCTATATATAAAATAAAATGGTTCAACTTAGTGGAATTATTAAAGCCCTTTTTTTTTTCTTTTGTTTTTGTAAACGAGATTCATTTCAGGCATAACTGATGAAATTTTCTTTGAATAAATGTTGCATAGGAACAAATCAATTCATGATGCATAAGAAATCAGATATCCAAGTAGTTTGTCATGGTTTGATTATTAAACCATCGGCTAACAAAGTGAGTGATTTCAATGTTGGTTTTGCTGTGCAGGAGGATGAAAGCCTAAGGGGGTGGAAGGAGAAGCTGTTTGGTTGGTTCTGCTTAAGTTGTTTTCTTATCAACAGGTCAAGTGGATACTGAAGTGAAATTCCATTCTATTGGAATAATCTCTAAGGATTTAGGTGAAATTATGACTCCTTTACCATTGGATGAAAACCAAAACAGTCGTGTTCTATTCAGTCTCAAGGAGGGGTCTCATTATCAGCTTAAGCTAAACTTTAGTGTTCTTCACAACATTGTGTCTGGCCTGAGATACTCCAACACTGTTTGGAAAGAAGGGCTCCAAGGTACACAGTTAATACTTTTCCTTGTGGATAACTTGCTAGATAATTTTGAGTTTGTAAGATGATGATTATTGTTGTTGTTGTTGTTGTTGTTATCATAAACCGAAGTTTTAAAACTATTTAAAGTAGCTCATGATTCCGTTTAAAGTTTAAACATGGCTCTTTAACTGTTAGGATAGAGCAAATAATGATCATGAATATTCACTTAAATAAGTTCATCAGTTTGAGTTGAGAACCTCAATTCTATGATATTCAGCTTCTGGAGCTAATGCATTATTGAACTTTCTGGGTTTATTTATTGACACTTCTGTCAATTTGCACTATTGCCTCTCTCTATCTTCACAGACAGTATTATTTTACATAAAAAAAAACATGTCTTTAGTTTTGTTTGGTCAATCGGTAATGACCTATTTATCATATATTGCATTGCCAATTCAATTATTATTGGGTATTTCAGTTGACCAGAGCAAAGGAATGCTGGGAACCTTTGTTCTTCAAAAAGAACCATACATACATGCCTTGAAAGAGGAGGTCACTCCATCTGGTCTTCTTGCAAGGGGTGTTTACTCAGCCAAACTTAAGGTATGACAAGTTTAAAAAAAAAAAAAACACATGTATGCTATGCTTTATATTTTGAAGTGAATTTACATTGTCTTGATTTTTGTATGTATGTATATATATATATATATATATTTGGATCTTGATCTTAAAGGTATAAATATATTGTTACTCATCTGCATAAACTTTTATGAAGTAATAATAATCATGTACATTTTCTGCCAACATTTATCATATCCAACTGAGGAATGTTCTCCTAACATTTGAAAATAATGATCCATCTTTCTGTCATTTTCTTTTTCCCTTTGAGACTTCATTTTAATTTATGCATGTTTGTTTCATATGGTGTTGTAGACAGTCCAAATACAGGATCACTTCTACTTGCTTAGCTCTTTAAAATCCCAAAAACTCATTTCCAATGACAGTCCATTATGCTATTGTTCATTATAGCTGCAATATCATCCCAGCAGAGAGAGTAAGAGCCTGTTTATTTTCAATTTTCATTTTCTGTTTTCATTTTTTTCCTCAAAATTTTGTAACGAATATAGTGAAAACAGGAAATGAAAATAGAAAACACTAGAAATGAAAACAGTAACCAAACAGGTTAAGATTTTCACATTCATCAACGGCCAACAAACTAGTTAGGCATCAATCATAATCACAGGGGATTAGTTATTTAATTTTCACTTGTATATTTCTCAGTCACTATATCCCAATTTGCCAAAGGCTGTACTTTATTCATTTTAAATCCAAATGCATGAAGATGTGAACGGCTTCTATTATTTTTTGGTAATTTGCCTCTCTTGTTCTAAGTTGTTAGAAATAATATATTGTGGCCTATACTGTCTACATTTTTTTTTGGGTGTAGTTTCCAGTTCCACAAGACCACAACTAATTATATGAACTTGGTACTTTTTGTTTGCTATGTTACAGTTTGAAGATGATGACAGAAGGTGTCACATGGAACTCAAATATTCATTCGAGATTAAAAAGAGCAGCTAGTTCGGTTCTTGACACATATTCTTGTCATTCACCCCCCATTTTCTCTCTCTCTTTTCCTCTTCATTCTCTCTTCTCTCTCTTTTTTTCCCTCTAAAAAAGAATTACCCCTCTTCCGTCTCTAAATTTTTTGTTATGGTTTTGAAACTAATTTGTTAATGATGCTATTTAGTAAACAAAGCTCTCTCAAGTGTTGTGAGTTGTAATATTTGTTTTTCTTTTCTGCTTGCTTTCTAATCATACAAAATGGGCACTTTGTTAATCTAATAATGAGATATGTTATTTGTTCCTACTATTTATGAATACTATTAACACTTTACTATTAGATGAGTGGGTTCTTACTAACACCTTATTTAATAGTATGAAAATATGTCGGAAAGTGTCTATAAATATAATGTATAAATAACTTCTTAAAGAAAATTAATGGATATGATTTGTGTGTTTGTTTTATGCATAATTGAAAAGTAGCTGTGTCTCTATCAATGTAGCATGATTTAGGTCCCACTATGTGGCATTAAGACAAACCCAAGGCTTCAAAGTTGGTATGAAAAGGAAGCATCACCACGACAAGTTTCACTATAGGAATTTGTTAATGTATATGGAAAGATGTGCATTTAAAAAATTAAAAAAATTATTTATAATTCATTTTAAGGATTTAATTTTAATGCATACTTAGTTTCAAAGGGTTTTTTTTTGGTAATATAGTTTCAAAGGGTCTAATATAGTTATCTAATTTTAACTATATTCACTTCTCCAACAGAGAAAAAATCCGTTTCTTCTGACCAAAAACAAAAAAAGTTTCAAGATAAAAAGAAAAATAAATAAATTCGTTTAATTTTTGAAATGATATTATGCATTTAGTGTAAAATATGCACGCACATCACTTTGTCCTAGTAGATCGGTGGGTATTGTGTCTGATGGCTAGGTTTCAAATTTTGAAATGATTTTATGCATTTAGTGTTAAATATGCATGCACATCACTTTGCCGTAGTAGATTGGTTGATATTGTGCCTGATAGGTAAGTAATAGGTTTCAGATTCGACTCTAATCCCTTTAATTTTACGTTATTAAACCAAAAAAGAGAAACAAGAAAAAAAAATGGAAAAGTGATGATTTATTTTAACCTGAGACACAGCTACCCTGCTTTGAGGTTATCCTTCTTAGCTACATTTTCCCCTAAAAACATGCTTGGAAGTGTTACACCTTTTGCCTTTGCTTGGAAGTTGAGGAATTGATTTATTATTAGTACATGCACCTACATATTGGCAATTTGCAAAGTTTGACACCTTCTAGCCCTTGCCAAGCAATTAGGCCGGGAACTTAATTTATTAATTTATTTTTACTACATGTACTATCATATTGGTAATTTGCAAACAAGGGAAAGCTTATTTTCATGTGAGAGGTAAATAAAATAAATCTTAACCATTAAACTATACTTGATGGCCAAGATTAACCATCCATGTAAACTAATTTGAGTCCTTCCATCCAAGCCAACCCCAATGCACCATGCAATTGATTCGGGTCTCCCGTTCCCCTTGTGTAAAATTAAAGAGGAGATGTAAAATAGCTGTATTTTTAATTAAAAATTCTTATAAGTTACATCAAAACATGAACAGGAACTGGGTCTAGTACAAAGAACGAGTATAAAGGTATTGCCATTTTCTACAGGGCTAAGAAAGAGAAGGATGAAACAATCCAAAGCAAAACTCTACTTATGCCATGCCTCCACTTGTTGCTGTCCTGATTATCTGAAAGACAGCTGTCCAAGGAAAGCAAACAAATATATAAATAAAACTGGAAAATGAAGGCCACACGAAGATGAAAGTGGAAGAAAGGTACATACAACATAAAACATTCCAAAGCAAATATCATCCTAATACTTGAGAAAACATTATGCAACCCAATTCCTACTCAAGGCCTAAGCACTTGAATAAAAACTCACGTACAAGCAAAAGTAATTTCAGTAATGACAGTGAGATCCCGCATTTGATTCAACAAGTAGTATTGCACCCGATGATTTTCCCATTTTTGAGAGAATATCCCTCTTCAATTCAGAGTTCCAGCCATAAATTATGTATCCAGCACTTTGGTTATTAAGCTGTATGAATGATATTGTTAACCAGCAATATTTAGTGGAATACAAGAACATATATATCAAGGGTTAAAATCTTGATGAGTTTTCAAACAATTATAGAGATTAATTTTCCTACATGATCAATGTACAGTGTTTTTTCTTTTTCTTTTTTTTTTAAAAAAAGCCCTTGATCTGGTCTGGGTGGGATTAACCCTTCTCTATACAAGTTCTCGGACGAGGTTTTTGAACAGAACCTTGACAGTTGAGAGGGGTAAGCACCTCGAGGGATACTAAAATACACAAGCATGGAGCTCAGTTGTGACCTTCCACATTGGTTCTGGAATTACCAATACTAACATACTGATGATCATAAGCCAATAATCCTATATAATAGAGTCTAAAATTCCACCTTTCAACTCTACCCTTACATGATTGCACATGAATCAGTCACGTGTTGTTAACATGTCTGTTTCCATCCAAGATTTATCACCTGTTAGCGATTGATATACACACCACGCAGGAGGTACAGTTGAAGTGGGGATTTTTGGACTTTTCCCTATAATAATTAAATGTGTGACTTTTAACATAGTTATGGCAAAATAATGTCTAGAGCATATCAAACATTTGCAGTAAAAACAAAATTTCATAACTCATCACAGGAACAATGTTTAAACCATAATGTCTTGTATCAAAGAGAAATTTGGAACAGGAATCAAATACTAAAATCAGTAAAACGAATAGGTGGGATGGCACAGATGTGATACTCTTACATGATCCAATGACAACAAAGACGAAGAAACCTAGCAGCATAGGACCAACAGGATAGTCTTTTCCCTTTTGGTGCTAGTTTCTGGCACAAACCCTCTTTTTGTGATGTTCTTCTCAAACTTCTCTACTTTCCTGTCCGCGAATCGCCTTGATGTCGTCTACACAAAAATTTGCACAATTTCATTCAATTCAAAATCGTCATATAAATAAAAAATAAATAAAACTAACTAACCAACCCAAATCTTACAACCAGTGCTCCATAAGCTAATAATGAAACATTTCACAACCACCCTCTGGAACCACAAAATTCATTATTTAATTTTGTCTGTGAACACAGTCATAAAATAAAAACAGACTTGATTTGGGGAAAACAAAAACTTGCTTAATTTAATTGTGTGCATGTAAAATCAGCTGAAACCCAATCAGATTTGAGAAGGAAAAAATATATCAATTGCGAAACCAACAAATTAAACCTATTTTAATTTGATGATTTCAATTTCAAACACAGCAAACCAGGTATTAATTAAAATCTAATGGCTGCTGACATAAACAAAACGTGAAACACATTAGATCTAGATCGAGATTAAAAAGTCAACGAAGCTGAATTGCCTCTACCTATTTTCCAGATAAATTTAACCAATAATAATAATAATAATAATAATAATAATAATAATAATGATAATAATGATAAAGGAGATTGAAATATAGATGGGAAGGTAAAGAATTACCATGGTTGCGAGGGGAGATGAGATAGCCGGAAAAGGGCTGAAGAAAGAACGAGATCGCTGGAAAAAACGACAAAAGGGTGTTCCTTCCCTTCCGGCACTGAGTCTCCCCAACCCCGTTTGTTTGTTTGATGGTGTGCGTGTGCGTGTGCGTGTGCGTGTAACGTAACTAATTCCCGTTGAACTTTAAATATAACAGAGCTCTCAAAACTGGGCCGGGTTAGCATTACGGGCCACAGGCCGTAAACCCATACAATAAAAAGGGCCGGCTCAATTGTGTAGTGAGCCCAAACAAAATACGAATCCGGCTCAATCTGCGTTTAAATGGGTTGGGTCACCACATATAAGACCCAAGGAAAAAAAAAAAAGAAGAAGTAAGGGTGACTCAATACATGAGGCTAACCTGGTGCAATCTAGGAGAGGCAGATGATAGTCATACACAAAAATAAATTAAGATCAACCAAGTTTGGATAAATTGTTCCATAAATTTCAAATGATTGGCTGAGTGGAGCATGACACCCTTACTTGTTTTCAAGGGTGTTAGGCTTTCTTACCTTCATTGGGACACTATTGTTATTTTTATTTATTTATTTTTATAAAGGTATTAAGATTAGAAATTTTCATAGAGGGTATAAGAGAGGGGCAAGGTGGGAGTTGAACACATGATCATCCACTCAAAGGTGTTGGAGACAACCTTAAGTAGTGGGTTGTATGCTCAACCATGCATTAAGGCACTATCCTATCATTTAATTAAAAAAAACCCATAATATTTTAATAAAAAAATGATCATATATTTATATCCAAAAGGAATATTAGAAAAAATATTACATGAAATCTAAAATCACTCAACTTTTTCGGTCACTCTACCTCCTCTTTTTTTTTACCAATAACCAAATTTAAGTTTTAAAAATTTATAACTATCTATTTATGTACAAAAGTCTAGAATTTTTTTCCCCAAAATTACTCCTCTTCCTTTTCTTCTCAACTTGCAATAAGATTTAAACCACGTTACACTATTAAATTATCTTGCTCAATTTATTGACTTAATAATTTATTAATTGAATATACTATTATAAATTTGAAGACAATTAAATTTAAATTTTAGAAATTTGTAACTATCCATTTGTGTACGAAAAGTCTAAAATTATACAAATAGCTACTTTTTTTTCTAGTATAGAGATACATTTTTATTTTGATATTAATTTTCATATACTAATTTATAGCATCAATTAACTACATTATATTTTTTATGTGATACTTAAAATAAATATAATAAGAATCAAACAATTTGAATGACATTTTAATAAAAAATGAATTTAATGATAATATCATCCTCAAATGACTAGATGTTGATGAACGTTTAAAGAATATTTTGTTGTTTTGAAGAGATTAACTTTGATACCTTGACGATATAAATGAATTTTGCATTGTCATTTAATTATGTCTTATTTTTTATTTGTAAAGTTGGTGTAATCATGTATGATTAGATGTATATGTAATTTTTTTTATAAATGATGCACATAAAATAAATTCTATTTTTAATCTTTAAACTCAAATTTAGGTGAATAAAAAAAACTTGTTGTATTTTTAGGATATTGAATAAAATATTAATATGCATCATGTTTATGAGACTTTAAAGATAGATATTGAATAGTTAAATTTAATTATTTTTCCAACATGGTAATACATGGTTGAATATTTATATAATTTTTTAATATTAATATTATATATGAATTAAATATTGAAAAAAATCTTAGTATCATTTAGTTGGTGCAATTTGCAATCAAAATATGCAATTGAGTATTTTTTTTTCAACTAAAAAACCACTTTTCATAAAAACTATTTGTGTTAGTTTTTATTCAAATATTAAAAGTGTGTATATAATTTATCAAATTTAAATGAGTTTAAGTTAAGAAAGATTTTAAAAATTAATTTTTTGTATAATGTATAAATACCATGTAATAATAAATAAGTTTAATTTTAATCCATAAATATATATTACCATTTCAATAAAAGTAAGTGAAACTTTTTTGCAGCATGCAAATTAAACTCATAGCATATTGTTAGGTATTATGCTATAAATAAAATGGATAATTAAAAAAAAAAAAAAAAAAGGCGAAGGGAAGGAAGGAAGATACATGAGAAATTCATGAATATCATCATTGGTCATGATGATGGATCCAGATGGGTTGGCGCAGGCGTTCCTGGAGCATTACTACTCCACCTTCTTCGACACCAACCGCGGGGCCACCACCATCACCACCACCACCACCACCATCATGTCTCCATTTCCATGCTCTCCTCCTTCGACTTCCACTCTCGCAACCACAACATCACCCAATTCCACCATAACACCCTGACTCCCTCCCTCCCCTTCTTCCACCACCGCCACCACCCCAGGTCCCTTCATTTCACTTCTCTTCCATTACCAATTTGCATAGATCTATTTCCTCAACGCTGTTTTTTCTTCCCCCCTTTACCCCTTTCCCATTTCCTTTATTTTTTTTGTTACTTTTCTTTATCCTTTCTTTTATCTACACTTTATGTTTGTTCCCTTGTATTTTTGTGAAGCGTTCTTTTTTGTTTGATTTCTCGAGCTGAGTTTGGTAAATTCGTAACTGATTCCATACTTTCTGGAACCGTAACCTAAAAATGCTGTAACTGACTTTAGGAAAAAGTTTATGCTGCATTTTTCTGTTGTTTTTGTCTGTTCTCTCACATTAGAGCATTAGATTGTGATGTTTATGAGGATGTCTTGGCCCCTTTGACTTCCATTTGTTTCTTCTTCTTCTCTCCACTCTTTTCGCTATTGGTGTCTGAGGCTTCTTGTTTGCTTCACTATCCCATTTTCCGTTTATTGTTTTTGTTCTTGTACCCGCTTTTTTATGAGATTAATTTTGATGCACTTAGATTGTGAAAGACAATCAATTTCATGCTTTTACTTGTAAGACTTTTAATAGCGGTAATTGGGTCGACCAATTTTGCAGATGTGTTAATATATGATTGTATATATGTGTAAAACTTACAAAGTGCATACAAATTAAATCCTTAACTTGTTTATTTATTTTTCCAATTAAATGCCATGATCGGGAAAAATTTTGATAGTGCATTAGTGCTTACATTGTCCCTTGTTTGAGTTGGCCTGAACTGACGTCTCATATACTCTCATTATTCCCTGGGTAGTTTGAGTGGTTTAAACTTTAAACTTTAAAGCAAAAGCTCACATGAAAAGGAGAAAAAGGGAAGAGGTTGACTGGACTAGGATGATGCTAATTAAACACTTCACATTCAATGATTTAGTAAGATGTAGAGAGACATGCAATTAAGAACATTCGTGTTGTGTTGTTAAGGTGCCTCCTTTGCTTTTGCAGCAAAGTGGCAAGTAGGATCATTGGAAAATGCATTTCAAGTTTCAGGTCCCTCAACTCAATTCTGATTGAAAAAGACAATTTTCAATAACTTGTTGATCCCTATCCTTCGTACCTGATTTTCAGATTGATTATGCTTTTTTTTTTTTTCTTTTTTAGTTTTCAAGCTTATATGAGACATCACAATAAGGTTGTTGTCCTGTGACCTTGAGATCATAAGTTCAACCTCTTTGGCTTGTAAGGGTAAGGCTGCATAGGTCACTGCCCTCCTCAGACCCTATCAAGTGGGAGTCTCATATGCATTGGGATGTCCTTTTTAGTATGAGATAGAAATATACCTACTAAGTCTTAACAACGAATAAAACTGAAAGAAATGATGTTTTAAACCCCACCACTTGCTCCACACCCAAAGGCACGAGGACATATATGTTTGTCACAATGTAAAATATTGATAATAATTACCGTAAGCTTTCCGAAGTATGCCTGTTAATAAGGGATGATCATCTAGGTTCTCTATTTGTACCAAGTATGGTTACTTGCACACTACTACTGTTAGGACATAGGAACAATGACTTAATGGTCTGCATATCTAACTTTGCAGTAAGCAATCATTGCAAAGATCACAGCCGATGCATCTATTTATCATTTACTGGCTATTTAGAATTTCTAACCTGTAATTGTTTCACAAAGATTTATATTTGAACATCTATGTTTACTGTGTGAGTTCTAGCAGTCACAATTGGATGCGCAACATTATTTTTGGATTCTGTGCATTGTTTCTGTGTCATTGCAGTATTCAAAGGAAAAGCCTTGTATTAGCAACTTTGTACCTTACTTGCATTCCTTATGTGTTCTAGATGATATAACACAGTGTGTTTTTGATCGTTGAAACATGAGGTGGACTCAATCTGAATTTGGACTAGAATATTAATTTGTTTGGTACTTGTGTGGTCTACCAATTGTCTTCTAATTGTTATTATATGGTGAATCATGCTGGTCTTTGTATGTTTGTTTGTTCTACTAATTCATTGTATGACTATGAAGTAAATGAATATTTTTGGCTGTCCTTCTCACAGGTGGTCCTTCCTTGATATTGATGATAACTCCATAGAGGACTGCTGTGGCCTCTCAATGGCAGCTGGAAAGTCTGGAAATTTCAGGATGATAGAACCTCTAAAACATCCAACTACAAAGAAGCGTAGAAGAGATCAGAGCAGGGAAAAATCACCTGGAAGGTCCTCTATTACTGAAGTTATGGAACAGCAAATTTGGAAATATTTTCCTGACGATTTATTAGAGGCTGTGATTGCACGACTTCCCATTGCCACATTTTTTCGCTTCCGCTCTGTATGTTGGCAATGGAATTCCTTGCTGACTTCTCAAAGTTTTTCTCAGCACTGTGCTCAAGTCCAACAAGCAAACCCATGGTTTTACACCATAACTCATGGCACTCAGAATTCAGGAGCCATGTATGACCCTTCTATGAAAAAATGGTATCATCGAACTGTGTCAGCACTGCCCACAAATATGCTTCTTTTTCCAGTGGCTTCTGCAGGGGGTCTAGTTTGCTTTATTGACCACGGAAATAGAAACTTCTATGTTTGTAACCCACTGACTCAATCCTTCAAGGAGTTGCCTGCCCGGTCAGTTGAGGGCTGGTCTCGTGTTGCTGTAGGGATGACATCAAATGGGAACTCAGCTGGTGCTGGCTACAAGATCCTGTGGGTGAGTTTTGATGGACAATATGAGATTTATGACTCTGGCAGGAAGTCTTGGAGCCGTCCAGGAAACATGCCTGCAGATTTACTGCCATTAACACTCGAGTTAAGGTCACAATCTGTTTCTATTGACAGCACAATTTACTTCATGCATTTATTTCCGTGGGAAGGGATTCTTTCCTATGATACGGCAACTGGGATTTGGAAACCGTACATAATCCCTAAGCCATCAATGGATCTGGTTGATCACACATTAGCTGAGTGTGATGGCCGGATCTTGTTTGTGGGGTTGCTTAAAAAGAATGCAGCAGCATGTGTATGCATATGGGAGCTGCAGAAGATGACACTCTTATGGAAGGAGGTTGACAGAATGCCAAATGTATGGTGCTTGGACTTATATGGGAAGCACGTTACAATGACTTGCCTAGGAAACAAAGGCTTGCTCATGTTGTCCTTGAGATATAAACAAATGAATCGAATGGTTACTTACAACATGGCAAGTAGGGAATGGCTGAAGGTTCCTGGGTGTGTGGTGCCACGTGGAAGAAAACGACATCGAATGGTATATTGTTATTATGGTACTGCATTTCATCCATGCCCAACTGCAGTGGCTTGATTTAGCTTGTATGATACAGCAATGGTGTGACATTCCCCTCCAATCATGTGGTTCTTTGCAATTTTCTGGCAGTTGGTGCTGATGTAGTAATGATAAGTGTTACATTGCTGGTTTAACAAAGTAGACTGAAAAATGATACAAGTTTGTAGTGATTTGTGTTTCTTCATGCTCTAAAATGTCTCTTTGCTTGCATGGCTGCATACATCTGCGCTCTTCAGGTTTTACCACGTGAGAGTCTCATGCAATGGGACTTTGTTCTTATTTTATATTTATGTGAAGATAGATGAATCGTATGGTTTATCGGTTTGCAGTGATTCAAGTTTTTCATGTTTTCAAGCTCGACCATCAATTGCCTTGTTTTCAAGATTTTTTATATTCTGTTTGTGAAGAAAGATTATGCATATGGTTTTTCTTTTTCTTTTTTAAAATAAAATTAATTGAAGGTCGTGAACGTTTAGTTCCTGGTAGTGTCATTCATGTTAACAAGCAGGTAATAAAATAAAAATATTTTTTCTAGCTTAGGCACAGAGTGGACATGGCTCGGACACATCGTTGACACATCCAAACACCTTTTCTTTGTTTATTTTTTAGACATTCATTTTTTCATTTCCTTATGAACCAATTTAAGAAACATCAAACCCAAGTTTAGTTTGACAAAAAAATAAAGTTC
Organism: Dalbergia oliveri; assembly: GCA_030441495.1. Classification (NCBI taxonomy): domain Eukaryota; kingdom Viridiplantae; phylum Streptophyta; class Magnoliopsida; order Fabales; family Fabaceae; genus Dalbergia; species Dalbergia oliveri. Next base: position 18,218,442 of record JAMLFY010000013.1, on the reverse strand, counting down.
AAAAATAAGAATGAAAAAGAAGAAAATAAGAATGCAAGATCTTGGAAATAGGTAGTGCAAATAATATATATCAAGAATGCTCTCTGTTTGTTGGGAAGGGTTTAGAAAGTAATAAAAATTGATTATATAAATCTGTGTGTGTATGCGCGCACGTGTGTGCGTTGTGTTCATGTCATGTAATTTTAAATTTGGGGTGTTTCCCGTGTCTTTGTTAGTGTCTATATTTCATGATTGGTTCGTGTGTCTATGCTGAACTTTTATTCATAACACCTCTCAAGTGGATTTTTAAACCAATATATTTGTCCTTTAGTTACATCCGTTACCGTGTTTCGGTGCATATTGATTTGTATTTAAGTTTTGATATTTTTCTTATGCATACTGATTTTTGTTCCTCATTTGGTTATAATTTTATAATTTGTAATATTGTCAATTGTAATGGTTGTTTCTGTGATTAGTCTTATATTGAGCTTTTTAAGACATTGCTCTCAAATACATACGCTATTGTGTTGTAGTTTCTATCACTTTATTTTTCAGTTCTGAACTATATTCATTACGAGTTCTGTACAAGGATATGACATTTTCTACAAAATTAGGATAATAATAATAATTTGGATATTTGATTGGTATTGTGCCCCCTTGTGCTTTGACATGTACCGTTAACTGGGATAATGGGAAAAGCGGCACATGCCTTTTGAACCAACTTGAGCTAGAGATAAATGATGATGAGGGGTGCTGTTAGAGAAAGTGACATTGGTGGAGCTTTTGGAAGGTTGGAGGGGGTTGATATTAGTTAACAGAAAAGGGTCTCCTTAGAGAAATTTTCATGCTTTTCTTTTTGGTCTCTTTCACTTTAATTACTTGATGCATCTGAGCCACGTAATGGTTGTCACCTGCGTGCGTATGTTTTCCGCCGAATGTATCAAGCGAGTTGCTGAATAATTAGTTTTGAATGTGTTATACTTGTTTCATCTTTGTCATGTGTGCCTCTTTGTTTCAGATTTTAATGCAGGCTGTTATGGCAACTACTTTTCACTTGCTCTAAGCTGAATTAATTGCAGAAATGCAACACATTGCTTCTAAATGTGCAACCTTTGGTGCTTTTCTTATTATAGTTACAAATTGAAATTACACTTACTTTTTATTTCATTTGCAGTATGTTGTGAGGCCAAGATTCTGATTGTTGATTAATGCATGTTCTAATCTTCTACTTTTTATGAGTACATGACCATCACTGTGATCCACTGCTATTGATGAAGCAAATCAATGCACTCTGCTCTCTCGTGTTCTACTTGCATGGGAGTTAGGCAGTTGGCTGTTAACCGTCCTGAAATTAGTTTCTGATTTCAGAATCAGTATCAATCTTATCACAGCTAATTTTCAATGTAAAGTGTCCCTGTAGTTTGATGACATCATTTTGCATTTCATTTTGTTGTTCACAGAGGCCTAATCTTCCCAAATGCATTCGAAATATCTTGAAAAGAGGGTTATGCCTGCTTTATGGTCTTGGACTGTTATTCACTTATCGAAGGAGAGCAAATGAATCAAAGGAATATGAAATTTTTGGATATAACTTGCATATAGAACCTTTGACAACTTGGTGCTGAAACATCTGTTTTGGACTAAATTTGATCAATAGCCTGTGAAACCATTGTTCTTATTCTGCTTTGTTTCTTCCCCAATTTGAAGGACTTCAAAGACTTTATGGATGCAATGGAAGCAGTCTAGGATAAAGGGGATAGATTATGGAGACTGGAACTGTTAAATCAGGACCAGTTCAGGTGTGTTCTCTGTAATAATGATATAGAAAGCATTGAACATTTGTGTTTTACCTGTCAATTTGGTTGGAAAATGTGGTGCACTATTATCAAGTGGTGGCAGTTGTCTTGGATAATGCTTGAGGATCTAAGAATGGCTTTTGAATCCTGGGGGAATCACAGCATCCAGGGATTGCAAACGAAGCTATGGCACACTTTGGATTTGTTCGGTTTAAGTTTTTATTTTCTATTTGTAGAATTTTTTTAAAGAAATACTGGAAACAAGAAATGAAAACTGAAAATAAAATTTCTTTTTTTCAGGAAATTTAATATTTCTTTAATAAAATTTTGAAAACAGAAAATACAAAAATATAAAACAGCAATACTAACCAAACATGTATTTGTCTGAGTGTGGTCTTTTTGGGAATATAGGATCAAGGTTGTCTTCCAACAGGCAAGGGTATACTGGAATCACTTCATGATTCAACTGCAAGAAACTACACACAATTGGGTGAATATACAGTGGAAGGATCAATCGACAACATTGTCACGTAGCAAACCCGTGAACAAACCTAAACAAGTTGCCACACCAAGATGAGAGGAGCAAAGTCAAAGTTGTTCAACGTCTTTCTTGTTTCTGTTGTTTTATTTAGACTCTACTTTTTCATGCAAATGGAGTGTGGTACATATGGTTAAGGAATGGGTCCTGTATTTTAAAGGGGCGTTGGTTCAACGTCTACTAAGTGCTATGGCCACCATTTATAAGTAATCATGTAAGAATTATTATAAGCGTTTGAAGAGCTTAGAGTTAATGTTCTAATCCGAGAAGTGGTCAATTCAACTCATCTAAACTTTCTCTGAAAAAAAAACAACTATTTTTTCATGTTCTATTCCTCTACTTTGTCTATCTCTATTTGGTGAGTGTTGTTGTCTCCTAAATTTGTTAATGTTATTACAACATTATTTTGTTGAATTGAAACTGACCGTATCTCAGTGTCCTCCAATGTTAATGTACGATCCAAAATTGAGTAATGAAAGCAAATTAAAGTGCATCATTCAATCAAATAACAAGACTAAATTAATGTTAAAATTTTTTAAATTAAAATGAGTGATTCTTTGACAAAAAAAGATGAAATTCATGTCAGAATTTAAAATATTAGGTTTAAATTTAGAGAAATTTTTATATCCTTTCAAACCAAGAGAAAAATTTTGCTTGTATCAATAATCGACGACCATGCTTTTTGTTACGAAATGGATTTGCACAAACGAAGTGCAAATGGAGGTAAATAGACTCGTTTAATATATAAAACCCACTTTGTGTACTAATGCGGGACCCACATTCAACTTTTCCTCTTGAATATGATTGGACACTCTCATTGCCATGTAATTCGCATATTAATTAACACGTCAACTAATTAATTAATTGACATCTTAATTATTTAACGCGCAATTATTATATTAAACATATATAAAAATAGAAGAGAATAATTACCCACGCAACCAATACTTTAATAAATGTGACATAAATCTTAAGAACACATGGAATAAACTTAACAAACTAGATAAGTTACCACACCGAGATGAGAGAGAGCAATGCCAAACTTGTAATTACACGGAGTATCAAAAGAAAAACACCATTTGCAATTATTTTATGGACAAATCCAATACTCATCACATGAAAAAGAAAGACACCATGCAACAATCATTACTACTCCCATGCAGCAGGTGCCGAGACATTCGACCGTTCCATCGTTATTCTCGAGAGAAGCAGAAGCAGTAGCGGCAGCTTCCAGCTCATTTCGAGCCTCTTGCAGTTTCCTGGCGATCTCGTCGTCGGTATATCCCATATCGACGAGCTTGTCTTCGAGGATGACAGCTTCAACTGAATCTGGCGCTTACGTTCGTGCTCCAAAATCTCCTCCTTCGCCTTCATGTTGCTGTACAACCTTGGAAGAAGCCTTGGGCTTCTTCACCAAGAACTTGTTGCTCTCAATCTGGCAGTTGGTACCGGACCCTCTTGGAGTCTGTAATCCTGTCCCGTCGTGCATGTCGCACTCATAAACCTCCTAAACCCTAAACCGGTAAAAGCAAAAGAAGAGATTAGAAACCCTCGATTTGGTATCTATATCATAAAGAACTAAACACCAAAGAAGACTGTTGTGTGTTATATGGTAGTTAACAGAAACTAGAATCTGGAAAATTACCTGTGAAGTACGCAAATGAACGAAGATAAACCGTAGAGGATGTGGTGTACCTGTGTCTGCTGTATATGCTGCTCGACGTGAAGGGGGGATGGTGAGAATCGGAGAGAATGGATGGAGATAAGATACGGCAGCACCGTGAGAGATTTTGATTTGTGTAATTCTTTAGCCAGAAACAAAAACTCCCTTTTTTTATAATTTTTTTTGTTTTTATTTTTATTTACAAGAACTATTACGAAAATCTTTTATTAAAATGGAAAAAGAATGCTGATTTGTGACACAAAAAAATTAACCAAATATATTATTTCTGAGCAACACTAACCTAATCTCCTTTGCAAGTGAATCTACATGGCGGAGCTTCCTACCCCTCAATAAATTAAGTTGAGGTTGCCTTAACTCTCATTCCTATCGCTACCCTGTAATATCTTAGATAAAAAAAATTAACCTTCTCTAAACGCACTATATAATGTACAATAAAGAAATGCAATGACTTTACAAATTTATGGAAGGTTGATATAATAATTTCACAAACTTGAAGACCTTTAGAGTAAATTTTATAAATAAAGAAAAGTTGGTGTGAATTTCACTAAACCTTAAGAAAAGTAAATGTATGTTACCCATATTTTAATAGAATCATCCAAACACAATGGTAAATTTTATTTTTGATTTTTTTTAAAAAATAATTCCCAAGATAGTGTAACAAATTCTCTTAAAAACACCATTTTTTTATAAATAGTATGAAAAATGGTAGAGACAACCAAGATTTTTTTTAAAATTTTATATATAAAATGATGTGTCATGATTGTTGGCCTTAAGATAAATTAGTGGGCTATATAACTTTATTTCATCCAATAATCATCATAATTTCTATAAAAAAATTCTGTATATATTTCTAGATGTATAACAATATTCAAATAATTTCAGAATGTCATGGTTAGGTAATTGCTAACATTTCATTATACCATAATTCCAGTTTGTATAATTTAAGTGTCATTTTAGGAAAAAAAAATTATCCAATATTATCTATTATCGGATAGGTTTAAGCAAATATTAGTTATTTTTCATTTCACGTTTGCTCTTTTAAATATTTTGTTTTGGTAGTCTCTTTTAAATATTCCTTCTCACATACACTTATACTTCTTATAATAATTATTACATAATTTTTTTTAAAAAATAATTTTGTAAATATAAACTTTTTGCATTGTGCATTTTTAATAATTTTTTAATCTATATCAAAATCTCAAAAGACACTTGTAAATAGATTGAGGAAGTAGAAAGTAACTTAACTACTGTAGAAGAGAAAGGGTAATGATATTTTGACCCTAAAAAAGTGGCATCTGAATATATATTACTCTATAATCATTTGATGTGATAGTGATTTTCACTTATCCTTGACATCTATCATATTTAATGGTTATAAAGTAGGTGTTGTAAATAGGACAGACTTTTTGTGTTGAATAATATCAACCCGATATACTGGAGTAAACCCCAAATGGTAGAAATATACAAGGCAAATGTTCGTTGAAGTTCATGCAAAAGCAATACCAAGTGGTGACGATAACAATAATGAGCATTGAACTGAGAACAGAACAAGTTTGATTCCAACAACCTAGTATTCTAGTCCCTACAAGTAACGACGCCACCAAGGACAAAAAATGAACGTCGAAGCCCAAGAGTCTCGGAAATACCAAAGCAAAAAACCACGACAAAAACAACCTACCATCTCCAAACAAGTTCACATATATCCACTTTATATGTGTATAATATATATCTCATGGATCATTTCTTACTTCACTTTCATTTTCTTTTTTTTAAATTTTTCCAATCAAACGCAGTTTCCAATATCAGTCTTTAGTTTTCAATGGAATCTTCATCCAAACCTCGAAGGTTCAGGTTCAGAGACCACTCAATCCCGGAATCTCAAAACTCTGTGCAGTCGTCAGAGCCTAGCTCTGACGTTTCTGCAGTGTCACTGCCTATCAGTGACAGAGATAATGATGAGCCTGCCATTGAGTCCATGACTGCAAGGGTAATTTCAAGGAGAATACTAGATGACTAGAAATATTGTGGGAATTTTGTTGTATGATCGTTAGCTTTTAGATGAATATAAATGGGTCATGGTATTTTATTTCATCCAACAACTATCATGATTTCTGGCAAAGATTCCGTAGATATTTTCCTGGATGTGTAGCGTTAGTCCAATTTTACTTTCCGACACTTTCTTTCTTTAGGAAGTGCACTGATAAACTTTGTCAAATCTTTATGACATGTTTTAGAGAAATGTGATAGTGTTTAACGTTATGTGGTTGCCGTTAAGCAACACGTCGATGCTGTAGATGATAGTTATGATATAGGATAAGACATTGAAGCGTTGGTTGATCTTTTTAGCTGAATCACTTAGTGTGATGAGTCTTAATTTATATTGTTGTTGTGTTTGTTCACTTTTCATTCATTGTTTTATATGTTTTGGCTTATTGGTGAATTAATTCATTGATGGCAGGGCATCAAGCATCTGTGTGATGAACTTCTAGAGCTTAAGGAAGCAGCAAGTGAGGATTTGCATAAAAACATCTTTGCTAATTATTCGTCCTTCCTTAGGTAACATTTTTTTATTTATCCTACAACATTTGCTTTATGATGGAAAAAAATGCTGAGTCAAAATAACATGACATGCTTGTTAACTCTGATGAATAAGTAATCTCACTACCCTTTTTTTTTTTTTCCATTTAACAACCATTCTTGTATGTGAAAATTTTGATTATTTAACACGGAACACTAATATATTGGGAGATTTCCATATAAGGATCTTCTGTTAAAAATAAATGCAGTAAAGGGAAAAAGTAAAAAAAAAATACCAATTGCAACTAAGTGTTTACTATGTATAATACATTGTTTTTTCATGTTTATCAAGGATATTCCTTTATGTTAATTGCTTTGTTGACACTGGCACTGCAAAATTGGATTGCTCATTATTATCCTTGTGATGGTTGATTTGCATATGCTGTTGAGGTACTGTACTTATATGCTTTCATATGTGTAGAATACTAGATGAAGTGACAGGAGTGGAAAATGAGCTTGTGCAACTAGAAAACCATTTTGTATCCCATAAAAGGCTAGTGAGGGATCTTATAGATCGCATATATCCAAAGATATTGTCCATAAGCTCAAACTTGGAGGATCACATAGATGATGAACCATCACCCCCAAGTGAATTTGAGGCTCACATTAATGATGTTTCAGAGAAGCTTGATTTCTTCATGTCAGAAAACAAGATAGATGAAGCCCTTGAGCTTCTAGAATCTGCAGATGCACATTATCAAGGCATCCAATATGAAGATTACTCACATAGTTGGATAAACTTATATAAAACTGTGATTTCTGAGAATAAGTCAATGGTAAAACAAAGTTTGACACAGATAGCTGAGAATAATAGAACAGTTGGACCAGAGCTACAAAAGGCACTAGCTGGACTTTGCAGGCTTGGAGAGAGCGAAATTGCTATCAATCTTTTGCTTAAATATTACCATTTGCGCATTTTAAACGGAACAAATGATTTGCAGTGGTCAAAATCATCTTCAAATGAGATATGTATCAAGGAACTTGCAAGGTTTGTGTTTTCCATGATTTCACAAGCTGCAAGGAGCTTTGTGATGTTGTGTGGAGAGACTTCTGCTTACACCTCAGAACTTATGCTGTGGGCAAGTGAAGAAACAAAGTCATTTGTTTCTTGTTTTGAGAAGCATGTTAAAACCGTCTCAACTACTAGTGGTGGCTTGTCCTCCGCCATAAAAGCTGTGAAGTTTGCAGTGTTGTATTGTTCCTTGTTGGAAAGTCAAGAATTATTGTTGAGGCCATACTTGGTGAGGCATCTCTGCCCCTGCATGGAGGAGGTTTTGAATGCACATATAAACCATTTCAAGAAAGTGATTGGTATCTTCTCAGCAAGTGATCATTGGGTTTTGGAGAAATACCTTGCGTCTGGAGTGTTTGGTGGTGGATCCTTAACTCTTGATGGTGGGGAACAACCAGAATATTGCCTTCTAACTACCAGTGGCCGGAAGTTTCTGACACTATTGCAGGTTTGTTCCATATATATTATAAGATTGCTGACTAAAGTAAACTAAACTGCAAAAGATGACTAGCTGAATTTTGATATTACAAGTATCTCCTGCAAAATACATTGGTGGTTAACTACCTGCATTTTGTTCATGATAAAATAGGCACGTGATGAGAAACAACAATTTTAGTAATTGTTTTACTTATCCCACGTTGGCAAGACCTTTTTGCTTGTAAAGTTACATAGACTCAAAGTCATCTTTGGTCTACAGAAATGCTAAAATTTTGAAATCCATGTTTTATCATCTCTTCCCATACAAGCCAAAAGTGCATATGTATTTTGTTGAGCTTGATAATGTATAAATTTCTTTTTATAATTTAAAGGCAACATGTCCTTATTCAACTGACTTCATTCTTTTGGTACCAAAAAACAAAATTTGGCTTTTACTATTAAGTGATAACCATCACAGGAAAAAAAAAAGGATACTTATTGTGTTGGCTCTTGTTTCTTATTCTTTATGCTATATGACATATCTCAGTGACTCTGTCTGTAATTAGGCCATTGTAGAAGATATTTCTCCTCTAGTTGCCCTTCAAATGGGAAGTTCAGTCACTAGTGGACTCACAAGCCTCTTCACCGAGTACATTATCATACTGAAAAGAGCCCTTACTTATGAAACAAGACGAACAGAAGAAGTTAGTCCCAGAATCAAGTTAGCTGAGTCATTGCCACAGCAGGTTGCTGTTTTGGCCAACCTGTCAACATTAGTGAATTTTCTCTCTATCATGGTTTCGAGTATCTATAGCAGCAATGATCACATGGATTCTCACAAAATGGAAAACAATTCAGTTGTTGATCAGCAGCAAGAACTTGATGGTTTCGTGTCGTTTATGGAAGAGAGCTCCAATAAACTGAGAAATTTGTTCTGCGAGCAATTAATTCTGAGAGCATTGTCTACTTACAATAGCCATGAGATTTTTTCAGCTATTCACAATAATGATCAGTTTGATGATAACACAATCCACAATACAATGCCCTCTGGTATCCTTCAGGTATTGTTTTTGCACATAACTCTCTTTGAGACTTCTCAGAGTAGAGTCAATCAAGGATAGATTATCATGAAATATGAACACTAGAGATCATGATGTTGGGTAGTTAAGTGATTCTTTTATGCTCAAATTTTTACCATATGTTTGCAGCATTTCTAATCCCCCATTTAAAATTTTGATATTGTCACAGAAAAATGGTGCAAAATGCAAATAGCAGTGGACAAACAGTTGCTATTTGTTCTTTGCATCACAGGATGCTTATGCAAGACTTTATATTTGGTCTGAACTTGTCATATCTGTCTTTGGCAGGTTTTATTTCTAGAGCTGAGGAAAATAGAACAACTTGATGAAGAAAATGTGTTTGAAATGAATTGGTTGATGGGCTTACAGAAAGACCTGATGGAGTCCATGTTTATTTGGGTTTCCAACAACAAAGACATCTATTCAACTACGGAAGAGAATATGAACTCACAATCTGAAGAGGGCAACCAGGTTTTGATTTCCCTCCCTTCAGTTTATTCTTTTGGGTCCATGCTTCCATGGTAAAAGCACCATTTCAGTTAATTTGCATAATAGATGGCCATATTTATGTAGCTAAATGTTTTTCACGGCTTAAAGAGATATTTTCTTGCTTTTCAATTTGGTGCAATATTCATATAATGTGAGCAGTAAACAATTTCACAGGCCAGTCAAATAGTTCTTTTCCCCCAAGTTGTGTGTGGTATTTGTAGGAGATATTTTACATACATTTGTGTCGTTGGCAGCAGAACCCTTCCAATAATGGTGTGCTAGTTGTCAAGATATGATCTGGTTTTAGTCCTGTGTCTTCTTGTAGTATTTACAATTGTGTACGTACATTGATAGAGGAAACAATCCTAGAAGCATTTTCTTCCATCGTCTTCAGTAAGCACAACAAACAAAGATCTCTTTGATTCCCTCAAAGTGCATTTCATCAATTGATAAGACCTGTTGGTTTGCACAAGATTAGTTGAAAATTTTAAATTGCATGAGCCTATGAAGCATGACAATTGCTCAAGAAAATTGTTATCATGATTTTTTTTCTTATCTAAAGTGATTCTCATCCTTTTTTTCTTTGTTCCCTTGAGTAGCTTGTTTTGGATGTGCAATTCCTGATTGAGATTGGAATACATGGAGGATACTTCTCCAATGATCCTTTGCTCTTTCTCACACTCATGAAATCAGCCTTTAAATCTGCAGGACTAGACCCTTTCAAGTAATGCTTTCTCCTTTCCACTGCTTGAGAAATTCCAAGTTCTTTATTATTCATATTCTGCATACTCAAAGCAATCTGATCATAATCTCATGCCTCATGTTTCTTCATCAAAACGAACGAACATGGCTCCATGCAAAAATGAACCAATAAATTTAACATTTACTAATTTCATGGCATCCTTAAAATGGAAGCCTCCCTAGTTGTTTTCAATTCGATTGTAATTTTATATTTGCAACAAACCGTGGTTCTTCCATAGGCATATTATTGTATTCCTTTTTTTATCCTCTATAATAAGCAATAGCCAAGAGGTTATCCTGATTTTTAAGGCAACCATAAGGTTCAAATCTTGACTAAAAAATGTGTTTCTCTTGATGGTGCCCTCATGTTCTTTTCCAGAGATGAAGATAATGATGGATGGGCTATTGATGCTGCCACTAAAACAATTCAAAAGCTTTTGGAGATTGAGAAAACATGTATGCAACCAAAGGAGCCTATAGTTAACACTGAAGAGGATTTACATGAGAACCAATCCAACCAATCAACCTATCTTTGTGAGGAAGGTGAAATAAATTCCTCAGATAATAACATAGACGCAGTGGATGCTAAGGTTGCCAAAGATGAGTCAGAAGTTGCTATTGATGCAGAATTGGCTTCACTAGAGATGTCATTTAGCCCTCAAGAGGGATCTTCAGTGAATAGAAATTATGTTGATACAGACACTTTCAACATGAGGGAAGAGAACACTGAATCTGAGAAGGGAGCAGATGCAGAACATTATGAATTAGCTCCAACATCTCCAATAGGTGAGGTAGGACAGGATTCTGTGGAAACTAAATCAAAATCAGATGAGTGACCATCATAGTATAAGTTTATTGATTATATGTTTACATAATTCATTAATTTTAGGAAAATGTCATTGAACAATCAAGTGTCTACATGTTCCACAATTTTTATCTTATAGAAGCATAAATATTTTCAAGATCTATGTACTTTCTAAAATAGCAATGTTATACAAGTAGAAACTTAACTAAATACAGGAGAGATTATTAAATGAAATAATCTATTCAAAAGGTAACAAACATGTTTACCCCCTCATTTTATACTTTTGTTTTAAGGCCTATTTTTATTTGAGAAGTTGATTAGATCATGTGAATAGTCACAAACAAGAATCCATTCTTCTAATATCGTACAAGTGTTTAAATTAAAGAGTATTACAATTTAGTACAAGATGGAAAAAAATGAAAAGACAAGATAAAATGATCCTTCTTATTATTCAATACACTCTTTTGTCAATGAGAACTGACAAAAATAACTTAGGTAAAATAAAAGAATTCACTCTCCTATTATCTATCACATTAATAGATGAGAAAAAATATTTGAATCCCAAACAATGGGGACACTCAAAGGAAAACAAGAGTAGATTGTGGAAAGAGAACAATGGTGGGCCATGTTTTTGTTTGGAGTATTGGGTGTCTAAGAAATACAAACGGTTCAAATAACATTTCTCTTAATATATCCTGTACTAAAAAATTTATTTCTAAAATCTTAAATACATCCCAATGATTTAAATAGTAAATAGTACCCTTGTATGCCAATACTTTCCAAACCAAATAAACATGATTAATGTTTATGTAAGGCACGTAGTATTGATTGTTTCTACCTCTAACCATATTGATATGAAACACTAGGCACTAGCCTGTGCCAAATTACCTTAAAGTACACTGCAAGAATTTTAGTTATCTACTCCTTAGCTTTCAAACTAATATATCAAACACAAACTTAATCTCACTTCTTAACTCAAAATATAGATGAATTCATAAAGAACAATCGTAGAAATTCCTGGTACCAAAAAAATAAAATTGATTAGTTTGGGTATTAGCTAAAAATCCACTGAAAAGCTAAGTCCAATTTTTCAGTAAGGGTTGGGACTCGAGAGGTCGCAGATTGAGACAACTGAGAAAAAGTGATGTGGAATGATGCTGCAAAAACTGTAGGGAACCTTGAGGCATGAGTTTGTAAGGTAGGCTATGGTGTATGCCTATGGAATAATTTCCATAATTCCTTTGTGGTAGAGTCTATAACTAACTAGTTCAGTATCGGTATTACTTCTCTTTTTTCTTGCCCCATAAATAAATGATTACATTTTCCTGACACTAATAATTAAGTGCTTCTGAAACAGAAGCAACCAAAGGGGGTGGTGGCGCAGTTGGCTAGCGCGTAGGTCTCATAGCTTCTGAGTTATCCTGAGGTCGAGAGTTCAAGCCTCTCTCACCCCATTTTACCTCTTCTTTTTATTTTGTTATTTTTTCCCCCTCCAATTTTGTTTGTAGGGGTGAAAGGAATGGGCATGAAGAAGTGGAAGCAGAATCTATTCATAAATTGTTTTTCTTAATGAAAATAATAACTTTTACCATTCATAAGTTATTATTAAAATATAATACACATTTTTTTAATGAAAATAATTTTATTTGGATTATGAAATGATGGTAAAATAAAAATAAAAATACATAGAGACCACTTGGAAATATGGCTAAAATGGACTAGTGGAGGTGAGCCATTTTTAGGTTGAGTTTGATATCTTTGCACGTTAATTTTTATATGGATTATAAAACTAAAAGAGGTTGAAGAAGTAAAATAAAAAGGATAGAGATTTGATTCAAAATTCAACCACAACCTACTTAAAATTAGATTGGACTAACATTTTGCTAGTTTGATACTTCTTTAGTTTGATCGAATTTCAATCCTTTAAGATAATGTAAGAGAGTAAGGGATTTTTACCTTTATATCAACAAATTGCATTAAATATGTAGTCTATCAAATCATATAAAGATAGAAACACTCTTACTTTCTCATTTTAGATATTCCAAATTCTAAAGATGGGCGGGTGATGACCTTATTGTTGCTTTAGGTGAGACCATAGAAATGAAATTTGACAACTTCTTTTTGTTTGGTAATTAGACTTGATAGTTTCACTTTGTACAGAAGTAAAGTCATAGTTTTCTTTTGTTTTTTGTTTTTTTTTTCCTTTTATACTAAACTAGCAATTTGGTCCTTCAAATATACATGGTATTAATTTTATCTTTAATAGATTTTTTATGTCAATTTAGCCATTAAAACATACATGTCTCATCACTTTGACTATTGAAAGATAATGTCGATCAAATAAGTTTATAAATTTATAGAAAAGGGAAGGATCAAATAGATATCACATGTATCTTTTCGAAAATAAAGTGATCTAATAACATGTATCTTTTAGGAGCTAAAAGAGTATCACATATATTTTTTAAGGACAAAACTATTATTAATTTATCAATATTTATTTTTAATTTAAACTTTTTCAAGTGAAAAAATGAGTCAAACAACTCAAACTCAAGTAATAATGTCTTCGGTGTAGAGCTAGTTACTTTGTTTTCATAAAAAAATAGTGTTCAATTAATAATTTATTTCTTTATGACAAATTATTATGTGCAAAAAAAGTCTGAAAATATGATATTAATAAGAAAGAAGAATATTAATATAAGCTTAAGTTTATAATAAATTTTACATATAGCACGATCTCAATTGATATTTTTATAAAATATAATATTTATAATATTAAATTATTTTTTTAATGATAATTATGTTGTCATACGTAGAATTTACCTTAAACTCGAAAAACTACATTTTCATTACCCAATTAGAAATTATTAACATCCTTCGAATTTACTCGAGTCTCTCATTCATTTGGAAGATAATCACAAGTTTTTCGTGTCAAATACGGTTTGGAAAACTGATTCATGCCACCTCAATGGTGAAGAAGACAGGTAGACACAAATTGGTTCCATGAGGATGAAGAGTTGTTCAGCGCCAGTTTCTAATCGTTGGAGACCAAGTCAAGATAAAGTAATAAATTCATCTTCAGCCAAATTAGAAAATAACAAATGAAAAAAAATCATAACACAATTAATAACCAAAAAACTGCAATTTTACAGGGTGTAAATCACAATCATCATGTTCTTATAACGGTCACTTCTCACTTTTTCAAATAAAATAATCGATAACTATAGAATTTGCGGGAAGAGACTTAAAACAAAATAATAAATAAATAAATAAAGAAAAGAAACTTTTGTGTTATTGACCGTTTTTGTCCCTACACCCAACGCTCACACACGCTCTCCTTCTTCATCGTCTTTCTCTTTTCATGTATTTGATGACACTGTCACTACTCATCATGAAGAACCACCCAATTCCCAAAACCTTATTCTTCTTCCTTTGAAGTTCAGCCCATTGCTGCTGCTGCTGCTGCCAAGCACGCCCTTAATTAATGGGTTGCTTTCTTGCTTGTTTTGGTTCCTCCAAATCCAAACGCAGAAAACACAGGCACAGTGTTCAAGTAAGAGGACAACCCCTTACTCTTTTTTGTTCCCCAAATTTTATCATAGCCCTTTTGGATCTCATCACCCTTTTGTTTGTTTTGCTAAAAAAAACACAACTCTGAAGAATTCCAAGAAATTAGAAAGCTTTTTTTGTTTATAAAAATTTGATTTTTCTCAGTTTCTAGGCAGCCAAACATAGCTACCTTCTTTCTTCTCCACAGTTGATTATACTCTTTTGAATCATGTCACCCTTTTGCTCGTTAGTTTCAAAACCGGATGAAAAAAATAACCCCAACAATGCCAAGAAAGTTTTTTTTTTCCTTTTTTTTCCATTTTTGAGATAAAAATTTGATTTTGATTTTTCTTTGAAGCCAGACATAGCTAAGTATTTTTGTTTTTTCATCTGACGTAATTGAATCCAATCTTGTTGCAGCGGAATGCTACTAGCAAGCCTGAGCAACCTAGTGCCTATCCAGTTCAGGATCACTCCAAAACCGCTCTTAACACTGCACCAGAACTTCAGTGAGCAATCTCCATTCATCACATTCAAGTTCATTTTACTTTCTATTCTTGGTTTTATTCTTGCTTAGTTTATGTAAATGTTTCTTTTTTGTTATGTAGGGGTAAAACTGAGGAGCAACTAAGTGTTAGTTCCAGAAAGAAAGTGACTTTTGATTCCAATGTGAGAACCTATGAGCCTGTCTTGCAAGATGAAGTTGCAGATTCCAAGAAGGTTGAAAAAGAAGAAGAAGGAGAAGGTGGAAAGGAGGAAGCTTTGGCAAAACCAGGCCTCTCAAAGTCCTCTTCCTCCGAAGACAGTTCCGTGACCTCCACGGGGTCTTACCCTTCAAATCACCGGTACAAGAATTGTAGGGACAGTGATGATGATGATGTGGACGAAGAAGGAATGGATTGTGAGGCTAGTGATCTCAGTGATGAGGATGAAGGCTGTGACATAAGAGAAGAATTTGGTGATGAATTGGAAGATGGGATGGTGAGGGCAAGAATTGATGTTGATAATGTGGTTACTGAAGAGGTGGAGAGTCCTATCCCAGCTTCTGAAAGTGATGTGAAGCAAATTGGGCCTAATCCCAATGCTAGGGACAGAAGTGTTTATGTTCATCCTGTGTTGAACCCTGTAGAGAATCTCACTCAATGGAAAGCAGTTAAGTCCAAGAGAACATCGCCATTGAGGCCTCAGAAGGAGAATTATGTTTCTCCCAATCACGAGTCGCAGATCGCCTCCGGCGCCGTGCAACCAATTGCCAAGGAACTGTCATTCAGCTTGAATTCAGAAACTGACACAACACCAAAGAAGCTGAACCAGGAAATACCGGTGGATGCCAGCCTTTCAAATTGGTTGGTTTCGTCGGAAAGAAGCACACCTGTTAGCAAGGCTGGCTCAGTTGCCTTGTGTTCAGGTACACCTGAGAGGAGCACCACCTCACACGGTTCAAATTCTGTGATAAGCCATGAAGATAGGCCTATTTTAGGTGCATTGACATTGGAAGAGCTCAAGAAATTTTCAGCTACTTCATCATCACCAAGGAAGTCACCTAGTAGGAGCCCTGATGAGATGCCTATTATAGGCACTGTTGGGACCTACTGGAATATTTCTGGCTCTGGTGA
The DNA here is from genome assembly GCA_030441495.1 of Dalbergia oliveri. Classification (NCBI taxonomy): domain Eukaryota; kingdom Viridiplantae; phylum Streptophyta; class Magnoliopsida; order Fabales; family Fabaceae; genus Dalbergia; species Dalbergia oliveri. The sequence goes on along the minus strand of JAMLFY010000013.1, from coordinate 18,202,163 downwards.
GGATTCTGGCTCAGCATATTCCTTTAAAGGAATTCCAAACACAACAAGCAAGTATAGAGAGGTAAAAAAGATGAAGTGATTATGAGAAATACCGAAAGCTTAAATATAATTTTGGTCCATATAACTATAAGTCATTTTGGTTTTAGTCCTTCTATTTTTTTTTAGTCCAAGCCCAAGGAAAAAAAAAAGGGGGACTAAAATCAAACGACCTATATTTATTAGGACTAAAAGCATATTTATGCCAATAATAAATTATGTCAGGTTAAATTCTGAGTTGGATTTAATTAACTGGTTGTGCAGGATAAGAGAGTGAATTGGCATTCAACACCATTTGAGACAAGGTTAGAGAAAGCTTTGAATAGTGGTGATGCTGCTGAAGCTGCTGCTTCTTATGTTCCTCGAGTATTCTAACACAAGCTTAGCTTGCAATGGTGTGTGTGGCTTTGTGGGGAGTCAATTGTGTTGAGTGCATTTTTCAATTATTTTATGAAGGTGATATAGTGGGATGTTTACTTTTGTAATTTTCAGTTGGAGTGATTAATACAATCATGTATTTTATCTCTATATTGCGTCTTCTTTTGTTTCTCCATTCATGGAAATTACTTGGTCCCAAAAATTTTCTCATAAAAAGGTTCTAGTAATTGAGGTGCAAAATCAGACAAAAATAAAATTAGCTCCTTCTTGGCAATACTTGCTTTTGTTGTTAATTAAACCTCTCATATTGCAACATATTTGTAGACCAGGTGGCGTTTAGAAAACCTAGTAGGGGCACCAAAATTTAGGTGGAAATGTCATATTTTAATTACTTGCAAACCATGGTTCCTTAGAGAAGCACAACTTAAAAACTATAATGACTGAATGTTTGTTTTGATTAGTGTAGTTGTATACATGTTTCATTTTAGTCATTGAATTTCAAAATACAATTCTAGTATTTGCGGTGATTCAACTTAATCATACAAATTCCACTTCAGGGACTAACTTGAATTACTTTTTAATATTTCAGGGATTAAATCGTTTATTTCTTAATTATGCAGTCTTGCCGACAGGATCAAATAAATCCATTCTTATGTTTCAAAACGCTATCAGCTAATAATAATATTTCAGTGAGCTACAAATTTTGCTCAGAAATTTAGAATAGTTAAAATGCTAATGACATTGATATAGTGAAGACTGTACGCGTTAAGCTTGCAGAAGGAATACTTTTCATGGATCAAGTGGCATAGAAAGATAGCTTGAAATCTATTAGGCACATTAGTCATTTACCGAATATGCTAGCAGTGATTGAGATAACCAATTTTAGTATTCCTAAAGGATTGAATTTTTGCCTAGCTTTGGCTGTATGATTTTTAGTTGGATCTTGAGAAGAGCATATTTCCAATGGCCTATTTCATTGATGAGAAGCATGTATCACTCAAAAGTGGTTGGTCGCAGTGAAAGTGGACTGCGATACCATTATAACCTGAAATTTAGTGAGCAATTCTCTTATATTAGAAAAAATATCATAAAAAAATCTTTGGCTCTCATCTCTCTTGTATTTCAAGACATTAATAAAGGTAATCAGATTGAAATTTGTGAGAAACAACTTTTATCATCTATTTATTTAAAACTAGTTGAAAACCCGTGCTATGCAGCAGTTAGGATTTAGGGTTTTGCTTTATTTTTCCTCATTGTGTTTAATATGAAAAGCTTAACTCATGACAATATAAGCAATACAAAGGTATCAAAGATCTTCACAAGGGAGCTATGATGCATATGTCCCATTACATAATGCTAAAGTCAAATGTGATAAAAGGACAAATGTAATGATAAAAAGCATAACATATTATAATCCAGTAACATATATCTCAAAAGAACAATTAGTTCATAGAGATCAACTATACACCAATCAAATTGTTCCCGTCTTCATTACAAATTGACAACATTTAAATTTTAACTCAAATAAGATGACAAAACAAAATAAGAGATGCCAAAATGACATTAAAAAAAGGTCCAGCCATTAACTCTTACATGCCTTCCATTGACCACCCTTATGCTATCCTGTCAGACATAAATGCAATAAAATTTTCTCTAATTCAATCAACACAATAAGACTATTGTTTGTATCAAAATACACTTAAAAAAAAAATACCTATTGATTAAGTAGCCCAACTTATTGAAATAGCAAACAAAATAAACCATTCATATCAAACGGAGACCATCATCCATCTTCAACAAATGTCATTAGTTTGTTTTCATTGGGTAGGTAAGTTCTTGCCAACCTAACTATGTAAGTACAACTACTTACAAAAAAAAAAAAAACAACTACCTTTCACAAATTACCCATATCCCAATAGACATGTATTCTCACTACACTTACCCCTCAAGTTTCATGCTCCAATAGAACAGGAACAATAGAACCAATATGCATTGAAGCATCTTTTTTTTTTTTTTTTAACCAAGACATCAGGGGTAAGGGTGGGGATGGAATGGAACTTGCGACCTCTCTTAGCTCACTGAGATATAGGAATTTACCACTAGACTATGAGCTCACTTCCATGCATCGAAACATCTTTGAAAGTATCAAAACTACAAAAACTATCAAGCACGTATGCACCTTTCAAACACCAATAAAGCCCCCTAGAAAATGTTATATAAATGGCATATAGACTCATTTTGGATTATTGCCCAAGATGAGACACAATCTAATGTAAATAGGGAATAATAAACATATTAACCAACACTCATAATAAAGACCAATTGAATACTCATGACTACAATTTGTTGTAAAATCTACCCATCAGATAATCAAAGTTCAATAAAATTCTCCCTATATACAAACAATCCTCAAAGCCGGTAGGACCACCACCACTTGAAGTAATCACAAAACATCGAGAAATATTTGCAAAACACCTCATAAGAAAGCTCAAAGTAACAAAAGCAAAAGTAATAGATTATTTATTTGTAGCAAAATACAACATTGGATTATGTTTAGAACCTCATTTTTAGTTTAACAAAATTGGAATAAATCAGCTTGATTAAGCTTGCTCATTAAATCCCAAAAGGTTGAAATAATTGAAATTAACAAACTGTTTATAATTATAATAATATTACATCAAAACATTGAAAACAATAAATGCCATGGATCCTCACAACCACTTTACCATCATGAAATTAAACAATAGCAATAGGTGAAGATCGAACATCGTGAAATTCCAAGCTCAGAGAATTTTCCGCAGAGGCAAACCTAGTCAAATTAGGCTTGGAAATTTAAAAGAAAATTGAAGCCTACAAAATTAATGACATTAATAGCAACTATTAATAAAAAGAACCACATAAAGACTTTGAAATACTTCAAATCTTATCTAATAACAGAGCATGAAAGAATTCTTTAAATTTTGTTATAATTAGCTTTGTCAAGCTAAGTATCAACAATATTGAAAGAGGATTGTTTGAACCTTCCTTCACCTTAACCTAAAAGGGAAAATACTTTCAATTAAAAGCTTATCAAAATCTTGAGGATGACCAAAAGGACCTTCATTCTACTTAAGATTTAAACAAAAAAGAGGTTATAAGTGAACAAAAACCATCTCAATACACCTTAACTTTTCATAGCATTACTAAATAACCATGATATTGGAGTACATGAGAACATAGCATTCCAAAAACATGAATTCTATTAGAAAGACACCTAACACTAACTCAAAAAAATAGTGCACACTAAATCAAGTTGATCATCCTAATATATCAAAACAAATATATAGATTACTTCATAAATAACAGACGATGTGTATAATGGAAGCAACATACTATAATCTCTAAAAGAAAATTTTCACAAATATCAACAAAACACATAACAAAGCAAGTCAAATTATCGGAGAGAATACATGAGATCTAACATTGAATCATAGAACAAATAAAACAACTCAAAAACCACCATGATTAGACAAAACCAAAAAGTTATAGTGCCAGAATCATCAGAATAGAGTGTGTATTATATCGATTAAAGAGAACCATTTCTCATATTAAAACATTACTATATATATATATACTTGTCATTTGGTTGCAAACTCAATGAATCTATTGAGTAGATGCTCATCCAGAATTTGAGCCCCACCTTTTCTTGACAATGGCATTTTGTGTCATTTGGATCAATGGTACCATGGTGATAACCCAATTAGAGATATAAGCGGGAGGTTGGAGAGTGCAATGTGGGGCATGAGGAAGGAAGAGTGGAAGGGGAAGAGGAGGGGTGGTGAAGGCGACATAGGAGAAAGGTTGGAGGCGATGATGAAGAAGAGGAGAGGAGGAAAGATAGATTGATACATTCTCTATCTAGTTCTCTCGCAATGCAAATGTTTCTACTTTCTAATCCTTAATGACACTTTCTCCGATGTGGTGTGGCTTATTCATGAGTTTGCAAAAAGCCTTTGATGTTGAAGGCCCAAAACATGCTAAGATTAAATTAGCCAAACTTTAAAATTTTTCTATTTCATTATTTCATGAGAAAGGAAATTATTGAGAAAAGTCAGGCTGTCATTATAGCAATGAACAAATTTCATGGAAAAGAGTTGCAGGCATGCATAGTGATAAGGACGGAGCTTGCAAATATATTTTAGATATTATGTCCTAGCATGATTTTTCTTTGTTTGAATAGGCAAATTTTGGGAAAAGAGATGTACCAATTTCTTTTTGGGCTGGATAGTCTCATGTATACAATAGAGTTGCATGGCGACATGTGCTATCAGATTTAGGCCAATATAAATGTATCAAGCCAAAAAAAGTTTAATGTATTATTTTATTTTAAAAAAGGTAAAAATATTGAAAAAATTCTAGAAGCAAATTGATGCTTGAGAAGTGGCTTATGTTGAACACATGACAAGAACAATGGTTTGATGAGAGAGTGTAAGTGGGTCAAATAAGGGTGTTTTGGTTTTGGTGGGCCATTAGCACATTCTAATGGATAGAACCTTGCAATCTGATAAATTTATTTAGTGTGAATGTAGTGCCCTTTGCTAGGCCCACATTTTGAACTGAAAAAAAAAATAAATGAAAAACCCAGAATTCAGCTTATCAATTGTAAAGGTTGAAGGACCAGGAACATGTAAGAGAGCATAGAAATAAATTTAGCCCAATTGTAGCCTTTGGTGTTTAACTGATGCTAAGAAAATAAAAATAAAAAAAAATAGAAAGAAAAGAGAGAATCAAATAATGCATACATTGCACAGGTACCACAATACACAACTAGTGCTCTTTTAAGGCTATATATATATTGTTCACATAATAAAGAAAGGTAGACCACAGGAAAAGAACCAGGGTTTTGAAATGGGAAGAACACTACCTCCCACTTGTCTCCACCAACTTAGCATTCTACCCCACATTGTTTGAGAATTGACCTTTTTGCTTGGGCAAGAACACATCAATTCTCACCCAAATCATGGAGAAAATTAATGCCAAAATTATTGACCATAGGACTACTATGGTAGGTGTCCTATTTTGCCTTCCCATTAGGCCTTTGAGGAAAGGATATAGGTGCACAATGACCCAAAAGGAAAAGAATAGCTTCCCAAATAATGGTCCCCATGAGCCATAGCCATTGTTAATGGCATCAGAGACTCCACCACAATTCCCACCATGTTCAAGATCACTAGACTTGTTGGTGGTATGAGAAGAGTGGTCCACTTGAAGAGATATAGCCTTCTAGATGCATGTCATCTGCGATTTTGCTTCATACTGAAGTTAGTGTGTACTCCACCAACTTTAAGGAGGCCTTGGAATATACAAAAAGGTGTGCAGAAACACCTCCAATGACCCAGAATTGCTCATTGCGCCACCAGCCTTGAATGCTAACCCCACTCCACCGAATCTCTAGAACACAAGTTAAGATCATGGTGGTGAAAAGAGCCATTAACCAAATGCTGGCAAGGTTTGTCAGTGCACAAAAGAGAACTTTGGTTAGATGACATGAACCTTATAGCAATATAAGTTTGAATTTAATTGATATGCACGGTCGTGCAAAAAAGTTTTGACATATTATGTGCCCTAAAACTCAAAAATGATGTCAATATAAAACTTTTTTATACGACAATATTCAAACTTAAATTAGTGCTATTTCCCTTTTTCGTATGTTAATAGTAATTGAGTATTAGAGCCTAAAGAAATTGTTATCATAGCAATAGCAAGAAATTATCATTATTTTGTGCTCAAATTTCCCAGAAAAGATAAGCCAACTTCAATTTCCTGATTGCTTTCACTAGCCAAAAACAAGAATCCATTTAAAATGTCTCCTTACATACTCAATGTGAGAATGGGAGCCTAACATTAAGTGATCAATTAGTTCATGGTGTATATGGCTAACGAGGCAGCAAAACACATACTGTATACAAAGTTAGTCAAGTGTAATAAATTAAGAGATGTGTTATTTGTACATATATAATCTTGGACACACGACTCACATCTCATCCACCATTAGATGTGATGTGAACTCTACTTAGATGGGATCTATACCACATCTAATAATAGATAAAATGTGAGTTGGATGTATTCTATACAATATATGCACAAATAATATTATTCATAAATTAATAACAGAGCACCTACAGTGGGGATGATGAACTTTCCAGTCAGAAAGGCAGAGCTGGAATTGTAGGTATATCAAAAGAGGGATGGAAGTGAAAGGATAGACAGTGGTATTAGTGTAAGCTAGCCTCTGCAGCCATTTCAGTTTCCAGGATAGCCATACCACAGAGGGCAATAGCCACTAAAGAAAATCTCAGGAGAACCAAGAGCCCATTTCAGGACTTGGTGTAATCTGTCTGAAGATTTATAGGAGCAGATCCTTTAAAAGCTGCTCTCTTCGACATGCAGGACACGTTTCCACCCTCGCAAGTGCATGTTAAACCCAGTTAAGATATCTTCTGTCACTGAGCCATATAGCCACCCAATCTGCAAAGGAAAAAAAATTCAAAAGATTACTTGATTTCTCATCAATCATGGAATCCAATGTACATGTTTTCATATAGGAAATGAATGTGTAATCATAACAAAATGCATTCATTATGTATACAACAAAGGCCTAGTGCCAACAAATCTTGAATGTTTTCCTTTTGAAGGATTTTCATTTAGCAATCAAGTGGATTACCTCTTTGCCCCAATCAGTTTTCTCTTCATAACCACAGCTTATAACATGAATTGCTTCTTTGATCAGCAATTGTGTACTGGTCACTTTTGGAAGTCCACCATCTTCCATCAAAACAGAAGCAATGAAAACTGGTGACATTCCAAATTGTTTCTCAAAAACTTTCAGGGAGATGAAGGATGGTTCCTCTTTCTCTTCGAGCCCTTCAGGTCCTTCATCGATCTCTTCGACATCAAATGTGGACTGAGAGTCACCAGAGCAGCAGCAGCAGCATGAAGGCCAGCTCATCTTTGGCTTTTTTTCTGATGGTGGTTTGAAGCCATATAATGCCTGCCTATTGAAAACACATCCAGTACCAACATACATGGGACCTTGAATCCCATCTAGGCCTTTCATGTTGATCTATCAAGAAATGTTCAAGGCAGAAAGTTAAAAATGATCAGTTAATGTAACTGGAATTCATACTGGAGTTTAGAAGAATGTTCTTACATCATAGAACACGGTATTGTGATTAGCATATCTATCGTTGTAATCAATGCCATCGAATCTTCGTGGAAATTGGACAAAACAAATCTTCTTTCCAAGTTGAGGGTCCATTAAAAAGCACATAGCCTCCCTTAGAGCCTTGCTATTATTGATGTATTGGTCACAATCCAGATTCAACAAAAATGGGGCATTGCTAAGCACAGCAGAAACTCGAAACTGTCAAGAAGCACACCATTGAAAGGGTTACAAACAAGTTTGCCTATATACTGGTATTTACTGGAATTACTTACCAAAGCATTCATAGCACCAGCTTTCTTGTGATGCGGATAGCCAGGACGTTTTTCCCTTGAAACATATAGAAGCCGCGGCAGTTGCTTGCCTTCCTTGTCCAGCGCACCAGCACTTCCCAAACGCACCTGCAAAGGCAAGTCCATATAATTTTAAGTATTTGGTTTGTTGACATTATGCAGAGTTTTGAGGAAAGATTAACCACTTATTTGGTTTTAGTTTCATTTTCTATATTTTCTGTTTTCAGAATTTTGTAAAGGAAATAATAAAAATATGAAATAAAAACTTAAAACTGAAAACATGATTATATTAGTTCTACTGTCTTTAGTATTTTCTTTACAAAATTATGAAAATAGAAAACACATGAGATGGAAATAGTAACCAAACAGGTTGAGACTACATTTTCCTCTAAGTTTTCTTTAGATCCAAGAGGACCTAAATAAATAAATACTCACACTCACTAATGACACAAATTGGAAATGTATATTAAACAAGAAATAACTGGAGAATACAATTGCCAAACCTGAATCATTCCTGGATGATCTTCAGTGTCATTCCCAGGCCAGGGGGTACCATCTTGCATCACCCAACCCTCTTCTGGTTTTTTCTGAGCCTTTGCAACGAATACATTAATTCTCACCTTGAATTCTTCATACTCTCTCTGCAAAGGAACACAATTTTCCCCAAAAAACCAAAGCCTTTAAGTCTTACATGAACACTAAAACATCAAAATTATAAGAAAATAAACATCATCAAAAGTAACAATCATGACTTCTTGTCTGTATTGTCCCAACCTTCATGGCCCTGCGATCCCTTACAAATGTGGGGTGCACCTTATCTTTCAAGTAATCAACCTTCTGAGAGAAATAAGACTCAGGTGCCCTTGGCTCAAGGTTATACTTGTGAACAAAAGGAACCCAAATTCTTGCAAACTCAGCAGTTTCACACAAGGTATCATAGAGAAGCATAGATGCACTGTCATCTGAGACATAGCAGTTAACCTTCTCAACAGGATAATCAACAGAAAGGACTGATAGAACAGTGTTTGCTGTTATGATTGGTGGTTCCTTAAAGGGGTCTGCAGTGCTCACAAAAACATCAACTGGGGCTAGAAGGTTTGGTTCCCCTTCACGTTCAAACCTCAAGGACAAGCGATCCAGGCTAGTTTCGCGCGTGATGGGGAACCACTTGGGGAGTTGATCAACTAACCAAGACAAAGCTAACCAGATTTCACAGACTACAGAGATTAACCACAGTGCAAATGCATCATGAACTGGGGTTAAGATGCGGTAGTGGAAGAAGAGAGCTAGGACAACGAGGCGCATCACTATGACTATGCGGTATGGGTTGATTAGGCTTGAAGGTACTGGAACTTTGCGCCACAATGGTTGCCTCGCTTCAGCCAAACTGTAAGAAAGTGTGAAAAGAAAGCCATGCTTAGTGTCTTTTGCTATTTTTTGAAGAATCCAAAGAAAAAAGAAAAGAAAAGCATTGTCATATGTATGAGTACTTCAATTCATTGATGGAGCATTTGAGGGGAGATGACTTACATGTAGTCATCATCTTCTTGGTCATTGCTCATTAGCCCTCTATTTTCTTGCCTTTCTTTGCATTTCTCTGCATTGCTGAAGAATCCCTTCTCTCCTTCAGAATCCTCACTAGCAACTGCAGAACAGAACAAACAACTCAGAAAAAGTGTGCATAAACTGAAGGTCAGAAAGCTCTAGAAGGGGAAAGATTGAAAGAAAACCAGTGTGGTGGAACATACCTAGCAAATTATCATTAAATCATTTTTTTTCTTCCAAAAGTTAAATAATTAATAGATGAAGATGCCTACCACTTCCAGCCAGAGAGAAAGCTTTAACATTGTGCTGCCATTGCTGTTGATTATAGTCCACATTTTCCTATAAAAGGCACAACAGCCTTGGTCACATTTTGAGTACTTATATTTGTAAGATATACAAATAATTCAAATGGATTCATCTAACAGCTTAAACTTTTGGCAAAACTAATTCACAACATTGTATCAGAACTTCTATGATTAAAATTAACAATATTCCATTAATATTCCAAAATTAATTTAATTCTAATATTATAGTAATAAAAGTATCATTTTAAGTATCTGAAAAATTAAATTTGAAACAGAAATGTCATTTGAAGAAGCAAGTTCATCAATCAATACCTCATCCGAGTCACAATGCAAGAATTTGAGCCCATTACGGGAGTGAGAACCAGTGTTGAAGTCTGCAGCCATGTTGTTTGAGGCCATAGCAAGTAGCAAGCACTAAGAGAAGGTTGTGGAGAGAGCAAGAGGAAGAGGGTGTTATTATAAGAAATTGCAGGGTGGGTTGAAAGTGTGATCAGAAAGGAAGGATAATCTATCAAGTAGTTGAAAATATGATCAGAGTAGCCATCAAATGAAACATTGAAAGTTAGCAAGTCGTGGATTTTGAGTTGGGAAGTACTTCATTTGATCGATTGTTTACTATGCCACACTAGTTCTGCATGTTCATGCATGTAGTATAGCCATAGCTAGCTACTGAAATTCCTAGGCTACCCAAATTGTGTAGAGTAAACCAATTGAGAAATGTTTTGTACAACATCTTTACCCCTCCAGGCACATGGGCCGCACATTTGTTTTGTATTCATGTGCCTTTATATACTAGAAGTATAAAGTTGTTGTAAGAAATTGTTGACACTAAACATTTCTGAAGCAGTTTCACTATTTCATACATCATCATTTTTTATTGAATAATTGCCTAGGTGTTTGTTTCATGCAATTTTTGTTTAGTTTAATTTTATGTGGTGGGAAATATTTACACTGTAATACAATCAAAATTTTCTATTTGCATAACCTTTTGAATAATGTGTGTGAGAATCAATCATATTTACTTATGTAGCAATACATAATTGAATGTCAATCAATATACCAAAATTAATTTATTAAAAAAAACTTAACAATGTACATTTGAAATGATAATTGATAATATATCAATTGTGGCTTATTTAGCTTACATAATTTATATAAACTATGACTATTAGAAAAAATTAGTTCAAAAGAAATTTTTAAGTATTCAAGAATAAAAGATTTTTATTATTAAGGGTGTGTTGGGTAAAATGGGAGAAATTTCCCCAAATAAGCTTATGTATAAAATCACATAGAACTTAATTTATTCATGAAAATTTCCTCCATTTTTACTCCAACCAAACACACCCCAAGTCCAATTGCTTATGGCAATAAAAATACAATTAAGAGACGGTTGGAGCTTACACAAATAAGATATTGCACATTTTGTGACAGCAACACTTGATAATCTCTCCTAGTTATAAATACATCAACAGAATGAAAATACAAAAGCAGTTTCGTCGGCAACATGATTCTTCTGAAAACGAAACGCAAACCGAATATCTTGGTTGGTTGTGGACATAACAATGAGTTCAGGCTTGTAGCTACTCGAAAATTGTTTTCCTATGTTGCAGCCAGTGACACTAATGTTGATGTGATAGTGCTTGATTTAATGTGAAGTGGAAAGCTTAAGTTTATAACGATATATTCATTGCTAATGTTAGTATTGGCTCATTTCTTGATGGAAACATTACTCTCCACTGTCTTGTGCAAAAGATTTGTAATCTTAGATAGGCATGCTTTTGTTAAAAATTCTATGTATTTGCACTGGTTGTGTGAAATGTCTCGCTGATAGATGTCAATTTTCGGTTGGCACATTATAATTTTAGCATCTTTTTATTCTTAAATTCTTTTCTATGGTTTGTTAAGACAACTAAGGAAGAGAGCAAATCAATTTACGTCCATTTCGTTTGCTTTTCATGACTTGTCCCTCTCTTTCAGGTGAAGAATCCATTTTTACTTTGTAGTTTTACTTTCAACTTGTGTTTATAAAACTTCGAACTATAGTTTTACTGCGGGGTCAATTTTTTTTTTCTTTTTGTAATTTATATAAGTGTTTGTACAAAGCATATATTACATTTTATGCAACACCAAAGGAAAAAAAAAACCTATTCTGAACTATATTTTTATTGTTTCATGAAATAATTATAAAATAGAACAAATTCAAAGCATGAAATATATTGAATTTATGCTTTTAAAAAGTTAATTTTTTTTTTACGAGTTTAAAAAATTAAGTTTATACTTCAATCTCATTATGGTCTGAATCTCATTACATTTCATAATGTTGGTCTGGCCCTTTTTTTTGGGTCAAAGCCAAACCCATTTAAGACTACTTGCAAGCTTTAAATGGGTTAGCCCGGCTTATTTAGACCCATAAGTTAAAAGGATTAAACTAACCTGAAAAAAATGTAATCTTGGTTCATCAAAAAATCAAGCAATGGACAACGTGTGAGAAACCATCAGGAAACCCTAGCTCAACCCCTTTATTGAATTCCAAAATTCAGTAGCAGTCTCCCTACTTTTTGGCTCAAGGGGCGCTGCCACATGGAGGGATTCATCCTCTCCATGTTGGGTTAGTAACCCCTCTTCTTTTTTATCCTCTTTGTCCTTTGGTTTGTGTCCATGCATGTTGTTTGTCTTCCTCACCACATGAGTTTCGTCTTGATTTTCTCTTTTGCTGAGGATGTCTTAAATATTGTAGGAGTGTTTGAGTAATGAGATAGGAGGAAAACTAGTTGAAATCTTGGAGGTTCCTACAGTTGCTCATACTTTTGTTTTCTTGTGCTTAAGTGTTGTCTGAGTATTTATCACTCTTTATCTTTTTTGTTAGTTTGAAAGAAAAAATAAAGGAGTGAAGATTTCTACAAGTATAGGAATGTTTGAAATCTGAACAAGCAATGAATGATTCATCACAGAAAAAATATTCAGACTGCAGAGTTCGTTCGTTTGTGTTTTTTCTTTTTTTTTTCCTGTAAAATTAGATTGTCTAGACAAGAGGAAGTTTGCATTAAATTATAAAGGCTTTGAATGAAATTTTTTTCAAAGAACGAAGAAGTGCTTTTATCGATGCATCAAGCCGCTTGTCTACAATTGGATGAGAGCTTGAAAGTTTGATTTGTGATATCTTCTTATTGTAGATAAGCATCTTAGATTATTAGACTCTTATGTAATAGGCCTTATTCACCTTCTCAATTGAGGGTTATTTGAGTTTTAGTTTTATTGTGCCTCCCAATTAGAGTTAGACTTTATTATCAATGAATTTTAAATCATCTGGGAAAAAAAGGAACCTATAAAAAATGTTAATGAGCCACCATAACGTTGGTCAAACATTCAAACTTGTCTAAGGCCACCCTATAAGCTTAATTAGGTTAGCCATATTTAAATCATATGGCATGATTCAATTATCAATAATTATAAATCAATCCTTATATATACATGAATGGTCATGATTAAAGTTAATTAATGGTAATTAATAATTATATAATTATTTAAATATCATGGTTTTATATTTTAATATTGATCAATCCAACTTAGATTTGTTTCCCTTATTTACAATAAATCACTTATCTCATTTGAGTTATTTCCTATATGTGTGTGTGAATGGTTATATAAGAAAACATTAGTTATGTGATAAAACAGTAACTTGAAATTAAATTAAAAATTATTTAAAAGTTAATTAATGATAATTAATGATTATATGATCATTTAAAAATATCACGTGATTTTATATTTTAATATTGACCAATCCAATTACTCAAATTTATTTATCTTATTCTGATAATAAATCACTCATCTCACTTGAATTATTCCTTATATGTGTGTGAATAGTTGTACAAGGAAACATTAGTTATGTGATAAAACAGTGACTTGAAATTAAATTAAAAATTATTTGAAAGATAAAGAACCAAATTAACAAAAATAATAAATAAGAGATCAAATTGAAAAATCAAATAAAAGTAAGGGATTTTTGTACTCGATTAGGTTACCCAATCACCGTCTGGAAATAAAAAAAGTAGACCATTAATGAAAGGGTGCATGACATACAGTCCAAAGATAAATCCCACACCTTTTTTGAGTATGTCTGTGAGTCAAAAAATGTGAGTACATTATTACTACTCTTTGATTAGTCCAACTCAACACAAGTTTCAATGCCCATAAGTTTACCTTGGCACAATATTTCGTAGGCCGCTCATCAAGAGATCCGTGGGAAACCAAAGGATATCGGATAAGATATTTATCGTATGCATGTTATCTTATAATTAGAAGTGTGTTATTAAATAATTATTTTAATATTCAACCTTTTAAATCTAAATTATTATTTTTCTATTTCATATTAATAGTCACTCTTAAAAATGTAATTTTGTTATATTAAAAATTGAATATATCTTAATTCAAGATACATTCATTTTTTAATATACTAAAATTACATAATTTTTTAAAAGTGACTATTAAGATGGAATGGAAGGAGAAATATTTAGAGTCCACTAAACATCAACCAATCTAGTACTCGTGGAGTCAGCCTACCAAAGGGATAAGATCTCTCGGCACTATTTTTTTTTTTTCATCCACAATAATAATACTTGAAGCCTTACTTAAAGAACACAAGTGACCCTTAATTTTACCTTGAGAAGTTTGATTTTTTTATTTACTTAAACTACTTGTGTAGTCCCCTAAATCTTACCTAATTTGACTCAAGTCAGGTTAGCTTACCATTCGGGTAGGGTAAAGATCTCTTAATACTGGTGTTTTATATTTACAAAAATCAAATCCAAGTGTTGATTCCTGTAAAAATTTTATATTATTATTATTTTAATTATATATTGAAATTTTAAATAATAATGATTTTACTTAAAATAATAATGATAGACTTTAACATTAGATTTGTTTGATTAGGTCCACCAAAAACAAATATCAAGATATTATTTTTGGGCCTATAGTACGAACTCAATAAAAGAATAAGTCTTTGCCTTCAAGCTTCGCCTATATTTCCAAGTTCCATCTTTAACCTCCTTGAAGAGGGAGTTGACCCCATGAAGACAACTTCTCTACTCCATAGTGATTTTCAATTACCCCTCCGCTTTTTACTTATTTTTTCTTTTTCTTTCTTATTTCATTCTTCCTTGTCACATGGTATCGCTACTCTATCTAGTGAATCTCTCTTGATGACAATAGTGTCTAAATAGTTAGAGACAGTATAAGGCTTGTTCACATTTTAGGGTTATCACTATTGTTGACGTGTTATGCAACATCAAAGAATTGCACTTAGGTTAGGATATTTAGATGATCTCAGCTGTTTATGGATATAGGAAAGGGTAAGTTTTGTTGTTTTTATGTTGTGGAGGTAGTGTTTGTTATTATATGTGCACTCTTTTGTGGGTTCAGGCGATAGATCTTTACCTTTGATAGTCTAACCATTTTTTTTTTTTTGTCAAAGAAATTAGAAATGATTCATTTACTTAGCAGACCAACTATGATAAAAAAAATTACAAGTTTAATATCAGCCCACAATTGGCTAAAGCCAATGGCCAAACAAAATTGTTACATGCTAAGCAATACATGAGCAATGATAACCTAATCAAGTTTTAACTAATCTCTTCACTCACTAGGAGAAAAGATGTCCACAGGTTAACTTGATCTATAGAAACTCTCAAAGTTTTCTTGTGATTAATCTCGCATTAGCTTATATTCCTTCTAATGTTGTAGAAGCATGAATAGATCAACTAGTGAGCTCGTCAAATCTTTGATAGAGCATTTCCATTGCTGATAGAGCATCTACCAAGGGGTATGCCTGCAACACATATCACCCCAGCAACAAGCGTGATAAAACACACAGATATCAAATAGTAACAACAAAGTCCTCACCCATCCACCATTGAAGAATATTGTTGATTTAGTAATTGTACAAAACAGAATCCTTCGATGTTGTACGAATAAATTACAATTGTGAGAAAACACACAAGATTAGCAACTACAAATCATTTCTCAAATATGAGCAAAACACTATCAAAAGAGACAATTTAGATAGAAAAGCCACAAAAACCACTTCAAAATGAGGAGGTGGGAGAAACAAAAACAAAGAAAAGAAACTGAAGAAAAAAAAAAGGAAGAAGGGTTCAAACCACCATAGAAGGGGTGAGCCCTTCCACGGGACAGGTACCCCTCAAAGAGAACTTTGATTTGGCAGCTGTGCAAGGAGAGGAAAGGAGTGAGAAAATAGCTGCACTAGGGCTTATTTGGGAGGACAATGAGGTCTGATATGTGTAGATAGAAGGGACCAGACCGGTAGTCTAACTATTATCTTTGTGCCAGTGTGTTGATACCTGCTACATTTTGGGCTTGGGACTCCTTTAATTTGTTCAACACATTGGTCTGGTAAAATCTTGATTAAGGTGCTTAGGTTATGGATTTAAGCTTTAAGCCACACACTACTCCTTTTTTTCACACTGGACAATTGGTTATAAAAGTCCCATCAAGACCAAAGATAAAAAAATGTTGCCGAACTCACTTGTGCTCTTATTGTTATTTTAAAACATGATGCGTAGATGTGTTTATTTAAAGGTTTTTTTTTTTTTTCCTTTGACATGATGTTTATTTAAAGTCGTGTAGTCGCATGAATTGTAATCATATATTTAGTTTGCATGTCGTCAGGATTACCAATGCAAGTTATCTCATGCAATTAAGTTTTTACCTTTAATTACTTATGAATGAAAAATATAGGTTAAAAATCCACTTATAATTAAAAAATGTTTATTTTATTCACTTTATTGCATGAATGTGACTTTTACGTGTTTAATTGTTTATCAACAAATTCAGTATCATGAGAATTATCAGTTATGTATGCTTTTTATGAAATTGTTCCAAAAGTTTATTCATTTTTTATAAATGTCAATGGACAAGAAATTACTTTCGGGCGTTGGATCTGCCTCTTGGGTTTAAATTTAAAAAGTTGAGGTGGGGTCCAAACCTAAACTTGATCCATCCATGTTAATTTCTTATGAAAAAGAAAAATAGAGTGTTGTCGTGTACGCTGTGACTATTTGAAATAGTTTAATTTGATCCACCTGTGTCAATTGTTGTCGAAAAGGCACGATACAGCTATTTGAAGTAATTCAATTTTTAAAATATTTTGACAGATAATATAATTTTAAAAATATAAGTAAATATTATGTATTAATTTATATATCTATCCATATCTATTATTTTAAAAACAATTAGTATACTTGATCCTCCAGAGAAATATCATAGAATTTAACTTTTAAATTGATAAATTATTATATGTATACAAATAAATTTATTCACCAAAAAAAAATTCAAATAAATGTACAAGACTACCTACTCTTGAGTATTTGTAAACAAATCTTTTTTTTATGTCAATTAAACAATTCTTTCTTAGGTACATAAGTAAAAAAAAAGAGAAAAGAAAATCAATTAAATGAAATCTAATGCCTTTTTAAAAAATGATTTTTCTAAGGAAGTAATTTTTTTTATATTTTTCAGGATAATTAACAGAAACCACCTTGAGATTTGCAAGAGTAATAGTCCATCTGATTTTCACCAAAAATGATCATTCCATCCCAAATTCAACCACACCCTTGGGTAGAGTTTGATAGGAGACAATGAAAGAAATATAAGGACAATTGAGATAGAGAGATAGAAATATAAATAATAAATATATATTGAAGTATTATTAGAAGAAAAAAATATTAAATTTCTATCTCTGGATCTTGTCTTCACTTTTTAGAGATATAAAAATTTTATATTTTTCTGTCCTATATATATATTTATTATTTATGTCTCTATTTCTCCTATCTTCATTGTCTGTATTTCTTTCTGGTCTCTCTACCAAATGTTACCTTAGTGAACAAACATAAGCGACATAAGGGTAACGATGGTTTATATGCTCAGCAACTTTTACCCTCTAACTTGACCATTTACTAATACATCTCACCTACCTTGGGTTTACACATCTAATTTATCGAGAGAAGCAAATTGCCTTCACACCTCACCCTCACCCACACAAAGAAACTAACACAAGCCCCTGCCACCACAAGCAAATGTTTCTTCTTCTGCACCTTCAATCTTTCTCATCATTCATCTTTCATTAAGTAGCAAATGAATCATTCTATAGAGAGTAATATAATCAGTTTAAGCTCTCTGCATTTTAATTATATATATTTGTTCGCCAAAGTTTGTATGTGGCTCGAGTATTGAAAATTTACAGAATTTTATATCATTTTGTGGGACTAAAAGAGATTTTAATTTTTAATTCAATTAAATTGTGACATTGAATCAATACACAACTACATAGTTGTTTAGGACAAAACAAAATCTTTGGTCCAACAGGTTGGTAGAAAAATTTTTGCCAATAATTTAGAACCTGTGTATTTGTTTTTACCAGTCAAGATTTGGCTTTATATTGATATATTTGCCTTGCTTTTTAAGTTTTTATACGGTATTAATTTTTTTTTTACACCGTCTCTTTTTTTTTTCATACCGTCCCTTTTTTAAAAAAAGATTGAACCATGGTTGGTTCACTTTTAGCATTGTTAAGTTATTGGGATGAAGTGATGATTTTTTATGAAAATGGGGTGGACTATCATTCTTTCAAAACTCAAGGGGGCTTTTTTTGTTAATTACTCAAGTTTTTATTGTTCGCAATTTTCAAATTTTAAGAAAATTACTCTTCAATACAAAATTGACCATGTTTTATTCCTTAACTACTCTGGAGCACTCATTTTCATTTTTTTTAATTCCTTAAGAAAAGTTTTTTCTGAAGAAGTTGCTCTCAAAATGTTTTTGGTCAAAGCGGTCTTGATGTTGGTGCGTAGATGTCATATGAACGTAGGTGGACCATACTTGGCCCAAAACAACATAGGTTGACCTTGGATTTTCAGTCTATTTGCTAATCATCGATATTTTAATTGACTTGAGAAATACCTTTTGGAGAGACCAAAACCAAGTTTTTGGGTCTTGAATTGGCGTGAGAGTTTCCCCAGGCTATCCAAGCTTTGGGCTTGATCTTTTTTGTGTATATTCTTCTAGTGTTGGGTTGGGCCATGTTCTCTTGTGATGTAAATCATCGACCAAAAAAAAACAAATAAATTAACAAACCATAAATAAATAAACAATTTACTCTGACCCAAAAAAAACAATTGACTTGAGATAAGTTTTTTTTTTTGGTTTGTAATTGCATCCGAGGATTTGGTTGAGTTGGTTAGTTTTTTTAAAAAAAGTTGGTGGGACTTAGCTCTTCTAAAGTGTGGTTGATAAAGTGTAAAAGTGAAGAGTTGACGAAGGGTTTATTCTAAAATCCTTTGGCAAAGTAGCACCTCTTTTCCTGGAGGGAAAAATCCTCTACAAAGGCAGGATCAATCAAGTTTTCTTGAGGGAAGTTATTTTCTTTTTATTCAGAAATCACAAATAGCATGTCCCTTAATCCTATCGAGATTGAGTTTGAGGTCATAACATGGATGACATATCATCTGAGTTGGAGCCTGATAGAAAATGGTGAAGTTGGACTTCTAGCAGCCCCATTAGAAGGGGATGTTGTGCCCTTATAAGATTGTGAAGAAAGGGAGAAGCCAATTATTATAGCCACCTTAGTGGGCAAAGTTATGTGCAAAAGATTCTCAATAAGTGAGTTGTTAAAGAGATTATCACAAAAGCTTGGAGAACCAAGCAACCTCTTGATCATAGGTTTGGGACCCAACACCTTCATGTTCAATTTCTTAGAGAAAGAAATGCCAAAGAGGATCATGGAGGAAAGTCCATGGAATATTTCTAAGCACTAGTTGAGCTTACAATGGTGGAATCCCTGGTTCCATCTCTAAGTCACTTACAACGTTGTGCCTTTTTGGGTATAGGTTCATGGCATTCCTTTGAAAGCCCAGACTACCCAAATTGTTGAGAAGAATGGAGATAGATTAAGAGTTGCTATGGAGGTTGAAGATCCAATAGTTGATGGCCAAATGCTAAGAAGCTTTCTCAGATTGCGGGTCATGTTGAACATTAACAAGCTCTCTAACAACAGGATTTTGGGTGCGAGAAAATTGAGGTAATGTTTGGGTATGGGTTAAATATGAGAAACCCCAAGATTATTGTTATTCTCATGGGAGGATTGGGCATCATCAGGAATTCCTTTGGTGAAGAGAATAAAATATTCTTGTTCAACCCCAAACTCTCAAGATATGGAATAGGGCTTGGAGTTGTTGTCCCAAAACCTTTATCAGCCTTTTTCATGGAAAATTCTATTAGGAAGACAAAAGGTCTCCACAAGGGCGAAGATGATGAGGCATGTACTCTCATAAGGCTGAAAGCACGTCCAGGAGACAACTTGGACATAATAGTAGGTACAAGATGAGTGATGGGGTGCCGAATGCAGGGACATATCTCTTAGCAGAAGGAAAAGAGAAGCAAGGCTAGTAGAGCAATGAGGAAAGCAAAGACAACAGGAAGAAACCCCACTTGGGGTAAAGGACACATCTTAGTGAGTGTCCTCCCATTAGGGGTGTTAGAGGAACAAGAGGCAATTTTAGCGGAAGTAAAACATGGCAAAGAATCCAATCTGATGGGCTAGTGGACCAAATGGATGTTATTAGGCCACTTAAATACACTTTCTCTAATAACATAGGGCACGCCCACCAAGAAACAAACTATGAATTCATCTTAAACCCTAGAAAAGAAATGCAACTAGGCCAATCAGGTAACGCTTTACAAGCCTAACATAAAGAACAACAAATGATTGAGGCCTATGCAACCTGGAGTGTTCATCGAGAAAAAGATGTTGAACCATCTATACCCCTTCACCGCCACAAATCAGCCATCGATGGAGATCCCACTTGCCCAATGCTCTTAATGTAATGTTGATGTGGCCAAGAAAAAGAAGATTGGAAAGTTAGCTTTTGTCAAAAATAGCAGCGAAACCATGGTAGCCGAGCAACTTAACGTGTACCTCTGCATTCAACAGAATGACAGAAGCTTTGGCCATGCAACTTGGAGTAATGCTAGGCAATTGCCTTTACTTGAATATTGTTGTGGAGTTAGATGCTTAGAGGTTGTCAAAGCATGAGTGGGGTCATCAAAGCTCAAGGAATCTCCAACATAATAGAAGGTGTAAAAATAATGAAAAGCATGGAGTTAATACTCATTTTAGTCTCTGACATTTCATGGAATCATTTTAGTCCCTTACTTTTAAATTGAGTCAATTTGGTCCCTTACATTTACAACCATAAATCAATTTAGCCCCTCTGTTAATATTTGTTAAACCACCATTAGTTAAATGATGATATGTCACCATTAAGTAACACCTTCTCATCTGAAGTGTAACCTTAATTCAAGTGGGTCATTTTAGTCCCTCACAACACGCCAAACAAGTTCTTTTAGTTCTTTTGCATTTGTGACTCTCCTACAAAACCCTAAAACTTTAATTTGTGCAATTCTTCAATTGCTTCAAGATTTCTCCCCTACCCATAGCAGATCCCCAAGCAAGTGAAAATTTATATCTTCCAACATGGTGCGTGGTTCCCCAATCTTTTATCCTTAGACGAAAGCTTTATCGGAATCCATAGTCTCCTTAATAAAATAATTTCACAATTTTTATCATAAATTTGAACAATGCTTTCAACAAAATATATGACAAGAATCTTTTTGTTTCAAAATCAAGTCAAAGATCAAGGCAACTTGTGAATTAAAAAACATTGAACTTGGCTTTGAAAGGTTTAAAAAGGAGTGAAAGTGATTGGAAATTATGAAAAAACAACTTTATTTGATTATGAAGTGAGCCATAGCCCATAGCCATATGCATAAAGTGAGCAGGATCTACAAAGGATTTACAACTTGGGTTGTTGACCAAATCTTTGGTCGCAATGACAAAAATGGAACAAAATAATGAATAATGAATAACAAGAAACAAATGGAATAGATCAGATAAGGGTTTTGGGAGTAGGTTATAAATGATGGATCATGACGATGAACGATGAATGATGGATGATCCCGTACATCTATTAATCAAGGAAACACAGGAGAAGGATATAAAAAATCTCGATGTGATTCCTGAGCTTTACCGGAATCTAATGCGATTTAAGGGAAAAGGAAGGGTACTATGCGATTGTGGATGAGGACAACATGAAGAGATTGGGGAACCACCCATCATGTTGGAAGCCATAAATTTTCATTTGTTTGGGATCTAGTATGGGTAGAGGAGAAATCTTAGAGCAGATTGAAGAATTGCACAAATTAACATTTTAGGGTTTTGTAGGAGAGTCACAAATGTAAGAGGACTAAAATGATTCATTTCTCATGTTGTGAGGGACTAAAATGACCCACTTGAATTAAGATTACACTTCAAATGACAAAGTATCACTTAACGGAGACATATCATCACTAAACTAATGGTGGTTTAATATATGTTAACGAAGGGACTAAATTGATTCAAGGTTGTAAATTTAAGGGAACAAATTGACTCATTTTAAAAATGAGGAACTAAAATGACTCACGTGAAATGTTAAGGACTAAAGTGAAAATTAACTCAAAAGCATGTTTTAGCGTTGTGCCTTTTGCTAGACTCTCAGTTGTGAACAATCTAGCACATACCATGGCCAAATTAGAAAGCAAAGCAAAATTAGCAAAGGATTGGCTTGTTAGGTTGAATACTTATCTTCTAGACATTCTCAATAGTGAGAGGCCCTCCTTGTGATTGGGCCATGTTGTATCCCAACTTGGGGCTACTTGTTAGTTTCTAGCTTTTCTTCCTTGTAATGTTGGTAGTTGGCTTCGGCCTTTTTTGAATCAAATCTATGACAAAAAAAAATGTTTATCCCCTCATTTTTGCACTTTATTAACTTCTTTTTTTTTTTTGGTCCAAATCTAACTTCCTCATTTTAGAGAGCTAAATCCAAATTGGTCAGGATTGACTACCTTGGTTGTGCACCTGGAGTTAGGAGGATCAAGTTTCAATGGACTGAGGTCCTTATCCCTCCTACGACTCCACCCCAAAATTGACCAAAAAAAACAAAAAATTAGTTTCTAACTTTCTTTGTATTTTCAAATTTATCGATGTTTAAAGGAACTCAAGTATACATCTATGTTAAAAAAGAATATGATTTGATATTTTAAACTTATATAATAAACTAATTTTCGAAAGAATCTCAACTTTATTAAAAATATTTTTATTGATTAAAAAATAGTGTAGAAAAGCATTATGCTGTCAAAATATTAATATTAGACTCATGTAATTTGATATATAAAAAATTATTCATAACATCTTAACATGAACAAAACATAAAACAAATATGACAGATCTAATGTATTCTATCAAAAGTTAGGGTACATTCAACAAAACTTATTTCACATCCTATAATGATAAAGGGTGGGACTTTGGGAGCCATAGATCGAGCAAGAAACACTATTGGGATAAGTTAGGTTCTAAAGGTTGAACGAGGAGGGTGAACAAGAAACAACCTATATTTTGTAAACAAATGCTGTCACATTCTTTTGCAAAATGAAAGGTTTAGGTCCATATTCGCAAAATAAAAAGGAGGTTTTTTTGTGCTTTTCACCTCAAAGGAACACTTTCAACGACAAAATATGGTGATCTAACGTTTACCAATTCAAGGGGCGGTCCAACAAATCGACCTTCAACAATCAAATGATCAATCATATATACTTATCCCCTCGATCATCGATCTCAGACTCACAAGGTCTTCAGAGGGCAATCACGTTATAGTCAACAGAAACGGCCTCCCCAACAATTTTAATTTTTTGTCAATTTACTTTTTTTATTTAATTTGGCCTCCTCCATTTTTTTTTTTTTTGGTATTTATATTGTTCTTTTACTTTTAAATCCTATTGCAAACCTAAGGCCTCTTAGGTTTAAGTTTTCATTTTCAGTTTTTCAGTTTTGGATTTTGTGAAGGAAATATCTAAATTACAAATGAAAATGAAAATCTGGAATTTATAGTTTGCAAAATTTTCATGCTTCTTTCACAAAATCTGAAAAACTAAAAGAATGAAACTCAAATCAAACAAACCCTAGTTTCCCCTTATTGAGCCCTATTGTCAAATGTCATTCTTGCAATTGGAAAAAAAAAAACACTGTTTTACTTCCTTAAGAAGCTAACCTTTAACTTCTTTTAGACTCTATAATACTACCATTTCCAGCCTCTCATAGCAAAGCAAATAGTTAGTCTCAAAGCAAACTAAGTCAACTTCTTATTCTTACTATCTTGTATCACTAACCTGCAAAATTAATTAAAGTAATTTAGTATTGAGACAGGCACGTGATAATGATATCCACAAATTATAAACTTCTGACTCAAGCCAGCACATTTTCTATACGTGTTTTTTTTTTTTATATTAAAAATGTTTCTTTAAAGCTACAAGAACAGACCTCAATCACCAAATCGCTTGAAGAGATGTTTTTGGATAAATTTGTGTTATTATTTATTGGCTGAAAACTCAATAATCTTATGGTTATTTAAAGAAAATTTCCCAATTTTTTTTAATGATTATCTGAATGACAAAATAATTAAAATTTTTATTGAATTACCGATAAGTTTGATATTTTATTTTAACTTTATTATTTTAGTTTTGAAGCTATTTTCTGATACTCAAAATTTTTCCTTGGGTACGTAAAATCTAATTATGGTATAAGCATAAAGGCTTCGTTAGTAAGGCAATTTGGACTAGCCTTTATGTGCAATCGACCTTACTGATGTTTTGGGTTAATTGAGGTTGGATGTGACAGAATTGTAATAATCCAGAAGGTTGGTGGAGAAAATGAGTTTTCAGCCACAATTAATTAGACCTAACTGAGATATTAGTCATTTAAGTGGGAGATAATTATAGCAGATCAAGTGTCATATTAGACATAAAAAAGATAGAATGATTATGATATGTAAGCAATATGATATATAAGCAACTTAAGATGTAACTATATTAAGATAAGTTGGGTTAATTAGCCTTTTGACTCACATAGATTAACTACTTTATGAGCTTGAGCGTGTGAAGTAAACTATCTTTTATAGAAGTCATTATTATTACTATTATAGATCATTAAAGAGAGTTGATTTATATTCTTCAAAACTGAAAATATTAATATTATTGTATATAGTGATAATAAAAAATAGAAATTATCATATTTAATATCTGCATTTATTATAATCATTCTGAATTATAAAAATAATTTTATAATATTTTTGCCAAATAATGTTATTGTTGTGTTTTTTTTTTATTAAGAACAATTTTTACATTATTTTACCAAACAATGTTAGACTCTTTAAAAGCAACTTTTGGGGAGCTCTAGAGTTCAATAGCTCTAAAAAGATTAAAAAAAATAACAATACCAAATCAAACATAAATATGTCTAAATCATTTAAATATAATCTCTTAAATAATTAACATATAGAAATCAAACATTTTATAAGCTCTAAATAATATTAATTAACATTGTAACAATACTATCTATTTCGGAGAAAAATTAAGGGTGCGTTTGCTTTGTGAAAATATTTTTTATTTTCATTTTTTAAAAGATTTTCATTTTTAGATTTTCAAAATTAGGAAATGTGTTTGGTTTATAAAGGTAGATTCTTTTTAGAAAGTGAAAATAATAAAAATATGTTTGGTTTATCTATTTTGAAAATCAAATTTAGGATAATACAATTATATTCAATACCAAATAATTATATATATATATATATATATATATATATTTGATTTGTATTTATTCATCTACTAAATAACTCTAAAATATTAAGACTAATAATAAAATAAATTACTCACTTTTGATTTAAATAATGAGATTAATTTTGATATACTGAATAATATAAAAAAATTATGCACAATCATCCAATCACATATTTTTATTTATAAAATATTTAAAGTAATGAATGGTTGGGTTAAATACTTTCATTAATGTAATAATATAAGATTAAATATCTATGTATTGACCATACATTTGAATTAATGACATTCTTAAATAAATTAGTGTCATCATGAAATGGGAAAATTATAACAAACTTGTAGTTACCTTACATGCTATGGTAAAACCACTTAACAGATTTTACGAACTAATCTTTTTTTTCGGTGATAGATAAGTGAAAGAGAATAAAAAACTAAAAAGAATAAACAAACACAACTAAAAAAAAATATAATTGAAAACCCTTATCTCATTATATAGTTCCTTTCAAGGGTAGTGTACCATATATGCCCCCAAAACCACTTTTCAAATATAATAAGAAGAATACGCATTTTCGCGAATTGAACGTGACCTTCTTTACATTTCAATATTTACGAAACAGCTACCACGTTTTCTTTAAACGTTTTCAATCACCACAATAAAATACTGAAAACATCGAATTAGCATTTTCAGTTTTCTATGTGTTTTTGAAAATATTTTCAATGAAAACGTTTGTAAAAGTGTAACTAAACATAGTTTTAGAAATCTTTTCATTTCAACTGAAAATGAAAATGAAAATGAAAATGAAAATAGGAAACCCAATGCCCTCTAAGCATGCAATATCTGAGCGTGATATCGATTGCCTCTCCCCCTATTCTCTATGAGAATCATTATGAGAGCCAAAGTCAACGGATATCCACATTAATTCGTTGAAAATGTTCTGTATTTCTTAATTATTCTCCATTCTTTTATGTTAATATTAAAATGTCACGTAAAAAATAATATTGAAATGCCAATAAATTAAATAAAACAAAAAAATTATTAGAATGAAAACTGTCAAACCTGAATCATTCTTGGATGGTGGCGATCGGTGTTGTTTCCATGTCATGGGTGCTTCGGAGGCACTTCCCTTGTATTCTGGTTTGTGTTAATTCTTCTGAACCACTTATAGCTGCCAATGCATTAAGGTCACTCGAAATCTGCATCGTTCATACTCTCTCCCGGCAATGGAAAAGGGAAGAGTTAATGCCTAATTAAAGCCTCATATGGGGATAATATCAGAGAAAAATACAACTAAAAGAATAATACTACACATTCAAATATATATTTATAAAATCTTTGATAGATATTACGGTAATTGTTAAATAAAATGTAGTTGTATGACCAATTAATTCATTCAAGGGCTAATAATTATAATATATTATTCTGTATATAAAATTCTAACAAATTTTCTTAATATCTAACCTTTTTTTTTTTTGGTAATTGATTATCTAACATTTTGCTAACAAAAATGTTGAGTCAAAAAATATATTTGAACTTAATTGTTAGAACGATATGAAGTGCTTCTCAATTTTAGATGGATAAATTAATCATATTATTTTAGTTTATTTAATGACCAATAATTTCTGTAAAAAAATTTAGTTATATTTTTTTGAATGTATATAACATTATTCACGTACAATAGCAGCTTGAGTTTGGCATTTCTCAAATCTCCATAAGAAAATACTTTTAATTTTTATTAAGAATCCTCGTATGTGAGAAAATGAGAAGAGATAGTACCTTTTTGCACTGCGTGCATGCCTGTATTATATATATACATCCATGGCCAGTTAGTCAAGAGCAAGAGATATATTAGCATATAGTATACATATATATGGGCTAGCCTTGCTATACATTCTCATTAGTCAATAATATATTTTGTGCCTTGAATGATAATTAATCAACTACCACACGATTAGCATCATACTGCATTACCGCTGGTCGGAATCATCATGATGCATTATTCTTAATATGAAATTCTTCATCAAAGGGCTATTTTTTAGCTGGGACAAACCTTGCAGAGGAGCCACACCTTGCTCAATAAGTTGATTAGCTCTCATTAGTTTCTCCATTGAAAAATCTAATTAATTATGTTATGTTGACTATTATTCACAATATTTTTTAAGCAAGTATTAAATATTTTAGAAATATGCAAAAATTTTACATAGACATTTAGACTATGAAGTTTGCAAGATTGGATAGCTGCAGGTGGCCTAATAATAACATGAGAGGCTTTGATATCATCTTAATTAAGATTGAGTGTGTCTAACTCACCTTCGAAAGCTAACTAGTGGCAAGAGGGTTAGGTTAACTCTTACAAAGGCTATTTGAGTCATAAAATCTTCAAGTAATATGAGCGAGACTCTATTGCTAGCTATTCTTCTGCATTGAAGGCAGCACTGGCCTAATCACTGGTTCTCACTCCCGAAATGTAGACCATTAAGGTTGGCAAGCAAATCTATAAATCTGATCATCACCACAATAAGTTGATGCAGATTGATGGGTAGGAGCGTGGTTGATGAGAAACTAGCAAGAAAAATGCACTTCATTGTGTCACATAAGTTAAAAATCAAATTGAAGTAACATAAAATTATATAAAAGGAGAAGAAAAGGGTTCAAATACCTCATCAAATATTATCAAAAACCTGTGAGAAATGGGATTCATTTCGGGAGTGAGATCCAGTCATTAGGCCACCAGCCTAGGTACATAAATATAATATGAATGAGACCAAAGAAGGGTAAAGTGGTATGTGGAAGAATACTGTACAAGATAGTAATTAAGAAGAGAGAAGAAGAAAAAGAGTATTTATATATGCACAGGTGGTTTTGGCTGGTGAGTTGACAGCAAGATATCAACTATAGGTGTTTGAATTAGGAGAAGAGTGTGTATCAAACAGTGAGTTGGGAAGTCGTGGTGTGGGTTTATTGAATCTAAGATGTGTCAGCCATATATTGGCGAGTTAGAGTTTTATATCAAGTGTTCGACTGTTATATATCTATACTATATATAAAGAATTCCTCCTTTTTTGTCCAAATTTTAAATTTTTCAAAATATCATAATATAGAAGTTAAGGAAAGTTAAAATAATTAAAAAAAGTTATAAAAATAATAAATTTAAAAAATATATAATAAATAAATAATAATACATTTTAATTTTTTTAAAAAATGTGAATTGGTAGGCACACAAATACCTATCAATTCACTAGTTAATGATAAAAATTTTAGATGTTAACTCCAATAGACGCGACATTTATTTGGGATGTAACTGTTAAAGTATTTTTTATGATAATCAGTAATTATTAAGTTATTTAGTTAAATTTTTTACAGAAGTATTTCTTCATAAGTAAAAGTAGAAATGAAAGTTTGGTATATATTTAGATGTAATTGTAAAAATATCTTTTATAATGATAAGAAGTTATTAAGTTGTTTAGATATGGCAAATAATATAATATAGAAGTATTTTATTTAGAAAAGTATAATTGAGAACATAAAAATTCAATTATCAAGAAATATAGTTAAATAAAAAGTATTTTAATTTTTATATATAATAAATATTTTTAAAAATATAATTTATTTTAATGAAAGAGTTTTAAATTTATAAATAAAGAGTATATTATTATTATTATTATTATTATTATGTGGGTATCCTACATTTATATAGTTTTTAATATTATTAAATTGGGAGCAAATAACATACATCTTTTGCCATTTTAAAAAAATGTCAATAATATTTTCAGAAACATAATTAATTTATTAATTATTTCCTATTGCTTACCTGCTTTTAAAAAAACAGAAAACTGATTATTTCCAATTTTATTTCTCTTAAAAAAACACAACTAAACATCTAAACAAATTCTAAAAGTGAAAAGGCTAATTTTTTTTCCTCTCAAATTTTTTACCAAATGAGTCCATTATTATAGATTATTTAGTGTTTAGAGTTTATTAATAATTTAATTATAATATACTAACAATATAATCCTTGTCATTTAATTATAAATAACTATGAGAATCAAATATATTTATTAATATAATAATATATAATTGGACAAACATATCAAAATTAGCCTCTTAATTTTGTAGCTCTCATTTTGATTATTTTTTAATATAGTAAATGAAGTGTTAATCAATTAAAAAACACTTTTTTTTTTTAGCTGTATTACTCTCCTAATTCGTAATAACACGTTAGAATTTCTCGATTGCTTGGACTCAAAGATGTCTTTCCAAATTTTTAATACATAAAACAAAATGGCCATGCAGATGCAGGTTGCAGCGTCACATCCCCACTTTTTTCACAGTACAATTAAACCCTAAGAATCTCTTTGGGTCTCGACATGATGAGACTTAGGCCGTTTGGCTACTACTGTTGGAACCTAGTATATATATATATATATATATATATATATATATATATATATATATATATATATGTGTGTGTGTGTGATTTCTAATTTCTAATTAATGATGAGTGGACGTTACCTATGCGACATTTAATATATTAATATAATTGGCAACAATTAAATTGATGCTTTGTGGCTGATTGGAAACTATCCATGTTAATTCTAATTTGATTAAAGTTATGTTTATCGAATGGAGCATTTTAAAATTATATGAAATAAATTAAAAAAATAAATAGATTATAGCTATAGAAAAAGTATAAGTTATATATATATATATATATATATATATATGTGTAACGACTACATGTAGTAACGAAGAAGATGAAATTTTGATCATAGAATTTTCTTACGTGAATTATCAATATTAAATTATAAATCATATATTTTTTAAATGAGCATGTGGACATTAATTATATTAATTAATTAACTTTCAATCCTGATCTATCTATAATGGTATATAGCCAGATTGCTCCTCTCACCACTCATCTCATGTGATACGCCCTCCCTATATATATATGTATTAGAATTAAAAGTTAATTAATGCTCATATACTTATTTAAAGAAGTTACATGACTTTATGTTTTAATCTTGACCGCCGTTTAGATCCAACAATCAAGATTCACTCACCTTACACTCTCATAGGACACTTCATATATGAGGAGGGATCCATTTATTACTCCATAAGTATGTTACATTTACTCTATTGAATATCTTCTTATTAATAATATATTTCATTAATCCAAGTATTAAATCATGTGATATTATCTTGATAATTAAGCATACCAAATTTCAAAAAAAAAAAAATTGATAGATATATTATCAAATACTCAAGATTTACATGTATTTTCAAAATTATGTTATATATCCAAATAAAAATGGATAATGAATTATCAAACTATTTTGGAATTTTATAAAATTTTATACATTTGATCTATGTAATGATAACTTATAATTAAACAATTGGATTAATAAAACTTGATATCTATAAAAAGTTATTTAATGAAATAAGTATATCAATTTACTTCTTGGAATAAATGAATCTTTGGTCTAGTAGATTCAAACATTTTTTTTTACAAATAAATACCGTTAAAGGTCATTTTACTTGTTTGGTTGTGCTTTTAAAAACATAATAAAAAAAAATCAGGTTTTTTCCTTTTTCATGAGCAGATTTTGATGCACTATCAGATTTTTACATTGTTATTGTTATTTAATTATATATCGGTGTAGTATCATAAATATTTGACTTTTAGAATAATTATGTGTCCCAAGAGGCACATATATGATGAGGTATAATTATTTATTACTTAACGTACCAAATACATATTTTTTGGTGCTGTACCAAATACATTTAAATTAACAATATATTAAAATAGTCTCTATCAAAAATATTAAGTATATATATTATCAAAATTAAACTATAGAACTTTTGACCTGTAAATTGCAATTATTTCATGGTGGGTCCCACATGTCGGATATAAGATTCCCAGTTTCCTACTAATGTCGTGGTTTGACTGGACAATGTGGAGATTAAAGGTGACACAAACCTTTCTTGCTTTAATAAGCACATAGGTTGAATGTGTATATGTGACCGAACTAACTAAAATATTTTAGATGAGATTACTTTTTGGTAAAATTTTACAAGAAGTTACAAATTTCACATTTAAGAATGATTTTGTTTTGGATCTACTATCCCCAACCTTAGTCCACCTCCTATGTAAAATTATAAATTAGGAGCACGTGGTTGTTTAATGGACCTCAAGCTTCGTTTGTTTGTTATTTTACTCGAAATCACATGTTTCCTTCTAGTGTAGGTAATTTTGCTTGAGTTGGATAGAGTCATTAGGGCAACAAAACTCTCCCTAACTCTCTTTGAATTTTAATGCAAGTGCATGGGCTGGAATCCAAAACCTCTAATTAAACTAAAACAATTTTGCCAGTTTATTTACACACTTGTTGATCATGCTTCTTTGTTTTAATTACCTTTTCCTGAGTCCAAAAAATAAAAAGAAAAAGCATACATAAACAAGATAAAAACGAAACAATAATGATAATAATTATTAGAGAAAATTACGCTCGTCTCCTCTAAATTTAGTGAAATACAACTTGCACCCCTCTATTTTCAAGTTTTGCACCCAAGTCTCTAAGTTTTAAAAAATTTACACTAACCTCCCCCTACTAACATTTGTTCATAAGTGACTTTGATGAAACAGTACACATTTATACACACATGATTTTAATGACATTGTTGAATTGTTGTAAATATTAAAGACTTATAAGTATTGAATGACTATATTACTCCCTCTATTTCACAGTAATTGTCAAAAACCAAACAAGACATATATCAAGGAACAAAAAAAATCTTGATAAATTTAGAAAGTTATATAAATTAACAAAACTATCTTTGTGTAGTCATTATTATTTATCTTGGTAAATATGTTAAATACTTAACTAACACATTTATATCAAGAGTATAAATGAAAGAAAAAAATTAATACTATCTAAATATTGTAAATAGATAGATATTCTGAAATATCAAAAAATAAAAAATCGACAGTTATTGTGAAATGAAAGAGTATCTTTTTATGAAATGATAAAGCACACAATTTCCCCATGTTAGGGAAAAGGACAAATAGGAAGATTGTATGTTTTTATCACTGCATAAAAGATAATATGGTCATTCAATAGTTATATACATATTTAATATTTGCAAAAATATGATTAAAAATCATGTGTTGTGCACCTATAAACTACTATATCAAAGTCATTAATGGATAAACGCTAATAGGAGAGGTCGACGTAAGATTTTTTAAAATGCCAAAATTTTACATAGAAATTTTAAAAATAAAGGAGATATAGGTTACGTTTCGCAAATTTGAGAGAAGAGTATAATTTTTCCTAATTATTATTAATTTGTAGCGCCACAACAACTTCTCTGAGATTTGAGACCATAGATACAAATGTCAGTACATAAATCATAACTCAGTCTTCTTAGTATTTTACTACTTTGGGCACCTAAAGATTTCTGAAGATGGATCTCAATTCTATTATCTTGGCTGGGCTATGATTTAAATCATGGCAAATATGATAACACGTGGCTTTTATATGATGTGATGTTTTACTTGTGTTGGAGCATATTGAAGCAATTTAAACTCAAACTTATGCTGTAACCCATTAACCAATAAGAATTGAGTGCAGCCATAAAAAAGTACTAAAGATTACAATTTAGAGAAAACAATTGTAAAATGATTTTTACTTCATTAGCCATGAATACCGATACTCTTTTATATAATCAATAATTATAATTTAATATTTAATTTGATAGATTTTAAAAAATTAGATTAATAGAATATATAACTCATTATTAATTATAAATAACTAAAAAGTATGTATATCTTTAAATTTTATGAGTATCGAAAAAACTCTTTTAATACTGTTACAGTTTTATATGGTTCAGATAAAGAGGCAAACACCCTTAAAAAAAAAAAAAAGCAAAAAAAAAGAGAGAGAGAGAAAAATCCCTACAGTGTAGAATCGGAAGCAAGAGCAATACCGTTGCTAAGGCACCTGCAAACATGTCCCCAGGTACTGTAAATGACAAATGATAATATC
Organism: Dalbergia oliveri; assembly: GCA_030441495.1. Taxonomy (NCBI): domain Eukaryota; kingdom Viridiplantae; phylum Streptophyta; class Magnoliopsida; order Fabales; family Fabaceae; genus Dalbergia; species Dalbergia oliveri. The sequence goes on along the minus strand of JAMLFY010000013.1, from coordinate 18,168,651 downwards.
TAGTATACCCTTTTCTTTTGGTTCATATTGATATTGGTAGGCGTTGGTAAGATGTTTTCCAAAATGCTAATCCCTCACCTACAATTTGAGGTGTACTCATTATCCGAACATTAGAATCTCATCCTCTCATGACTAGGATACTACCAAATAAAGGTGTTGAAGAATGTCATGATCAAAACTTCCACTCATAATTTTTCTTTTTCGGTACATGACTCAAATCTTTTATTTTTACACTAGAGGTGCAAGCACCTAGGAAAAACAAGACGATAAGTGACCTAGTAGTGAATTGAACCTATGACTCGATCTTTTCAGTGCTAGGTTCATCACATTTTAGAGATAGAGCGTGCATGGTATATACATATTGCCTATCAAAGGGGATTTGCTAATAGCAAAATTGGAACCTAAGCCTTTCAAGTGATTAACTCATCTTCACCTAATGTATACAGTACATATGCAAGAAAATATTAATATAGACTTTGAGTTTATAGTAAATCCTACACGTGACATAATATCAACCAATGCTTAGCATTTAATTATATTTTAAATGGTTAATATATTGGCATGTGTTAGATTCACCATGAACCCGAGACTTAGAATCATTACCCCATAAGTTATGGAGCTCTACCCATCATCCAGTCTAATATTCCTAAAATCAAAATCCATACGTCAGAATTGTTGTGAAAGTTCAATGATAACTCGGCAGTGCATCCAGCTTACTTGTCTGTTCGCTGTCGCTTTGAGGGTTGAGCACTATCATCACCAGCAATAGCATGCTGCTTAGGATTGTCAGAAGGTTGAATTTTGGGTGAGTCATGCTTCCCACCCGTTTCAACCGAGCCTTCCTCAGCTGGGGTATTGCCATCAGGTTGATCAGGTCCTGGCTTGCAATGTTCCACTTGTGATGTTTCCATTTCAGTTTTGGAAGGAACATCTTTCATAGCTTCTGAAGGGACTCCAGATGGATTCTCGAATGTAGAAGACGACGCCTTAAACGTTTCGGTGCCAGATTTACATTGCTTTTCAAACATCATCTGGAGGTACCGTCCTTGTTCTTCTATTCGCAACTGTAGATTTCTTTGAATCTAATAGAGAAAAGGAAGGGGAGCAGAATAACTGTATCAGACCAACGAAAAAGATATAACCGCCATAGGACAAACAAGTGCAATGTCTCAGACAGTTCACTTTTGCAGAGAGCTTGAAAGATAGGAATCAAAATATAGAGAACAAGATTACCAATATATATATATATATATATATATAGAGAGAGAGAGAGAGAGAGAGAGAGAGACAAGAACAAGAGTAAACAAAATTAACTCCTTTCTTGTAGGAGATTGCATCCCTTCAATTACTCTCCCCAAGCTCACAAACTGACTTAAAGTTCATTTCAATCACCATCACAACCCCTTAAATAAGTTTAATCTCACCAGTGCCACTAAAGCTATGAAACAAGAATTTCCATAGACCTGGCAATTGCAACAGAAATAGAGCTTGCAACAAACCTTTAATCTGTATTTTTTTTTCAATATATAAGCAAAGCTGGCAACAAACCTTTGAACCACATATCTGTCTATTAGGAAATTCATTAAACATTTACGAAAGAATTCCTGAAGGGAAAAAGATCATACCTCAAGTTGTTCATGCAAGCGCTTCTGAACCTCCATCTGCATCCGTAGAGCTTCAGTGATATCAATACCACTGTCAACAATGCATAACAATTACTCTGTATGAAATATGACCAATAACTTCACATGAAACCATTCAATATCGGCCCTATTGCGGCCTTATTCCTGGATAATGGAAAATTCTAAACAAGTCACTTCCTGATCCTTATTCTAATTCTTTTTGTCCTTGCAGCAGCCTGTGTTTGATGGTTTGTCTTTTATTTTAGTCCCTATATTCATTCTTAAATCTTAAATCTTCTCCTAATTGCTAGTTTATCTGCACACTTCTCATGTTTAACCGCACAATGTGGGGCAAAAAACTGTCATCAGAAGAATAAACTTACAGGGCTAAATTTCATATATCTTATATGCCATTTCTGTGAGTGATAGTGCCATTCTCCAGAATGCAACTACTAGCTAGCATTATTAAACATGCAACTTCCCCTTCCAAACAAAATAAATGACAAACTAACATCAAATGAAAGATGGAAAACTTATGCTCACTTCAAATTTCGAAGGATTATAGACATTCAAAATCAAACTTAGTTACCACATATCTTAAGCTATTTAATCTTCAGATAATGTTTCTATCAAAAGAATAAAAATAAAAAAATCTTCAGATAATATGACATTTGTACCATCAACATCGCATTAGAGAATGAAACGATGTCTAACAATTTGATGTATCAAGTATCAACAGTTTTTTTATAGACAATGTACATTGATGTATCAAGTATCAACATTATTTTTTATAGACAATGTATCAAACATTTAATTAATTAATAATAATACTTAACAGAAGTTATAAAAAGTAGAAGGAAATACTTACGTTTTCAAATCTGGAGATGACATCTCTCCGATGGAACTTGTCTTTTTCTCTGTGACTCCTGCCAAAAGTAGTCAACAAACAGTAGATTAGCCTACTGCGAGTAAGAGGTACAGCTCAAGATATCAAGGAAGTAACTTCAGAAATATCACTTCCAGACATCAAATTCAGAGCTAAAGGTCAACAACAGATTTCACCATCATCCTATTCCTAGGACAACTAAAGTCAATTTTTAGTTTCTTCAGCAAGTGCAGATTCGTGGAGACAAACGGAGATGGTTGATGGAGACACAGAAAAAGATAGAGGGAAAAACAGAGAGAGAGAGAGAGAGAGAGAGAGAGAGAAGGGGGGGGGAGGGGAGAGGTAAGAGGCTAAGATTAGTCAAGAAATTGCCATATCCCCTAATCATACTTAGCTAAAATTACTTGTTTCTATATCCATATTTGTGAGACAGCTTCTAAAACATGCTAAATTAAGAAACTTGACAACTAATCTGTGCGCACTGTACAGGAGAAGAATTCATGGGAACTTACAACTTCACAAAAGTCTTCTATACAAGGTTTAAGACTCAGACACCAGTTCAAGACTTTAAACTTAGATCATTCAATTATTTAATTTCTCAATTCAATGTGATTTTTGCTAATTTGACATTGAATGAACAAAATATTAGGCATTAATAGGTATTAAATCAAGTTGTTAATATTTGCTTTTGTTTGAAAAGCATATTTTACATTAATGTCAACATTTTTCAATAAAGAAGAAAGTGCTTGCAATTAAGAATGATCCACATGACATGAGCATTTGATTCTACAGAAACTAATCCTGCAAAAACTTATTAAATAGTGTATGATTGGCTTTATTTTGCACCACTGTCAAAGTTCATCCTATAAAAACAGGTATTTGTAATTTATGCATACACCACACAGCTACATATACTACATTGCATATCTTATGTACCTTCAGAGGACTCCGGTCTGTATCTGGCTGTCCTGTATTTCTGCATTTCAAGCCACATATGCTTCAGTAAAAGCAAAAGCCAGCAAACAAATCAAGGGAGTTAAAGCAAAGTGCACCTACCTGCAAGTGGCTTTTAACATGATATATAGTTAATCCTTCAACTTTCATGAGCTTCAGCACACCCTTAGGAGTTGCTCCTGTACAAAGAAAACAGAAAAGCATGGAAGTAAGGGGTTAAAGATGCTGAAGTTTAACAAACTAGGGCTAAGGACTAGAGAAAGAGAGAAAGAGAGATGAGCATACTTTCACTCCCACCAAGTTGGTTGACAGCCTCCACAAAGGCCTCATGAAGTTCTGGTGTCCAACGCATTCGTGGCTTGGTAGGAGCAGAATTTGCTGATGAAGAGGGGGCAGCACCAGTGCCATTTTCTCCAGATAAAGCAGGAAGTTGTTGATGGCCTTGGGATGGATGTCCTGGAAATTGTGAAGATGGTTTTGAATCCTGGAATGGCTCCTAAAGCAACAACATGAGATCCTAAGACATCCTTGAATAATTTACTAATCAGCTTCCTCTGAAAGCTAATAGTGATTTCAGTTATGAAAAACTTAACCTTTGGCTCAATATCCAGAATGTTATCAGCAAGAAGGTCATTCAAATTAGAAGTCAAAGTATCATCATCACTGATTAGCTGGTCAGCCCACTCCTGCCAATCATTTCGCTTACAATACTCCTCAGATGCCATAATAGTGCAGGCACTGCTTTCTACCCTACCATTATCAATGGAGGTATTTGCAGGAAAATCCAGAAAGCTTGAAACGGAATCTGTATGCCAGGAAGCACTGTTTCCATTGGAATAATGGCTTGATGTCAAAGAAGGTGGTGGTTCACTATTTGAAGAATATGATGGCAATGGAGCCATGCTACTCGATGATTGGGGAATAAAGTGAGCATTTCTGGAGTGTTTCTCATGAGGTGAAAAGGACGAATGATGAAGAGCAGTTGAATATCCAGGAGACGATGAAAAAATATGCCCAACTACTCCACTGGAATTTGAATTGCTGGAATGAGTAAAACGTTTAGTCACAAGCCCCTGTTCTGCAAAAGCCAGCGGTGAATCAGCCAACTTGATATACGTCTCTTCTAGGGGTGTTGGAAGGACTGGCAAGGACGAAGAAAGTGCTCCAGACATCCCCAAGCTATTGAGTTGTTTTGCACTCAATCTTTCAATGGATAAAGCAGGACGTGCTTCCATTTCCTTAAATTTTAATTTAAAACAGAAAATATCAGGTATCAGGTATCAGTTATCAGACAACTAATAAAAACTTAGACTCTGCATTTTCACTTATGAAAATGCTCACCAGCAAAGTACTATACAAATTTCCTTTTGCTGTTGGCTGTAATCAATCCTCAGATCTGTGAGATTATAGAGTACTCTTTAGTCTGTAATATAAAAAGTTACTCAAAAGAAGAAGCTCACTTGTAAGGATAGTACTTCTTTAGGAAAACTTCAGTATCAAAGTAAGGCCAAAAATAAAGCATGCCCAATTGTGTCAACAAGTTAAACCTTGATAGCAGGACATACTAGCCGTAAACAATCATAACCATAAAGTTTTATGTCAGACAAATATTCAAAACTGGTAATTATTCGTGGTTCATAGTGATTTAAGTCCAAAAAGAAGTCACAATTCCTAAAACTTAAACCCCAAACCCCTCTCCCACCCCCCCGCCTCCTCTCGTGCCTATTTCATTTGTACTAGGAAAAAACACAGCAGCCTTACCTTATGTTGTTTTCTCCACTTATAGTAATGGAAAAATTAAACCATCAGAAGATTCTGGCAAATACCATAAGATAAACCAATGGGCCACTCACAATAAGGAACCACCTCTTACGATCTAGCAGGAGATAAAACTATCCTTGTATTCAGTTTGTGAACTGCACCACGAATTGCCCAATTCCTACTCTTCAACTTCAAATGACACATGAAAGTCCACCTTGAGCATAAACCTCAACAAAAATAAACTTCATTTATGGTAGACAAGAACCTGAATTCCTAAAGTGAAATTCTCAGCCCAATCTTTCATTTCTGCAATCTAAACATGGTTGGTGACACAAGTTTATTTACAATATGCTCGAGCACCTAGAAATCAGTATTGCTTCTTCCTATTCATGATTATTTTCCTTGATTCCTCCCAACACTCATCAGTGCACCTAATTCAAAAGAGAGTAAGAGACTCACTATTTTTCTTTTGATAAACAAAAGTTCAGGTGGGTTTTGCGCTGGTTTTCCCACCAGCGCCAGGGCATTACCCCGGGCTCTTCAAGCGCTTGCACGAGTTTTATATGTGATTACACACAGATGGATGCCTCACAGCAGTCAGCAGGAGTCAAATCCACATCCTTGTCGGATATGGGATGACTCCATGACCACTTGCACCACGCTCCATTTGCATAACGGGAGTATCACTACAGATTTGGTTTACAAAACAAACATGAGCAAAAGAATGGCAACACCCAAAAAAAAAAAAACAAAAAAAGTTTTAATACATGACCAGCAAAACATTTGTTTTCTCCCAAGGAAACAGTAAATATCAATTTTAGCCATTATATTTCCTTTGCTTAAATGAAGTACAATACAAGTAGCATTATGGCATATTTAGTTTCGACTCTCTTTTTTGGTTTACAGGGGTTGAATCAAAAAGGTTTTAATTATAAACTGTTTTGAACCCATAATAGGTTAATCCAAACATCCACTCAGTTTTTCACACCTTCACCCGTCTTCAGTTTCTTCCACTATTGGCAATTGTTTCCACTAAGTTATGAAAAGGGACACTTCACTTATGAGTTAAGAAGCACAATACAAAGCATTCAAAAAATTAATGAAAAAAAATCAAGATCAACAAATAATCGAAAAACTGAAATATCAAACACTTTTCCTTAACTAATAATCACACTTAAACAACCAAGCCTTTCACTTCACATGATGCACATAGCAACAAGAAGAGTGCAAAATTGATGAAATATACTTCAAAATCGATTAAATTTTCAAACCAATATAAAAATTATTAGCTACATGGTACATACAACTAAATGGGAATTGGAGCAGAAAATTGGCGATAAGACACAATGAGATCTCGCGGCGAGATGAAGCTGACGGGAAGTTGGAATTTGAAACGGTGGAAGATTCTAGAAGCTTAAAGCTGTTCTTCTTTTTTTTTTTTTTCCTTCTTTTCTTATTTGGTTTTGGAAATTCGGTCACCGCCGAGAATGAAAGGTGATGAGTGATGGGAAGGTCACCGACGAAACCAGTGCGCTTGCTTTGTTTGCTTTGGAAAATTGGCATCTGTTATTGAAGTGTGTTTTTGCTATGTGCGCTATGATGGGGAGGCTCGTCCACGCGCCACTATGGCGCGTGCGATACAGTTGGGGATTTGCGTGGAAGGGATTTGTTACTTGTGGTGCTTTCGTCCCCATGCATTGTCGAATATTTTTCTTGGTTGAGTCGCTTGTATTGTCAACTCTCACCCCAACAACAGTAACACTTTGATTCCAACTCCCTTCTCGTGTAATTTCTTATTTTTAAAATAGGTTTTAATTTTATGATTTACCCCTCTAAAGTGAAGAGGCCACCAAATTATAAAAGTAAGAGGTTAATTATTTTTTAGAGTGAATATCATATTTAGTCTAAGTTTTTTATATCAGACTATTTCATCCTTCAAGAAAGAAGTTAATTTTGTGATCCTCAATATGGAATATGATAGACACATTAGTCCCTATTAATTTTTTGTCAGTAAATTTACATAGGACAATGATAATGTGCTATTAAAACATTAGAGGCAAGCTAAATGAAACTATTTTGAAATACATTACACTCATTTTGATGTCTAAATTGCACAAAATGAATCACTTGATGATTTATAATAGATATTTAAATGACTCATTTTATAAATTTTAACCACCAAAATGAGTAATTTTAAACTCTATTCCACTTCAAATGACATACGTATCACTTAATATTATGTTCCTCAATGTGCAATTCTATTATTGTTTAAAGAATCAAACACATATAAATGGACTAATATGTCTTATTATTAAAATCTTAAGGAACCATGAGTTTAATTTCAATTTTTGAAGGACTAAATAGTTTTACAAAATTTTCTTGAGGGACTCTATGAGCTATTTACTCTTATTCTTGAATTGTTTAGCCTGATCCTTAATTTTAAGAGTTTAATTGCTACGTAACAATAGTGTAAAATTATTTTATATTGTTATCCAATAATTAAAATCTTTTGTTTGGATGACTTTTCAATTATTATGTGTGAAAGTCAATAATTATGACTGATGTGATAATATATAATTGGATTATTATGTAAACAATGTTTGAACTGTTAGTGCATATAAATCATATCCTAATTTTAATTTATTTACTATGTAGAATATTTTTATACCATTTTTTTTATTAAGATATAAGGGATGAGAGTCAAACTCCTGGACAGAGCGTCCTTATGATAAAGAGGGCCAATGCCCCCTAAAATTTCTATTTTATTTATAAATTTATATATATTTTTCATTTGGCCCCTCTAAATAATTTTATATAGATGATTCTTATTAAATTTTTATTTAATTAGATATTTAAATATCATAATAGATAATATATCATATGTGTGTGTATATATATATATGTGTGTGTTTGTATATTTTTAGTTTTGATTGTTATTTCTTTTACATATTATGATTATAATTTAAATTTTTAAATAAGAATAAAAATTATAAGACATATATCCTTTTATGTAAAATTTACCGTTAAGTATTGGCCTATCCTAAAAATATGGTTTAGCTCCGCCCTTAGTCAAATTCATAACCTTCCATAACTCATTGAAACATACAAGAATTCACCAAAAGACTATGGGCTCATTTGCTTTTAGTGATCAAACTCTTTCAATTATATGACTTTTCAAGTAGTGAATGAGATAATCAATCAAATATGTGGCAAGTAACAATACATGATTAAATAATATATTGTGTAAACATATTTTACATTATTGGTACATAGAAATTATATCCTTTAAATTAAAAATTTAATAAATTAATTATGGTATAAAAAAGAAAAATAGTTCTTTTCATATTACAAAAAGAATAATTCTTTAAAACAAGTATATCACTTTAAATGAGGAGGTATACACTTTTGCACCATTTAGTTTGATATATTGTTTAACAAAATTGTTGGTAATTTAGATTACTATTCAATCCTAAGGGTTTGGTAAAGTGGAGTATGATAAGGCAGGTTGTAGGTTTGAACCTTTACTCATCATCTTGGGTGAGGTAAATGTAAGTTCCTCTATAAGTCCTTTCTAGACCTAGAAGTTTTACCTGACTTAGATGGGGGCGTCATTGTCTCACTCTAATTTTTTATATATAAAAAATCTAGATTATTATTATTAAGAAAAATTGTCGCTTTTTGAATTGTTGGTAATCCTACAATGCAATGTTTGATATGCACAAATGATCTAACTGCCAGTTTTGGTATATAAAAAAATTACTATATATATATGTTTTTTACTAGTAATAATAGTAGTAACAATAATTATAATTAATTAGGTATGTGGCAAAGAAATAATTATAAATAATAGTAATAATCACAGGAGGAGAAAGAGGGCATTGGTAATCCATAATGAGACCGAACCAAACAAGGAAATATTATGGGTTTAGGGAATAAATTCTAAAGTCATAGCACCAACAATTTAGAATTTTTGATAGATCATCTCACACTAGACGTTCTGTAAGAGTAGATACCTCTCATTTTGTACTTTAGGAAAATATTAACTCCCATGATAAATATTAACTCCCATGATAATTGTCTTAAAAATTAGAATTCATTTTTTATATGCAATTAATATAGTATTTATTAAGAAAGTCCAACATAATTACTAGATAGTTGGATCCCTTGAATATGATTTCATGAGTTTGATCGATACATAGTCATGTACCTGGATAACTATGTTGGGAGATTTAATACTCATTTCAGATATATCTGGGTCTCAAAGAGAGATCAATCACTAATATTGGGGGTCATCTACTAAACAATAACAAATATATAATAATATCTTATTATTTAGCATAAACATCTAGTCATATATATATATATATATATATATATATATATATATATTTGTGAATGGATCTATAATCTTGTAAAAAACCACATATAATAAAATGTGAATGGATCTGTGTAAATCCAAATTAATCTCTGAAAGTTATACATATGATTATACGTAATTTGTTGATAGTATAAATTTTTTTCCCAAATAATAATATACTAAAATTTAACTCAATTTTGTATTTTACTTTACTTTCTGTGTAAAATAATAAAAGCAAATGTCAGGAGTTTTAATTTATTGTAAGTTGCTATCTTGAAAAAAAAAGAATACTTTATTTGACCACAAATTAACTAATTTAAAATTTAATAAAATAAATAATAACACATAATCAAAGAATTAGTTGGAATAGTAAATAACTTGGATTTCTTGAAATAAAAATGAGCTAGAGTTACCTTTACATTAAAGTATACGTTGAAGAGAAAGCTTTAGTCTAATTATTAGACCATGTCTCCAAACTCATACAAATTAAAACCCCTCACCAACAAAAAAATCTATGAATAAATTATACTGATCCAGGAATAAAAGGCCAACTAAGTAGTCAGCTCTGTTTGCATAAGAATGAGAGTTTAAATTCTAAAGAAATAATTCTTCTAGAATTTGCATAATTCTAGTATTTTCACAATTTAAAAAATAGTTTTATAGGCAATGCAAATAAATCAAATTTGTAAAAATATATAGTAGTCTTACAATTTTTTTTGGGAATAACTATTAAAATAAAACAAATATAGAAGAATTTATTTGTTGAATGGTGTTTGGTGTGTTGACTTGAGGTTGGATCTGAGTATGTGTGCACTATACCTAATAAAATTTGGGAAATCTTCTCCTATTTGGGAGTAACTATTATCATTCTCTTTTGGTTGATGTCACTCTCTAATAAATGATGTTTTATTTAATTGTTCAAAAATACCCATATTCTTTTTTTATAAACTACTTGATCAATTATATTATTTGTAATCTACCCATATTTTTCATATTAATATTTTCTTCAAATATTTTACTTATGTAATATTTAATTTCATTAAAACATTTTTATTTAAATTTCTTTTGAAACATATTATATAAATACAAAAATTATAACTATGTAACAAATTGATTCTCTTAATCTTAATAATAGTTTTTCAATTAAATTAAGTTTTTTTCTTTTACTTCAAATAACTTTTTTCAACCATAATAATTTTTTTTCTTTTTTATTTTAATATTATATGAATATGATCCAAAATAAAAATAAGTTAAGAGAATAAAACATGATAAATTTTAATGAAATGAAAAACTTATCACTAATAATTTTAAATTATATTTAATATTCACCATCAACATAAAAAAAATTGTACTATCATCTAATGTTATTTTGTCATTTTATTTAATTAATGTAATATCTTATATATGGTTAAAATACCTTAAATTTTGTGAAAATATATCATTAAGTATTTGTATATAATTTAATAGTGTATATAATTATGAGGTAAATAGCTAACTTAAAATAACATATTACCTTGATTTATATGAAAAGTAACAAAAGTAAAATTATAATAAAATTTCAAAGATTAACATTACAAATAATGTTAATATAATATCTTTATTTAATAGTAGATTTAATTATATAAAAATAATATGAAAATTATTTTGAATATAATAATTTTTTCTGAAAATACCTCCCTTAATTATTTTTTCTTAATGTTGAAGATTCCTTTTTAAATTAGTATTGATATTTTATAGAAAATATAATCAATATTGAAAATTTTAAAAAATAAATTAGTTATTATTAACAAAATTTAATAAATTTATTATGAAAATTTTTTCAAAACAAAAAATACAAAAACACAAACCGCAATATGTATTAATACTAATGAGTTGAGATAGTATATTGAAGTAATAATAGGTTGTTAGCTTAAGTATGAATGAGAATGAAGGGTAATTTTAAACTATCAAATAAATTGTCATTAAATAGGGAGTGACATTAGTCAAAAGTCCATTTAAATTACTGTTGTAGTTTAATCCCATAGAATCTTTTAATTATGCAAATATCATTAATGGATAACTAAATATCAATAATTTTTCTTTAATTTTTTAAAGGGTGTTACTAACCAATTAATGAGGGCACTAAACTCATCTTCCCAATATAAAAATTCTTTTTTCAATTCCTTAATCACACTGGTTAGATAGATCTTTTTTAAAAATAAATATTCTCAAAGAAAACTAAATATAACAATAAATTATATGATTGATTTTATATACTAATAGACTGATAGTATAACATTATTTTATATTCTATCTCATCCAATAAAAACACATATATAAAATTACCATGCATGTTTTCTACATTGAAATTTAAGAAACTATCCCCGATGACATACCAATTTTCATACATTTTTATTGGATGATAATCCATGCAAAAACAATAAACACAAACTATTAATTAGATATATAATGATGATTAACTTACACATTTGGTTTTATGAATTGCTAGCGCATTTTGGGTCAACAATATAGTTTTTTATTTTTTGAACTCAAGATATCCATCACTTGAAGGAGTGACTAATCTTATTAAACAGGGGTGGCAAATGAGACAGTGGGTTGACCTATTTTAATTGTTTAGTTTAAAGTGTTAACCCGCTCTATAAAAAATGACGAGTTGATCAGCCAACCTAATGGACTAATCTCTTTTTGCTAGTTTTCTACCTATTTTTGCCAATTCGCCTTAACTCGCGTAGGTTGGCTATAAAACGGACGGAGCGGTTTGAAAAATTTTAGTGGGTTGAAAAATCCAACCACCCCATCAAAGTGGTGGGTTAGTGGACCAACCCGGGCTTACCCTTTTGTTACCCCTATTTTTTAAGGTATAGAACTCATAAACGTGGATTTTGCCTTTAACTATGAAACTTTCTTCATATATACGGTTAGAAATTGAATCCGTGACTAGGATATAGTTAAGATGATAATTAAGTGATTAATGATCTTTTGAAATAAAAAACTTAACACTTTCATATAAATACAATGGTTCGAGTCTGTAAATAATTTACAGAAACATATATCCAATTAGTGTCACATGTAAAGACGTCATAAGAGAGAAAATTAGAAAAACACATTAATTATTCTAATGCATTAATCAGCACAGTCCAACATTTGTTTTTTATGCCGAAAGGTGTCCACTAACCAAAAACACAACAAAAGCTCCAAATTAGAAATTAAACGTTCAAAATTGATGAAAATTAAATTAAACTTACATAAATTTTCAAAGAATTGGGGCGGTTTTGTGGCTCTTCATCTATCACACAAGATTCAATTCAAGTGGCAAATGGGAAGCTAGCTCAACTGAATTCTTCCAATTCTCCATAGACTAATTCAGTGGCTAGGGGGTTAAAGCCAGAGATAATCATAGTTAGTTAGAGTGATAGGGTATGCAATCTGTATTCCATAAATTAATTTGGTATTATGCCAATTAATTATATAATTGCCTTTTATGCTTGTTGTACTCAAATCCATCACCATCTCTTTCCTACGCCTATATTGTTAATAGTTGATCAATTTTTTTTTTGAACTTTAAATTTGTTTTAAAATACAAACAAAATTCAATACAGTTGGTCAACGGGATCTCTTAAACATCATGTCATGGGTTGATCCGATCCATCACCGTGTGTATGAAAAAACTTTGTGGAGAGAGATACTGCTCACTCCAATGATTTCTACAGCTCAACAAAAGAGTACTCACTACTACGCAGGGGTGTAAATGAGCATATTCAAATTGGATTCAAGAAAAAATAAATTTGTTTATTAATTGGTCCAGATTCATAATTTTATTTTGCAAAATCTAAACAAAACTGATTCTATCAACTTTGGGTGGTTCAGATTGGATAGTTAGATTTATCATTTTATTTTATTTTTTTCAAATTTTTACCCAAAAATTCGAATAAAAATACTTTAAATTGTAAAATATCAAAATTTTATATAAGTAAATTCTCATATGTTAAGATGCTATATTTTAGTGTGGCATAAATTTACAATAATAATGATGTTACATTCATTTGGATCTCAAATTGCATATTAATGATAGTAAATTGTAAATGAATAATGAATATGAATAAATGCTATAGCCAATAATCAATAACAACAACGATAATAATACTAATAAGATTGGTTTAGATTGAATTTTAAGTGGAGGATACAAATTCAATAACTAAACTAATATATGATTGATTTTAATTGAATATGAACCGATTGACCCTATGTTCCTATCCAATTGAACTAATATAATCAGATTAGTTTGGATTCATTTGATTCTTCGAGTTGGTTCAATCCACTTAAATCCTAAGTACTGCTAACAATAATTAGCTCGAGTAATAAAAGAGTAATAAAGTTGTTTTAAAATTGAGAAGAAGACGGGGAGTACACCTTAACCATTGGTATTGGACTATTGGTATGTTAAAAGGAGGACAAGAGCAATGGATAATTAGGCTTGGAATTGGGTCTTTGTTTTTCAGTTTTGCGAACTTAATTAATAATGCTTTCTTTTTTAGAGTCAATGAATTTCGGTGTTCTTTCTTTCTTTTTTTTCTGGTAGACAATTTACCGTTCTTTTATATATATATATACAGTTTTGCTATTTCAACATTGTAAAAGTAGGTGTCTATTAATTATCATTGGATGTAATAATGGTCCTTATTTATCTCATTTACTCATCATATCTAACAGTGATAAAATAAGGTCTCAATAGACACATATTTTTAAAATATTAAAATAACAAAACTCATATTTATAAATCAGTATGCATTGTTGAAGATCATGTCCGCAACCATGTGACACTTGAAAGTTGCTTTTATTGAACACTTTTACATCATTTCTTTCTTTTAGGAAATAAAAAAATAAGAATAAAGAAGAAAATATGTATGGTTTGTTTCTTTGTGGTAGGCCGGTGTTAGAAGATAAAGGAAGCCATCATCTTGATCCCTTTTAAATAGCCTTATTTATTCTTTTTATCAAGCATAAAATCAGCTTGATTTGGCGCAGAAAGTAATAACATATATTCTCTTTTCAAATATATTAACATATGTCCCATACTCATAAACCATTGACATAGATGAAGGGTCGATAACTCAAGAAAATGAGAAGAGACAATAGCTCATGCATGCTCATGTCATGCTAATAAAGGTAAAGTATATATATCCTCATATATATTATTGATATGGAATCAATTAGATATTTATATAGACTATGCAGTAATTGGAATTTGGTAGCTTGAATGATTTATTTGCAATTGTAAACTCCTCAAGACTGCTCCATGGATCAAACAATTGTTCCCTGATCATCTTAGAATACTATTTTTCATTTCCATTAATTTATGAACAAGATATATGGTAACCAAACAATCTCATTTTGGTTCTTAAAATATATATATATATATATATATATATATATATATATTTTAACCCCATAAAATTTAAAAAATTATAATTAGTTCCTAAAATTGTAAAATATGATTTAAGTTAATTTTTGAAGTGATATATGTAGGAAATAAATTGAATCACTATTGATTTTTTTTTTGATTGAAAATTAATTTGAATCAAATTAGAGATTAAATTAAAACACACATGCAACTTTAGGATCTAAAATGAAGCCTTACTCACACTTTACGGACAAGAACTCTGGCTTTCATGTCGAGGTGCTTTATCAAGCATAGTGGAGGATGAAGCAAAAGAGAAATTCTTCACCAAGCACATTATTACACCATATAAGAACCATGTGGGTCCTCTTTAGTTAGATTAGTTGCACATGGATATTGTAGACTGTGGTGTTCTGATCACTCAAGAATTATCAAAAAATTAATCAACTGAATATAAGAATGGTTTAATCCATGGTACCTAATTTCGATATGGTCGTCAATAGTGCAGGATATAGGAGGGATCCAATTCTTTTATCCCCGGAGTAGGACAGAGAAAGAGTACATAAGATTTACTTTTGATATAGGAGTATCCTTTCTTCAATAAATAAAAAATATTTTGACCATTCCGTTATTGAATTCATGGAATATATGCCCGAGTATTTGACCTGGATCGAGCTTAGTTGCCTTGCTTTCAAGCACAATAACATACATTTAATAAGGTCTAATTTTAATATATATTGTATCAATATAATATTAGATATATCACGTTTTATATAAATTTTAAAATAATTACAATAAGAATAAACTATTTTTAATAGTATAACAACATATAATTAAAAAGAATTTTAAAATATTGACAATATAAAAAATTTATATTACTATCCAATTAAATCATTTTATTTACATGTTTTATTTCAAATAATCAACGTAAGAGCCAACTAAAATAATAATATATTATTAGGTGATAGTAAAAAAATTAAGTGCATCTAAATCAATTAACCTACAAAAGTTTTATATTGAAAGTTTACGTACTAAAGTTAAATTTATTAATAATGACAATAACGAAAAATTATTTCATCTATTATAAGTTTTTTAAAGATATTATATTTTCAGAAACCATTATATTAATTACAAATAAAATTTATTGTCAGAAAATATGAACTGTTTCATGTATCGCTGGATCATCAATAAAAGGCAAAGTAAATTACACCCACCAATATTAGACTTTATATATAGGATAAACACTGAAAGCTTAAATTATTATTATTATTACTGTTGTTGTTATTATTATTATTATTGGATCTTAATAACCAGAAACGACGAGCCAGTTTTGGACCACTTGGCTCCAAGTTGCGATATTCATGTCGCACAAGTGGAATCAAAGCATGTGAAAGAGATAAATAAGCAAGCAAACAATTCACCCAATGAAGAGAGGAAAAAAAATAAAATGAAAAAAAAAACGGCACATATAATCTTGATGGTGTGAACATCGATCGGGAAGCAACAAGATGATTCTTAGTATCCATAAGACTTCTCATCACATTATAAATCAGTCGAATATCAAATCTAAACGAGAAAAATTCTTAATCTCTCCTAGATTCATCCAAATTGAAAACTAGTAACTCAGTCTCAAAGATGCCCACGTTCCTTTGGATTTTATGTTTTCCCAATTACATATGGATTTTGTTAATGAGTGCCTTTAGGGCACTTATTAAGGTTCCAAAGGTGGAAGATTTTTTAATTGAAAATAAAAAGTTTTTAAGTTTCTAATACAATGAACATATCAAAAAACTTTAAATTCTTTCGTTTTTGAAACTGTAATAAGTATTTTAAATATTACTCCAAACATTTGGTAGCAAAACCCATTAAATATTACTCCAAATAGTGCATAAAAAAATTATATACTAAAGAATCAATTATGCATGAGCTCTTTCCTGGGATAAACTTCGTAATCATAAGTTCATTGTGGACAACTAGACAGTGGGCGTTTGGATTAGCTCTTTTGTTTTCAAAGAAATATTTATTTTTTAAAGGTGTTTTTATATATTTTTTAGAGTGTTTGAATTGGTTTTTATTAGAAAATTTTTTGTAATTTAAAAAGTAATTTTATTGATGTTTTAAAACTAGTGATACACAGCTTCTAAATAAACAAAAGTATAAGTGGTTTTTAATAAAATTATCTTCCTAAAATTTTCCTTATTAATAAAATTATCTTCCTTCCTGCTCCCATTGACTTTCACAACAGATGTAGAGCACTCACACCCATATCCAACCATGTTGCTTTGTGAATTTATTCCTTGGGCTTCGTGGTCTTTTTTTCAAGGTATCATAACTTGTGTTTACTAACAAATTACTTATTAAATTTAGCATAGAAAGGGTTTTGAAAGAAAAAGAAATGACAAGTTTTGTTGGAAAAGAAACAAAAGGAGTTCTAAGAGTAATGATTGATTTCTTGTGATGAAGTTGCAAACTTGATCTTCATATAAACTTATTTATTTCGTTAGTTCATCAACATATATGTCTTTCATTGTAATTTGGCCATAAAAAAGTGCTTTTATTCTTTTTAACCCAAATAAATTTATAAATACTTATAATTAAAATTAAGCACTTCTCAAATTGTCTATCCAAATGTAAAATAATTTTTTCTTAAATGATGAGCTCTACAAAAAACACTTAAGTATAATTTTTTTTTTAAGTCAATTCAAATACACATTGATACAATAGACCAATTAATGTGTTAACTGTAATTCTTCACAGTATTGTTCACATTGAATTTACTTTTTGTTTATGTCTCTTAAGAGGAATGTGAGATGTTTAAAGACACAAGGACAAAATATTTTTAATGAATTATTAGTTAAGTTTTTAATAACATTTAATCATGATTTAATTAACAACTTAACTAATTAACTAAATTATGAACCAAAAGTTTCTCTATTCAATCTTCAATTTCATTTTTGTTTTGGGAGGGGAGAGGAAAGGATAATTGTAACATTTCATACTACTTTATGGATTAATGACTGTCCCCCAAATTAATTGGTTTTTCAACGTACTTTGTTATGATACCTGAGGTATACAAGTCAATAGTCAAGGTTCTGTATAACCTCAAAGTTTCCCCGGACACACTGCAGATCTTGAATTTCACAAAGTCGGGATCCTATGCCTCCTTGGAAGGCTATATAATAGAACCATATTCTTAGAATCAAAAGTCCCGGTAATTGTTCCTAGAGGAAAAATAAGTTGAAGAGTGATTTTTAATTAATTTTATAAAATCTTTAAACGTTTCGTTTAAAATCTTGAAAATTTCCGGATTTGAACTAATCAAAATTTGGATTTTGAATTGTTGGGATTTTGATTTTTTTAATATTTTATTTGAATCCAAATAGGGGGTATTTCCTTATTTACATTTATATTTTAATGTTAATTTAACTTAAAATTAAGAAATATAAATAAATGAGTATTGAGACAACTCAGATGTCAAAATGATAGAAAGATGCAGAAGCTGAGTGAACTGTACCGTATAGCGGTCAGGATCGCTTTAGCGGTCACAATGAGCAAATTTTGGAGTTTGGTGGTCTGAGACCGCTATAGCGATCCAGGGCCATATCGATCATAAGCGTCTGGGGCCACAGGACGTGGCTAGATTGCTATAGCGGTCAAAAATTAGAACGACGTCATTTCACTTACTGAAACCCTCGTTTTATAAATCCCCTCTCCCCTTCCCCTGTTAGCAAGCGATCCTTTCTCCTTCTCCATCAATTTTCCTCTCTTTCTCTCAAATCCACTCCAATTCATCATCCCCAATCATCAAGATATATATATGTTGTTAGATTATGTCTTCATTCCTTCATAATCTTAGATTTGGTTTGGTTATTTCTCTCATTATGGTCAAGTGGGTGTTCCCCAATTTTGTTAGAGTTAAAATATAGCTCTCTAGAGATTTTTAGAGTTTAATCTAGAATCTTGTGGCCTCAATGGCAGATATTGGTGTCATCCCTCTTCCCTGGAGCTTCGTTGGTGTTGACACCATCACCCCTCCCTTCCAAGTGAGTGGGTTCAGATCCTATGATCCTTATGTTGATCATTAGAGCTAATTTCATTAAATTGTAACATGAATCTATGATATTAGAAATAAAAGTATGAATAGCTATGATGTTGCAAGCTATGGCTAAAATAATGATTTTGAATATAGCATGGAATATATGTTTTTCTGAAAACTCATGAGACCATTATTGTTAAGTGATTTTTATTAAAAAGCTAGAGTATGAATATGATTATATTTAGAGATTTGTGAAATATTATGATGATTTCCAGAGTAAAGCATAAGTATATGATAGAGTTTTTAGAGAAAATAAATATTTTTATGATTTAGAGAATAGATAGTAACTATAAAGAAATAGAAAGTTAAACGGTTATTTGTTAACCTTGGTATACTAAGTGTCCCCAGGTCCAAAGAAATCATAAATGGGAACTAGTTAGGTGCCCAGAGTTAAGAGATTCTGTTATGTCATGGCTAATATACATAACCAGAGATTTTGTTATGTCACATAATTTGTGCATAACCAGAGATTCTTGTTTCTCTATTAGAGTCCTGTTGTTTATATTTACCAAAGAAAGTTTTAGAGCTATATTGTTTACATTTATGAATATGATTTAGAGATATTGCATTAACTAGTATTGAGGCTTATATATGTATATTTTTCTAATATTTGTTGTTGTCCCATGAGTGGGTTATGGGTGAGGACCTACTCATGTTTTAGATGAAACTCACCCCTCTCCCTTCTTTCATTATAGATATGCTAGTTGATTGGGTCCTTCTATCCACCTCCTCCCCAGGAGAGATTTTAGAGTGAGCTTCACTTTGAGTGAAGTTGCATTTTGGTATTTTCATAAGAGATAAAGTGCTTCAGTGTACGTTGTTGCAAGGTCCTAAACCATTAAGATATTGCATGATTTGTATTTTCATCATTATGATTTCTACGGTTTTTTTGGTATTGAAAGTAACTCATATATTTTGTATCAGGGATATATATTTAGAGCTTGATTATGAAAGTATTTATAATGATTTGATTTCCAAAGAGCTAATTAATATTAGATGAAATTATGTTTTGGAATTGGATTTTATATATTTAATATGCATATAGAAAACTAGAACTCACAAGACTTACATGAAGATGGAATTCCTTATGTGCCGATCGCGTTCCCAAGTTGGGTCGTGGTATTTGTCCTCATCATACGTTTTCTGGGAAAACTTCCAAGAGGTCACCCATCCTAAAATTTCTCCAAGTCAAACACACTTAATTATGGAGTTCTTTAGTAATGTGCTATCAAAAAGAAAATGCATCTTGTTAGTATAGGTAGTACTAATCAATTCATATAGTCATCCTCAACTATAGTCTCATACCGACAGTTCAAGATCCTCTCATTCTGTATGTAATCGGTTCATCACATACCCCTCCACTTAGAAGCTTGCCAGGAGCCATTCCTTGTCTATGCCTTCTTGTACCTATCACCCGCCTTTGCCCTGGGCATTACATGCCCACCAGCTTCTACTTGGTTCGTCCGAACTACACGTACGGGAAGGTGCTCGCTAATACCATTTGTAATATTTCATGCCTGCTTTATGGATTGACAGTGTCCCCAAACTAACACAAGTCTTTCGCGTGTTTTGTCCTCACTCACATGCTTCCTGGGAAAACTTTCCAAGAGGTTACCTATCTCAAGATTTCTCCAAGTCAAGCACGCTTAACCGTGGAGTTCTTTAGTGATGGGCTACCAAAAAGAAATGCATCTTGTTAGTATAGGTAATACCAATCAATTCATATAAGTCATCCTCAATTGTATAGTCCTATACCTACACAGTCTTAGGATCTCTCTCATTCTGGTGTGTAATCGGTTTATTCATGTACCCATTCACTTAGAAGCCTGAAGAGCTACTCATTGTTCGTGCCTTCTTACACCAGTGATTACTCCCTACCCTCGTTAGTCCCGGGCATTACAACAATGGCAGAAGATTAACTAGTATGGAGTTAATATGTCCGGTTATATGAGAAATAAAAACTCTTTAATATATATAAGTTTAAAATTTTGTTTGACCTATTCTATTTATTTATTTTCTCATATACACCCATCTCAAAAATCAAAATAGTCAAATAAATCACTTAACATATGATACATTAAATTGTCCATTTAAATTTATTTAGTTAGTATATTTATCTCTCTAAGTTTTAAGTCATCTTCCATCGTGGCGGAGGAGATGGAAATTAATCCCTTGATGTGTGTTATTAGGAGGTGATTCCATCCAAAATATTGAGAAGAGATTTAAGTCACTAATCAACACTAAGGTACCTTTTATGAGTTTATAAGATTTAGGGGAAGTGTGAATAAGGTGGTAGGTGAAGAACTATCCATCTTGGGTGGCCTTTAGTAGTACAAAGGTTGCCACCACAAGGATCAGTTAGGGGGATGATAAGGTGATGCTTCTCCTTCGACTGGAGGACGCCCTCTTGGTTTAGCTTTCTCTATAATGGTTGGATTTAGGAGATGATGCCACAAGTGTGGTTTTTGTGCTCAAACAACCTAAACTATTTAGTTATGGTTATGGTGTCATGACCCAACCCGTCTCAACTTGGAAACGCGAGTGGCACGTGAGGAATCTCATCCCCACGTAAGCCTTCTGGGTGACGTGTCTCTAAATGCATAACTTATCATAATATAATACTTAAAAGATGATTTTCTTCTAAATCAACAATCATTTCTCTATTTAAAACATAATATATAATTACATAAAACTGGAAATATTTAATATTCGAGCTTTGAAAATCCCTTTCTAATTCATTCTGCAAATTTTAAAATCATAAACTAATCTATCACATGATATTAATCTTAAATCTGATAGCCTACTTAACCATTGAAAACTAAATTGTAACTACAAGGCTGGTTAAATACATAATCTAATCAAACCAGTAGTTGAAATCCATACTTAAACTCTGGAAACACATAAATACATAAACTTTGAAAATAGCTACAATATCTCAAAATACATGCATGGCTAGGATCCTGCCTACAAAATTACTAGAGCACTTCAACAACTAACATGATCCTAAACTAAGCTTTACAGTAATGCAAAGCTCACCAAAGGATAGTCACGGCTATTGGACCGATGATGGAAAGATATCTACACCTACAACTATGAGAGGAAGGGAGAGTAATGAGTCAACGGATTCAGTGAGTGGGCTCTCACCCATCACCCACATAGGGCAACCAAGAAACATATATACATAATGTAATATATATGCAGCAATATAAATCATTTGATATTTACATACATAGCTAGCTAGGAAAACACTTTTCATTTCCATAAGTTCATAAACAAGCATTTCTAAACTCATAATCAAACATGAAATCATTTTGACTGATATGCAACAGAGCCTTGGGAAACAGTATTTGCTAAGCTAAATAAATACATATATAATAACAAAAGCTGTAAAATCAAATAGTCCCTGTTGGATAAGCTATGGGTACCTAACCAGGTCCCATTTTCTGTATGCTGAGGGCGATATTGTCCTTTGACGGACAACTTGGTACCAAGGTTAATGATCTCATAACAGCCATTAACTAATTATCTATTTCCTGATCTCTACCATCTAAACTAGTTTGACAAAAAAGAAAACCATAGCTGGAAAGTGGGCACTCTGTCCTTAACGAAGGAGCCCTAAATTCTTAATACACTAAGAGTTCTGGATTCATATAATTCTAATAATCTGACTTTAGCATAACTGTGGCTGAAAATTACACCCAAGGGATCACTTGTATGTAGGCATTTCGATTTCAAGCCCACAAAATATGTATCGCAGTTGCTACGAATCATCCTGAATTCGTACCCCTTGGTACCTTAAAACTAAAATTCTAAATTTTATATCTTAAGCGAACATATTTTTATATACTTGATAATTCTAAATCATAGCTTAAAACACTAGGGTTCTAAATCATGAAAACTCTAAAACTATAATAACATTTTTCTTCATAAAACTAATCATACTTTCTTCGACATAGCTCAACTTAATATTTTCCAATATATCTCAACTAGGTATTCCAAAACAAGGTCTAAAATCTAAATCATAATTGATAAAATAACGAAGTTGCTACAATACATATTTTTTTAATAAATCTTCTCAAGCATGTAAAACATTTTCCATAACACACAACATAGCAATCATGGTCCCATGTATTTTTTAAAATTATAATTTCATATATAAGTTCAAATGGAGCATTTCTAGTTAAAGCATATTTTCATATAAAGCCATATCATGTAAGAAATCCATTTTTCAAATCTCTAAATACTCCGTAATGGAATAAAATAATAATATAATGACCAAACTAAGGCCATGAGATCAAATCCACTCACCTGGAAGGGAGAATGGTGAAGCACTAACGCCACGGGACTTGGGAGGAGAAATGGCACCAACGTCTGCCATTTCAACCAATAAACTAAAAAATACTCTATGGATGTCTTTAGATTACTCTAACACAACTCTAACAACATTAGGGGAGCACTTCCACTTGACAACAATGAGAGAAATAACAACGCCCATACCAAGAACGTGAAAGAATAGAGAAAATGGATAATCTAACAACATATACATACCTTGATGATTTAAAGAAGCTAGATTGGGATGAGATTGAAGAAAAAGAGAGGAAATGAAGGTTTAAAGGGGTGGAGCTTTAGTTTCCGCTTTCTAGAAGAAGGGAACCGATGGGGCTTTTAAAATGGGCTCAAAAATGAAACTGCATTGTTTATGGGTATTGTTCGCACTCAGGGGACCTATAGCGGTATATGACCACTATAGCGGTCGAGAGTCATCGCGCCCAAAACGGTCACTTACGACTGCTGGCGGTCCTCAGGCCACAAAACCCGTGAAATGCATTCCTATGACAATAACAATCCTAGACCGCTAGCGGTGACATCAAAACTCAACTTTTGCATTATTTCTGTCATATGGCCTATGGATCATCTCAATACTCACTTATTTTACTCTCCATTAACTTTAAAACATAAATGTAAATAAGGAAATACCCTTATTTGGATTCAAATAAAATATCAAAAAAATCAAAATCTCAATAATTCAAAATCCAAATTTTGGGTTTTAGTTCAAATCTGAGAATTTTTGAGATTTTCTAAACTTGTAAGTTAAAAATGAAACGTTTTAAGGTTTCATAAAATTCATTAAAAATCACTCTTCAACTTATTTTCTCTCTAGAAACAATTACCAGACTTTTAATCCCAAGAATGTGACTCTAACATATAGCCCTCCAAGGAGGTGTGGACCCAAACTTAGTAAAGTTCAGGATTTGGCGGTGGGTTCCAGGGACCTTAAGGCCGCATAGAACTTGTCTCCTGACACGTGTACACCAGGTATTACACATGGGCATCAATTTTTTACAAAGAGTATGTTTTAAGAATGGGATAAGCTCCCATGGTGGAAAAAATGATGGGAAATGGGGGATCATTCTTGGAGCTCTTGCTATGGATATATGTATAGGTTTTTTGGCGACTAAAAGGATCTAAGTGTTCTTGACATGTCTGTATGGTTTTCAAGTAATGGGTAGTGGTTTTCTGAGAATGAGGCTTGAAAATTGTGGAACTGTCTTGTTCTTGTTAATAATGGTGGAACAGGGGCGAGTTTTTGGTGCTTCTATCCTAGTGTGTTTGAGAGTTGTGTGTGTTATGAATAATCCAAAATCCTTCTCATTCCTCATTGTTATATTGCTTTTCAGAAGGGAGAATATCTCTTTTACAACTGTGAATAGTACTTGTGCAATGTCAATACTTTTGTGTCATTTGATGTGACATGAAGTAACATCAACACTTTATGGGGAGGGCCTGTTGTAGGAGCTTTGCTTGCTACAGCTCCCAAGGCCATTTTAGGACAAAAGGCAAACTAAAGATTGGTAAATCTTTCCTAATATGGTTTTCTTTCCAAAAGTATGGTTTACATCCTATAGGTTGGAAGATGTCCAGAAAGGAGGATTTTCACCTTCCATATGATCCTTGTGTTGTCCCCTTTAGAGATATTTCTCCTTAGGGCAATGCAACATTTGAAAGCCTATCAAGCCACATCAAATTGGGTAGTCTCCCAGGACTTAAGTTATCTTTCCAAGTATTTAGTCTAAATAGTCATCCATCCATACACCCATTTTCTTAGATGATAGAAGTCTCTTTTCCAAGCCATTACCTCACTTAAATAGCTCCTTAATCACTAATTAATTTGTGATGAAGATTTTGGTTATCATCATGAGCCAATATGTTTTAGTTTTTACCACTATATATGGCAAATAGTCATCCACATCTTCAATTTTATTTTAAAACATTGCTCTAAGAAAACACTTGCCAAAAATCATGCTTCTTATAACATGGAATATGGTGGAGAAAAAGGTCTCATCAACATCAAACATCAAGACCTCTTTAGCATCACATTTCAAAGTGCAGCACCCACTCAAATAGAGCCAAACTTCCTCCACTTTCCTCTAGACTCAGCCTTGTGCTGACATGATGTCATATATTTCTACAAATGCTTCACACATTGTTGAGAACACTGAATCCCCATACTACCATTTTTTTTGGTAAGGCCTCCAAATTATTTGTTCAGTTACATCAAACACGGATGCACCGTATGGTTGTCGTGATTACGTTTCAAATACTTATTCATATTGAATCTTGCATGATACATAAATGACATGTGTGTGTATACACCTTTAATTTTAAAATTATTTATTCTTACTTCAACACATGAAGGCATGATACAAATAATGTCATTTAAAATTTGGAAAAGGAAACAATAGAATTTTGATTATATTTTAAATTTTTAATTATTTTTAATATTGATTAAAGAAAATAAAACTTAAGTGAAACTTGTACAAATTAATGGTATCATGGGTAAGGAATATTATTTCTTTAAATTTTTTATTATATGTATATGTGTCTATATTGTATAATTTTAAAGCTTCGGCTTGTCCTTCGTGTTCGTATCGTATTTTATTTCTTTGTTAGTTTCTGTGCCTCTTAAGTTTATTTCAACGTTGATCCACCAACTCTATGCGTCCTAAGTTTGGCTCCAACTCTTTGCATCCATCTATGGTTCTGTAAACTAAATCTGCACTTACTAAGCCACTGAAAAGGTTTGGGATGATTAGCTACTGGCATAAAATGCAGTGTAGCACATATTGTGAACGTGTGAAGCCTACAAAACTTTCATAGTAAAATGAAAATGCAAACTATTACCAAGAATTTCAAATGATATTATACATGACGTGAAACCAATAGTGAAAAAAAAACTATTTTGTGGGCTTAGGCCCGGTTTTTGTACCAAAAGATTAAATTTTGCGAGGCCCCGTGAAAAATTTGAAGATTATTAATCACTAGTCTATACAAAAAGTTGACATTGACCAAAAAAAAAAAACAAAAAATTGACTACTTAAAACTAAGAAACACAAATTATTTTAAATCGTAGGGTTAGTTTAAGTGCAAGAGAAATTTTTGGTGTTCTTAAAATTAGAAAGAACTCTTACTATATTATTTTTATTATTTAACATCTCAATTATTTTATTGAAAATATAATAGAAGTGAAACACAAAAAAATCCAGAAAACTAAAATATCAACTGATAAACAAAATAAAGCATGATTTTTATCTTGCATCGGTATATATTTGGCTGAATGACTGAATGCATTAGTTTGAATGTAAATGTTTAAGCTTTAAATGGGTTTAGCCTATGTTTTTTTTTTTTTGTCCCCTTAGAGTATTATCCCACCTGTTAAATGAGAGGATCAAGGAGCTTTGTGATCGTGCTTGGACTATTCATTTTTCTCGTGTTTTGAGAAACTAATTCGTGTACGGATGCTTTAGCAAAGATTGACGTTGCCTCTGTAGAGTTGTTGAAGATTTGGAATGATCCTCCCCAATAAGTGGTGGACTATTTGTTGTCAAATAGACTTGATGTAACTTATTTTAGGGCATAGTCTTGTTTTATTTTTCCACAACACCAAAAAAAAATGACAAGATATTCTGAAAAATTAACTTTTTATTTTTTAAAAAATACATGTTTATTTGATATTCAACATAGAAAAATATTATTGGTCCTCATTATATATAGACATTTGTTAATTCACACCTCATTCATCATTAGATTCAATATGAAGGTACTTGAATGAGGTTGCATATCATCTAATAGTGGATGAGGGTATGAGTCGCATGATATTGCATATACAATAAGTCCAAATAATATAACTCTTTGACATAAGTATTTTAGAAGTTCTGATCTATCTTACAAACTTTTATATATTTAACCGTGAGGCCTAAAACATTTCTACCATTTTTCTTTTGTTCAACCAACTAGCCTATCATTAAATAGGTTAATGAACCTTCAAAGGCCAACAAATCTACATTTTTAAATGGGTTGATTGACCTTTGAATAAACTGACCGGGTTAGGACTTTAAATAAGTTAATGGGCTAAGGCACTTGAATTTTCAAATTAAAATCACGACAAAAATCCTTCAACCAAAAGAAAAAAATTAAAATAAATATTATATTACATATAAATTTATAAATATTAATAATAAATAGCTAACTATCTGATAAGCTTAAAAAGTTTTTTTTTTTTTAACAAAACATAACAGTCTTTTATTTTCAAAAGAAAAAATGGATGAATGAAACTTTTGATGTGACACCTATAACTATTATAATCTTTTTGCTCATGATTTCAATATAGAAGGAAAACTCTCTCTTTTTTGCTGTAAAGAAGGGAAAGTTCTTTCGAATGCTCGTTCTTACTCATCACAATCTAGGCCCGTCATTAGTGCCACTGAATAAGGGCTCTATATGTATTCTACTTATTCCAGAAAAGAATGCCAAATAAATCACTGTAAAAGTATGAATTTTCACCATGGCACAAAACAATTACATTAATTTTTATAGAAATAATACTCATTTTAATCCCTAACTTTATCCTTGTGAGTTATTTTAGTCCTAACTTTTAAAATGAGTAAATTAGTTTGATATTGCAAAATATGAGTCAAATTAGTCTCTTATCTCATTTTTATTTAACATTTTGCTAATTAAATGATACTTTATAATCTTAAGTGATATCTTATATGCTATGTATTATCTGAAATATAATGAAATTTAAAACGACTCATTTTTCGTTTAAAATTGTATAAAATGAGTCATTTTATAATTTAAAAATGAGATTTTAAATGAGTAATTTTATACATCAAAATGAATAATTTTAAACTTAGTTCTACTTAAGATGATATAAAGTATATAAAAGTATCACTTAACGTTATATATCATCTATTATTTGATGAAATATTAAATAAAAGTAGTCCGGAGACTAATATGACTCATATTTTGTAATCCTGGATTGATTTGACTCATTTTAAAAGTTCTAACTAAAATAACATTAACTCAATATTTATATAGTATCTACTATCTTTAGCTCTTAATATCTTATGCTTTTTTTTTCTTCTTCTTTTTTTCTCTCTCTGCATCTTAATCATTTTTTTTTTGTACATATCAAAATCAGTTAAATGAATTAGTTTTTAGCAAAAAAGGCTTGGCTTTGCTCCGAGATATTGATGAAAAAAATAAACTTAAAACTAGGATCAATTTGAGTTTTTTTTTTCGCATAATAAGTGTGGGTATTTGATCCTTGTACATAAATATTTTGAACATGTTAGTGATTTTCTTTAGTTATAACCAATCTATGAATCAACACTTTATTTGAAAAGATATGTCAATTGAATATTTGTCAAGTATCAAATGGATCATCCTCCTTTGGGTTCCCAGAAACATACACATTACAGCAACATTCGGTTGCATCTAACATAAGTTGCTGACAGAAGGATTGCAAGGATTTATTTTTTAGTAAGGAATCCAAACAAGGAACAAAGCAAGAGCATATATATTCTTCAGCTGGGGAGCTTATTCTCTTGCATTCTACCTTTATTTGGTTGAGAAACAAATGAGATTCTGATCTTGCAAAATGTTTTCTTTGCATTACTCTTAGATTATGTTTGGTTTATGTTTTCATTTCCCGTGTTTTTTGTTTTCAAGATTTTGTGAAGGAGACCGTTTTTACTATTTCCTTCACTTGTCTCTTTCACAAAATTCTGAAAACAAAAAATACAATGAATATGCAAAAATAGGCTCTAATTTCCACATCTCTGCCTAAAATGTATAAATGATAATGAAATAAAAATTTGATCGCAACACAAACTCACAAAGACAAGGTCTATGGAATGTTAGACAAGAGTATGTGCATCTCATTCAAGTAATCACTTGGAGGGAGGTACCTGCCATTAAGAATTCATGATGGATACAGCAATGAGGTAATAAACAGAGAAGTTTTATGCTTTTCTACCTCAAGAAGAAAAACATGCCAACTTATATAAGCTACTCAAAACAATTCCCTATTTTTCACAATGCCAGAAACTGAATGTGATTGAGATACTGATAACACATGCCTTTGCTCAAAGTTTGAACCATTTCTATGGTTCAAAAATACGGATTGAATGACATATGACTGAAATCAATTTACAATTATGCAATTTGCAAAGCAATGCCATATCACATGGCTATGGAATAACAACAAACTTTGGAGCAACTTATTCATAATTCAGAAAAAGAGTAGGCTAAGGCCATGCTTGCTTGGGGGTGAAAATTAGAGTAAAAAATTACATGGATGAGCTTAGTATGTTATTGTACACATCCATATAATTTTTACCCCACTTTTATCCCCCAAACCAAACACTTCCTAAAAATAAAAAGATCATCAGCAAATACGAGATGGGATGTGATCATTTGAATGGCCATCATCAAAGTTGAGCCAATAGCTTTGAAGATCATAGCTGTATTTTGGAGTAGGCCTTTGCCACCCCAGAGCTTGCTTCAATCTATTCTTCAACTTGCAAAATACCTGCCTGAGAATGCATGATGATGAAGAGTAACACCCAAGTGGGGTCCTTCTTTGAACATTACCAAGTGTCACTGAAGAGCTAACAACTCTGGTTTTCCTCTGAAACATCAAGAATTGAGGACTTTGAAAGCTATAGAGCCTTGAGATTTTCATTAATTCTTCACTGCTTTAATTTGCTCCACTCTAAGACCTGCGTGTTGTTGTGTCAAGTGAGAACTTGTAATAATATTGCTAAAACAAATGCATAGTATAATGAGGAATTGGACTATAGGGAAGCATGAAATGTTGAGTTTTTCAAGTGACTCCAACAGCATAAGCTAAGTAGGCACCGAATATATTTGATGCCACTTTGTGATTTGTGGTAGATGGAAAAACATTATCATGAATAATTTCTCATCAAACTTTAGTTTGATACCTTTCCACTATTGGCCCCAGCAGCGTGGTGTACGGGTTGAAGAGTGTCCCTCTAGTGATGGAACATCAAAGGGGTGTGCTCAATTACTTTTTTGAAGACAATCTTCTATAGAGTTGTTCATGAATATCATTTGAAATCTTCCTTCTTGTTTACTCAAAGATTTGGCAAAACTTTTCTTAGGATGCTTCTACAATGGATTACTAGGATGAGGGTCGGTCCTTATACATAATGAAAGTGTACACGCCATTCACACACGTAACCAGATCAGAAATTCACTAGCTTTTTATTGGAAAGTTATGTCTGTGCTTACTATAAAATAAAGTCCTAAATGACCTCAAAGTTACACTCGAGGGACACATCGTATCTTGCTGACTTGTATGCATACATCAAAAGGTAAAAAGGGAAAAACGCAAATTGCAATTTGAAATTGATTTATCATAAACGATGTACGTGTCTTTCTTGCCAAAGCAAAAGCCAAAGAAAATTAGAGAATCCTACATCAACATATGTATTAACAAATTAAATCCTACTTTTACATTTAGAAAGGCAAGTTCACTAATAGAAGTAGATTTTAATTTATATGTGTTGTCAATGTAAAAATAATTTATACAGACATTTAACTATATATTGCTATATCAATAAAAATATTTGACTCAATCACCCACTATATTAAAAGTTCTATAAATAAGAACACATACTTGGATTTTCTACATTATTAGTGTATCAAAATTAATATCATAAAAGTATCCTTCCATGTCTTGATGCCAAAGTTAATAGTTAATACAATTAGTATGTCGTGATGGGAAAATTTCAGAATCAAGAGTTGTTATTATGGCTGTTATAACTTACTGATTGGTACAAAATAAATGGATTTCGTTAGAAACATTGGTTGAAAAATGCAATCAGATTGATAGCTGGCCATAGGACATGGTCACATTGATGGACAGGGCTACAAACTAGCAACTTTGCATGTGGGTTGATCAAGTTGACACCCCACACTAACCTCCCTCTCTCACGCTTTTACCTTTGCCTCTTGTAGAAGTAATTGCATTCACCAAGTCCAAGATGCTGATGTGAAATGAAATCTATTGCATTGCATTGCATATACTCAAATAAATAAAGAGTAAAACTCCAAATTGGTTATTGAAAGAGTTACATGATAACAGAAATTTAGTTATCGAAAGATTAATTTTCATTTCACTTCGATCCAAACATCAGTCTTCGTGAAGAAATCATCAATTATTATTTGATGTGTAATGAAATGTGATGATATATTATATTGTATGATAATGTGACATGTTATTAGCTAGAAGGAACGCCAACTAGATTCTCAAGAGTTATACATAAGATGTCAATTGGATTATGATAGCAATGAAAAATTGAAAACTAATTTTTCAAGAACTAAATTGAAGTCTTGCAGTTCTGTTGAGTACCACTACAAGGCCGTAAATGACATAATACATAATCATAAAACGTGACATAGTAAACCTGATTAACACGAAGAGGCTAATGTTTACATCGTTGTGAAATGAAAATTAATTTTTCGAGGACAAGCAATGAACTTTGCCTCCGTATAACTAGGATTAGGCCATTCTTGTGTTACCAATGGTAGAGGTCTAGATACAGTGGATTAGTAGTCCTCAGTGAAGGAAATAGTTTCCACCTAAAAGTTGGCAAGAAAATGAGTGATGGAATCTAGGTTCTGAATATATTATGTACCTGTTGGACTTGGTGAATGTACTTCCTACATTCCATAATAATAGTCACTTTCAAAAAATCGTACAATTTCAGTACATTGAAAATTTATCTGCTAAGTAACCAATAATTAACTTTTTAATGTCCAAAATTGGTTTTCTAAAGTGATTATTATTATAGAATTAACCATTTCTTAAAGTTCACCTTCTTGCCAACTTGGAGTTATATTAAAATGTGGGCAAAATTTTTGTGAGTAAGTTTTATATATAATTTTACCCATAGTATTTAACCATGCAAATTTCATTCTCATTTTTACCTTCAACCAAACATATCCTTTATAGGTGGAAACTATTTCTGTTTTTAATTTGGTACTCCGGAAACTATTTCTTTAACAAACAATGGCTAATCCATTATATGTATACCTCTTTACCGTGTGGTCTCACAATAATGGCGCAATGCCAATGATAATTAAATGGAGGCAAAGTTCATCGCTTGGACGGAAAGGTGGAATAACACGCCTGCTATCGAAGCTAGCTCCTCCTCTTGCCAACCCTCCTGAGCAAGTTGGACCAATGGCAGTTTTCAGTTTATACAAGCCACATCTTCACAAAACAGTAGCACATTTCTTATAGTAACAATTGTTGCAAACACTTATTTTTACAAAAGCAAAATAATGTCAAATGCTGTTTCTTCTTGAAATAAAAGAGTTTTTTTTTTCATTTTTGATAAAAAAAAGAGAAATATTCTCTCATCCTTTTTCCCAAAAAAAAAAAATGAGACATGCTTGAATTGTTCGCAATTTTAGCATTTTTTTTTAAAACTACAATACTTTGGGTTGTCTGAATTTCAGGATAGGGCTTGAACGATTTGGGTTGATATTAGAGGGTGGTATGTAGAGTGTTGAATTTAATAAAATTATTAGGCATAGGTTTAGATTGAATTATTTAATCCAAACGTTTAAGCGATGGTGTTATTCAATCTAACATCTATGAATCATTTTCTTTCCTTCAACTTCTTAAGTAAAGCAATCGTGTTATTCAATCCATTTATAAATCATTTTCTTCCCTTCAACTTCTTAAATGTGGGACCTCTAACCCACACTCATGCATTGTCTCCAAGTCTTAAAAGGCATTTTGGTATGGTCGTAAGTTATATGAATTACTGATAATGTAATTTTAAATATCTGGACTGATATTATCTTGTTTTATTAAGCATTGGGATTATCACAATGAAAAATATCCATGTGAATCACCATATATATAGAGGTGCAATTTGACCTACACTAATGGGGTTATCCATGAGCTAGCACATCCCACATTAATCCTTGACCCAGATGGGATTAAAGCCAAAAGGCCCACCCTTCCAAAGCCCACAGGACCAAAAGCCCATGAGGATCTTGTGGGCCAGGGCTAGCCCCCATCCCCACTTAACATAAAACTATATTTTTAATAGGTTAGCCCTAGCCTTAACCCACTTATGAGCTAGCCTTGACCTATCTAGTTTGGCCGAAAATAACTTGAGGTGAATTAGAGTAGTTCATATATAATTCAAGGCCAAAGCCAGCCCATTAAAAAAGTTTAAAAAATGTATAGTTTTTGTAAGTGGATTGGTCCATGGTCTAGTCCCAACCTATTTGGGCTTTTGACCATATGAGTTTTTAACAAGTGTGGGTTTTTTTGCTCTAGCCCAAGTTAGCCTCTAGCTCACATGAGTAAGAGCTTAATAGGGGTGAGCTATCCCATTTAATATATATAAAACGAAGGAAAACATGGTTCCGGTGATTATCTACAAGTCGGTTTCAAGTCATCTCGGCGATCGGCGAACGGCGATGTAGTGTGAAAAGTATGTAAAGAACTCGCTAACCTTTAGTTTAACGATAGGGACTAACATTAGGAAGAGGAATTAATATCAGACCTTGAAACTTGGGGGGTGAGTTTGATATCTAATTAGTTACAGAGAATAAACGGCAGATGAAAACTTTATTTCCAGCATTGCAAATTATTAATATCGCTATATGGTTTGACAACGATTATTGGTGAATATGGCAACGATGATACTGACGGTGTAGCAATGCGAGTGGAATACCAGTTTAAATATTGAACAAATTACTAGGGGCATTAGGTATTCACTTTCATGAATAGAATTCATGATCATTCAAAAATCAAAACATTGATATATGTAAGAAGGAATGCATAAAAAATCAGAGCGGGCATAGGAAACAGGAACAAAACTACCAAGTACCAATAATATCATCTCTTCAAAAAAGCCTCTTGCTGACAAATTAGGAAAAAGATAAAAATCTTGACTTTCAGTACAATTTCAAAGATTAAAAAATAATCTGAGACAGACACTAAAAGCAGAAACACAAGCTTATAAACTAGAACTCCCACTCAGACAATAGCATTAGCTGCACTTGCAATCCTAGGCCACAGATCAGCACACTCCTTACCAATTGGACCAGTGATAGCAGAACCTACATTCACAGGTGTGACAACCAAGTTAGGACAAGAGTCAGGAATACAACAAATAAATACATCTTCAATGAGGTCCAATGACAAGCCAAAAAGTCAGAGAGTATTTGTTATCTATCTCTTCAAAAACCCCTCCATAGGACAGGAGCAGAACTACCATAATGTCAGCAATTGCAAATTTTAAGGTTGGATATAAATAATTGGAAGATAATGGTATTTAAATATTGCATTCAAATGATATGTGTGAAATACGACACAGGAAAACACTTTATTAGATGCAAGTCAACTATAGCCTAGATTTGTATCATATCAACTACAACAAAAGATAAATTTAACAAGAGATACCTTTCATTTCACCCTTGGGATTCACAATGACACCAGCATTATCTGCAGAAACCAACACCAAAAGTCAACAAAGGCATAACAAATCCTGATCAAACCAAAGCAACAATGAAAGCTTAAGCAAAAATTGAGAAAATTAAGCAAAAGCAATAATAGTCAAGTTGGGCAAAGCAAGCCACCATTGGAAGAAGAATTCCTTGGCACTAATTGAAAAAAAAAAAATGAACGTCCCCTAAATCTAATTTTATTATTTAGTTGCACATGATCACATGCATCATATTTGTTGTGGGGTTAAGAAACATAAAGTGAAGCACTGAAACATCCTATAAGTCTCACCAAAGAATTGAAGCATAATCAAGATTATTCTATATTTTTTCCTCAGTTCCCTGAAACATTCATTTTAATTCCCTTTAAGATTCCCTCCCTGGTGGATTGTGTGAATGCCACAGCAAAAAAGGCCAAACTCCACCCAGATTGGATTACTTCCCAAATAAATCAGTTCTACAACAGAACCATCATCAATGAATTAAATGGTATATAACTATACATAATGAGAAAAACAATGCGAAAAAAAAGGAATTTACCAGCAGACAGGTAACACAACGCAAAGAATCAAACATCATGCTGTTTAAAACTGGCAATTTCACAATTATATGCTTCCCAGTGTGGATGACCAACTACAACACTGGCCACCCAGCAATACAGAAGCAACATTCAAAATATATCAAGGGGCAAAGCAGCCCCTCAGGACTTGAAAATCCTCTATTGTCCCTCAAAAGGGAGATAAATTGGACCTTCCATATAGGTCTATACGATTATTAAAACAAAGAGGGACCAATTTGTACCCTTTGATTGAATTGTGAGAAACCAATAGAGAACTTTCAAATCCTGAGGGACGACTTCGCCTCCACATATTTCTGACAGACCAAAATGGGTATTTAGTCAAAATTTAAAAACAAATTTTTTTTCTCATGAACACAAGAAAGCTAACTTAAAAAATACAAAATCCACCTCCAAAAAATGAAATCCACACAACAAACAGTCCTTGTGCAGCAACTATTAATACGCGCAGACATGCCACTGTCACATGATGTCAACTATAGGCACTAGCACACCCTAACAAAAATGTAACAAACAAAACAAGGTCAACTTAAATTCAACATCATTTAAACAAACCCAGATCAAACTAAATTCAAAATCTAATTAACCAATAAAAAAAAATCGCAGGGACAAAAAGGTACAAACAGTAGAAGAAAGGAAGGAAGACGAGGACCTTCGAAGTACATGTAGACACCGTCCTTTCTGCGCCAGGGCTTGCGCTGCCTCACGATGACAGCTGGCAAGACCTTCTTCCTGAGGTCGGGCTTCCCTTTCTTCACGGTGGCCATCACCATGTCACCGACGCATGCTGACGGCAACCGGTTCAGCCGGCCCTTGATCCCCTTCACGGAGATGATGTAGAGGTTCTTGGCCCCCGTGTTGTCCGCGCAGTTCACCGTCGCAGCCACCGGAAGACCCAGCGACATGCGGAACTTGTTCCCCGCACTTCCACCGCGACCTGACAACAAAAAAGAAAAAAAAATCAACGATTTCCATCAGAACGATAACCATAATAATAATAATAAGAAGAAGAAGAAGAAGAAGAAAATGGAATAATGTTAGATTTCGGTGGGTGGGAACGAGAGTGTGCACCTCGCTTCGACATGTTTGCGCTCTCGGCTGTGTGTGTCTGTCTCCCTTCCTACTGTCTCTGTTTTGCTGCTTTTAGGGTTTGCTTATATATGCGAATCGACGACGACACTGCAAAACTAGGGTTTTTCCGGGTTTGGGAAACGTGGGCCTGGGCCCAAGGTAGAGCAAGTCCAAAGTAGATTACTACGGGCTGTTACTGGGTCTAGAATGCCATTACAAAATTGGTACCAAAACTAAAGTTTTGTTGAGCAAAATGAGGTCCATTGGACTGTATCACGACAAAAGATTAAAAAAAGAGTCATTAGGATGAATTTAGGGTTGGTACATTATTATCTTCAAGCTTATTAGGATGGGTTTATTTTTGGTACTATTTTAGGATGAGTTCGAATTCTGAAAATTAGCTGTGTTGTTAAGAGTATTTCTCAGGAGTTGGAAGTGTACTCAAGTGTAAGACTCATCACTATTCAACCTCAAATATGTAAGGATACGACACTTTTGTGCCCCAATTTTGCATCGTTAGCAAACAAAATCTTCCGTAGTCCCACATTATTATTTTTTTCTGGTTACAACATAGTTCCAAATTTTGGATGGTAAGAACCTCAAACATACTTTCAAGTGGTAAATGATTATTCTCTCTCAATATTTTCATCAAGGAATAATAAAGTGGAGAATTTTTTTGTCTATTTGTAATCAAATTTAAGCTATATTTTAGATTGACTCATCCAACATAAAGTCCTACAGTTTTTTAAAACATTTTAAAAACAAATTATAAAATTTTAACATTAATTAACATTTTTTATCTGGATTAATTAACATATTTTTATAATATGATATTATTTTGACGTTATTCAATCTAATTTAGTTTTTTTATTTTTGGGTCTGGAATTTAGTTTAAAAATCAGATGGACTCAATTAATTATTGATTGACCATTATCAGAACGGGTCCGTAAGCCATTAAGCTCTCTTTCCATTTTAAGGGTACACAGCCGAAAAAGTCCCCAATTGGGGTCTTGGTGGACATCCAAGCTGAAATGACGCATATAACCTTTAGCTGCGCAAACTGATGCTCCATTCCTCACCTGCTTTATCGCTACAACTCGCTCAGAAACAAAACGATGTCGTCCTGCACCTCCTCCCTCTCCCACCACCTAATCGCTCCCCCGTCCTCCGCCATCCACGGCAGTTCCCATCACCGGAAACCCACCTCACGCCACGTCACCATCATCCGTCCATCCCCAAAAATGTCCCTCAACAACAACAACCAAAACCCAAACCCTAACCCCTCTTCTTCTTCTTCTTCTTCTTCTTCAATGCTCACATCACTCACCAAACTCCTCTGGGGCCAGTCCCTTCCCCCTGGCCTCTTAATCTCCACCGCACGTGCCACATGGAACCTCACGTGGCGCCTCATGATGTCCCAACTCGCTCCCTCCGACTCCTCCGGCGGTTACGCCAGGCCCGCCTCCAAATTCCGTAGAACAAAACTCTCGGGCCCAATGGGCCGCAACCTCCATCTCTACGTGGGCCTGCCGTGCCCGTGGGCCCACAGGACACTAATAGTGCGAGCACTCAAGGGCCTCGAGGATGCCGTGTCCCTATCCGTCGCTTCGCCGGGGCAGGACGGGTCGTGGGAGTTTAAACGGGCTGGTGGGCCGGGCCCTATGAGCTCGGGCTTGGATGAGGCGAATGGGTGCAGGACGTTGAAGGAGGTTTATGGGCTGAGGAAGGGCGGGTATGATGGGAGGGCCACGGTGCCTATGTTGTGGGATAAGGATAAGAAGGAGGTTGTGTGCAATGAGAGCTACGACATAATTGAGTTGTTCAATTCCGGGTTGAACGGGTTGGCCCGGAACCCGGAATCGGATCTCGCGCCACCTGAATTGAAGGGGAAAATTGAGGAGTGGTATCAAGTGATATACCCGAATGTGAACAATGGGGTTTATAGGTAAGGTTCGTGAAATGGCATTTTATACTTAATTTAAATATAGTAACGGTATAAATTTTTTTTTTATATATATTGTTATGTAATTTAATCTTTATTATTTGTATAACCTTTGAAGTAGTGGGTGAGAGTCAGAGTAGTTTTTGTGATGTAACAATATGTGATTGAATAACTCTTAAAAAACTTATACTAATAATGCATTAAAATTAAGAATTTAATGTAAAAAGTTTTACATTACCTATTTATAAAACTTTTTAGTTAATAGGTAGATGACTTGAACACTTTTATTCTAATGTAGAACTTTTTTTTAGCATTGTATTAGGTTATTTCTAATTTAGTAGTATTTTATAATCAATTAAATGGTTTGTTTAATAGATATTGGAAAATGCCAAAGAGTAAGACTTGTTGCTAGAATTTATTTGCATGTGGCTTTCTTCATGAGTTTTACATAAGAAATGGGCTCATTATTGTATTTGATTTAATGATTATCTTTGTTTCCGACTAAAAACGTGCCAATTTCTTCTGGTTGCTTGCTTCATTGTATATGAAAATAATTTTTTCTCCCATGCTTATTATCTACCTTATCATCTCGTCTAAAATTATATGGATACAAAAATATAAAATTAAGCTCCACAAATTTCAAAAGCAATCATAAATGGTTTGGTGTGTGATTTGGGTGATTTCTGCAATTGCAGGTGTGGATTTGCACAGACCCAAGAAGCTTATGATAAAGCAGTAAATGAGTTGTTTGGTACACTAGACAAGTTGGAGGATCACTTGGCCGGTTCCCGCTACTTGTGCGGAGACACACTGACCTTAGTAGATGTATGTCTATTTACTACTCTAATTCGGTTTGATGTTGCATATAACGTGCTTTTTAAGTGCACCAAGAAGAAGTTATACGAGTATCACAATCTACATGCCTACATGCGTGAAATTTATCAGGTACATGCACAAAAAGGTTCAGAATTATGCATCAAAATGTGTATTAAATTGTAATTTTTTGTTTGAACACTAAGCAGCTTACTATTGCTATGGACAGATTCCCAAGGTTGCAGAAACTTGCAATTTTACAGAAATTATGGATGGTTACTACAAGATCCTTTTTCCTCTCAATCCAGGGAGCATTAGACCAATCATGCCTTCAACTTCTGAGCATGAAATCCTTTGCAGGCCTCATGACAGGGAATCCCTATCATCAGCTACACCAGTATTTGTTAAATAGATAACCATATCCCAAGCAAAAAGCAGTGGTTGTGTCTGCATTATTAGTGTGTAGCGCATTTTCATTTTTGGTTTTTCGGTTATTTGAGTGTATAGCATACTTTATGTTAATAGTGTACATTCTCTGGCGCAGTATTGTCATGTAGTTTTTATGTAGTCTTATCCTAGGTTTGTTTCATTTGATCAGGCTCTCAGTGTAATGTAGATTTCTTAAGTTGTCAACCGAACAAATCTCTCAAGTTTTCCCAACACAAGCTCAAGTCAGAGACTATGTTGCCCAGACACTGATAAGAGTATCTCGCAGGACCCAAGTACAGTATAAAACTACAGTAGAAATCAAATAAAAAATATGTAAAATATAATCAAGAGCATTTAAAACTATCGAGCATCTAAAACTATCAAAAAAGTATCTGACATGATATATAACCGATACAAATACATCAATTATTTTGAAATATTCATACATCAAAGATTGTAGGATGCTTCCTCTAATATTTTCTGCTTTCCCCCTACAAAATGTCATATATCCCTTATTAAAATGATGAAATAATGGAAATAAAAAATCCATTAAAAAGTATAGGTTTTAGGGATGAATGGTTCAATTACGACCAGTTCTCCAACGGCTAGTGTATCAACATGAAACCCCCACCCTCCAAAGAACAAAAATATCAAAATAATACCCTAAGCATATAATAACAATAACATACTAACTTCAACATAAGTTGCAAAGCCCTACTGGTGCTGCAGTTAAACACTCTAATATTCAGCCTTACTACTGCCTAACTATTGTTTAGTGAACATCCATTTGGCCTTCCAAACATACGAGTGTCATCAAGTTTTAACCTTAAATAACCATCAAAACAACCGTTCAATGGCAATTTGATATCAAAATCTAACATTGAGGAACCATGTTCATGTATCTCTTGTTAGAGAACCAAACAAATGACACTAACATTTTTTAAAGACCAGAATAAACGTTTACATTTTTTTTTTGTTAGCTGCCTAATAGTCTTCAGAAAGCTGTACAAAGCAACTAGGCCCTAATAATCACCCAAAAACAGAAGCCCAAGAAAGGGAAAAAGCTCCACTGCAGTAGGTTGGGTCTTATTATAACTCATACAGTGGTGGGTGTGACAAAATAAGTTGGTTTAACAGACAATGGCAATCATCTTGCATTTGATGAAGATCTAAGTGATCCTGCATTATGAAAGTAAAAATTAGTTACTAAGTTACAATTCACGATATCGGCAAACGGTAAAAGAAATTATATGTAAAAGTACATCAAATATGAGACGACAACAAAAAGAAATAGTCATTCAAAGAATTCGACTACAATCACTAGATAACCTAGACCAATAGTTTCGGCAGGGATTCATCAAATTCATTGACATGTGTCTTACACCACAACTAGTCAATGCCCATTATAGGATAAGCGTCTTTGCAAAAAGCTCAAGCGTACTTTTGGCTTAAAGATAGTGGTTTTCAAAAGCACGCCAATGTACAAGGCAAGTTCATAGTCTTCCTTCATATATCAAGATTCAGAGCACTAAGAGCTAAAAGTTCAGGGGTTTCCAAACCAAAAATTGATTCTCAACATATGCATCCTCAACAATTCAGTGCAACCAATAAATTACCACAATTGAAAGTGTCACCAATAATTTCTACAATCAAGCTCAACTATATGCCTAGAGTCCTGGACACATCAGCCCAACAAAGAAAAGGAAATGACAATACCGAAGCAGATATGGATTACATAACTTGGCAACAGTAAACGAGAGCTGAGCCCAAGAAACTGAACATGACATGAACATGATCACAGGTCCACAGTTCTTCCTTTGAACATCATACTCATGCTTTGAATTAGGCTAAATTTGTTAAACAATCAAATGAGACCATGCACATCATAAGCAATGCACAAATTCAATAAAGCCAATAACTTACCTCAGAATTTCAACAACAAAGCAAGTAAACTAAAATTTCCATTTCAGTAGATGACCTGATCGTTTCCAACTATCAAACTCAGCATAAGAATGAGTGGAACAAGCAGCAAAGATCATAATGCCATGAGAGTAGGGAACAGCTTCAATTGACAATCACAGCTTCAACATGGCATTTTCAAAGCAGCTCCTAGATTTTTACAAACTATTGTAATGATTGCATATTAAATGACAGCAACAATCAGATGATGTGCTGGAGGAATAGCATCTATAAAATATAAACACAGACCAATAAAGAAGAGGATACAGTATGTTTCATAGTTACCATTGTTGCTGAAACTAGAAATACGCTATATTAAACAAGTATTGTAACAAAGTAGAGAAGGCCATAGCATTGGAATTGACTATATCCAGAGAAAAGCTAAAGGGGCAAACATGAAAACAAATTTTTGCACATTTCCCACATGTAGCAGATTGAACTTACTACTTGACCGCTTCATATTCCTGCAGAATTTACTGCCACATTTGCACTGGAACAGCTTGACAGGATGATCATGG
This sequence comes from Dalbergia oliveri, assembly GCA_030441495.1. Taxonomy (NCBI): domain Eukaryota; kingdom Viridiplantae; phylum Streptophyta; class Magnoliopsida; order Fabales; family Fabaceae; genus Dalbergia; species Dalbergia oliveri. The sequence goes on along the minus strand of JAMLFY010000013.1, from coordinate 18,126,428 downwards.
TCATCAAAGTGAATGCCATAATCCTGCAAAAACACCATGAACATAAGCTTTCCTAGAAGGAAAAAAAAATTGATTCCTGTATTAATTAATTGGAAGAAAGTAAACTGCATAAAATGAGCAGCTAACCATACTAAATGGTCTGCAACTAAAACATTTACATAGCAGTTTTAAACTCAATAGCCATAAGCAAATGATAAAATACAATTCGACAATGAATAAATCAAATAATCTCAAAACTAGTAATTCATAGGTACTTTGTCCCTACTTAAGAAAAGAGAGTAATTAATAAGCAACACAAAAATTGAAGATATTTATGTGATAAAGGAGTTAGGACCATTCATCAAACACCATATTACAGAACCAAAATTACTCACCCAAGTGAGCTCTTCCTGTGCTGCTACTTTTCTGCAGGTGAAAAAGGCAAACTGCACATTTCAACAAATTAAAAGCATCACTAAGAAATATCCACTGCAGAGTTTGTCATGCCAACAAAAGGTGAAGCTTCAAGGATTTTGTGACTTCTCACATGATAGTAGTGATGATCTGGGCCCTCAACTTCAACAGGGATCTCAATCAAGTTTGCGTCAAAACATCTGGAACAATGAAATATAATTACTAAAGAATCTTCTAAATTTCCAATTTCCAAATATTAAGTCAAATTTCTTCCAAGCCATTCCTTCATGGAAGTATATAGTTAACAGAACACAATCAAATCCTCTACAGAATGCAGATTGAAAGTTTGGTTTGCCCATATGCAGTTATTAGTTTCTGATTGGAGCACTACTATCCTGATTCTTTTTTCCAGCTGTTGTATTTCATATTTTTGTCCAAATAGAACAGGATCAAGTATTTCTCAATTATATCAACATAGAAAAAGTTTCCTTTTCGCTTAGGATGATTAGAAGTGCATGTGTTAACTGAATTACTTCTATTGTAAACTCAGGTTGTTTACATTTTTTCATATATATAAATATAAAATTTTATCATTTTCCCTATAATTTTTCTCTTCAAAAATACAAACAAGCAATGGAAGCCAATTGACAAATAGTTTTAAATACTGTGCAGAGACAAAACCAACATTTATACTCGACAATGGCAAAGGGGAAGTTTTTTGCTCCAAATGATGCAACCAAACTTGTTTAAGAATTTCAACCAGGAAAAAAGAGGTAAAACCTGTACTATCAGTTTTGCAGCAAGATTGTTAGGATCCATCCTGGGAAATGAGTTTTGTCTCATCCTGGGAAAAGCTTCCATGGCAGCCGCAAAGATGGAAAAAGAAGATGGAATAAGTAGAGGCGATGCTGGCTGATCCAGAAGCAGTTAGGAGAGAACTGCAGGCAAAAGGTGACGTTGATCGCGTCCATTACAGAGGAGCTGAAGAGGCTGGGCGATTGTTTAGAGGATCGAAAGAAGGATCGTGATCGTGAGGGGTATCCGTCCTTCGTTTCTTGGTGCGAACAAGACAGTGATGATCAGAACCGTAAGGCCTTGCAGTGTGAGGGCTCTCAGCGTGGTGACTCCTACCTCAAACAGAGGTGCGAGGAAGGGCAGCCAAGTTCCAGTAAAGGAGTAGGTGACTGTTAGTGGAGGTTGGTTATCGAAGACTGGGAAATCCACGGAGACGGTGCATCGAGAAGGCTCAAGAAGAGCGTCGAAGGGCAGAAGGGGCCAAAGAAGAGCTTCAAACAAGGAGGGAGATTATATATAATCGTCAAAGAGTTGAGGGAGCAACTTGCTCTTTACACTTCTGTCCAAGATCAAGAAAGAAATCCAAAGAAGATGGAAGAAGGTGAGACGAGGGTGGGTGAAGATAAATCAAAGGAGGAAAATGCAGGCTCTATCCTGCCACCATCGCAAGAAACAAGAGATTCGGGTTCTCTCGGGAAAGTGAATGGGCTTGTGGGGATGGGGATTTATTCATCGAGGGAGAGTGTTTTCGATTAGCATGATCAACCTTGGGATCGCATAGACGGGAAGGCAGCAAGAGTGACTTCAGAAGTGGCAGATGGCGGTGCAAATAAGTGACTAGGGTTGGCGAGGCGAGATACTTTCGATGGTTGAAGCGCAAGCAGAAGCACCCACAGCTAAAGACGTAGATGTTGTGATGACTACCACAGTAGCGATGCAAGCAGATATCGCAGCAACACAAGTGATGATCGAGGTGGTGGATGAAGACATTGGGGGAAAGGGTAGAGGCGCGAGACAAATGAGGAGAGCTTCGTTGAATGGATATCGCGACTGGTCCTCGGGTGATGGCCGGCAAAGTACTAATGGTGGCAACTGCGGCAGCTGTGGCAGGTGAGGCACCAACGTCGACAAGCGAGGCTACATGGCACTGCTCCACCAACGGCTGGGTGAGAAACTAAGAACGGAGAGAAGCTTAGGGACAGAAGTGAGAATTTCTCAATTGATCACATTTTCTAACTTAATGGGCCAAGCCTACATCAAGGAAGGGTGGAGGGGGAAGGTTTCAGCGAGAAAGGGTGCTAGGCAAATGGGCCAAACCCATTTCACAGTCGGCAGAAGTGGGATTTTAGAAGATAGGAAGATGGCATCACATCCGAGCCCAACTCAAATTCCTGCCAATAGTAAAAGGCTTTTACAAACACAGCCAGGGAAATCAAAGTACAATCCAGCCCAAATCCTTGCAGAAGGAGACAGCTTGAAAGAATAGAATTGGACCCAAATGAAGAAATAAAGATCAGATTTTTGCTGTGAATTTTTTGTACCCCATCTTGAGGACAAGGTGAATCTCTAGGGGGGCAGTACCGTAAGGATCCATTAGGTATAGTTAGGGAAGTTAATTGGAGACTCCATACTCGCCTAGGGTTCATACTTGTATCATTCCTTAGGGATTCTTGGTATATTGCAAAGGGTTGTCAGCAATAAACACATACATTCAGTATCAGTTCTAACAAAGATTGCCTCAATAAATTGCTTGCTTGCTTCTCCTAAGCTTAACTTCAGGATGCCAAATTTGAAACAGATGAGAGAAATTTAATACCTGTGATTGATAAACCTAGCAGTGTTACCAAAGGATGCTGCATCCAAGCACAGGGCTTCTTCATCCTTAACAAATCCTGAATCCCAATCCGCATCCAGTAGAACTGGGTAAGTATGTTTCCCATTTTCAGCACTTTTCATGTTCCTCTCATGCAACTCTTTAATAGTTAAGATCTCTCCAACAAACTCACACACAAATGCACCTTTTGGCAGGTCCTCTAAGGTACGAAGACCCCATCCTTTTCCTTCCGAAGTGAAAAATACCTAAGTGGCACATAATTATGAAAGAAAATATCGGAAAAATATCCTATCAAAAAATAATTTAAGAATATAAGGCATCCCTTAGCGTCATGTCAAGATTGAATAAAATATATTTCTTTACTAGTGGAAAATTTACTTAAGAACCCACCTGCAGGTTGCAAGTAATTCCACGCTGGACAATCCGATTGCCACACTGTTTCCCACAGCCACATTTGCTCCAGCATTCTTTAATAAACTTCCTCTTCAAGTGTCCTTTACATGGTTCTAAACAACCATCATTCTTAGATCTTTCAAGCGGGCAGTCTTTGCAATAGAAGTAATGTTGCTGAGGGTTACGGCTGATAGCAATGCACTTTTCCAAGAACTTTTCCTTCAGTACGCCTCGAGCATTGTATGCAAATTCTCCTCCAGTTTTATTTGCACAAGGACAGGGTGTAGACAACGAGACACAATTGCCCATACAGGATGAGCAACAGTCCTTATCCACAATAGCAGATAGAGAAATGTTAACACAAGCATCTTGGAAAACAAGGTTTTGGGGTATGTAGTGAAAAGGTGGTGGGAAATCATTAGTAATTGTATTCACCCATGGGATTTGAACACTTTCTTCTCCTTTTGTAAGGTCATTTACATCATGAAAAGACCTTATATCATCAGCTGTAAGTTGATGCTGTGGAACAGCCACTAAACTGTGTGAATTTGGGAACATAGGATCCTCCAACTCCTTTTCATCAACATTTTCTGAAAAATCATTTATTGCATCCATGGAAATTAGCACAGCATCAACCTTACCATTCCGGTGGGCAAGAGAAAAGGGACTTCGGGGTGAAAGTGAGGCAGCCAAAGAATCAACATGGATTGATCCATTTGAAGGGAGAGAAATCATGTCCAAATCCTTATTTCCTCGGTCACTCAGTGTGCCATGTGCTTCAGATTCCTTCAGACATCAACCCTTGATGACTCGAGAGGGCCTTCCCTGGAGTCATTATTTGAATCTTTACCGATTCCAAGACGCAGTCACATATATCTTTCAACAGTTTCGGGATAGAAAAATTTGGATCAGTGATTTTATATGACTGCAGACATTTATCCTCCATCATTTTTAGAATTTGATCTCAAGTAGGCATACAAAAATCCAGTCCCTCAACAGCTGAGCTGCAGCTCAGAGAAATTTTTACCTCTCCCTCAGTTGATGAGGCTATCTCTACATTAGAAGTAGCTCCTTCGTTTGAGGAACGAAAAATATCTTCATCGACAACTCCATCTCTGCATTTTGATGACGCCATAAAAACATGGCCATTTTGCTTTATAGCTGCATTATTCTTCTTCAATGAGTCCCTTACGCTTGACGGCTCTTCAAAATAGAAAAAAAAAAACCATCAAACAATCTCTTCACAGATGAGATAACACAATAGCTATAAGAAAGATGGCAACATATCAATTAAGGAAAAAAAATAATAATACATGACACAGAGTATTAGTTTCTTTGGTTTTAGACTGAGAGACAAGGCCGCTTCAGATGCCCTACCGCATATAAAAGCAACAGCCAACCAAGATCAACTTATTAAACATTCCAGAAACACAGATCAGCAAAGGTTTGCATAATGAATATGCCAATGAGCATATGGTGGGGCCCCAGTGCCTCAGTTCCATCAGTTGACAACTAACACGATCCAATTATGCAAACACCACAGCTAAAATGCAGCCATAAAAAAAATGCTGCCATTAAAGGGTAAAGAAATATTCAGGTTCAATTCAAGCGAAATATGTTTACAACCAAACCAAACCAAAATTTGTGCAATGATATCTTTCTCCCTTTTGGGCAGCTTGGCATGGAAGTTTCTTCCTGTATTTTCATTCCCATCTAATCCACAACATTACCAAGAAAATAAAGTACTTATTAATAAAGTCAACAAAAGCTGACTACAAAGTAAATGTCACGACTAAGAAGTCATGCACTAAAACGAAAGCAGACACAGAGTAAGAAACTTGTCATCAGGGAAAAGTCCATTGACTACCAGGAGGAATCACTGCAATGGGAACCAGAGAACCAGGCAATTCAATAGGCTCATCCTTGGGTATGATCAGTGCATGATTATGAGGCATTTTGTTGCTTGGCAACATAAGCATTCCTGATTTAACTGTTGGTTCTTTAGATGATGGGGATGCTCTTTGAGATTCAGATATAAATGTTCTTTCTCTGGGAGAAACTTGGGCGATACAGGCTGTTTTCCCTTGTCAACAATAACATCTCGTACCGGAACTGGGCATGCTTCAATCCTTGCATTTCCACCAGATGACAGTGCTGTGTTTTGAGGCTGTGGTCTGTGACAACTCGCAGGTAATGTGTCATCTTCTAATTTAGGCTCTTTTAAAGGAGAGGCAGCAGAGCTGGGGGCAGAACTAGTCGAAGGATTCAAAGGCTGACTCTCTTGGCCTTTTAAGCGCAACCTCTTCAAAGGTCGGGCTGGCTCAACATGCATCTGAGCTTCTTCATTCTCCATCTCTTCTTCCTGGTCGTTTGAAAATTCAAAAAAAAAAAAAAAATGTAGCAGCTATAGACATAAAATCAAAAAGGTAATGCAGATTAACTCAGATAAGATACAATGAGTGTTATGTACATGAACTTTCTTGTTTTTCTTTTTCTTTTCTGGAACCATTTTCAGTCCTGGTACCTGTTAAATCATACCCGACAATGGAAGTAAGTATTTAGAAGAGGCCAAGGTGAGCAAAACCCAAAAAAATATCAAATAAACTGGGAACTTCACATTTTTTTCAGCGTCCTCAAATATGGCATCTGCTAAAGCTCTATAGTTCTCTTCTTCGATAAGTTCCCAATTTTTATCATACAACTTGAGTAGCTTCTTCAATACTGGTTTCACTTGCAATTCATCAATCCCAAGAGCTGCCATTGCACGATAGGCTGCCGACACCTTCGCATTGGGCGCCATTTATGATCAGCCAACTGTTACTTCTACTACAGGCTTCCCAAATGCGACCCCAAATTTCAGAGATTTCTCAGATAGGAAATGTAACAACTGATTTACGAGTAATGAACCCAGAACACCTAAAGCATATACACAGGAACCGGAGAACGCATGAATCAATTGCCCAACTTTGCAATAACTGGAAAGCTAAGCACATAAACCAAAATCCAGACAATAATTAAAAAAAAAAATCACGTACCAGGAAAAATTAGCATTTTGACTAATAGATACAATATCTTATTCCATCAATCAAAACTCAGAAACTTAAGTGAAATTAAGTCACACAAAATCGAACAAAGTGAGTGAAAGAACCCACAAATGCACTGAAAACCCCTTTTCATCTTCTAATTCAGCGCTATAGCACGTTTATTAAGCTGAATTCTGGAATTTGGACGACAGGAAAGTTTCATGATAATTCAGGATTTGTATTTGGTAAAAGATAATTCACAACTTCATTCCTTTACTCTACAAAAAAATCTTAAACTAAAGAAATATTTACTTCAAATGAAAAATTTACCCTACAAAACCCTCATTCCGAAACACACCATTAAGTGAAGCTTTGAAAACAATAGTTTTAAAAAGCAGTTCCACAGAGCACAGAATGTGTCATTTACACTACTCATTTGTTCACACTCACAGCCATATCCAATTACTTACTATTAAGCATTGAAAGTTTAAAAGAAAAAAAAAAAAAAAAAACCCATCAACATGCAGTCCAAAATCTGCACACATTAGAAACTAATCTAACACCACACCAGCTGAAACTAGGGTACCTAGTACAAAAATCAAAACCTAGAAATGACCCCAAAAAGAAATACAGAAAAAAAAAAAACACACACACACACACACACACAATACATTTCATAGAAAATAAACGAAAAAGCGAAGAATCTATGACCTGCAAGAGCCAACGTAAGAGTACCTGAAACAGAAAGAGCAATGTACTGTGAAAGCTTCTTGAGAAGCAGAAACTCGTTTTGTCGTATACGAAAAGCAAAACGACGTTTTCAGCAGTGAGACCAACACTGGTAGAATTATAAAAAGAAGTGACGAATATGGAAATATCAGAAAAGCGCTGTAATGAGCTTGAAACCAAAACGAGAGTAATTATTTTTTTTATGGTGTATGGAGTAAATAATGCTTCATATATTATATTAAGGAAAAAATTATATAATTGTGGTGTGAAATTTTGTCATTGGTGAGATTTCATTTAAAAAATAATATTTTATTTTTGAAATGTTTCATTGATATTTCAATTAAAAAATTAATATTTTGACCACTTATTCAAAAAAATAATATTTTATTCAAATAATAATAATATTTTATTGATGAAATTCCATTTGAGATTTCATTTGAAAAAATATATATTTTATTAAATATGATTGATGGTTTGAAAGTTAGTAAAATCTGCCATTTAAATTTCACACACCATATTTATGTAAATCATCAAACAAACTCATTTTATGGCAAATTTTACCAACACAAAATGACCCCAAAACGACGCCAAAATATATTAAAAGAACGAAATAACGAAATTAGAGTGACCATGAACAAAATATTATATGCAATTTTTTCAATATTAAACAATTTTTTTTTAATTTGATTTTGGGAGAGGGTAGCGAGTAGGGCGAGAGTGAAGAGTAGGGGCAAAATAGGACAAGAGCAAAATGGAGATTTACTCAGTTATCTTGAATTTATCCCCATTATAAATTTAAGAGATTAATTTAGGGTTTTAATCTTTATTATTTCCACCTTAAATTACTTATTTATCAATTTTTTTATTATTAGAGTATGATTGGAAGATTTAAAATAGATAAAAATAAATTATTAATAATAAAATATAATAGAAAAGAATAAAAAGAAAGGGTGAGAGAGCTATCACCCCAATGTCTGGGAGTTTAATGGGAAATGAAAATAATGGGAGTATTATTTTTTGGGAGTTATAATACAAGATGATGGAATGGAAAGGCGAATAAATTTTGTTTCCAAATTTATCCTTTTAAAAAGTGAGTATTTTCTTTTATCAAAACATTAGCTTCATGAATTTTAAAGACAAGATCGTAAACGCAACAAGTTTCAAGAGAAAAATTTCAACCAATTTTACTGTCCTCAAAAGCCCCCAATTTAAAGCGTCAATATCTATGCTGTGTTTAAGGGAGGGAGAGGCAATTCATTCCATAGGTGGTCATTCCATTCTCTTTTATTTAACAACTCTCAAACATACATTTTATCAAAGATTCCCAACATTTTCCTGCCACTCCTCTTATTTTTATCCTCCCAATCACACGCTTAAGTTTCAGCGAATTTATGATGAAGTAAAAAATGAAAACTTCAATTGAATTTCTTTTATTTTTAAATTATCTTGTATGGATAAGATGATTATATTATTGTTATTTACACGATTTAATTAGGTCATTTTCTTATAAGTAGTAGTAGATAATGAGCACCAGATGATATGCAATGATGGCCGAATAGTGGTGGGTGGCAAACAAATATGGAGCACATTGAACAGCTGATGGCTCAACAAACGAGCAATGCATGGTACGTGGGTGGCTAATGGCTACGATGACGGCCAATCAACTGGTGGATGACATTGCGGGTGGTTGGTGACAGATGGTGAGATGAAGAGCAACATGGTTCATGAATGATACCAGAATTAGCAAGAATGAAAGTTATGAGACAAAAATGAGAGGGAATTTAAGAACTCCTATAAGGTATTTGAAATATACTCTTTTCAAGTTTTGAAAGTAACTAAAAAATGTACTTGAAATTTTGAAATTCCTTTGTATGAATATTCAAATAAGGAGTTTCATATTAAGTTATTTAAAATATCTCAAAAAATATAATACCCTAAAAAATGCTCTATCAAAAAAAACTACAATTATTTCAAGAGTACTATTACTTGCTAGGAATCAATAAATATATATATATATATATATATATATATATACATATATTTTTTTTTTTTTTTTTAAAAGTAGTGGGTTTCATAATTAGATAATAATCACTCATAAATAATGGATTTAGTACCCTTAAAATTATTATGGGTAACAAAAGAATATCCTTTATTTTATTTATTTTTTCCCCTCAAGTTCTATTTATTAAGTGATCATTTTAAAAATAAGAAAATTCTTTGTGGGGAATGCTTAGCCCATTTTATTTGCATGGTTGTGGAGACTAAACTCACGAACTTATTACACTTTAAATAAATTTTTATAGGATAGTTTTTTTAACAAAATTTATTGTTGGATTAGAAGGCCACACATATAGATTATGTCAATAAAATTTCAAATTAATTTAAAATTGTTTGTCATAGTTTTTTATGTACATTAAAATTAATGTAATATATATATATATATATATATATATATATATATACACACACACACACACACTTAAAATGAACAAGAATAAGAGTTACACGATAACATTTTTATTAATGTTCATTTTTTTGTAAAATTTGGCACACATGATCCACATGATCTTCATAATAAGTAATTGTAACTCAATGGTTGGATCAACAAAAAAGTTATCTTATAGAAAGCTATTAGTCACATAACTATGCTTAAAGCTACATAAATGTAACTTGATTCTAACACACACATATAGAGAGAGTCAAGATCCATTTACACCAAGTATAAATTTTGGTATACTTATACCATTTAATAACTTTTATGGATATAAAATTTCATCAATCCAACCATTGAATTCAAAGTTTCTATAAAGTAGATTAACTATATTAAATTTCATACAGTTTTAAAACAATTTATTATTTCATCATGTCACTTTATTTTAATGAATAATATATTTTGAAAATATAAGTAAATATCAATAATTAGAATACACATCTATTGTTGTCTAATTTTTCAAAGATTTGTCATGCATGATCGTCAATATCATAATTCAATGGTCAGATCAATTAAATTCAATTTTCATAAAGAGTTATTGAAGGGTGTAAGTGTACAAGACTTACACTTGATATAAACGAATCCTCACCCATAATATATATATATATAAAGGTTAAAATTTTGTTTTATTTTATTTGATTAGAAGTTAGATTTATTTTGGCCTATATATATATTATCATTGATTATTGATATCACCCTTACCATGGCTACATTTTCGGCTTTTTCACCCAAATAAACCATAGAAATTGATAATGTCCATATTGAATCGTTCAAAGTATTTTTAAGTGATGAACTCTACTTTTATTGGTTGATTTCCTTAGGGTCCCAAACAAAATCAATTCCAAGCATGATTTCATAGGAGGTCCCAATGAAATATGCTGGAATTGATTTTGTTTGGGACTCCAACAAAATAATGTACACATATACCATTTCAATACCTCAACTGATGTTGAGTTGTAGAGAGTTGAGTGAAATATTTGTCCAGCTTTTCAAATCTGTGTTCAACTCTTTATTAGAGTCTTTGTGAGAGGTTTATTTTTCTTTGAAATGGAAGAATGCAATTACATGCTTGTGCATAGTAAGGGTAGAATCAATATACAAATTAGGGAGACACAAATAAGGGAATCACTTGCTGTTAAATGCTAACGTGAATTTCAATTATTGATCTATGTGACAACCACTAATTCTAATCAACACTAACTAAAACATACTCTTTTATTTTTATTTTTCATTAATGTAAATTCCTACTCTAACGTTTCAGGATTTCACTATACTCATTATTATGAAAAAAGAAACCTTTGGCTCCAAAAGAGCTATTTGCTAAAGTACAGTAATTGCATATTACAAAATAATATAGTACCACCATGCATGGTATGAGATGTTCTATTAAATTTTGAAATATTTAGGGAGGGACTTACAAAAACGAAAGGGTGCATTTTAGTAAATTGGGATTAGTAGGTGCCACATAGATCAATAATTAAAGTTTACCTTAACATTTAGTAGGTTGCAACACATGAAAAACCTATAATATCCTATTTTTACAATTATGAGAGATCTCAACACTAATTTTTTTAATCATAGACCAATTTGTCTATCGATGAAATTATTAGGGACCTATAGTGTCCTATTTTTACAATTGTGAGGGACCTCGATACTAATATTTTTTATTAGGACCAGTTTGTCCATCAATGAAATTGTTAAGGACTTATAGTATCCTATTTTTGTAATTGTGAAGAACATCAACACTAATTTTTTTATTGTCAGGGACCAATGTGTCCATCAATGAAATTGTTAGGGACCTATAATGTCATATTTTTGCAATTGTGAAGGACCTCAATACTAATATTTTTTATTAGGAACTAATTTATCCATCAACAAAATTGTCAAGGACTAATTTAGGTATTTACTCTTTTAAAAAATGAGTTAAACTAAGTCGAAAGCCCATGCTCTAACTTGATATCAAAGTTACAAGGGGAAAAATGCAGGAGTAAACCCCTAATTTGACCCTCCATGAAAAAAACATCGAATAAAATAGTCCTTCAAGAAAAAAATATTTTTTTACTCTTGATGATTAAAAATATATGATAAATTAGTCCCTTTTCGATATTTTGATGGACTTAATTGTCTTATTTTTATTTTTATCAAGACCAATTTGATCTATTTTTATAAATCATGAGGGAATAATCGTCTTATTTTATCATCAGGGGCCAACAATGGTATTTCTTTTCTTGGTGACTAATTTGGCCGATGTTATTTAAAAGAAACGTGAGCAGGGTGAGCATTTTGGCCTACCAGAAGTTTCTTATTTTCATTTTGAAGTTCACAACATATCTTAAGAAAAGAGAGTGACAGTGAAGGGGATAAATTGGTCTCTCCATATACTCTACGAAAGATCAATTTGTCTTATTTTTTAACAAAGTGAGGAACCAATTTGGGACTTTCAAATTCTATGGGTAAGAGTAAGTGAATACGAGAGAGAAACAGAAAAGGAAAGTGTTAGAGAGAAAGGAATGAGAAGGGTTGCATGCAACTACCAACATCACCCACAATCTTAACGGCACATGACATAGTGGCGAAAATGGCATTGGCATAGAGTGGGCAAAGTAACGGCATCTAAGTTATTGTGCACAACAAAAGAAAGGGATATTACGAGCTTTGCCAAGGTGAGAGTGGCTTCGCAATGGTGGAAGCGTGAGCGGAGTTTGTGACTAAGGAGATGTTATTCATAGTAACCATCACCCAAGAGTGGGTGAATTAAGTGATTTGAAAACTATTTCATGTTCAAGAAATTATTCAATTTTATGCATTTAAATTATACATGCAGTGAAATAACTCTAGAAAAATATGAATATGATAGATTACTCAAATATAACTTGTTTTGTTGGAGAAATTAAGAGTGCATTTGGTTTCAAGCTTTTAAGTTTTCATTTTAGTGAAAACAGAAAATGATCAGTAAATATGTTTGGTTAGATACCAAAGAAAACGTTATATTGGAAATATTTTATAAAGCAGCCACAAAATTGGAAATGTCATCTTAACATTTTCAGATTTTCTTTGTAATCTCTAGAAAATATTTTCACTTCAAAAAGCAGTGGCATAATAGTGAATATCAACAAATCTCGTCCTTTTACAACAAGGGACCACGTTCAAATGCGCTCAAGGCAGAACCCGTCAATTTTTTTTCCTTTTCCTTCATGGAGCTAACTCCAAGTTCTCCTCGAAACCTAGATTTGTCACCATGGCGTCTTATGTGAGGAAGACGAGATGCCACTGTAGTTGCTGTTTCTTCATGTTGTTGTTTCGTGCCTCTAGTGGTAACCTTAGTCCAATTGCAAGAGAGGAGAAGAAGGCCTCCATGAATTACTGCCGATGGAGACAACAAAGAAGCAAACCAACCACCATGGTGGTTGAGTTGACCTTCTTTTTCACTATAGTAAGACCCAAAGCATCCAGTCCATCTCCTTTTGCTAACGACGATGCCAAAATGGGGGCAATGTGGGGCTCTCATGGAAGATCCATGGCGATGGTGAAAAGGAAAAATTCTGAGACAAAAAAAAAAACTCGTTTAGATGTTGGAAAACATCATATTAACGCAGAAATATAAAATAGTAGTGAACCAAAATTTTCTATCACATGAACTATTCATATAGGATAGAAAACACTCCCAATGAAATCATATTTCATGAGCTTGGTATCACCTTGTGTCATTTAGATAACATAAATGTTTAAAGCAAGAATGAATAAATAGGACATGTACCTCTTATAACGTCGTAGAGAGTAGTTGTTCGTCTCATGAACACGTAGCCACATAACCATACGACCTCTAACTTGTCCACATGAACACGATATGCCAAGGAACTCCTTTTTATCCAAGTCCCGTTCTTTGTTGCCCTTGGGACCCTAGACTAGTATAGAGTGAGTGGTGGAGTAGTTTTCTCAAAATAGAGAGCTATCTACTCAAAAGGTTTCTTCCCTTTTAAAACCGTGAGCCACACTCTCTTTTTTATGTGTCAAATTCCTTTTTTTATTTTATTATTTGGGCATGTGCAAATATTATGATGACATTTATGTCACATATCAATTCTCAATTGATTCCCAATTAAAAACTTATTTAAAATTTGAATTAATTTATTTTCAAATAATTCTTATTTTAAATAGGCTTATGTAATTTTGGTATTTACCAAAATAACATAATGTTAGATATAAGTCATATGATGTCTTATATTATCCCAAACTCAAAAGGACCAAAATGTCCTTGATAAGGTTTCTAAAATATGGAGTTTCCATATAAAGCCCTTTTTTCCTTTTTGAGGATTTACCACCATGTTGAATTTGATTTTGGGATATGCTAGCAACCCTGCAATCAATTGCAAGTCCAATTTGGTAATTAATTTCTAATTAACTACATTAATTAGAATTAATTCATTCTTGGAATATACATGTTCTATTATGTGTGACTAACTAGGTTCATCACTAATTGGTAATGGGATCACAAAATCAAACTTTTGATTTTATCGAAAACTCATTTCCTAACCTAAAGTACAATTCCCAAAATACCCTTGGTTCTCATGAGTCATAGGTAATACCAAGCACAGTATGCCATGACCACCCAAATAGTAACGAATGTATCAATTAGAACATTCTAGTGAACTAATAATCATATTTCTCATGCACTCAAAGCCTTTCATTATAGGATCCTAATCCAGCCAGGATCATGATAATGCCAAACCCTATAGCTTAGATCATATGTGTAATACTCCAAATACGAAATTTATCAATATGCGAATTACTATTATTATTACCCACTAGTTTTATTATTATTATTATTATTATTATTATAATATTCTAGATTAACACTTGACGTGCACCTTTAATATATAGTAAAATATTAAAATAAAAGTCACATATTATATATATGACATTTTAGAATGGTAAAAGTATGCGCTCAGCCTTGAAATCATGGTAGCATTACTAGTTTGATTTAGCCAATTGTGTCTTGAATGCTTTTCCATTTGGTTCGTTAATTTTGTAAGGCTATTAGGATTTTTTTAATTTTTCGGTGGGAGTCCAGAACCACCCCTTATATATAATTGATAATAACCATTCAATAAAGCCAAGGAACTCACCTTTCTCGCGGCATTATAATGGAACGAATGCAAAACAATGTCCCGTAAGTTTTTTTGATATACCCCTAGTATATATTTGGCACGTCATAGTACTCTCAAATATTCTTCTAAGAACCCTAGTCGCCCAAGGATTTATCTTTAAAGAGAAAATGTGGTTCTCTTAATTTTCTCTGATTACCTCTTCACGTAAGTGATCTTCATGGAATTTAGTCAATTCCTTCTCCTTTTATTAGCTGTGATTTTGGGTACTGTTAGGTATGGTTTTCTCTCACCATTCTTCCTCTCATCATCCCAAACTCAGTTGGGCGATTAAATCAAATTGTTTATATTTTCATTATATTGTTTGGCGGTTACCTAATTCCTACTCCCCAAGGTCAAGTTGCAGTGGAAGTATACTCCTAACTACCAATGATGAATGAGTTTAAGCTCATGACCATACTTTTGGTCATTATTTTTTTTTTTATAGATTATATAAATTATTTATGAAATTTTAGAATAATTTATACTAAGAAAAATGCTTTTATGGATTATAGAAATTTTAAAAAATTATTGTTTTATAGTTATCATGAAGAATTATTATTTTAAAAAGCTTATAGGACCATACTTGTTGTATGTACGATTTAGATTTGTTTTATCATCTAGAAAATTTCATGAATCCCAATTTTATATGAACAGTTAATTTTGATGTTATTAGTTTTTAGCCAATAAATAGTGAGAAACAGAATGAGTTAAGTTAATGGCTACAAGATTGATCGTTAACCTTGGTACCAAGTGGTCCGCTAGAAGACTAACTCATCCACAGTGAGGAACCTAGTGAGGTGTCCATTTATGAGACCTAGTTAGGTGCCCATTAGATTAGCCATTGGCTCAGATTTAGCTATTCAGCCTAGATATTTATGTACAGAATAATTCCTGTTTCTCTACTAGTTATTGCCATGGATTAGTTAAATTATTGTTTTTAGTATAATTATCTATAATTATATATAAAACGTTTTACACCAGTTGCATGTATATATTATGTATTTTGGTTGCTGTCCCATGTGGGTTGTGAGTGAGGCTCACTCATCAAATTTTGATGAACTCACCCCTCTCTTTTCCTCCCCTAGAGATAGAGATAGGTTCAGTTGCACCACAGGATCCTCCCCAATAGTGTTGCAGCTTCTTTTGGTGAGCTTTGCTTCGTAGTGAAGCTTATATAGGTTATGTTAGTTTAGTAGTGCTCAGTAATTATGTAAATTCAGGACATGCATTATATTATTTTAATTATTTTAGAGTTTCATCCATTTATTTAATTATATTTAGCTTCGGCCAGATTATGGATTTATGAAGCTTTATATTTAAGATTTATGTTTTAGAAATATTTTCAGATTATGGAATTATAGTTGAATTTGAGATATTTTGAATATATTTGATTTAATTATGCATATTAGTCAATTACGTTACCAGAGCTTCCGTGGGACTCAATTCCTCATGTGTCGGTCACATTCCATAGGCGAGTCATGACAATATGGATTCCCTGAGTTTTTCATTCTTTGATCAATATGACATGAACTAGAAACTCTTTTCTATTTAAGTCCAAGTACCTTGGTCAAGGATTTCATGATCAAGAACAATCCCTCACCCATAGGACTTATCCTCATTTACATGAGATCTTATCTTGACTTGGTCACATATCTCCATACATAACTAACTATAGCCACAGACCTTAATACTAATGCATAACATGAGTATATGGAGAGTCGCAAACTATAGCTACCTATGTACAAGATAATTGTGTCATCTCAGGCCTAAGGATTATATGCACTGATATGATCTAGATAATGTTTTATTGACATTAGTAAAATTACCATGTGAACTTTATTTATTTGTCACATTCAACCCACTTATCCTATAAGTGTCCACATATTTGTTTTGACATCTAATGTTGTATAGTATAAGACTCATTATTTCATCTTCATTAGTATCTCATACCAATCATGGAAACATAGAAGGTGACAATTTTTTGGAATAATAACGTCCAATTGGAATTCCTACAATCATGAACTATTTTAAAGATATTATAGTAGAATACTCTGTCACTCATATTCTCAAATCTTGAGAATGAAGTATCTAACAAATATCTTATGGACTTATTCTGATAAACATCAATTATGGATAAAAGAATAATAAACTGTCATTAATAGGAATTACTAATACTTATATGTTAGCTCTAGGGCATACAATTAACATTAGCAACTCTCACGACAAACCACAACATCTCCTTTGGCTAGGTTGATTTTAAGGAAAAAGATTTAGAAAGATCAAGAAACTTTTTTAGGGAAAAAAATAAAGAAACTAATTAATATTATAATGCATAAAGTGTCATTTGAGCGTTGATTGATTTTTTGGGCTAAAATGTCAAAGTTCAAAGTATTTTGACATCTATATATAAATGACAATGGTATAGCTTTATTATTTTAAATTTGATTTTTTAAGAATTTTGAATTTGAGTTTGAAAACTCTATTTTAAAAATGTACAAATCAACCACGCTTTAGTTATTTTGTCGAATTGATTTTATTTATCTATTCGGAATTCAAGGTTTTTTTTGTTTTTGTCCAAAAGCATTGATTGTTTGTTAAAGACTACATTTTAGCTTGTGGAATTTGGAATGGAGATTTTGGTGCTTTGTGTAATCCTTGGTTCTAATGATTAGCCTTGTCTAATTTACCACTTTAAAGCAAAAATTTCTAGCAACTTATTAATTAAGCAATAACATAATACTCATTAAAATATCTAAATATTTATCTACATATAAATCAAAATATAATAATTGATAATTAATAAAAATAACTAAAAAATTAGCAATTTATTTTATTTGTAGTCTTTACAATTTATAGAGTTATTTTAGACTTCTATAAATTCTTTTAGTATAGTAAATAAACCAATGCTAATCAAATATATATATATATATATATATGTAATTTTAATTATTTAATACCAAATATAATTTTATTATCTTAAATTTGATTTTGAGAAATATATTTTGAAAATAGACAAACCAAACATATTTTTATTATTTTCACATCCAAAAAATAGAATCAATGTAACATCTTCTTAAGTATAACATTATCCTTAAGTCATGATATTATACCTAAGAGTTATTACTAATAAATTTATGGAACTTTCTTAACTATCTATAGCAAGCTCGATTAATACGTGTAATAATTAAGTGTAATTCTATTAAAATATATATAACAAAGAAACACAACACTTATTAAATATATAGTTAAGTACAAAAGGAAGCTCTTCTATGAGCTTTAATACATAGACGTTTTCTATTACATTTACCTACATATAACTCTAACTAAGTAATTGACTAAAAACATTAACTGCTAAACTACTGCAACCTCAATTTAATCCTTCCTGAACCGCCTTGCTATTCACTGGATCAACTTGGAGACGACATGAAAATAAAAATGCATAGGGATGAGAATTCTAAAATTCTTAGTTGGGTATCCCCAAAACATATAATAAAATTAATGTCATCGTCATCGTCCCAGCCATTTCAGTTTATTAAGAAAATGTAAGCATGTAATATATATCAAAGGTTTATTTTAAAGGTCGAAAATCAGTTTCCAAAAGTAGGCCTCTTTTATTATTCAATCACTTAAAACGTGTATTTCATGATATTCAAGATCATAGTAATTCTTTCAAGGAAAATAATTGAATAAAATATGCGTATAGATATGGCAATTGTAATAATCTTTTCGTGCCCTTGTCAAGTCAAAGGGGATCTCATATTTACCATTCTTATCATTACGTGTCCTTGGTGCATCAAAGAGGATCTCAGAAACATCATCCCTATCTTTCTTGCCCTTGACATAATAAATGGGATTTTTCCGTGCCCTTTTTATATTAAAGGGGACTTTTCCGTACCCAATTCACACTAAAAGGACTTTTTCGTGCCCTAAAGGGGACCTTTTCATGCCCTTGATATTCTATAGGGGATTTCATTTTTCACTTAGCACATACATCATCCTCAAACTCTCATTATAGGCATCACATTACTATAGGCATTAGCATAAATTTCTAAATTTCCTAATGCTTCAAACATATACATTATTCATTTATCACTTTTCTTTTTACCAATGCATGCTCCAAGAACATATAAATTATTCGTTTCCCATAATTCAATCTTTAAATCATGTAGCATGCACTCATACATATCATACTTGAACCAAATGTCATTATATCATCAATTCAAAACATCGATTCATTTTCAAAATGGCAAATTTAACATATTCATAGCACAAATTATTCTGCATTTCAATGCATCAATTCCAAGGCTATAAAAATTACCTGTGACCCTTCAATGTGTCCCTAAGATCCTTGACAAATTTCATAGTAAAAAAAGTTCTCTAACTATGTTAACAAAATTCTACAAATTTAGTGGTCAGAGACCACCTAATCTCAGCTTAAAACCTAATATTATAATTTTTAACCCTAGCAAATGATTGAATCAATTCAGAATAAAAATCATGGTTGAACTTTAAGATGTTTACAACACCCTGTAAAAATTTCAAAGGAAAAATCAATCATTTTCTGTGGTAAAAAAATTAGACAAATTTACAGCTTCAAGACCAAAAATTCAGGCAGCACCTATATAGTCTCGGTACATTTTTTTTTTAGGCAATAGGAGTCCAAAACAAAGCTCAAGAAAATTTGTGGAACTATCTTAGGATGTTAGCTTCAATATATATTTTTTCTAGCTCATAAAAATACCTACAATTGTGCCAGAAAATTTGTGATTAGTTGCTGCCTGGAAAAGAATCGAAATTTCAGCAAGCATGTTTCACTTCTTTTTAGCAAAAGTGATTTTTCCACAATACCAAACTACCCCACCCATGCAAGTAAATCAATATCTAGGTGTTACCTCACATTGGAACTAGAATTCATGAATTAAAATCAAACAAAATCTGAGAAAAAAAAAGAATCTCACTACAAGACACAAAGAACCCTACTCTTGGAAACTAGTATATCCTTAGCCCTAAGATACTCCAAGATGGATTCCGTTCACTCCAAAGCTCCTAAATCAAACCCAAACCCTTCCTAAATCAATAAGGAAGTGAGGTATCAATGTGAGGATTGATGGAGAATTGAGATTTCAATCAGTTAAATTTGTAGGTATTGATGAGTGGAATAACTTTGGTGAAGGAAGTTTGTGATTTTATCAAGTCTAGGCTAGGAGTTTAGGCATTTGAATCAAGTTTTGAGCTTTCAAGGAAATGGAAATGGAGCCTGCTGCACTCTCCTTGGCTGGCCAAAATATGAGGCTTGATGGAGAAGCTTGGTGGCTTTTTAAGGCTTCTTAGATAAGCTTGTATAATAATTGAGATAAAGTTTGATTTTTCTTTTTTCCTAAACAAAAGGAATAACTAGGATTTAATCTTGCTATCAAGACTAAATCTTAGCCTTCTACTTGACCTCAAAAGGATATACGTTATCCTTTTATAGAAATTAAATTATCTTTCCTGTTAGAAACGCACACGAAATTTTATCGAACGAGTAAAACACTGGATTTGGGTAATCGAACATCGCCCGAAATTAGTTCCAGGTATGAAATCTTTATTTCCAACTATTTATAACCTTAACCCTCTCTTTTTTCAGTTTCAGGCATTTGCGGGTTCCCAATTCTATGGTTTAGCTTCCATGACGTGGGACCCGCAAGGTTACTGTTTACCTAACCCAATTTTTTTTAACACGTCTCTTGGATCATCCTCATTGCTACTAAAACTGTTAGATTTTTGAAATTGTGATTAATAAAGCTTAAATTAATTTTTAAATTTCTTAGGGTGTTACATTACCATCCACCTTAAAAGAATTTTGCCCTCAAAATTCATTAGAAAATAATTGGAGAAGACAAATTTCATAAATCAAACAAGGAATTCACACATAGTTCAAATAATTCAATCAAATCCTAAACGTTCCTACCTCTAATGGATTGTTAGGTGGTGATTTCCCTTTAACTCTTAGTGTTCCTGTGATAGCTTCTCAGGTTTTGGATATCTCTCTAGACACTCCTTTACTATATGCCCTGGCACTTCAAGTGATAGCATACGTTTTGCCCAGCCAAGCAAGGTCTAGCCCCATGGTTCTTTCCACATTTTGGACAATCTTGTCTCATGGTTGACTGTTGTTGTTATTGTTTATCGTTATGTAGATTGGGCTAAAACGGCTTCCTTTGGGGTGGTCTCCTCATAATCTTTGTCTGGAGGTGTAAGTCTCTTATTAGAAGTTTTCTTAGCAGATTAGATGATTGCTAGTTTCGTTGGAATCCTCGGCATGCTGCACTTGTTTACCAAAGTCGCATCATCCATGATCTCCAAAAAATCACACTACCTCAATATCCTTACGTAACTCTCCTTCGTACTTCATGCGCTTCCAAACTTCATCAAGATTACATCGATAATAGAAAACTTGCAGAGCTCCTCGAACTTGGCCGTATACTTGCTATGCTCATAGATCCTTGTTTAAGCACCATGAATTCTAGCTCCTTTGCATTTCTCATCAAAACGGGGAAATACTTGTGGTAGATAGCTTTCATGAAGATATCCCAGGTAACTTCAATCTAGGACGCTTCAAATAATCCCTTAGTGCCAACCCACCAAAATTCGGCATTTGCTTCTAGTAAATAGGTAATAAAAACCACCTTTTGGATCTTTATACAAGGAAGAACTGAGAAAATCTTCTCCATGGCCTTAACCTATTCTTCTGCTTTACTTGGATTGAAGGCTCCTTGAAATGGTAGAGGATTTGCCTTCCTGGACTTAGCAAATTTTTTATACTCCACATCCACTTCGTTCCCTCTAGGGTTACAGCTGGGTTCGCTCCTCATTATGGTCCAACCTCTCCGTCATCCTGTTGGCTACCTGAGCTTGTTCTCTTATGGACCGCCATCTCACGAAAGGTGTCCATCATACCAGCTTCATCTCCAGCACTATTCCTAGTTCGTCGATTTGAAGTCATCAATTTCTATCACACCAAACAAGAAATATTGAGTTGATCAGGCACAATACCAAGCTAAGTGTGGCAGGAATCCACAATATTCTAAGAGGTCACACACAAAAAATTATAATGCATGACATTTACTAAGGAAGCATAGTCAGTTCATTCCTCAAGGTCCTACAAGGATGACCTTCTATACCATAATGTAACATCCTCCCAAGTACAACATCATCTTAAGTCATGACATTGTACTTTGGAGTTGTTACTTATAAATTTATGGACCTTTCTTAACTATCTATACCAAGCTCAATTAACGCGTGTAATAACTAAGTATAATTCTATTAAAATATATATAACAAAGAAACACAATATTTATTGAATACATAGTTAAGTACAAAAGGAAGCTCTTCTATGAGCTTTAATACATATATGTTCTCTATTACATTTACCTACATATAACTCCAACTAAGTAATTGACTAAAAACATCAACTACTAAACTACTATAACTTCAATTTAATCCTTCCGCACTGCCTCACTATTCACTGGATCAACTTGGAGACGACATGAGAACAAAAACGCATAGGGATGAGAATTCTAAAATTCTCAGTTCTGTATCCCCAAAACATATAATAAAATTAATGTCATTGTCATCATCCCAGTGATTTCCGTTTATTAAGAAAATATGAGCATACAACATATATCAAAGGTTCATTTTAAAGTTCAAAAACCAATTCTCTAATTGGGTCTCTTTTATTATTCAATCACTTAAAACGTGTATTTCATGACATTCAAGATCATAGGAATTCATTCAAGGCAAATAATTGAATAAAATATGCATGTACATATGGCAATTGTAATTATCTTTCTGTGTCCTTGTCAAGTCAAAAGGAATCTCATTTTTACCATTCTTATCATTACGTGCCCTTGGTGCATCAAAAGGATCTAGAAACATCATCCCTATCTTTCTGTGCCCTTGACATAATAAAGAGAACTTTTCCGTGCCCTTTTTATATTAAAGAGGACCTTTCCATGCCCTTTTCATACTAAAGGGGACCTTTTCGTGCCCTTGATATTTTCTATAGGGGATTTTATTTTTCACTTAGCACATACATCATCCTCAAACTCTCATTACAGACATCACATTACAATAGGCATTAGCATAAATTTCTAAATTTCCTGATGCTTCAAACATATACATTATTCATTTATCATGTATCTTTTTACCAATGCATGCTCCAAGAAGATATAAATTATTCGTTCCTCATAAGTCAATCTTTAAATCATATAGCATGCACTCATACACATTATAATTTAGCCAAATGTCATTATATCATCAATTCATTTTCAGCAGAATGATAGATTTAACATATTTGTAGCACAAATTATTCTGCATTTCAAAGCATCAATTTCAAGGCTATAAAAATTACCTATGACCCTTCAATGTGTCCCTAAGGTCCTGTACAAATTTCAGAGAAAAAAGAGTTTTCTAACTATGTTAATAAAAATCTACAAATTTAGTGGTCAAAGACCACCTAATCTAGCTAGAACTGTAATATTATAATTTTTAACTCTAGCAAATGATCGAATCAATTCAGAATAAAAATCATGGTTGAACTTCAAGATGTTTACAACACCCTGTAAAAATTTCAAAGGCAAAATCAATCATTTGTTATGGTAACAAAATTAGACAAATTTGGAGCTTCAAGACCAGACATTCAGGTAGCACCTATATAGTCTTAGTTCATTTTTTTTGTTCAGCAGTAGGAGTCCAAAATAAAGCTCAAGAAAATTTATGGAACTAGCCTAGGATGTTAGATTCAACATGTATTTTTTCTAACTAATAAAAATACCTGCAATTATCCCAGAAATTTGTGATTAGTTACCTAAAGAAACAAAAATTTCAGCAAGCATGTTTCAACTTCTATTTAGAAAAAATGATTTTCCACAACACCAAATTACCCCACCCATGCAAGTATGTCAATATCTAGGTGTTACCTCATATTGGAACTAGAATTCATCAATTCAAATCAAGCAAAATCTGAAAAAAAAAAAACAGAAGCTCACAACAAGACATAGAACCCTACTCTTGGAAACTAGTGTATCCTTGGCTATACGATGCTCCAAGATGGATTGACGACTGTCACCACAAACCAACATGGGTCTTTTCAGTGCACTTTGTCCTCACTCACACACTTCCTGGGAAAACTTTCCAGAAAGTCACCCATCCTCCATGCCAAGCACGCTGAACCTTGGAGTTCTTTAGTGATGCTTTACCGAAAGAAGATGCATCTTGTTGGTATAGGTAGTACAAATCAATTCATATAAGTCATCCTTAACTGTATAGTCTCATACCTACACAATCTCAGGACCCTCTCATTTTGGTGTGTAATAGGTTCATTCATGTATCCCTCCACTTAGAGGCATTGCCAGGTACCGCTCCTTGTCCGTGTCTTTTGCACTGGCGATCACTCCTGCCCGTCAATGGGCGTTGCATGCCCATCATCTTAGAGGCCTTGCCAGGAGCTACCCCTTATTTGTACCTTTTTGCATCGTGATCATTCCTGCCCTCGTCACCTGGCATTATATGCCTACTGAACACCCATTTTGTCCCTTAAACAAAAATCCAAAAATTTGTATAATTTGCATTTCCTTTATAGTTTTTCTTTATTTATCTCTTTTAAACAAAACATAAACAAAAAGGGGGTTCAACCCATTTTATTCCTTATTAGCCCATTTCCAATTAAAAAAATGATGAAGCGACTCAACTTGTTTCAGCCTATTCAAAAAATATAGAAATAATAAAATGAAAAAAGGATCAGATGAGCAATGGTCACGGGTTTTGCCAAATACATGTGACAAAGTGTTAGGGATCACACCATGATGATGTTCCCACTGATTGCAAAATGACAAATATTTTTCGGTACGAGCTGCCATCATCATTATGTTCTTCTAGCCTATGACCAAAGACCACACCAACACAGCCTTCCTCCATCATCATTCTTATCACTTGTAATATCAAAACCAACAAAACAACGGTCCCCATTTTTTTTTCAAGAATAAAAAAACCATCCCCAAACATCACTCCTTCACCACCTTCATCATCATTCCACAACCGGCCTTATCTCATCCAACCACCGTCAAACTCCATGCCACTATCATCACACCTCACATCATCATCGATCTCACTTTCCCTTCCCCTCGCACCGCCGCGCACTAATCTTCCTCTTCCGCGTCCTTCCTTCCTCTCACACGCAACCACCAACAACTCACGCCTTCTACGCAAGAGAGCTCCTCCACCCTTGGCCGGCGCAAGCGACCGCGCTCCGCTTGCGCGCCAGCCAGACGCCCTGAACGCGAGCCAGCTCCGCCTCCCCCTTCGCATGCGAGGCTTCGCAAGCACCTCCTCTCCCGCGCTCGAGAAGATCGCCGTGGCACGTCCGCCAAGGAATGTGCACCAAAACCTCAGATCCACCTTGCCCAGCCGCCATTGGTCCCCCTTCGAGACCTTTCCCTCGCCATCTTTCTCCTTCTATCTCTCTAGATTCAGCTTTCTATCTCTAACTTTCTCTCATGCTCTCTAGTGCTCATTCTTTATTTCTCAATCTTAACATTTCTCTCTCTTTCTTTTTGCAGTCCGTGAATGCATAGTATTAAGGAGGGAAAGAAATTAGTAAAATAGGAAAAGGGTTATTAGCATTATTATTATTATTGTTGTTGTTACTGTTATTTGTTGTGATTTAAGTACATATGCGTGTATATGTTATTATGTGCGTGAGTTTGTGTTTGATTTAATGTATGTGGATAAGTACAGGAGGTAGTAGAGATTGATGGAGTGTTTTTATTTTATTTATTTTCACTTTATTTATTGTTATCATTTTATTTTATTGGATCAACATTGTTATGTCTTGGTAAATTAGATTTTGGGTTTAATGGTTGGGTCTGAATTATTTTGGTCTAAAATAAAACTTTTTTTTTAGTTCAAATGAGGCTTGAGTATTTTGATTTATTAAAAATTTATTTTGTTTTTGGAATTAAATCAATTTGCTTATTACATAAAAATAAAAATAAAAAAATGATTTTTTTTGTTTTGTTAAATCATATGAGTTTTTAATAAAAATAAAAAATAATAATAATAATCAGATTTTAGTTTAATCATTTTATATGTGTCATATTTTTAAATTAGTTGTGTAATTATGTCTATTCTATTTAATCTTATTTCACGTGTTTAAATTATTTGTGTAATTATGTTCATTTTATTTTCAGTTTAATTACCGTATATATTTATGTGTTCGCTTCAATTAATTGTGTAATTATGTTTATAAATTCATCTTATTGTTAGTTTAATTATTTTATAATTGTGCATTTAAATTATTCGTGTAATTGTGCTTAATTATTATATGTGCTTTTATGTTTTGCTTAAATTGTGTGTTTATATTTCTAAATTAATTTCATTAAAACTAAAACTTGTCAAAAATAATGAATATTCAATCCACGCAACAATTAACAGTTATGATTGAGAGGTAAATGACTCCTTCATGTATTGTTAAAATTGTAAGGATTCATTGAGTAACCTAGTGCTGCCTTAAGTCTTGTGCACTAGTGGATTCCCATCTTCTAATAATTATTCAATCAAAATTTCTTTTCAAAATTAAAATCAATCAACACACCTTTCATTTATTTTATTTTAATTAAAATCCACAAAACACATACTCATTTTCAATAGAACTACGTGACTTTGAATTCCCCATTGCATTTGAGGATACGTAGGAGTAGGCGAGTTTTGATCCTGTCAAGTCAAAATCTAATATTTATAATTTTTGTCTTAATTGTAAATTTTTCATGAGTTTTTTTTTACGAGATATTTTATTTCATTTAATTTTCATTTCTTTAGGAAATATTTTACTTCAAATAAAAAAGTTAATTTAGCCTGATTGTTAACTGATATTCTAGACATTTGAGTTGTGAAGCTTGATGTTCCAAATTTCCTTTAAAAGCATGTTCTCTTTTATATTTTATTTTATTTTTGCAAAAAATATCAAAATAAATTTTTATCTTATTTGTAAATATTTATAATTCATAAGAGATTTTTATCTTTATATATTTAATTTAAATTTGTTACTTATTCGTGAAATATTATATTTTTAAATAAAAATGTTAATTTAACCTTACGTTTGTTAACACAGTGTTTTTTTAACACCTAAGTTGTGACAACTTGGTGTTTCTCAATTTATTTTTAAAATTTTGTTGTAAATAGAAATATAAAAATGAATATTTTCAAAGGTTATTAATAATTTGCACAAATCAATTAAGGTACCGTCTAAGGACGGGTGTATTAGGGGTGCATAAGACTAAAATCTTACCCTTCCCTATGCATAACCGACTCTAGCTCTAATCCCTTTCAAAGACCAATTTTTAATAAAGCGGGTTTTTCCATGTTTTCCCAATTTAAATAAACTTGGTGGCGACTCCAATTTTAACAAAATAATTTTCGCCGCCCCCGCGATCCGCTGCGACACCCACCAGCTTCCGCTGTCCCCAAACCACACCGTACTGGAGAAGTGAGGCTTTGATACCATTTGTAACATCTCCTGATTTTATGGATTAATGACTATCCCCACAAATTAACACGGGTCTTTTTAGCACGCTTTGTCCTCACTTATACGCTTCTTGGGAAAACTTCCAGAAGGTCACCCATCATCCAAGCTAAGCACACTTAATCTTGGAGTTCTTTAGTGATGGGCTACCGAAAGAAGATGCATCTTGTTGGTATAAGTAGTACAAATCAATTCATATAAGTCATCCTTAACTGTATAGTCCCATACCTACATAGTCTCAGGATCCTTTCATTCCTGTGTGTAATCGACTCATTCATGTACCTCTACTTAGAGGCATTGCCAAGAGCCGCTCCTGTCCTGTTCTTACATGGCGATCACTCCTTCGTCACTAGGCATTACAATCTACCTTTACAAAATCAAACGCATTTCCTAATTTTGAAAATCTAAAATGAAAATCCTTTTCAAAAAATGAAAACAAGAAATGAAAATAAAAAATATTTTCACAAACCAAACACACCCTAAGAAAACTACTTATTTCAATAAGAATAATCAAGATAATGAATTAAACTTGCAATAATGTAAAAAATTAAGAGAAAAGATAAGCAAATGCAAGATTTATGCTAGTTCCGTCACCGCCGTGGACCCTGCCTATATCCAGTCCCACAAGCCAACGCTAGAGAGTTTTCACTATCTTCCAAATCTTATAGGTGTTTGAAAACCTTTACACTACTTGAGTACTCTTGCACATTTGGGATCTCTTATCCTTGTATTTGAGTCACTTAAGAAAAATCAGGATTCCTTACCCTTTCAATTCAAGAGATGCCTCACCCTCTTACAAAATTGATGAAGAATGAATAGGAATAAACTTTCTCAAAGAGCAAACAGGACAAATTGAAGAACTAGAAGTTTTTCAAGTGATAGAACCTTTTTGGCCACAAAACTTTTACAAGAATTGACAAATGAAAAAGAAGATTGAAAGAAGTTTATGCTTGTTTTTTCATCTCCAAAAATCTATCAGTCTTATGGGTATTTATAGAGCCATACTTTGTGTAACCATTAGGGAATCAATCTCAAAAGTTGTGTCTTTACAAAACGAACCCGTATGTAGATTTTTGGTCATTGTATGTGCTTACGAATATGTAATAACTTAGGAGTGCAATTCAAAAAGCGAAATTTAAAATCCAAATTTTTTACCATTGGTGAGCGCTTACATTAAAAAATGTAATCACTTACATTAATGCAAACTCAAATTCTAAAATTTTGAATTCAATTTTTAATCGTTATAAGCACTTATATCACACAGTGTAATCGCTTAAACTAAGTGCAATTAAAATTCTAAAATTTCAAATTCAAACTTTTTACCATTTGTAAGCGCTTACAGGAAGCCCAATTTTCACCAAACTATTTAAAAGGGAGTAAAGGTTCACTTTGGTCCTTGAAATTGTATGCATGATTCATTTTAATCTCTAAAATTAAGAATATATTGCTTTAGTTCCTAAAATTTCAAAAGTGATTCAACTGAATCCTTTTGGTGATTCATGTTAGTTTTCAGGTAGGAATATAAGGACTACTTTGAATCACATTTTGAAATTTCAAGGACTAAAGTGATATTTTTTTTATTTTAGGGACTAAATGATTCACAAATACAATTTCAGGGCCAAAGTGAACATTTACTTTGTTTAAAAGACTTTAATTTGTAAGTGATTTCTATACCTTTAAAACACTGTAAATATGTTTTAAACATTTTCCTTTCAATATAATAACTTGAAATCTAACCAAAACAAAAGTTATTTAAACATCATTTCTTTCATAAATCAAAACTTGTGTGTAATAATTCATTTACGTCTCATTCTAAAAATGAATGACTTAAATTATTAAATCAAGATAGTGGTCAATAAGCTTTATCAAATGAAAAACTTTTAACATAAGATTGTAAGTCATAGAAAGGCTAACCAATTGAAGTTGGTTCAACCTAGATATCTTCAAGCGAATCCATATCTTTCATCTCAATCATTGCATCTTTCTTGTTCAAACCCTTCTTGATACTTGGACTATCAACAGTAAGACAATTTACTTGAAAAAGACATTTAGACCAATGTAAAATATCTTAACATGCATGATTCATAAATGTGAAACACAATTAACCCAATCATGCATAATATTATCAATTATTAGTCTTTGCTTAATATGCATGGTTTCTTAGAATATAACACTACAATGTGCTTAGGTATAAATTTGTTCACATAATAATATATCAAACATTAGCTTATTAAAGCATTTATAAAGAGTTATTTGATATATATAATGTATTACTCAAATATCGTGTATAGTTTGTGAGCTAGATATCACAATCTATAGTATGTATAACCACACATGATTCAATATATGAAGCCTTTTTGCATTGCATTTGTCATTATCAAAATATATCACATAAAATCATTAGGTTAAATCTAGTTTTATAGGAGAGACATGACTCAACAATGGATGATGGCAGCATAAACAAAGTCTGCCACCTATTTCCCTCTGGATTTTTTTTTCATTAATTTATATTCTACTTTGGTTCTACCTGATGTGATAGTTTGGGTTCTAATGTGATGTTTCCTTTGGGAAATTTTGTCTTGGTTTGAAAGAATGAACTATGTGAATTTGAGAGGTTTGAATGCACAAAGGCCCTTTTTTATTGTTTAAGCTTCATTATGCTATGCTACGGGTTTGAAAGGACTTGTTTGTCAGTTATACTCATTGTGTGTGAATATCGTGCCAACTCATACTCCATCCACTATTTGATGGGCAAGTCTACACCTCATCCAATGGTGAAAAATGTGTAAATTGGCGGTGTCTCATATATTATGTGTGCAAATAACATTTTTCTTTACTGATTGCTCTATTTTCTACTTAATTATAATAATATTCATAGAATTACTTATGTGAATTGGAGACTTATGCTTTATTTTCTTCATTTAAATTCAACAAGAATGATGTACTTAACCCGAATTCCTTACGTTTGAAAGCATTTTTTTCTTCACAAGTAGTAACCATAATGCGAGCAAGATAAAATTAAGCAAATTATTGTATTCAATACAATAATTTAAGAAATTAAAAAATCATGTTTAAATTGAATGGAATGGAATTGCTTCTTACTCTTCTCTAACTTAGCCAAGTTGTTTGGTTTTGAAGCTCTCCTCTTTCCTCAAACTCTTATAAGCTTGTAGCCTTCTTCTTACAATTTTTAATTTTTTCTTACTTATTTTCTCTTTTCTACCCTCTAGCTTCTGTGTGTCCCCCATAGTTATCACTCTACCTATTGATAATCGCTTAGGCATTGAGTTAGTGGTTCAACCAGTGGTTGGGTTGAACTAGTTGAATCAGACTTTATTAAATTATTGTATACAAATACAATTTAATGTAATTATATATATATATATATATATATATGTATATAATTTATTGCATATAAAAAGTATAAAAGGCAAGGTTAGCTCATGGTTGTCCATGTTTTCCTTCCCAACAATGCCAGGGTTTGATTATTCATAGAAGTTCACGTGACTGGCTCTGTGAATTCGATTTAACCAAGTTTGACCTTTTTTGCATAATCGATCCAACCATCAAATCAAACCAGACCATGACCAGTTCATCGATTTTTGGTTTGAATTGGAGGTTTCGTCCTTTCATTACTATGGTGTCCACTATCTAGTGCCTCTTTTTTTTTTTAAATTTATAAACTGATGCACTGCCCAAAATTCATACAGAATTGCAATTTCCATTGTGAAAGCTTTTACCAAGTTGCATATTTTATTATTATATACACGCACACAAGCAAACTTACACTATACTCTTTCACCTCACTAGATGACAAAATAGGAGTATGAAATACAAAGAATAAATGGGAAGATGAAAAGAAAAGGAAAAGTAACGTCATTTCCTTCTCTAGAACTGTTCTCTCTCTCTCTCTCTCTCTCTCTCTCTCTCTGTGTCACACCCACCATCCCTCTAGCTTCCACCCTGTCTCTTTATCTTGTTTCTTTCTCTAATCTTCATCGTTCAGAGAAGAAGAAGAAAAGGAAAATAAAGATCGTTGGTAGCACAAACTAATCCTCATGCATGAAGCTTAGCTCATTTCATTTGATTTTTTTTTTATGTGTTTGTGGTTTGGGTCCCAAATATGAATGATTTTTTTTTTTTTCTAGCAACAAAATGAATTGAGAATGGTTCTGGTAAGAGTTAAGATTTGTTGTTATTGTTGGAAATTGGAGTTAGAAAATTGTAAATGTGTTACGAAAGTTATAAACCAGGATGCAAAAAATTTAAATCAATTGAGGACACACACTAAACAGATTCAAGATTAAATGTGAAACCATATGCAGAAAATTACAAACCAGGATGAAAAAAGTTGTAAATTAATGCGCAAAAAGTTATAAACCAGGACACAAAATCTTGTAAATTAATTGAGGACACATACTAAATAGGTTTAGGATTAAATGTGAAACAATATATAGAAAAGTTGTAACCAGGATGCAAAAAGTTATAAATTAATATACAAAAAGTTATAAATTAGTTTAATCATATACCTACAAACATTATTCATGACATTAAAGTAGTGACTTGTCCCTTTGTTCTACTAGCACTTACCCAATCACATGTCTTCTCCATTCACCACACTTTTTATTGCATCATATTTTTCTTTTAAAAAAATATTTAGTAATTACTCTTTGTTATTTTAAGATAACCCATGCTGTATTTTATTGTGTTCTTATTTAAAAATTATATTTAAATTTTTATTTTATACACAATTCTTATATTGATATTAGATTTATTTTGTTTATTGCTTTATGCTTTTTAAGTTGTTTTTACTATATTAATAAAATTAAAAATAAGTGTGATTTTATTAAAAGAACGTGGTGGAAAAGAACTTCAAAGATTAGCAACAGGAAATTATTGACAACTTTTGTTTTGTATTAATTGTATATCGGTTTCCAACATTTTGCATACTCGTTTTTAACTTTTTACATATATGTTTACAACTTTTCTGCATATGGTTTTACATTTAATCTTGAACCCTGTTTAGTATGTGTCATCAATTGGTTTACAACTTTTTGCGTATTGGTTAACAACTTTTTGTAATACGTATTTACAACTTTCTAACTCCATTTTCCAACAATAATAGCAAATATCAACTTCTAGCGGAGTCATTCTCGATTCATTTTGTTATTGAAAAATTGGAAAAAAAAATATTCATGTCTTGGAACACAAACCATAAACACATAAAAAATCAAATGGAATGAACTAAGTTTAATGCGTGAGGATTAGTTTTGTGTGATGAAATATCTTATTCTCCTTCTCCTTCTCCTTCTTGTTCCTGAACAATGAAGAACTAGAGAGAGAAATATGACAAAAAGAGAGATAATGGAAACTTTTGGAGGGATGATGGGTAAGAGAGAACAAGTTATGAGAAGGAAATTACGTGACTTTTCCTTTTCTTTTTCATCTTTCTATTTTGCCCTTTGTATTTCATACTCTTATTTTGTCATCTAGTGAGGTGGAAGAGTATGGTGTAGTTGCTTATGTGCGTGCATTATTCATCTATTATTATTATTATTATAACCAACAAGCCTAGGTGGGTGAAGATTTTTGGGCTTCTATCTTTTTTTTTTTTGGTGGGCTAAACTTACATTTGGTTGGAATTGGGCTTATGGGTTGATTTTTTTTTTTAAAAGAAAGGGTCTCAATGTATGTTCAGGTCAAAAGAGTTTTTTTTTTAATATTTTAGGTAGTGTTTGATTATTGTCTTAGGAATATAGAGATATTGAAGACATAAACATGTTTGAAGAAAGAGAAGATATAAGAATATTAAAAATGTCTCTGTCCCAGGATAGAATTTGTCCAAATTTTGGTCCACTTAAAAAATGGGACAGTGGGAACATGAGATTTCCATCTCTACTATCTTAGTGTCATTGTATTTTTATTTTTTTTATCTAAATACAGTAACCAAATTGGGCCTTATTTTCATTTTTATATAATTTCAGATTTTTTCTCATGGTAAAATTTTCAACTTTTTTTAAAAAATTTAATTTCAAAGTAAAGAGAATTGTAACAATAAAAAAACTAATCATAAAAATAAAAATAAAAAATTGCAAACAATTTCAATGTTCGAAATATTAGTATTATAACCACTAAATTAGGGACAAATCAATTTTAAGAAGGACAAATTTAAGTGTCAATACTAATATTCTTTGTTGGGTTAAAAAAGGTATGCTTTAAATCAAAATTAATCTATTTTACTGGCATTTGGCATATTGCCTAATAAAATTAAACTATTTTATTAGATCTAGTGGTTGGTCTAATAATGAGGGGTTTGGGTATTATGCATGAGGTCCTAGTTAATACTTGTAATGATGATGATGACAATAATTGCTATTTATGATTATTATTAATGTTAATTAATACTTGTATTGACTTTCAATTTTAATAGCATTAATTATTAATAATTACTACTCCTTTCATTTTAAAATACTTGTCCAATTTTAATCTGCACAAGAACCAAAGAAATGAATGAGAATGTCTTAATCTTAAAAAAAAATAGGTGCATTTTACTAAATTATCCTTACTATTTATATTTTTCTTTAACTATTTCTTCCAGTTAGGGTTTGGTGTGATATTGTATAAGATATTATATTTTATAATGATGATGATGACGATGACAATAATTGCTATTTATGATTATTATTAATGTTAATTAATAATTGTATTGACTTTCAATTTTAATAGCATTAATTATTAATAATTATTACTCCTTCCATTTTAAAATACTTGTCCAATTTTAATGTGCACAAGAACCAAAGAAATGAATGAGAATGTCTCAATCTTAAAAAAAAAATTAGGTGCATTTTACTACATTATCCTTACTATTTATTTTTTCTTTAATTATTTCTTCCAGTTATTCTCTCGTTTCATTATAATACCCATTTGGCACATGTGATAAGATAAGATCTAAAGGACAAGAACCAATAGACTTTTAATACCATATAGGGTTTGATGTGATATTGTATAAGATACTATATTTTATGATGATGATGATGATGACAATAATTGCTATTATGATTATTAATGTTAATTAATACTTGTATTGACCTTCAATTTTAATAGCATTAATTATTAAAAATTATTACTCCTTCCATTTTAAAATACTTGTCCAATTTTAATGTGCACAAGAACCAAAGAAATGAATGAAAATGTCACAATCTTAAAAAAAATTAGGTGCATTTTACTAAATTATTCTTACTATTTATTTTTTCCTTTAACTATTTCTTCCAATTACTCTCTCTTTTCCATTACTAACTCCATTTGGCATACGTGATAGAATATTTTGATAATACAAGAACTGATAAACTTTTAATACCATATAGGGTTTGGTGTGATATTATATAAGATACTATATTTTGTATTATATAATATTATTATTTATTTACAAATAACTCTAATTATATAAATATTAAATAAATAGTAAATAATTTTTTAAAATTATAATTTTATTTATTAAAATTATATAATACTATCATTTATTTAAAAATAACTCTAACTATAAATAAATATTTAATTCACATTAAATTAATATTTTTATTATAATTATTTAAGTTTTATATTAATACTAAATATTAAATTAAGTTTTTTTTATTATTAATCATTACTTAATCTACCATATTATTTATTTTTTTTATATATGTTAATAGTATATAATTTATAATTTATATAAATATATATTTATTATTTAATATTATTTTATTTTATATTTTATTTTTTAAAATATTTATTTATATTATTTTATTTATTATTATATATTTGATATTTATGATTTCATTTTAATAATTATTTTTATTTTAGTATATAATTATTTAAAATATTATTTTATTTTAATAATAATTTTATATATTATATTATTTATAATTTTATTTTAATACCCTTTGGGCTTGTTCCGGTTTGAGTTTCTAGTTTTCAGTTTTCATTTTCAATTTTCTAGAATTTGTGAAGGAAAAACTGAAAATTTTGAAAATTTAAATTTATATTTTTCAAATTTTTAGGATTTTCTTAACAAATTCTGAAAATGAAAACTAAAACTTAAACCAAACAGACCTTAACCCTTATCTTCCTTCCTTAGGCTTGATTAAGTTATCCTTCATTTTAACGTATAAAGAAAGTTGATAAATAAGCTTATATAATATATTGTATTAAAACTAATAAGTATTGTATTATCTTATCTTATAATGCTTGATATGGTGCATAAAATAGGGCCTAAAGGGTATAACTGAAAGAAAATAATAAATATTATCTAAAATTTTTAAATGGACAACTATATATGCAAAAATGAAATTTGAATATTGGAAAGTTATTTCTAAATGAAAAGAGTATTAAATATTATTAAATTAATTAATAATTAACACTAGTATTGAATCATTATTAATAGTATTAATTATTAAAAACAACCCTTTACAAAAAGGAAGCTTTACCAAAATATTAAAAATAACCATTATTATTAATTATCACTATTATTAGTATTGATTGTCATTAATTATAATTTTATCAATATTGATCAATACTTGTTATAGTAATTATTATTATAATATAGATTATTTTAGACAAATTAATATATTAAAAAGTCAATGTGAGTTGTCTTCTATTTAATTTTTCGATAAATTGCTACATTAGTAACGTAAAGTAATTTAGTGTAGAGAAATATCTAATCAAAAGGTCAAAAACAATTTAATGCACTGCAATAACATTTATAGTAGGTGAAAAAGTCAAAAAGGATTTTATTACATAGGAACCTCAAAACGTTAGTCATATTATTATATATTTATTCAAAGTAATATTATAGGAATAATAAAATTATAATATATATTTTTTATTATTATTAGATATAATGAATAAATAGGAAGAGTGTGATATATATTTATTGTATAATTTTATTCTTTCTACTCACTCATTACATCCAATATTGATAAGATGTGTGTAATATACATTTGTGTTACAATTTTATTTGTCTCATACTATTATTCTTCTATATATACAATACAAATCATTTCATCTCTAGATCTCTTGCAATTATATATTGTATTGTATAATCTTATCTTATCATATCTTATATGACGTGCAGAATAGGGTCTAAAGAGTAGAACTGAAAGAAAATAATAAATATTGTTTAAAATTCCTAAATGGACAATTATATATGCAAAAATGAAATTTGAAGATTGGACAATTATTTCTAAATGAAAAGAGTATTACTTATTATTAAATTAATTAATCATTAATACTAGTATTGAATCATTATTAAGAGTATTAATTATTAAAAATAAACCTTTACCAAAAAAGAAGCTTTACCAAAAAATTATTAAAAATAACCATTATTATTAATTATCACTATTATTAGTATTGATTATCATTAATTATGATTTTATCAATATTGATCAATACTTGTTATAGTAATTATTATTATAACAAAATTATTATAATTTTAATTATTTTAGATAAATTAATATATTAAAAAGTCAATGTAAGCCGATATTTGTCTTTTATTTATTTTTTCAATAAATTGCTACATTAGTAACGTAAAGTAATTTAATGTAACAGGGAAATATCTAATCAAAAAGTCAAAAACAATTTAATGCAGTGCAATAACATTCATAGTTGGTGAAAAAGTCAAAATGGATTTGATTACATAGGAACCTCAAAACGGGAGTCAAATTCTTATATATTATATATAGAGAGTAATATTATGAAAATAATAAAATTATAATAAATATATATCACATACCTTATTATTATTGATGTGATTAATGAGTAGAAAGAGTGCTATAGATATTTGTTATATAATTTTATTCTTTTCACTCACTCATTACATCTAATAGTTAAAGATCTCTATAATATACTACAATTTTATCTTCACATACCATTATTCTTTTATAAATACAATACGATACAAATCATTTCATCTTGTATCCCTCGTACTTGAAAAATGGCCAAGTATAGTTCTGTCTTCTTCCTGTGCATGTCCTTCATTCTTGCATCCACACTCTCCTTAGTGTGTGATGCGAATGATGAAAATGAAAAACTCCACATTGTATACATGGGCTCACTCCCTAATGGAGCTTATTCTCCAACCTCTCACCATCTCACAATGCTGCAACAAGTCATTGAAGGCAGTGCTGCTGATGCATCAAGCCGCTTGGTTCGAAGTTACAAGAGAAGTTTCAATGGTTTTGCTGCAATGATCACAGATCAACAGAGAGAAAAACTCGCCAACATGGAAGGAGTGGTCTCTGTTTTCCCAAGCAAAACACTCAAATTGCACACCACAAGATCATGGGACTTCTTGGGACTCAAAGAATCAGCCAACAAACGAAATCAAACCGCTGAGAGTGATGTCATAATCGGTGTTATAGACACCGGAA
Organism: Dalbergia oliveri; assembly: GCA_030441495.1. Taxonomy (NCBI): domain Eukaryota; kingdom Viridiplantae; phylum Streptophyta; class Magnoliopsida; order Fabales; family Fabaceae; genus Dalbergia; species Dalbergia oliveri. The sequence continues at coordinate 18,088,661 of JAMLFY010000013.1, read as the reverse complement.
TTTGGCCAGAATCTGATAGTTTCAATGAACAAGGTTTTGGTCCCGTTCCAAAGAAATGGAAAGGTGCTTGTGCAGGTGGCAAAAACTTCACTTGCAACAATAAAATCATTGGGGCAAGATATTATCCGTCATCTTCTGACTCTGCAAGAGACAATTATGGTCATGGAAGTCATACTGCTTCAATTGCAGCAGGAAACAAAGTTACAACTGAGGGCTTTTACGGGATTGCAGGAGGCATTGCAAGAGGAGGGGTTCCATCTGCAAGGATAGCTGTCTATGCTGCATGCCAAGAATATTGCGATCAAGCTGACATATTGGCTGCTTTTGATGATTCGATTGCAGATGGTGTGGACCTCATCACAATCTCACTTGGAAATATTGTATTGTATGATTTCAATACAGATGTTATTGCAATTGGTGCTTTCCATGCAATGGCAAAGGGATTCTCACTATCAATTCTGGAGGTAATAGCGGCCCTTTTAAAGGCTCCACAGATAGTGCAGCACCCTGGATGCTAAGTGTAGCAGCTAGCACCATTGACCGCAGAATCATTGACAAGGTCTCCCTTGGGAATGGGGTAACAATATCAGGAAAAGGAATAAATATTTTCACATCAAAAGGGAAAAAGACTCCTTTGGTCACTGGATGGCTTGCTTCTTATAAAAATTGTCCAGGTTACGTTGCAAGGTGTGAATGTTTGGACCCAAAATTGGTAAAAGGAAAAATTGTTTGTTGTAACAATAAATTAGATGCATATGGATATGCTTACGAAGCTGGTGCGTTTGGCTCCATTTTAAAGGCCGATTCATTTGAGTCTTTGGTTACGTCCTACCCATCTTTAGACGTAGAATCAAAAGCATATGATCTTGCTGTATCTTATGCTAATTCTACTACTAGTCCTTTAGCTGAAATATTGAACAGTGAGGCCATTGTAGATACTAATGCTCCTATTGTTGCTTATTTCTCTCTCGAGGACCAAATGAAATTGTTCCAGAAATTATGAAGCCAGATATAAGTGCCCCAGGAGTGGAAATCTTAGCGGCATATTCTCCTATTGGATTAGTCTCAGGTTCTCCTGAGATAAAAGATCTGTCAAATACAACATACTATCTGGAACCTCAGTGTCATGCCCCCATGTTGCTGGTATAGCTGCTTATGTTAAGAGCTTCCATCCCGATTGGTCTCCTGCAGCTATCAAGTCTTCCATTATGACAACTGCAAAACCAATGAAGGGGAGTGAAGATCTTAAGGAATTTGCTTATGGATCAGGGCATGTTGACCCATTGAGAGCAATCAATCCTGGGCTAGTTTTTGATCTTTCCAAGGAAGACTATGTGAGTTTGCTATGCAATATTGGATATGACACCAAAACAGTTAGAAAAATTTCTGGTGACAATAGCACTTGCCCTTCATCAGGTCCTCAGAGATCAGCGCTGAAAGATATTAACTATCCTTCACTAGCAATACAAGTTAAACGGATGCAACCATTTTCAGTTAATTTTACAAGAACGGTCACAAATGTTGGCTTTCCTAACTCAACCTATAAGGCCAGTGTTCAAACATCTTCGGGCGTGAATGTAACTGTTGTGCCTCAGGTTCTTTCATTCAAATCTCTAAAGGAAAAACAATCTTTCATTGTCAATGTTGTTGGAGGAATGTTTAAGGAAATTGTACTCTCCTCATCACTATTGTGGACAGATGGAACACATATTGTAAGATGCCCAATTGCTGTAAGTGTCTTCTAGGAAGTTTGATCTTTCATGTTATATAAATAAAAGTGAAAATTCCATCTTGCACATTATAACTTCTTTATTTTTATGTCTTCTTAAATCACAGGGAAGATATATACTGCTACGCTTAAACAATTTTTTCTTATGATTTTAGAGCCTATATCGCTTAAGGAAATCATTTTACGATTAAAAGCTGAAAATATTTAATTTTGTGGAAAAAAATCTTTTATGTCAATGAAAAGAAGGACAAAATTGTCTATGGAAGATCTTGAGGTTTATTGAAAGCTGCTTGGCCTCCACTACATTAAATGGTTTGTTAATTTAAATGACCAAAAAAGAAAACAGGTGACATATATTGACAATTAAAGACAAAATTATACTACCTCCAGTAGAAAATAAATCTTCAATTTTAAAATTTTATTTTTTTTCATAAATAATTGTCTTTGTAGGAATTTTAGATAATATTTTTATTTTTTTATTATACATTTTATTAAAGAAGAAATAGAGTGAATGAGAAGAAATAATTAAAGAAGAGAAATAATTAGTATTAAAAATTGTATTCATATCTAGAAAAAGTTAACATTAATTTATTTTCAATCATTTCTTTAATTTTTATGCACGTTAAAGCTGGATAATTATTTTTAATTAGAAAAATAATATTTTAGCAATATTAGACATATAAATATAATTGAGTAAAATTGTCATGACTTGACTTGGAAATGTGATTGACATGTGAGAGTTCCCATTCCCACGTAAATCTTATGACCTTTAAGTCTCTACATGCATAATTTAATAATAAAATTTATTTATAAAATATCATTTCATCTCTAATAAAACTTTAGCTCTTTTGAAATCATAATCACCATGAATAAATTCTAAGTCATAAATTATTTCATAATCAAACTCGGAAAATCTTAGTTATATTACAAGATGTAAGTTGCTCTCTATACAAAATAAATCATGAAAACCATCATCATAGAAATACAAAATAAATTGAATCATGGTATACAAAACATGCAAACTCTCCTTGTAGTCCCTGGACCCTTCGCAATGTACACTGGAGCATTCTATAGCTATACAAAACACAAAAAAAATACTTCATTCCAAGGTGAAAGCTCACCAACGGACAATCTATACTGTTGTGGAGGAGGTGGATGAGAATGACCCACACCTTAGTGTATCTAATAGAAGAAATGAGAGGGGTGAGGTTCATCTAAAACTCACGAAGAAGCCCTTACCCATAATCCTCATATGGGATATTAACAGAGAAATAAACACATATAGGTATATAAAATCATCAAAACTGGTAAATACAATAACCCTAAAATCATATTCATACTTATGACATAATGGTAACAAAGCTAGCAATCTTTGGTAAACATAAATAAAGTATTCTACTAGAGAAATAGGGATCTTCGACGATGTATTTCATAACAAGATAAGCATATATATATATATTATCACAACCTTACCTAAGCGTGACCACATGTGAGGGAATCCTATCCTCACGTAAGTCTCATGATTGCTACGCCGTACTCTATACATATTTTATTCATAAAATAAATTTCAAATCTCATATTAAATCCCTAATAAATCTGAATAACTCATTTTCCATAAATAAAATCTGAAACCTAGTGGTAAAATAAATCATACTGAAGTTGCTCATTTACAAAATAAACTATAGATGCTAAATCATTAATTACAAATTAGAATATACTATCATGATATGCTAAATGTAAGAACTATTCCCTGGTCCAGGACCCTACCCGCAAGACACTTGGAGTACTCTAAGAACAACAAAAAGACACTTCACTCTAAAGTGAAAGCTCACCAACTTATACCTCTACAACTTGGAAAAGAGATAACTGGAAAACCCTTAACCTACTATACCTGGAATGGAAAAAAGGAGAGAAGTGAGTTTCATCTAAAACTCAGTGAGTGACTCCTTAACCCTTTTCATGGGACAACAACCAAGATGCATAAAAGTTCATAATAATACTAATAACAATAATAAAAATAATAATAAAAATGTGATAGTAATAATAATAATTGTCACTGAATTTTCTGTTCTGTGGTCCCTCGTGAACAAGCTAAGGGCATCTAACTAGGTCCCGCTTTCTGAAATTGCCACCATGGCTGTTTCATAATATTTGCCTCCATGGCTGATTGATATTGTTGCCTCCATGGCTATTTACTACCATTGCCTCTATGGCCGTTTCATAATATTTGCCTCTATGGCTGATTTAGACTGTTGCCTTATAGCGTCTAAATACTAATCATCATACATAACTGAACTGAAATAATTAAGAATAACAATGTCGAAAGTGGTACTCTGTCCTCGTGAACGCAATCCCCTAAATTATTAGTACTCTAGAGTTTTGGACTCAAACAATTCTAACAATCTGACTTTAGCATAACTATGATTATGAAAATCGTGCCCAAGGGATCTCCCGCTTGTAGGCATTTCAATTTCAAACCCACAAAATATGTATCTGTTGTTATGAACCATACTGAATTTCGTACCTCTTGGTACCATAAAACTAAAGTTTTAAATCCATATCTTAAACTAACATAAATTGTTATATACTTGATAAATCTAAAATCATAGCTTAAACATACTGGGGTTTATAATCATACCATATTTATTCAAAAGCTAAATCATACCTTGCTCTCTATATATTTATTTCTCTCTAAACTTTGTACTACGCTTTTCTCGTGTAAACTTTATCATATAATTATCCTACTCTTAAAAATTATTTTAGCAACAATGGTCCCATGAATTATGAAAATATGGTTTCATGCTCTTTGAAAATCACAATTTTATCAACTTAACAAAATCATCACTAACCTCTAATCCTTTCTAAAATAGTCTCAAATAATACATTTAATGATAACTAAAATCCAAGGTTTCGTAAACTTGACATAATTAACATTTATCTAAAATCTCTTTGAAATATGCTCTAACATTATGTGTTATGCCACAAAATGGGAAAAATAACTATAATGACCAAAATAAAGGTAACATGATTGAACCCACTCACTTGGAGGGGAGAACAATAAACGACAATACCAAGGGAGCTCCGTGAAACGGGGATAGCACCAACAACTGCCATAAGGCAACCACAACTCAAGATTAATCTCTAACATCCCCTATATAATTCTAATATAACTCTAACAATATTGGATGAGCACCTCCACTTGACAACAATAGAGGCTAACAACAATCCCAACCAAAGAACATGGAAATGGAGAGGAAAAAAATGAAAAAACCCATAAAATCTTACCTTGATCTCTTGGGAGGAGAAGGAATGGAGTAGGATTGAGTGGGAGGGAGAGAATAAAGGTTTGGAAGGTAAGGGTTTCTATTTTAGGGAAGAAAATCCCAAGCATAGGGGTGTTTTAAAGGGTTATGGGGCTCATTTATCAAAACTGGATCATTTTGCACTGTTTGACATCAGACACATTTACTTAGTGAACATATCTCGCTAAGTGAGGTTGTTCTGCAAAATTTGTAGCAACAGGACTCAACTACCCTCCAGGACGTCCTGGCATCTGGGTTGCTTCAAAATTCACTTATTTACATTTACTTTCCATAACTTTAAAACGTAAATGTAAATAAGCAAATACCCCCCATTTGGATTGAAATAAAATATCAAAAAAATCAAAACCTCAACAAATCAAAATCCAAATTTTGGGTTTTAGTTCAATCCAGAAATCCTCACAGTTTCTAAACTTGTGGTCTAAAAACAAAATGTTTAAAGGTTTCATAAAAATTATTAAAAATCATTCTTTAACTTGTTTTCCTCTTGCGAACAATTACAGGGACTTTTGATCCCAAGAATGAGACTATAATATATAGCCCTTCAAGAAGGAATAGGATCCGATGAGCAAAATTCAAGACCCTTATTTGGGTCCCAAGGACCCTGAGGCTAATGAACTTATCTACTGACACATGTACACTGGGTATATATATATATATATCTCTAGTTATGCATGTCAACCATGGCATAACTAGTAGAGCTGGGTATATGGACCGCGATCGCGGACTAACCGTTTAACTCCTAACCAGCATGAAAATGGACCAGAAAATTTTTAGTTTGTCAACTTGTGGACTTTTTTTATCAGCTTCGCCTAGCCTAGGGGCTAAAAGGGCCTGGCTCATGAATTTGCAGACCATCCCCTAACCCACACAAAAATATAAAATGCTTGAGTCCAATTCTTAAGCCCAATCCACGGACCACACTAGGCTGTGATTGTGAAGTCCAAGCCCAAGCCAAGGGACGTTTATTGGCCCCAAAGTGGAAGAAAGTTGGCATGCATCAATGTTTACGTGTGGTGGATACTAATAAAAAAGGAAGTCAAGTTTAAAATTTCTTTTATTTATTTGTTAGAAATTGTTGGGATGGTGCTACACAACTTTACATGAGCAACGTTGTGAACTAAGCATTTTTTTTAATGTTTCTTTGTAAGATTAGCATCTTTGCTTTCGTTTGCTTTGGTTCTTCAAACCTTCAATTGAAGCACCCAGCTTCTACCCTAGATGTTTCCGCCTCCACTGCGAGACCTTGATAGTGCTGCTTAGACCCCACGCCCCGGTGCGCCGCCAATAACACCACCACACCTACCAATCTTGTGGGCTATGGCATGTAGGTCTTCATCTTTGTATTCTTTCATCTTTTAATTGTGCTTTTGGTCCATTTATTTTTTTTTTTGGTAAGGTCTGTTCATTTCTAAGGATCTTACTTTGCTGGGTTTTGCAATTTTGGTTCTAAAAGGGCAAAAAAATGGAAAAAAATTAGGCTGACCGTCCACGGACTAGCGGACTTATGTGTGGCTCACGACCTATAAAACAAAGTCCATTTAGAAAATGGACTAGCCCGGTTCTCCGTTTATTGAAGCCCATTGCGGATTAAGCTAAATGGACAAGGCCAACCCACATACCTAACTCTAATAATGAGTTCTCTACTCGTGATCCCTCTAGGATCCAAATTGGACACCTAATTAGGTTTCATTCTTTGCTCTGAGATTGTCCTCTTGGGACAACTTGATATCAAGGTTAACGATCGGGTTCAGCCTTAACTCACCGTCCTTCTCTATAACAACCGTCTAGTCTCTAATTCATAAAACATTATTTTCTCTAAAACTCTTCTTACATTTCTCTTGGAAAAACTCTATAATACATAATTAATTTACTCTTGAAGTCATACTCTAGCTTTTGAATGAAATTATTTTAACAATAATGGTCCCATGAGTTAACGTTTAAAATTAAACATATCTTTCACGCTCTAGTTGAAAATCATCATTTTCATACACTTAGTAAAATCAACCATAATCTCTAATCTTTTGAAATATTTTCTAAAATCATGCAATCATGTTATAATTTAAGAAAATTAACTCTAATTACCAACATAAGGGTCATAGGATCTGAATCCATTCACCTGGAGGGAAGAAATGGTGGTGTCAAAACCAACGAAGCTCCAGAAGAGGAAAGATGGCACCAATGTTTACCATTGAAGTCACAAAACTTAAGATTAAACTCTAACAACCTCTAGATAGCTCAAACATAACTCCAACAACATTGGAGGAGTACCCCCACTTGACAACAATGGAGACAAACAACAACCTATAACACAGGAAGGAAGAACATGGAAGAAACTAACATAAACCAACAACAAACACTTACCTTGGATCTTGGAAGGAAAATGAATGGAGTAAGATTGAGTGGAAGAAAGTTTGGAGAGAGTTAGAAAGGGAGGGCTTCTGGTTTCTGAAGAAAACCTAAGCCTTGGGTTGTTTTTAAAGGGTTTGGGGCTCATAAACGAAATTGCATCGTTTTGCACTGTGTTGACATCAGACAAGCTTGCTGAGCGAGTAAAGCTCACCCCATGAGCTTGGAGAAGCTCACTCGCTCAATGACCGATCTTAATGTAATACCCTAGTTTTAAATAAATAGATTTGAAAATTTTTTCAAACCAAGAAGGGTGCCAGTTACCTTATTTGTTGTCCAAGTCTAATTTCACTAAGTCTGGACCCTACATGCCCTTGGAGGGTTATATAATAGAACTACTTCTTGGGACCAAAAGTCTGGTAATTGTTCCCTAGAGAAAAATAAGTTAAAAAGTGATTTTTAATGAATTTTATGAAACCTTTAACCATTCCATTTTTAGTCCACAAGTTTCCAAAATCTTTGAAATTTCTAAATTTGAAATAAAACCTAAAAATTAGATTTTGATTTGTTGGGATTTTGATTTTTGTAATATTTTATTTGAATCTAAATAGGAGGTATTTCCTTGTTTACATTTATGTTTTCAAGTTAATGGTGAAAGACCATTCTGGAGCGCTATAGCCCTTATTGAGCGCTAGGGGAAATAGTAAGGTGGTGCAGTGGACAATTTTATGCTCTCTAGTAAGTGCTGAACAGTAACACTGTGATGAAAACCCCCATTTTGGGTTCTAGAACACATCAACACTTCTCCCCCTCTCAAATACAAAAACACTACCTCCTAACTCTATTTCACTCTAGAAACTCCATTTTCTTCCAATTTCTTCAAGTTTTACTTTGATTTTTTATCTTCTAAGCTTAAAAGTATGTTATTCTAGTGGTTTTTCTTCCTTCATTCCTTCAATCTCTCATGCTCTTGGGGTTTGGGCCTTGTGTTCTCATGGTTTTCATGCCATGATGTTCTTCTACCATTATTAGAGTTAAAATTGAGTTAGTTAAAGGTTTTAGAGGTTAATCTAGCGTATTATGGTTGTTATAGAGATACTAATGCCATTCTTGCTTCCTAGTGTGCTGTTGGTGTTGATTTTATCTATTCCATCCCTCCAGGTGAGTGGGTTTGCATCTGTGATCTATATGTTGTGTAGTAGAATTATTTTCATAAAGATATCATTTATTACTTGAGTTTAGAGATTTCTACAATGAAATTTGAGGTTACTGTTAGTTTGTATGTTGACTTTGATTTTAAAGCATGAAAATTATTTTTGAGAAAACTCATGGGACCATGTTTGTTGAACTGATTTTATGCAAAATTAATGATATATGTAATTGTTAGAGGCTTTTATGATTATTTCAATGGATTCTGGAATTAGTTTATGCATATGATATAGTTTTATAACCAAATACGTAGTTTAGAGACGAAATAGAATTGTGATTGTAAAACTTTGCTATTTTGAAAATATGATATTAAGTTCTCTAGTTATGAACAACTTAATAGTTTGAACGATGGTTTGGATGATTAATTAAAAGATTTAGAGCATGAATCTTCATGAGATTTAGAACAATTGACGACTACATATTCTGGGCTTTAGAAATCACAATGTCTACCAGAGTGATCCCTTGGACATGATTTCATAGCCACAGTTATGCTAAAACCAGAACTGTTAGAATCAAATATATTCAAAGCTCATAGAATAAAAAGGTTTTTAAGGGTTTCTAGATTTAGATGGATTTACTTAGCTAGTTTAAAAAGGTAGCTATAGAAACAGTTAGCGAGTTAACGCTAGAATTGATCTGTTAACCTTGGTACCAAGTAGCCTGGGCTAGCAAGAGATTTCAGAGAATTTATTGTCACACTCGGGAGGCAATATGTAACGCGCATATGTGATTGGAGATTTATACTAGAATTTTGTTACGTCACAGGCATTGTGCTTAACCAGAAGAGATTATAGTTTCTCTAGGGCTATGACACTATAAATTGATATGATTCCTAGCATCAAAGTAACTTGAGGAAAAAATGTTTTTCTATGGTTTAATGAAATGCTGATTGAATTTATATATATATATATATATATATATATATATATATATATATGTAATTATGCATGACCTTTGCATTTTACTATTATCATTATGATTTCTATGCACTTTTCCTTGGTGTCCCATGAAATGGGATTTCAGGTGAGGGCTCACTCACTGAGTTTTGGTATCAAAACTCACTCATCTCCTTTATCTTATTTTTATAGATAGAACAACGGCTGAGATTCTACCTAGTCTTTTTTCCTCTAGCCAGGAGAGTGCCAACTGGTAAGCTTCACTTAGGGTGAAGCATGCATCCTTGTTCATTAGAGTGCTCAGGATTGGTGGGTCCCTGGACGTAGAGCATATTTTGTACTTTATGCATATCATTATTATTATATTATTTTGGTACATGTATATGATTTTACCACTCGTGGCGTTTTGCAAAAGATGGACTTTATTCATATATTGTTGGCATTATGATTTCAGTTTTAAAACCAGCTTAAAACTTCAATTTTGACTATTTTAATGAAAAAGAGTAGATGATTTGTCTGTAGAGTGTGAAATTATGTTTTAAATAGATTTTCATGAACAGAGCATGCATATAGAAACAGTCAATAAGTCATGAGGCTTACGTAGGAATGGAATATCTCACGTGTCAGTCACGTTTCAAATCGGGTTGTGACAAAGTGGTATCAGAGCTTTAGGTTTCTCTGATGGTATTGGAGCAAGTGTCCACAAATGGCATGATGTTTATGTGAATAGAGCTGCGGCCATTTGCACTAACAAGATGCGTTTGAGGCCTTTAGGAAGAATAAGTCATGTCTAAGTCCAGGAAGAGTCTTTATCTTTTCCTAGACTTTTAATTCATCTTCCTATCTTATGTATTCTGATATTATTTATGTTGGAATTGTGCAACTATAGGATATGAGCATAGCATGTATGTGAAATAGGTTAACAATATGACATAGATAGTTTGATTAGTTTTTAACATGTATTGTGACATTGTTTTGAATTTGATCACTATTTACATTGGTTGTTCTTGATCTCTTTGACTGTTTGTCATTTTTTTCTGTTGTATGCATCATATGAATATGTTGGATTAAAAGACTTGGGGAACTTCAAGGAGAAAAAGTGACACATGATAACTGATAATGCATGTTAATTTAGTAGAAAATTTCAAAGATTCTTAGTGTAAGTTATGTTACTTATGGTTCATTGTTTGATGCATGTGATGTATAGTATTATGTATACTGAGGATTATGCATACGAATAACATGTATGTTTTCTACGTGGATGGTTAGGGTTGTTTGATTACTGTACATGACATGTGTATAGGGAGTGAAAAGTTCAAGAACCGAGAACCATAAGCCCCTATAGTGTTAGTCAATGACATACAAGAAATGAAAGAACAAGAGTAAGAACCCTTGTTATCTTAATGGGAAAGGGCTGCCTTGGAGGCGGAGCCACCCAGACATGGCAAAAAGGTATTCATAGATAGAGATACTGAGTAATAGCATGTAAGACAGCATTATCTTCCAGAATAATACCTAATAAGTTAGTGTATCATCTTGGAGTGTTTTGGGTGGTTAGGCCCATCTATGAGACCCATGTCAATCAAGTATTCTATCTCCTTATTTTTCCAGTTACATTAGTTTAGATTTGGGGACCAAAACTTTTTAAGGGGAAAAGATTGTAATACCCTAGTTTTAAATAAAAAGGTTAGAAAATAAGGGTGTCAGTTACCCTTATCTATCGTTCTGGTCCTAAATTTCACTAAGTTTGGATCTTATACGCCCTTGGAGGGCTATATAATATAACCACTTTCTTGGGACCAAAAGTCTCGATAATTGTTCCCTAGAGAAAAATAAGTTAAAGAGTGATTTTTAATGAATTTTATGAAATCTTTAACCATTCCGTTTTTAGTCCACAAGTTTATAAAATCTTCGAAATTTCCAAATTTGAACTAAAACATAAAAATTAGATTTTGATTTATTCGGATTTTGATTTTTGTAATATTTTATTTGAATCCAAATAGGGATATTTCCTTATTTACATTTATGTTTTAAAGTTAATGGTGAAAGACCATTCTAGTGCTCATTGAGCACTCCAGCGATCAAGGAACAAGGCGTATGGTGGACGATTTTATGCTCTCTGTGAATGCCTAGTTGGTCATTGAGCATTGCGGTCAACAATGTTATAAAAACCCCCCATTTTAGGTTCCAAAACACTCTCAACACTTGTCCCCCATTTCAAATATGAAAACACCACCTCCTAACCCGTTTCACTCTAGAAACTCCATTTTCTTCCAATTTCTTCAAATTTAACTTGGATTTTTCATCTTCTAAGCTTAAAGGTATGTGATTCTAGTGGTTTTTCTTCCTTCATTCCTTCAATCTCTCATGCTCTTGGGGTTTTGGCCTTGTATTCTCATGGTTTTCATGCCATGATGCTCTTCTACCATTAATAGAGTTAAGATTGAGTTAGTTAAAGGTTTTAGAGGTTAATCTAGCATATTATAGTTGTTATAGCAGATACCAATGTTATCCTGCTTCCTAGTATGTTGTTGGTGTTGATTCTATCCATTCCACCCCTTCAAGTGAGGGGTTCGCATATGTGATCTATATGTTGTGCATTAGAATTATTTTTATAAAGATATCATTTATTGCTTGAGTTTAGAGATTTCTGCAAAGAAGTTTGAGGCTACTATTTGTTTGCATGTTTTGAACTACTAATTTTAAAGCATGAGAAAATTGGTTTTGATAAAACTCATGGGACCATGTTTATTGAATTGATTTTATGCAGAATTGATGATATATGGAATTGTTAGAGGCTTTTATGATTATTTCAATGGATTCTGGAATTAGTTTATGCATATGATATAGTTTTATAACCAGATATGTAGTTTAGAGACGGGAATAGAATTGTGATTGTAAAACTTTTTTATTTTGAAAATATGATATTAAGTTCTCTAATTATGAACAACTTGATAGTTTGAATGATTAATTAAAAGGTTTAGAGCATGAATCTTCATGAGATTTAGAACATTACGCTACATATTCTATGGGCTTTAGAAATCACAATGTCTATAAAGGGTGACCCCTTGGACATGATTTCATAGCCACAGTCATGTAAGGTTAACTTTAGAATCAAATAGATTCAAAGCTCAGAGAATAAAAAGGTTTTTAAGGGTTTCTAGATTTAAATGGATTTACTTAGCTAGTTTAAAAAGGTAGCTATAGAGAAACAACTAGCGAGTTAACGGCTAGAATTGATTTGTTAACCTTGGTACCAAGTAGCCTGGGCTAGAGATTTCAGAGAATTTATTGTCAAGCTAGGGATGGCGATACGTAATGCCCATATGTAACTGAAGTTTTATACTTAGAGTTTTGTTACGTCACAGACATTGTGCGTAACTAAAGTAGAGATTACTGTTCTTGGGGCTACGACTCTATAAATTTATATGATTCCTAGCATAAAAGTAACTTGAGACAAAAATGTTTTTCTATGGTTTAACGAAATGCTGATTGAATTTATATATATGTATGTATATGTAATTATGCATGACCTTTGCATTTTACGTTATCATTATGATTTCTATGCACTGTTTCCTTGGTGTCCCATGAAAGGAGATTTCAGGTGAGGGTTATTCACTTAGTTTTGGTATCAAAACTCACCCATATTCTTTATCTTACTTTTACAGATAGATAATGGCTATAAATTCTACTTAGCCTTTTTACCTCTCAGCGTAGTAGAGTGTCAGCTGGTAAACTTCACTTGGGGTGAAGCATGCATCCTCATTCGTTAGAGTGCTCCAGGACATTGCAAGCAGGGTCCCGAACCGTAGAGCATATTTTGTACTTCATGCATATCATTATTATTATGTTATTTTGGTACATGTATATGATTTTATCACTCGTGGCTATTTTGTAAAAGATGGATTTTATTCATATATTGTTGGCATTATGATTTAGATGTTAAAACCAGCTTTGAAACTTCAATTTTGACTATTTTAATGTAAAAGAGTAGATGATTTGTCTGTAGAGGATGAAATTATGTTTTAAATAGATTTTCATGAACAGAGCATGCATGTAGAAACAGTCGAAGGGTTACAAGGTTTACGTGAGAATAGAATATCTCACGTGTCACATTTACCAAAATTGGGTCGTGACACTCAACTCGCTACAATGAGCCTTCTAGCCTGCGCTACCGAGGTTATTTAGAATTCTACAACAACAACACCTAAACTGCATCCCTTAGCCTATAACACATCAGGGGCTTTACCTAAAACACAGTGGGTTTTGGGGACCCTAGGGTCGTATGTGTAATACCCTAGTTTTAAATAAAAAGGTTAGAAAATTTTTTCAAACCAAGAAGGGTGCAATTACCGTTATCTGTCATTCAGGTCCTAAATTTCACAAGGTTTGGACCCTACACGTCCTTGGAGGGCTATATAATAGAACCACTTTCTTAGGACCAAAAGTCCTGGTAATTGTTCCTTAGAGAAAAATAAGTTAAAGAGTGATTTTTAATGAATTTTATGAAACCTTGAAACATTTTACTTTTAGCTTACAAGTTTATAAAATCGTAAGAATTTCCAAATTTGAACTAAAATCCAAAATTTGGATTTTGTTTGTTGAGATTTTGATTTTTCTAAGATTTTATTTGAATTTAAATGGGGGGTATTTCCTTATTTTCATTTATGTTTTAAAGTTAATGAAGAGTAAAATAAATGAGGACATTAAGTAAATCAGTGAGAGACCATTCTAGAGAGCATTGTAGCGCTCAATGAGTGCTGAGCGGCCAGGAAACAGTAAGGCGATGTAAGGGACTATTTTACGCTCTCTGGTGAGCACTGGAGTGATCAACAGTTTTATAAAAACCCTCCATTTTGGGATTTTCAGACCACAAACACACCCCTTAGCCCCTAAATGCGAAGATCTCATCCTCTACCCCTTTCTAACTCTAGTTCTCTCAATCCAACTCTAATCTTTCACTTCCAAGGCTTTAAGGTAAGAGATTTTAATCTTTCTACTCCTATTTTTCTATTTCCCTTTGTTCTTGAAGTTGGTCTTGCTATTCCTCCATGTTATCCAAGAGGTGAAGTTCATCCTTAGTATTGGAGTCAGATCTAAGTTATCTAATGATTTCTAGAAGTTAATCTAGAGTACTATAGCTCCTATGTTAGATATTGATGTTGTTCCAGCTCCAAGAAGCTCCATCAGTGTAGATCCTTCACTGTCCACCTACCAGATGAGTGGATTCATACTTATGATCTCTATTTTGTCCATTAGAGTTATTTTCATGAATCTATGATTTAAAGTATGATTTTAGAAACTACTGCACAAGATTTGAGATTTATGGTGATTTATGAAATTGTGGTTTTTAAAATAGCATGAACTTTGTTTTGAGAAAACTCATGGGACCATCTTTGATGAATTGTTTAATGGAAAACTTATGACTTTAGAGAATTTTCTTATGATTTTGGAGTTTTCTAATTTATGAAAAGCTTGACAGTTGGAAATATGATTTAGATAATCAATCAAGGAGTTTTAGAGCTTGAATTTTCATGAGATTCAGAATAATTGACAGTTACATACTCTGGGATGTATGGAATCACAAATGTCAACAAAGGGTGATCCAATGGACATGATTCCATAGCCACAGTTATGCTAGACTTAGAATTAGGTGGATACAAAGTTCTCAGAGTACCATGAGTTACCTGCTAATGAGAAATAATCTAGAATTTCATAAAATGATTTTAGAGCACGAATCTTCGTATGACTCAGATTACGGATACATATTCGGTGGACTTGAAATCACCATATATGATTTCATAGCCATAGTGTGCAAAGGTCAAACTGTTAGAGTTACATGGATTCAGAGCTTTCAGAGTACTTAGAGACCTAAAAAGATTCAGATTTGCTTGAGTTATGAATAAACTAGTTTAAACAATAGTTATAGAGCCACAGGCAACGAGTTAAGCTGCATGATCGTTAACCTTGGTACCAAGTAGCCCAGGAAAGAAAATAGAGAAATTGTTGACACATTGGAATGGCGATATGTAATGCCTAGATGTGACCATAGACTTATAAACATAGAATTGATTGGTACACTTGGGATGACGATACATAACGGCCAGATAATTAGAGATTATTATATTGAGGTTTTTGTTTATTTATTAGGATAATGTTGACTCGTGTTATAAAGAACTATGATTTTGATGATATGTATACGAGTATGAAATGTTTTAAAGCTTTATACTATTAGTGTTGTTATGATTTATTGAATGGTTTTTGTGGTCTCCCATGAAGAGGGTTTTAGTTGGGATTCACTATTGAATTTTGCACAAAACTCACCCTCTCCTTTCTCCTATTTCACAATAGAGAAAATTGTTACAAATTCCTCTCATTATCATCCTCTCGAGGACTAGAGTTTCAGTGGTGAGCTTCACTGAGTGAAGTGTTTATAATTTGTCTAGAGTGCTCCAATAAGTGCAGGATCCCAAGACTATAGAGCATGTTTATGTTTTTTGCATATTATAACACTATTTTAGTTTGTATTGAAAAGTTTACCGCTTATAGATATTTCAAATAAGAGTAGCTTTATACATATATATTTTGTATTATGATTCACAGACTATAGAGTTTGAATTATGAAATTTTAGCTTAGACTAGTATGATTTAATAAACAAGTGGTTTGTAGGTAGAAAATGAAAATGTGTTTTGAATAATTTTATAAGCTGTGCATATAGAGAACACCCAAGCCACGAGGCTTATGTGGGAATAGAACTTCACGTGCCTAAATCGGATCGTGACAGGATTGGAACTTGTCAATGATATATGTATACTAGGTATTACAAAAATGCCATAAAAAATTCATACAGATTATGAAAGCTTTTACCAAGTTGCATATATATATATATATATATATATATATATATATATATATATATATATATATATATATATATATACGAACAAGTATGCATCAGGGTGAAGATTTTTCAGGCTCTTCTATTATTATTAATTTTCGTGAGCTGAACTTACATTTGGTTGGAATTGGGTTATTGGGTTGAAATTTTTTTTTTCAACAAAAAGAAAAGGGTGTCAATATATGTTTGGGTCAAAAGAATTTTTTTTAATATTTTAGGTAGTATTTGGTTATTGTTTTAGGACACAAAATATAGAGGTATTGAAGACATAAACATGTTTGGAGAAAGAGTCAAGTGCAAAAACATTAAAAATGTTTCTATTCAGGATAAAATTTGTACAAATTTCGATCCACCCAAAAAAGGAGAGAGTGGGAACACAAGATTTCCATCTCTATTATCTCATTGTCATTGTATTTTTTATCCAAATACAATAACCAAACTGGCCCTTATTTTCATTTTTATATAATTTTAAATTTTTTGTCAAGGTAAAATTTTCAACTTTTTTTTTTAAATTTAACTTCAAAGTAAAGAGAATTGTAACAATAAAAAAAAAACTAATCATAATAGTAAAATCGCACACAATTTCAGTGTTCGAAATATGAGTATTATAAACACTAAATTATGAGGGACAAATCAATTTTAACAAGGACAAATTTAAGTATCAACAATAATATTTTTTTTTGGGTTAAAAAAGGGTATACTTTAAATCAAAACTAAAGTATTTTACTGGCATTTGGTACATTTCCTAATAAAATTAAACTATTTTATTAGGTCTAGTGGTTGGTCTAACAATGAGAGATTTGGGTAGTATGTATGAGGTCCTAGACTCAAATCTTATTGCAATCTATATAATTTTTTAAGTATAAAAAATTAAACAATTTTGATTAATAATGATGATGATGATTGCTATTTATGATTATTATTAATGTTAATTAATACTTATATTGACTTTCAGTTTTAATAGTATTAATTATTAATAATATTACTCCTTCCATTTTAAAATCTTTATCCAATTTTAATGTGCACAAGAACCAAAAAAATGAACGAGAATGTCTTAATCTCAAAAAATATTAGGTACGTTTTACCAAAATTATCCTTAATATTTATTTATTTTTCTTTAACTATTTCTTCCTAGTTACTCTCTTTCTTCCATTACTAACAGTTCATTTGGCACATATAATAGTATAAGACTTGATAAACTTTTAATACTATAAAATACAATATTTTATATTATAGAATATTATTATTTATTTACAAATAAATCTAATTATATATAAATATTAAATAAAAAGTAAATAATATTTTAAATTAATTATTTCTATGTATTAAAATTATATAATACTATCATTTATTTAAAAATAACTCTAACTATAAACAAATATTCAATTAGTATTTTTATTATAATTATTCCAGTTTTAGATTAATAATAAATATTAAATTAACTTTTTATTATTAATCATTAATTATAATATACCATATTATTTATTATTTATTTATATATGTCAATAGTATATCATTTACAATTTATTTAAATTTATATTTTTTATTTAATATTTTATTATTTTATTTTCCATTTCTTATTTTATTTGTTTAAAATATTTATCATATTATTTTATTTATTATTGTGTATTTTATATTTATGATTTCATTTTAATAATTATTTTTTTATTTTATTATATAATCATTTAAAATAATTTATTATTTTATTTTAATAAAAATTATTATTTATTATCTTATTATTTTAATAATAATTTTATTTATTATATTATTTATCATTTTATTTTTTTTAATTGAATATGAAAAATAAAACCTTATATGTCGAAAACTAATCAAGATTTATCTTCCCTCCTTAATCTTGATTAAGTTATACTTCTTTTTAACGTATAAGAGAGATTTGATAGATAATCTTATATAATATGTTGTTCACACCAAACAACATATAAAACAATTATATATTATATTATTTTATTGCATCATACCTTATATGGTGCGCAAAATAGGGACTAAAGGGAATAACTAAAAGAAAATAATAAATATTGTTTAAAATTCCTAAATGGACAATTATATGCAAAAATAAAATTTGAAGATTGGACAATTATTTCTAAATGAAAAGAGTATTAATTATTATTAAATTAATTAATAATTAATAATAGTATTGGATCATTATTAATAGTATTAATTATTAAAAATAAACCTTTACCAAAAAAGAAGCTTTACCAAAAAATTATTAAAAATAACCATTATTATTAATTATCAATATTATTAGTATTGATTATCATTAATTATGATTTTATCAATATTGATCAATACTTGTTATAGTAATTATTATTATAATACTATTATTATAATATGGATTATTTTGAAGAAATTAGTATATTAAAAAGTCAATGTAATTCTAATATTTGTCTTTTATTTAATTTTTTAAAAAATTGCTACATTAGTAACATAAAGTAATTTACTGTAATAGAGAAATATCCAATGAAAAAGTCAAAAACAATTTAATGCATCGCAATAACATATATAGTAGGTGAAAAAGTCAAAAAAGATTTTATTACATAGGAACCTCAAAACGTTAGTCATTTTATATACATACACAGACACAATACAAATCATTTCATCTCTGGATCTGTTGTACTTGAAAAATGGCCAAGTATAGTTCTGTCTTCTTCCTGTGCATGTCCTTCATTCTTGCATCCACACTCTCCTTAGTGTGTGATGCGAATGATGAAAATGAAAAACTCCACATTGTATACATGGGCTCACTCCCTAATGGAGCTTATTCTCCAACCTCTCACCATCTCACACTGCTGCAACAAGTCATTGAAGGCAGTGCTGCTGCTGCATCAAGCCGCTTGGTTCGAAGTTACAAGAGGAGTTTCAATGGTTTTGCTGCTATGATCACAGATCAACAGAGAGAAAAACTCGCCAACATGGAAGGAGTGGTCTCTGTTTTCCCAAGCAAAACACTCAAATTGCACACCACAAGATCATGGGACTTCTTGGGACTCAAAGAATCAGCCAACAAACGAAATCAAACCGCTGAGAGTGATGTCATAATCGGTGTTATAGACACCGGAATTTGGCCAGAATCTGATAGTTTCAATGACCAAGGTTTTGGTCCCGTTCCAAAGAAATGGAAAGGTGCTTGTGCAGGTGGCAAAAACTTTACTTGCAACAATAAAATCATTGGGGCAAGATATTATCCGTCGTCTTCTAAAGAAGGCTCTGCAAGAGACAATAATGGTCACGGAAGTCATACTGCCTCAACTGCAGCAGGAAACAAAGTTACAAGTGCGGGCTTTTACGGGAATGCAGGAGGCATTGCAAGAGGAGGGGTTCCATCTGCAAGGATAGCTGTCTATGCTGCATGCCAAGAATATTGCGATCAAGCTGACATATTGGCTGCTTTTGATGATTCGATTGCAGATGGTGTGGACCTCATCACAATCTCACTTGGAAATAGTGTATTGGTTTCTTTCAAAACGGATGCTATAGCAATTGGTGCTTTCCATGCAATGGAAAAAGGGATTCTCACTATCAATTCTGGTGGTAGTGACGGTCCTGCTAGAGGCTCCATATATAGTGTAGCACCCTGGATGCTGAGTGTAGCAGATAGCACCATTGACCGCAGAATTATTGGCAAGGTCTCCATTGGGAATGGGGTAACAATATCAGGAAAAGGAATAAATAGTTTCGAATCAAAAGGGAAAAAGACTCCCTTGGTCACTGAAAGGCTTGCTTCTTATAAAAATTGCTCAGGTGAGATCCCTGGAAGTTGTTATTGTTTAGACCCAAAATTGGTAAAAGGAAAAATTGTTTGTTGTAGCAATAAATTAGGTGGATATGGATATGCTTATGGAGCTGGTGCGTTTGGCTCAATTTTAAAGGCCAATTCATTTGAGTCTTTGGTTAACTCTTATCCATCTTTAGAGGTAGAATCAAAAGCATACGATCTTACTGTATCTTATGCTAATTCTACTTCTAGTCCTCTAGCAGAAATATTGAAGAGTGAGGCCATTGTAGATACTAATGCTCCTATTATTGCTGATTTCTCTTCTCGAGGACCAAATGCAATTGTTCCAGAAATTATGAAGCCAGATATAAGTGCCCCAGGAGTGGAAATCTTAGCGGCATATTCACCTATTGGATCACCCTCAGGTTCTCATCCAGATAAAAGATCTGTCAAATACAACATACTATCTGGAACCTCAATGTCATGCCCCCATGTTGCTGGTATAGCTGCTTATGTTAAGAGTTTCCATCCTGATTGGTCTCCTGCAGCTATCAAGTCTTCCATTATGACAACTGCAAAACCAATGAAGGGGAGTGAAGATCTTAATGAATTTGCTTATGGGTCAGGGCATGTTGACCCATTGAGAGCAATCAATCCTGGGCTAGTTTTTGATCTTTTCAGGGAAGACTATGTGAGTTTGCTATGCAATATTGGGTATGACACCAAAACAGTTAGAAAAATTTCTGGTGACAATAGCACTTGCCCTTCATCAGCTCCTCAGAGATCAGTGCTGAAAGATATTAACTATCCTTCACTTGCAATACAAGTTGAACCGATGCAACCATTTTCAGTTAATTTTACAAGAACAGTCACAAATGTTGGCTTTCCTAACTCAACCTATAAGGCCAGTGTTCAAACATCTTCACGCGTGAATGTAACTGTTGTGCCTCAGGTTCTTTCATTCAAATCTCTGAAGGAAAAACAATCTTTCATTGTCAATGTTGTTGGAGGAGAGTTTGAGGAAATTGTACTCTCCTCATCACTATTGTGGTCAGATGGAACACATATTGTAAGATGCCCAATTGTTGTAAATGTCTCCTAGAAAGTATGTTCTTTCATGTTAAGTGAAAATTCCATCATGCACATCATGACTTCTTTATTTTTATGTCTTCTTAAATCATAGGGTAGATATGTACCGCTAGGCTTAAACAATTTTTTCTCATAATTTTGGAGCCTATATCGCCTAGGTAGCATTTGTTTGCGAGAAATACACGAAGTAGAGAACTTAAATAATAAATATGTATTAAAATATTATTAGAAGACAAAAATATTAAAATTCTGCTTTAATCCCGTCCTTCACTTCCCCATATTTTGGAGGTACAGAAATTGTGTTTTCCGTCTTTAAGGACAAAATTTTCCGTCCGCTCCTGTCTCCACCACCAAACGAGTTTGCGTCTTCAGTGTCTCTATTTTTATTTTAAGAATAGTAAACAAACGTTAACTTAAGAAATCATTTTATGATTAAAAGCAGAAGTATTTAATTTTATAAAAAAAATCTTTTGTCAATAAAAAGAAGGACAAAATTGTCTATGGAGGACCATGAGGCTTATTGAAAGCTACGTTGGCCTCCTCTACAGCAAATGGTTTGTTAATTTAAATGATAAAAAAAAAAAACATGTGACATATATTGACTAATAAAGATAAAATTATACTACTTCCAATAAAAAATAACTCTTCAATTTTAAAATTTTATATTTTTCAGAAATGACTGTCTATTTAGGAATTTCAGATAATATTTTTTATTTTTTTATTATACATTTTATTAAATAAGAAAGAGAGTAAATAAGAAGAAATAAATAAAGAGAGATAATTAGTATTAAAAATTGTATCTACATCTAGAAAAAGTTAACATTAAGACATTTTCAATCATTTCTCTAATTTTTATGTATGTTTAAAATTAGATAATTATTTTTAACCAGAAAAATAATATTTTAACAATATTAGACATATAAATATAATTGAGTAAAATACCGCCCAAAATTCGCACAGATTGCAATTTCCATTATGAAAGCTTTTACCAAGTTGCATATTTTATTATTATTATTATTATTATAACCAACAAGTCTGCAGCAGGGTGAAGATTTTTGGGGCTCTTCAGTTATTATTATTTTTTTTTTTTGTGGGCTGAACTTACATTTGGTTGGAATTGAGTTGTGGGTTGAAGATTTTTTTTTCTTCACAAAAAGAAGGGTCTTAATGTATGTTCGGGTCAAAAGAATTTTTTTAATATTTTTTGTAGTGTTTGGTTACCGTTTTAAGACATAAAATATAGAAGCGAAGACATAACATGTTTGGAGGAAAAAATAGGTATAAAAACATTAAAAACATTTCTATTCAAAGATAAAATTTGTCCAAATTTCAGTCCACCCAAAAAAGGGACAGTGGGGACACATGATTTTCATGTCTATTATCTCAGTGTCACCGTATTTTTCATCCAAATGCAGTTGGGCCTTATTTTCCACTTTTATATAATTTTAAATTTTTTTTTCAGGGTAAAATTTTCAACTTTATTTTAAAAATTTAACTTCAAAGTAAAGAGAATTGTAACAATAAAAAATAATAATCATAACAGACAAAAAAAAGTTGCACACAATTTCAATGTTTAAAATATGAGTATTATAAACACTAAATTATTAGGGACAAATCAATTTTAACAAGGACAAATTTAAGTATCAATACTAATATTTTTTTTTTGGTGTTAGAAAAGGTATACTTTAAATCAAAATTAAACTATTTTACTGGCATTTGGCACATTGCCTAATAAAATTAAACTATTTTATTAGGTCCAGTGGTTGGTTCAATGGTGAGGGATTTAGATAGTATGCATAAGGTTCTAGACTCAAACCTTATTGCAACCAATGTAATTTCTTAAGTACAAAAAATTAAACTATTTTCATTAATAATAATGATGATGATAATTTCTATTTATTATTATTATTATTATTGATTAATACTTGTATTGACTTTCAGTTTTAATAGTATTAATTATTAATAATTATTACTTCTTCCATTTTAAAATCCTTATCCAATTTTAATGTGCACAAGAACCAAAGAAATAAACGAGAATGCTTAATCTCAAAATAAAAAAAAGATATATTTTACTAAATTATCCTTATTATTTATTTTTTCTTTAACTATTTCTTCCTTGTTACTCTCTTTCTTTCATTACTAATAGCCCATTTGGCAAACTTGATACTATAAGACTTGATAAACTTTTAACACTATATAAGATTTAGTGTGATATTTCTAGGATACTATATTTTATATTATAGAATATTATTACTTATTTATAAATAAATCTAATTATATCTAAATATTAAACAAAAAGCAAATAATATTTTAATTAATTATTTCTATGTATTAAAATTATATAATACTATACTCTAACTATAAATAAATATTTAATTAATATTTTTATTATAATTATTTAAGTTTTAGATTAATAATAAATAATAAATTAAATTTTTTATTATTAATCATCACTTTAATATACCATATTATTTATTATTTATTTATATATTTCAATAGTATATTATTTATTATTTATTTATATATTTCAATAGTATATTATTTATTATTTATTTATATATTTCAATAGTATATAATTTATTATTTATTTAATATTTTATTATTTTATTTTCCATTTCTTATTTTATTTTTTTAAAATATTTATTATATTATTTTATTTATTATTATATATTTTATGTTTATGATTTCATTTTAATAATTTTTTATTTTTTATACAATTATTTAAAATAATTTATTATTTTATTTTAATAAAAATTATTATTTTTTATCTTTGTATTTTAATAATTATTTAATAATTATTATTTTATTTTAATAATAACTTATTTACTATATTATTTATCACTTTATTTATTTTGGAAAATAAAAACATTGTTCGTCAAAAACTAATCAAGCCTTATATTCCCTCCTTAACCTTGATTAAGTTATACTTCATTTTAACGTATAAGGTAGGTTTGATGAATAAGCTTATATATTACATTGTTGACACTAAACAACATATAAAGCAATTATTTACTGTATTATCCTATCCTATTATGCCTTATATGGTACGCAAAATAGGGCCTAAAAGGTATAATGGAAAGAAATAAATATTGTCTATAATTCCTAAATAGACAACTATATGCAAAAACAAAATTTGAAGATTGGACAATTATTTCTAAATGAAAACACTATTAATTATTATTAAATTAATTAATAATTTATAATAGTATTGAATCATTATTAATAGTATTAATTATTAAAAATAATCCTTTACCAAAAAAGAAGCTTCACCAAAAAATTATTAAAAACAACCATTATTATTTATTATCACTATTATTAGTATTGATTATCATTAATTATGATTTTATCAATATTGATGCAATAACATATATACTAGGTGGAAAAGTCAAAAAGGATTTTATTACATAGGACCTCAAAACGTTTGCCATTATATATATATATGGTATATATATATATATACTCACAGACAATACAAATCATTTAATCTCTGTATCTCTTGTACTTGAAAAATGGCCAAGTATAGTTCTGTCTTCTTCCTGTGCATGTCCTTCATTCTTGCATCCGCACTCTCCTTAATGTGTGATGCAAATGATGAAAATGAAAAACTCCACATTGTATACATGGGCTCACTCCCAATGGAGCTTATTCTCCAACCTCTCACCATCTCACAATGCTGCAACAAGTCATTGAAGGCAGTGCTGCTGATGCATCAAGCCGCTTGGTTCGAAGTTACAAGAGGAGTTTCAATGGTTTTGCTGCAATGATCACAGATCAACAGAGAGAAAAACTCGGCAACATGGAAGGAGTGGTCTCTGTTTTCCCAAGCAAAACACTCAAATTGCACACCACAAGATCATGGGACTTCTTGGGACTCAAAGAATCAGCCAAACGAAATCAGACCACTGAGAGTGATGTCATAATCGGTGTTATAGACAGCGGAATTTGGCCAGAATCTGATAGTTTCAATGACGAAGGTTTTGGTCCTGTTCCAAAGAAATGGAAAGGTGCTTGTGCAGGTGGCAAAAACTTCACTTGTAACAATAAAATCATTGGGGCAAGATATTATCCGTCATCTTCTAAAGAAGGCTCTGCGAGAGACAATAATGGTCATGGAAGTCATACTGCCTCAACTGCAGCAGGAAACAAAGTTACAAGTGCGGGCTTTTACGGGATTGCAGGAGGCATTGCAAGAGGAGGGGTTCCATCTGCAAGGATAGCTGTCTATGCTGCTTGCCAAGAATATTGCTCACAAGCTGACATATTGGCTGCTTTTGATGATTCGATTGCAGATGGTGTGGACCTCATCACAATCTCAGTTGGAAATATTGTATTGATTGATTTCAAAAGGGATGCTATAGCAATTGGTGCTTTCCATGCAATGGAAAAAGGGATTCTCACTATCAATTCTGGTGGTAATGACGGTCCTGGTAAAGGCTCCATATATAGTGTAGCACCCTGGATGCTAAGTGTAGCAGCTAGCACCATTGACCGCAGAATTATTGACAAGGTCTCCCTTGGGAATGGAGTAACAATATTAGGAAAAGGAATAAATAGTTTCACATTAAAAGGGAAAATGACTCCTCTGGTCACTGGAAGGCTTGCTTCTTATAAAAATTGTTCAGTTCAGTACCTGGAAGATTGTTATTGTTTAGACCCAAAATTGGTAAAAGGAAAAATTGTTTGTTGTGACAATGAAAATGGATATCGAGCTGCGTATGACGCTGGTGCATTTGGCTCAATTTTAAAGGCCGATTCATTTGAGTCTTTGGTTACGACTTACCCATCTTTAGATGTAGAATCAAAAGCTTATGATCTTGCTGTATCTTATGCTAATTCTATACTAGTCCTCTAGTTGAAATATTGACCAGTGAGGCCATTGTAGATACTAATGCTCCTATTATTGCTGATTTCTCTTCTCGAGGACCAAATGCAATTGTTCCAGAAATTATGAAGCCAGATATAAGTGCCCCAGGAGTGGAAATCTTAGCGGCATATTCACCTATTGGATCACCTTCAGGTTCTCCTGAAGATAAAAGATCTGTCAAATACAACATACTATCTGGAACCTCAATGTCATGCCCCCATGTTGCTGGTATAGCTGCTTATGTTAAGAGTTTCCATCCTGATTGGTCTCCTGCAGCTATCAAGTCTTCCATTATGACAACTGCAAAACCAATGAAGGGAGGTAAAGATCTTAATGAATTTGCTTATGGATCAGGGCATGTTGACCCATTGAGAGCAATCAATCCTGGGCTAGTTTTTGATCTTTCCAAGGAAGACTATGTGAGTTTGCTATGCAATATTGGATATGACACCAAAACAGTTAGAAAAATTTCTGGTGATAACAGTACTTGCCCTTCATCAGCTCCTCAGAGATCAGTGCTGAAAGATATTAACTATCCTTCACTTGCAATAAAAGTTCAACCAATGAAGCCATTTTCAGTTAATTTTACAAGAACAGCCACAAATGTTGGCTTTCCTAACTCAACCTATAAGGCCAGTGTTCAAACATCTTCAGGAGTAAATGTAACTGTTATGCCTCAGGTTCTTTCATTCAAATCTCTAAAGGAAAAACAATCTTTCATTGTCACTGTTGTTGGAGGAAAGTTTGAGGAAATTGTACTCTCCTCATCACTATTGTGGACAGATGGAACACATACTGTAAGATGCCCAATTGTTGTGAATGTCCCCTAGAAAGGATGATCTTTCATGTTATCTGAATAAAAGTGAAAATTCCATCTTGCACATCATAACTTCTTAAGTTATGTCTTATTAAATCATAGGGTAGATATGTATTGGTAGGCTTAAACAATTTTTTCTCATGATTTTGGAGCCTATATTTCTTAAAGAAATCATTTTACGATTAAAAGCTGAAAGTATTTAATTTTATAAAACAAAATCTTTTATGTCAATGAAAAGAAGGACTAAATCGTTTACGAAGGACCTTGAGATTCATTGAAAGCTACATCAGCCTCCTTTATAGCAAATGGTTTGTTAGTTTAAATGACCAAAAAGAAAATATGTGACATATATTGACTATTAAAGACAAAATTATACCACCTCCAGTAGGAAATAACTCTTCAATTTTAAAATTTTATTTTTTTTTCATAAACGACTGTCTATTTAGGAATTTCAGATAATATTTTTTATTTTTTCGGTTATACATTTTATTCAAGAAGAAAGATAGTAAATAAGAAGAAATAATTAAAGAGAGATAATTAGTATTAAAAATTGTATTTATATATAAAAAAGTTAACCTTGAGACATTTTCAATCATTTCTTTATTTTTTGTGCATGTTTAAAACTAAACAATTATTTTAAACCCAAAAATAATATTTTAGCAATATTAAGCATATAAATATAATTGACTAAAATACCTCTTTGAATTCATAAGTTAATTTAAGGCGGTTTCCCATCTTCAAAACTGTCATTGCTAGCTGGCACCACCTCAGAACATGGTCTACGTCCCTACATCCCTACCTCAAAAAAAAAAAATAAATCCATTATGTTAACAAAAATTAAGAACAAATTATATTAACCTTTCATTGAATTTAGTGTAATTACACCTAAGATTCTTGATTTACAAAAATTGTCACCGAAGGTTCCCGAGATTTACTGAAGGCTACATCGGCTCCCATCATTGTATTAAAGAAAATAGTGGTGAAATTTACTCATTACTAAAGATAATACTCGCGCAATACATGGGTTTAATTATAAAATTTTATAGTTGTTTTTAATTAGAATATAACAATAGAATTTTTTAAATTATTCTATGTAATGTCACTGATAAAGTCTATGAAAAACTTCATTATTAATAATTTTAGCATAATAATGCATTTCTACTACATATAATGGTATAAATTACAAAAAGTTATACATTTAATGGTTAATATATAGTAATTTTTGCCATTCTTAAATAGTCAATATGTCATGTGTTGTGTTAGTTTTATATGACACAACTAAACACATATAATTAATTACCATAAAAAACATGTATTCTTTTTATACCTTTGGTTGATAATCTTTAACTCAATTTAGATTTTAACAATTATTCTTTTAATATTTTCATTAAACCCACTTAAAATTATATATACGCTGTAAGTCATTTCATCTTAATATATTCAAATTTTGATAATTATAACTAAATAATATATCATAATATAAAACTCTATGCATTTTATTTACATAAGAAATCACAATTTAACAATCAATATAAAATGATAAAATATTAAAATAATTCATTTTGTAACTTTTCATTATTTTATTTATTTATAAAGAACCAATATAATTTCTTACCTTTCATTACTAAGTTTTCTAAATAATATATCTTAATTGTTTTCTTTATTTGATTAAGATATTTTTTGGCCAATTAATACACCTGAAATATTATTGAAGTAATTTATATAGTTTTTCAGTAACATTGATTGGTGGTCTTTGGCTAATGAAAATAACATATTTTACATTGCTAACTATATTAAAAAAATGCAAAAAATCTAAACTTTAGTTAAAAATATTTTCTACACTTAGTCTTAATTTTATCTTCAAAAGTACTCTTTTTCCATATTTTTAAGAAAAATAATTTATTTTTAGTAAATAAATTTATGTTTATTATTAATAAACACTTTATGAAATAAAAGCAAATGCACATACTAATATATTGAGATAAGATAATATACATAGTAAGAGAATATATTCCAACATTAGATTTGAATTCAAAGATAATATTTGTTTAAGTAGCTGGTGATATATTTAAACAAATTCTTCAAAGCACACATCTAAATTTACAACACATGTGAGATGAGGAGTATCTTATATTAATTCAATTCATTTGAATGATCTACTAATTATATCAATTAGTACATATTTTTTCATTATTAGAGGTTTAACCAAATAATATAAATGCTCAGATGATATTAATAAAACAACTTGTAATATAATATAAGATTATGTTACGTAAAAACCCTTAGTTCTAATTAGTGATTCTAGCAATATTCTTTTGCCCAATTAGTTTAGAGCTGAAATGGATTATAAGACCAAAAGATTCTCTGAATAAAGGAGTTGTTTTTGTTTGATATAGTTCTCTTCACTATAAACATTAGTTTCATGAAATATATTATATTTTAAAATATTAATCTATTTATTCAGGCACATATTTAAATACTCTCTTTATGCTTGAAAATACAAGGAAGAAAACATTACTTGATTTCAAAATTACTCAATATGTCCCAGCTCAAGCTTATGTTGAAGAACATGAAAGAGAGAAGAATTTTGTGGGGATGACAACTGTGAACCAAAAACTAATTAAAATTAAGAAATGTGTAGCCAACATATAAAATCAAATCAAGATTTAATTTAAAAGATAGAACCTCATAAAAAGAGAGAGAATATCTTGGAAACAATATTGAATTCAAAACTTGATAAATGGATAGGATCTCAATTCTAAGAAAGGCCTCTTGCATAGGTGCTCATTTGAAGTCCAAGCATTGGAACAAACAAATGATCGATGGGACAAATATACATTGCTGTATATTTATTTGCCTAGTTGAGCAATTATTTTTATTTGTCTTTTTTGCCATTACAATAAATCATTGAAATCAAAATAAATAAAACTCTACTTAAATTTAATCATATTAATTTATTGCATTCCAATTTTAAAATTAATAAATTATTCTAAATCCTAAATTATAAACCTCCAAATACGTTGTAAGAATTAACGTTATGTAAATGCTTTTAAATTTCAAAAGCGACAAAAACCTATCATTTAAATGTGATATAAAAAAAACTATCATAAGCAAAAAAATTTGAAGGAAAAGATACTAAAAAATAATTATTGTTGTACATGAGTGCTCTTTAAATATGTGGTTAATTCAAAAATTGTAATGTATAATAATTTTTAGGTTGAAGAAAAATAATATAAATTAATAAGTTTCATACAACACATTTATAAATTAGATTATTATCTAGTTATATTTTAAGGTTTATGAGTAAATTACTTTATTATTTAGTTACATTTTAAAGTTTTAATTTTTATATTAATTATTACTTATTAGTTTTTATTTACATTTATTTTTATATGTTTAATTGTATATTAGTAATTTTTTAGTTTACAAAATAGAATATGTATATTGTTAAAACTTTATAAGATAAAATAATATATATAAAATAAATTATAAGTTATTTATTTAAATTAGACTGAAATTTTCTTAATACTATGCCAATAAACTTGTATTAATAAAATTCATAATCTTATGGATATAAAATATAACTAAATATAAAGTTACATATCTTCCTTCTTAGATTTAATTTAATTAACTTTAAAAATAAAGATAATTTTTTAAAGTTTTAGTACAATTATTCTCAAAATTAAAATTTAAAAATTGTATTTCAATTTTCAATTTTCAATTTTTCATTATAATGCCTTATGAAGAAGAGGATTTGGTTCGTTTTTATTTTAATTTTTTGGTTATTTCTATCATGTGAATGCTAAGTGTTTTTGGCTTCCTTTTTTAGTTGTTATGTCAGTTACAATAATAACATACAATAAATCACACATAATGATAATTACAAACGCAATTAAACATATAATAAATTAAGAAGAGAGAACAAATCATCTTATGTTAGTGATAGATTTTTTTTTCGATAGATACTTTGGTGATAGATAATGCATATACACAATCTAATTGATAAAATGATTGATCATTGAGTTTTCTAATATACAAAATAGAGAATATTAAAAATTATATAATATAAATATAAATATATTTTTCTTTATCATACATTGCAATAAATGCAATATGTAGTGAATTTTATTTTTGTACTTTGCATGATTAAATGTTTAGTATTTAAACTTAAACAAATAGAATATGTATAACACGAAAAGTCAAAAACATAAAATAATATATATAAAAAAGAAGATCTAAATTAAATCACTTGTTAAATTAGATCAAAACAAGAAAGTTAAATTTTTTAATACAGTACTCATCTAACTGTATTAATAAAATTTAATTTTAAAAATTAGAGAAATAGAACTAAATATTAATTTAATATATTTTTAATTGAATGACATACCTAAAAATTTCATGAAAATCAGAATAAAGAATGTCAACTTAAATAACATAAATTGTATAAGAATACAAATTAATAAGTATATTATTCCTTAAGTTAAAGAATTAGTTTCAAGCATTAAAATGATAAAATAACATAATTTATATAAGAATATAAACCAATTTAATATATTATTGATTTTTTTGTTACATTAATATATTACATGAAAGAATTAGTTATAGTCCTTAAATTATTTTAAAAATTGATGAACTCAAATAGAAAAATGGTTTATTTCAAAATGAAGATATATATTCACCCCTTTGTATACTATATATTTGAGGAAAAAATTATTGTTATATTATATCAATTATGCAAAATAATAATCATATCTAGTATAATACTTTTAATAAGTTAGGATTAATTTCTCTAAGTAAAATGACATTGAAGCTTTCATTTACAATAAATGATATTTCAAATTATATAATATAAACACAGGTATAATATATATTACTATAATAATATGCAATGATATAATTATATTACTTACAAAATAATTATATTAATACTTTGAAGAATACATAATTGTAAATTGAGTTTAATTGTAGTTACAAAAGAAAGAATTATGTAATAATTGAAAAGTGGAGTGAGCATCAATGAGAAGGACTGAGAGAGATTGACAAATGATACATAACTGTCAAATGACATAATTTTTGGAAAAAAAAAACTTTAAAAAAAGTACACGATCAAACATATAGCAGTAGAAGTGATAAAGGACGTCTAATGTAGCGTGAGTCAACAATTAATGAGATAATTATAAAATTTAATACATCATTAAATGAGAAGTTCACTTTATTTTTCATAAATAACTGTTCATTTCTTACCCAAAAAAAAGTTCACCTTTTATTTAAAAATTTTACACAATATTTATTATTATTTTTCAATTGCATCCTTAACTAGCGGGAGAAAGAGTAAATGAGAAAAATATAATCAAAGAGAGATAGTTAATATTAAGGGTATGTAGTATTGTAATATCTATCTAAATTTTGTTAACAGATGTAATATCCTCTGTCGCTTTATAGATTGATGACTTGTCCTCACAAATCAATATAGGTCTTTTCAACTTGCTTTGTCCTTACTTACACACTTCTGAAAAACTTTCAGGAGGTCACCTATCCCAAAATTGCTCCAAATCAAGCACACTTAACCATGAAGTTCTTTAGTGATGGGCTACCAAAAAGAAGATCATCTTGTTGACATAGGTAGTACCAATCAATTCATATAAGTCATCCTCAATTGTATGGTCTCATACCTATACACCTTTAAGATCCTTCTCATTTTAGTGTGTAATTGGTTCATTCATGTACCCCTCCACTTAGAGGCCTTGTCAAGAGCCGCTTTATTTTTGCCTTATTGTACCGATGATCACTCCTTGCCTCGCCACCGTGTTACATGCCCACCAGCTTCCGCTTGTTCGTCCTGAACCACACCGTATTGCGAGAGGTGTAGGTTTTGATACCATTTGTCACATCATCTGCTTTTATGGATTGATGACTTGTCCCCACAAACCAACACCTGTTTTTTATCGTGTTTTGTCCTGACTCACACACTTTCTGAAAACTTTCCAGGAGGTCACCCATCCCAAAATTACTCCAAGTGAAGCAACCTTAACCATGGAGTTCTTTAGTGATGGGCTACCGAAAAGAAGATGCATCTTGTTGTCATAGGTAGTACCAATCAATTCATATAAATCATCCTTAACTATATAGTCTCATACCTATACAACCTTATGATCCCTTTCATTCCTGTATAATCAATTTATTCGTGTACCCCTCGTTAGAGGTCTTGCCAGGAGCCGCTCCTTGTCCGTGCCTCTTGCACCAGGGATCACTCTCTACCTCGTTACTAGACATTACAACAGACACATTTTTATTCATTTTCTTAATTCATATGCACATTTAAAATTGAATATATATTCCCTCTGTTGTATAATAATTATCAGTTTTTGACTTTTTGATATTTTAAAATATCTTCCATTTAGGTTATCTGTAGTATTAATTTTTTTTTTCATTTATAACCTTAGTGTTGATTTGTTAGTTAAGTAATCAATATATTTATCAAGATGAGCAATAATGACTAACAAAGATAGTTTAGTCAACTCATAGTTTTCTATATTTATCAAGATTTTTTTATTTTCCTTAATATGTGTATTGTTTGCTTTTTGAATAATTATTGTAAAACGAAGGGAGTATTTCCCACTAGAGGGAGCTGTTTATATTCTTTAAGAAGCATGAAATTTTTTTAAAAAAGGTGCATTACATTATCCTCTTCCCTTGGCACTAGAAGGCGTAATCAAGTCAGATTGGTTTGGGTTTGGGAAAAAAATGAATCCTTCAATTTGTTTGGGTTAGAGATTTTTTTTATCAAATTTAAACACAATCAACCAATAAAAATTGGGTTGGTTTGATTTGGGTGATCAGTTACCAATTATTATTATTTTATGATTAATTTTAGTTAAAATGCAAAAAAAAAAAAGAATCACAAAATATTTAAAAAATCACAAACTTTAAATCTTCTAAATTTATATTAATTTCATATAAATATATAGCTCAATAACAACAATTGAAATTATTAAAGTACGACATATATATATATATATATATATATATATATATATATATAATATGATCGGTTAAGTTATCCTGGTTCAAATTTATGAAATTTGATAACCAATCGATTATTATCGATTTAATAATATTATTATGTCGAACCAATTTAATTGGTTCTCGGGATGTGGTCGAGTTCATTAGGTGATTATTTGCTACACCCTACTTGACTCCATTGTATTTGTAAATTTGTTAATAGAGGTTTTTGAGATTTGCTAAAATTATATTGATTATAATCTCATCTACAATCGTTGATTCATTAATACAACTGACAAAAAAAATATATAATATGTAAATTATCACTAATGACAAAATTATAAGATTTTGATGACATTTGACATATTGATCAATTAAAATATGTTTCTAATCATATGTTATAATTATAAATTTCATTCTCTGATAATAAAAATGTATTTTAATCTATCTATATATATATCAAATATTGCACAAATCTTATTTTTTTAATATGCTATAAATAATCAAGTTCATATCATATGTTGTATTTTTCGTTCACTTAAATTAATGGACCAATTTAGACAAATAATAATAATGATGATGATGATGAAGAACAACTTAGAGAAGAAGGGCCCCAATACCTTAGGTATATTGTTCCTTAGGAGAATTAATACAATACACATGTCCCTAGAAGAATCCAAGACCACTATAGGGTTCCTTGGGACCCACTAATATTATTGGTAGGGTCCACTTGAATTGTTTCTCAAAGATTAGAGAAAAACACCTATGGAGTGCGTTGCAATGCTAAAATGAGCGCTGAACGGTCATGCACAATAATACGGTGCAAATGAAAAAAAATCATGCACTCTAGTGAGGCTGGAGCGCTCAAAATTTCAATAATATCCTCATTCCAAGGTCCAAACCATCAAACACAAATTTACACCCAAAAAACTTGAGAACCTTCGTTCCTCCACCCAATTTCACTTCAAGCCTTCATTTTCTTTCAAGTTTAGCTTAAATCTTTCATCCTTTAAGCTTAAGGTATGTTTAGTTCATGGGTTTTGCTTCTTTTCCTCTCAATTTCTCTTGTTTTTAGCGTGTTTCCTATGGTCCTTATGTCATGATGCTTCTTCACCAAAGATAAGGTGAAGATAGAGTATTTAGAGGTTAATTTAGAGTTCTATTGCTTTAATGAGACATTGGTGTCGTTCCTACTCCAAGGAACTAGGAGAGTTAAACCTTTAGCTTCTACTACTCAAAGTGAGTGAGTTCACATCTAAGATATCTATGTTATGCATTATAGCTATTTTCACTAAATTTTGAATCAATAAATGCTTTTAGAGTTTATTTTAAGAATTATGTAGATTTATGCTGAATTGAGAAATTATGGTTTTCAGAATGACATGAAACATGTTTTAACAAAACTCATGAGACCATTATTATTGGAAATAAGTTTTAGTGATCTAAACGGTGATTTTAAATGTTTAGAACTACTATGCTGATCATATGATTACTAGTGTGTGAAATACTGTTGTATAAAGAAGTTTTGAACCCTAGGATAGAGGACTCTATCAAATATAGAAAAAGTTTTATGGTTGGCTGAGAGTAAGCTATAAAAACAAGTTATGTGTTAAGAGGAATCCATTAACCTTGGTACCAAGTAGCCTAGTCAGAAATAGAGAATTCATTGTCACATTGGGACAGTGATACGTAACGTCAGATGTGACAAGAGATTTATATTTAGAGATTTGTTACATCACTTATTATGCGTAACCAAAGCAGAGACTTCTATTTCTCTAATAGAGACCTGTTAGGCTAATTTATAGAAAACTGGGATTTTGAGTATATGATTATGAACATGAAATGATTTAAAGCTTTATTATTATTATTATTGGTACTTTGGTGATGTGCATCTTCCTTGGTGTCCCATGAAGGGAGTTCCAGGTGAGGACTCACTCATTGAGTTTTTGACACAAAACTCACCCCTCTACTCCATTTTATTTTTAGAATACAGAGGGCAAGCCCAAATTCTTCTCAACCACCTTCCTCCCAGTTATAGACTTCAGTTGGTGAGCCTTGTTGTCATTTTATCTAGAAGTGCTTCATGTAGATGCAAGTAGGA
The DNA here is from genome assembly GCA_030441495.1 of Dalbergia oliveri. Classification (NCBI taxonomy): domain Eukaryota; kingdom Viridiplantae; phylum Streptophyta; class Magnoliopsida; order Fabales; family Fabaceae; genus Dalbergia; species Dalbergia oliveri. The sequence continues at coordinate 18,052,653 of JAMLFY010000013.1, read as the reverse complement.
TCCGAAACTAGATGCATATTTTATATTTTGCATACTATGCCACCAAAAGTACTTGTATTTATGTAAACTTATCACTTGAGGTAGTTTGCATGAAGACTCAAATGACTTTACACACACATATATATTCAACGATATTATGATTTTAGACTTTAGAAACACACTATATATATATTGATTTGGAAAACGGGTGATTTGTTTATAGAAATTGAGATTTATGATTTATATGGATTTTATATTTCAAAATGCATAGAAGATGCACAGGTTACGAGGTTTATATAAAAATAGGATTTCTCACGCTCAAATTGGGCCATGACAAAGCTAGTGTAAATTAGCCGGTCTCAATCATTCTAGTGACAATTCTATAAATGGAAAGGTGCGAAGTATAATTACCCTGAACTTGAATAACTTTCACTCCAAGTTACCCAACGAATTAGAAAATAGAACCCTAAAATCACAATAAACTCTATTTCATTTATATATTATATATTATATATTATAAATACGATCATTCCCAAATGTCTAGTGTCACTCCTAATTAATTGTCATTCTTTTAGTTTATCTAAAATGCCCTTTCTTGTAGTTTGTCAATTAAAACAATACTCTAATATTAAATGCCTATTATAATTTATATGTTCATTTGAATTATTCATAATAAATTATTTTAATTTTTAATGTTATCCATTTTCATTTATTTACCGAACTAACTTACTTAACAAAATTACATGGATTTAAATAATGAATTATATTTTCAATTTTTTTATCAATTTAATAATTATCTAAATAACTTGATAGTGAATATCAAAGAGAGTGAGCAAAAGTTAATGAAAATAAAAATAAAAATAAAAATAAATTTATATATTACAAAATACAATGCATACATTGATTATTATGTTTAAAATGAATATTTCTAATATTGTAAAAAAAACTTCTCCTTTGTGATCGAATTTTTGTTTGGTAAAAAAGTAATTTTTCATTTTTTTAAAATCACAAAGAATACTTCATGAAAACTTAAAATAATACACGAAGAACATATCGAGTATTTCATTAAAATAATTTTGTTTATATTTTATGAAAACTTATTTTCTTTATGAAGAAAACTTCTTATGATGTTTTATTATTTTTACTTTGTGTCTATTCTTTTTCAATCTTTTGTGAAAAATTAATCCTTCACTTTTTTCCATCAAAAAGGCTAAATATATTTTTTTTCTCATAAAAGTGAGATTTTTTTTGCTCTTCAAAAATTATATTGGTCATAATGAATTTTGAACCTAAAACCCTATGTATGCTACCAAAATCTCTTATCACTAGACCAATCCTAGAAGTGAGAAGTTTTTATTTGAGTTACAAACCACATTTTATCATTTTTTCAACAAAATATAAATTTATTAGTTTTTATGAAAAATAAATAAATGTTGAAAATTTATAAGTAAATAAAAAAAAGAATAGATCACAAAGGAAAAAAACAAAGATAAAATATCCAAATAGGTACCTCACATGTCCTTTAGAACTTGAAACTCCCATGGACTCTTGACATTTAAAAAAAAGTAATAAATTGGTCTCCATACATTTCTACAATAAATAAAGGGATAAATTGATCTCTCTAATAAAATTTTAGTTGATGTACCAATTTGATCCTTTTTTAAATGTGAGACATCAATTTGGAACTTTCAAATTATGAAAGACTAATTTATCTTCCAATATATTTTTTAGGGACTAATTTGAGAATTTAATAAAAATAAAATATCAAAATTGATCTTTTATATTTAAAATATTAACTTTTAACTGAAATATATGTGACGTATACATATGAAAGATATAGCATTTTAGAGAAATCAATATTAACTTTTAACAGAAATATTTGCATCGTTTATCAAAGAAAAGAGAAATATTTGCATCCTAATTTATAATATATTGATTTTATTTTGTTTTCATTTTAAGTTTATTTCACTCTTTTTAACTATTTGGATAATTATTATATTGATAAAAATTTGAAAAGATAACCTTTTTTATTAAATTCATATAATTGTATTATGTACGTTAATTTTATTGATAAATTAAAATGGTAGCATTAAAAAACAGAAAAAATTACTATGAATAATTCAAATGAACATATAAATTATAATAGGTATTTAATATTAGATTATTATTTTCAATTGACAATAAAAAAAGGAATTTTAGAGAAGCATGACAATTAATTGGGAGTAGAAATAGCAGCCCCTATGAATATATATAGATACACATACTTACAATCAAAGCCTTACCTTTCTTCCTTGACAATCGCACGAACCATAAAGCGGGTTTGGATAGGAAAACGTCGTAACTAAGGTGGTTTCTTAGGCGTTCAAAACTGTTATGGCAAGCTGCTACCGTGCCGGAACACGATCTACATGTGACGAGCACAATTCTTGCATGTTCGGTCAATGCATTCAAAAGTTGCCTGATATGTTCTGGTCGCAATTCTCATGCACTTGCGTCATCATATAGTAGCTTGAGACAGAATACTCGGATCAAATGGCATGCTCTTTTGGCCTCTAAGTCCACATCCATTCCATTTTTTAATTGAAAATAATTAAATAACTAAAAGTTTACTGCTAGAATAGAATGACGAGACATTATTTTTAGATTAAATAATTATTTTTATTTTAATATTTTTTATTTGATGTCAGTGCCAACCTTGATGGTAGTAGTAAATATTAAATGAGAACTTTGAAAGTAGAAGAGGAAAAGATTCAATATGAACAACACTTGTACATGGGTTATTCGATCCTAAGGGACGAGGAAGCTATTGATAACTCGAGTGCAGAAATTGGAAGGGAATTCAGTTAAAATTCTTAAACCAGAACGTGGTGGCAGACGGCAATTTTAAGGAGTCGGAAGATGTTACCCATCAATGTAATTTTAACAATTTTTTTTACATTAATCTAGTGATCATATTTTAAATTAGATATCAATTTAATTATTTTCATAGATCTTTGCTCATCTTTAAATACATTTAAAATTAACTATTTAACAATGACTAAATTGGTGTTGAAATTAAAAATATTGAGATTAAATTGATGTTAAAAATATTGTTAGAGTCAAATTAATATTGAAATAAAAAATATTGAAATTAAATTAATGTAATTTTTTTTATAGAAACTAAATAGATGTAAAATGGTTCAGTATTCGAATAAATGATTGATTTTCACTCCAACTACTTTCCTTGAATCCTAGTACCTCTGAGTAGGAATAATTGTCACTTTGAACAAGTTCTAAAGTGACGGTTATTCCTGGGCAGGGAAAGTAGAAATTACGGCAATAATTCTGACAAATGTTTCAAGTTACATGCTATTATTCATTTTAATTATCCACCAATAATTTAATCATACTTTAAAAACTAGCTCTCAATGATCAACAGAACTATTTAACCATTTATACAATGATCTTTAATCAGACAACACTCACTAATGTTTAACATGATTCGGGCATTACAATGTAAAAAGCAGCCATATGACCAACACAAAAGAAACAAAAGTACACCAAATCCCCCCAAAACAAAAAGCAACAAGAAGACCGATTTAAGCCAAAGCTATCTTCCAAAACCTTCCTGGTTGTGAGTGAAAAACATAACAAAAATCTGCACATTCTGCAACCCCCTCAAATGGTTATGATCATCAGAAGACATTATTCTCACCCTTTTCTTTCTCTCTCACTGTTCTTGTGCTCTTTCTTCATCATTCCATCTCAGATTTAGATAACCCAAACTTGGTTTACAAGGGCTGTGCAGATCAGAAACTGCATGACCCATCTGGGGTATACTCACGGAACCTCAAATCCTTATTGTTTTCTCTTGTGGCACAATCTTCACAAAAGGCCTTCTTTACAACAACCTCAGGGAGTGGCCAGAATGTGATCATGGGGTTGTACCAATGCAGAGGGGACCTCACAAATTCTGATTGCTACAACTGTGTGAGCAAGGTTCCTGAAATGCTGGAGAAGCTTTGTGGCAAGGTGGAAGCTGCAAGGGTCCAGCTAAAAGGGTGTTACTTGAGGTATGAGGTTGTGGGTTTCAAGCAGGTTCCTGAGACTCAGTTGCTTTATAAAGTTTGTGGTACCAAGCAGGCTAGTGGTGATGATGGTTTTGAGGAGAGGAGGGATTCAGCTTTTGGAATCGTGGAGAATGGTGTGAAGAGTGGTGGGAGATTGTTTTATAATGGGAGTTACCAGTCACTGTATGTGTTGGGGCAGTGTGAGGGTGATTTGGCCAATGATGATTGTGGGGATTGTGTGAAGAGTGCTGAGGACCAGGCCAAAGTTGAGTGTGGTGACTCAATTTCTGCACAAATTTATCTGCACAAGTGCTATATCAGTTACAGCTTTTACCCCAAGGGTGTGTCTAGCAAATCATCTTGGCCAGGTAAAGCAAATAAAGAAAAATTTCTTCTTTTCTTTCCCTTATTTGTATGTATTTTCTTTCTACTCACTATGGGACTAATAAAAGATGTATATGCCAGTGTTTGTTTGTATTTGTTCCAGTGCAAGGCAATAGATCGAGGAAGTATCTTCTTTTCTTTTTCTTTCCCTAATTGATGTGTTACCTTGTCTACTAAGATGAATGGTCCTCAAATTTGAGTTGCATAATATTGATTTGGTCTTGAGACTTTAGTTTTCATGTTTTTGACCACACTGATGTTCTGCAACTCTTCTGATGACTAATTTGGGGTGTATTTCGGTAAATAATGTGTCACATTATCATTACCTAACATCACATATTATCACATAACATAACACATCATATGTTAGTTAATGATTATTTCTTGGAGGATCACACTTGGACTAATTAATGTGAAATGATGATTAATCTTTTAAAGACTAAATTGGTGTCACAAATCATTTTAGGACCAAATTGAAGTCCCACAAATCTTTTTAGGATTAATTGATGTCGCAATATAATTTATTGCACAGTAATAATATTAGTCTGAGTTTGTCAACTGATATAAGTTGTCATTAACTAAATATTGGACCAAATTCCATTTAGATATTTGAGAAGAGGGGTTGGGGAAGGGATTCATAGGATCTTTGTAGTTGAATGAGGATGACTTTTGTTTGAGATTTACACTTTGTTGTTGTTTTATAATTGTATCCTAAGTCAGAGTTTAATACAACCTGTATTCTGTGTTTGATTGAAGCAGGGTCAGTGGGGCAAGGACATTCGCAGAAGACAATAGCCATTGTGCTGGGTGTGTTTGCAGCTCTTGGTTTCTTGGTTGTTTTTGTGTTGTTCCTCAGGTCAGTGTCGAAGAAAAGAGACGATAAGTACTGAGAGTGAATTGGACCCTGTATATCTTATATGCCAAGTGTCAGTGGCACATAGATAGTTAGATTTTAACATGTTAGGTGAATATACTTGGAGCTGAAGCTTGTACAGCTTGGATTAAAGGTTTGAAATTAAGAGGAAATTCTTACAATTTATTATGGTGCTCCATAGTTGATATGTTTTGAGATGGATCAATCCAATTTGTGGCCTGATTGGAGAAATTGAGGTGTGGGACATAAGTTCATTGGGTAGTGTGTGATGGATCCTCTGTCCCTACCATAACTTTGGCTGCTACCCCATGACTAGAAAACCTTTATCTTTTGTAGACTTCTTCCCTTACGGTAGAACCTCAACAGTTTATCAAACTTTGCTTTCTAATCCTTCATCTTGTGTATTTAATAGGAGGAAAAACAAGAGGAGTAAATGATGAATTAGATCGACTAGGGTTGGGTATATGCAGAGAAATAATTGGTTTCTTATATGTGACGATTAACGATTTGAATCTTTCATTAAAAAAATGGATGAATAAAATCATCGAGGGTTGGATATATGCAGTGAAATAGTTGGTTCCTCATATGTGATGAATCACGATTGGAATGTTTGGTTTTGAAAAAAATGGGGGAATAAAACCAACTAGGATTATGTACCCAAAAAAAATCAACTAGGGTTGAATATATGCCGCTAAATAGCTGATTCCTCATATATGACGAATCATGGTTCGAATCTTTGGTTCAAAAAATGCCTGAATCTAATGATTGTAGTATGAGAAACATCTGAGTTACAATGCGAGGGCCAAAAACAAAACAAATTATTATTTTCTTCCACATCTCTAGCACAAATAATGATTGTAACAAGTGTATCACATCATTCATACATATTTCTTTAAATATAATTCTTAAATTGACATAAATTTAACAAATCACAAAAATCGATAGGACTCACATAAGTGGTTATGTCTTAGAGTCTTAGTTCTTACCTCGATTACTAAAGGCTTGATTGATTTGAGTTTTCAGTTTAGATTTTCAGAATTTATGAAGGAAAACTGAAAATTTTGAAAACTAAAATTTATAGTTTTAGAATTTTCAGTTTTTCTTAACAAATTCTGAAAAACTAAAATGAAAGCTAAAAACTGAAACTTAAACAAAATAGACAATAAGCTTTCATTTTGAATGTGATGAAACATCTATCTTTACTTTATCATCGATCCTTAATTGTCTCATTTGTCCTTCCGTATTCCCTATATGTGTGCATAAGGCTACTGTTAGGCTATGCCTTTACTCTTAATTAAGATCATTTTTTTTTCTTTTTTAATATTATAATTACATGTATGCAATTTATAATGTATTCAGGCACACTTTTTTCTTTTTTCTTTTTTTAAAAAAAGCATGTGACCAAGCAAATCGAATAAGAGTACTTTCTCTAGAATAAAATTAACAATATTGTTCTTTACGTCTAGTAATTACTAATTAGAAGCGCCCTTAAAAAGTTCAAGTCAACTCTCCGTTGGGCCATTATACAATTACAGTTTTTTGCTTTTCCCTTTATCCCCTCATAAGATACACAAGACATAAAAGCATCAAATCCGACCAAAAATACACTAAAATAAAATAAAAAAGCAGGTAACAGAAAAGAAAAAAGAAATGAAAATCAATAATGAAAATCAATGTCTAAATTAATTATTCTGATGAAGAGCATCGCTAGATATATAATATTAAAAAAAAATAGTACTAACTCATATAATTGTGATTGTAGTTATTATGAGTTTAAACAAGCACTTGACATATGTAATACTTACTGCAAATAATTAAACTAAAACCCTAATTTAGTCATTTATATTTATAACATGGTACAAAGCACACAAATTAGTCTTTTAAATTTGAAAAGTCCCACCGTAATTCCTTAAATTTTAAAATAAGGGAAAAGTTAGTGAATAAATAAAAAAAAATTAAATACCATAACAGGGCAGGTATTGGCATTCTCCTAATCACGATGCTAACTCAGCCACACTTATTGAATGTGGTTAAATACTAAAAATGTGTGGACAAAGGGAAGTGAATTTAGCTGTTTTTACAATAGTGTTGTCACTGACTTTATTTACCAAACTTCTTAATGCATTTTGCCATATTAAAAATGTAGCTAAATACCCATTGCTAAATTCCCATTGTGTCTGTCATACGCCATACCTGCCCAGTATACCAACAGAACCATATTAATCATGTATTTCAACAATTGTGCTCCTCCTTTGGATGTCTCTTCTGCAATATCTGCATGTTTTTGTATTTTAATCAACCCAATAAAAACTTAGAGACTATCATAGAATCTTAAAATTTTATCTATAAGAGAGAATGACGGATGGGCCTCGGCATTGTGATCACAATACTCAATAATATAATGCATAAAAGTATATAATTTAATAATATAAGACTTGATAATATAAATTTTATTATAATTTTAATATTATATAGGGATGATATAAGTATCCATGGAGGCTGGGACATACCGCCCGCGTTTATCCCTATTTATAATTTTGCCCCCTGTTCACATCCCATCCTTTTCACTGTATAGATCTTCATTTTCCGTTTCCTATAGGGAGTTGAATTCCCATTGGTATTCGTAGATTTATTAAAAAAATCTAAAAAAAAGGAAAAAAAAATGAAAAAATACAGTGAAATTCAACATATAGATGTCCATAATAACAAATTCTACTAAAACAATATAATCTAAATTAAAATTAAAAATACACAAATAATTCAAATCTAATAAAGATATTTTAAAAATGAAGGAATGCTTTCTTGGTGTGTATATATATCTATAATACTAATATTCAGACTCATATTGAGGAAAGTTTTCTAGGTGTCATTCCTAGGATAATTTAGGGCCCACAATTTTCATAACTTTAATCTATAATTATTTTTTAAAAAAAATCACAATCATAATTCTTATATATCATTAAAATATCATTGAAGATTATCAACATTTAATAAAATATCTCTTTTATCATTTAAATAATACATATGATGATCTATCTATTTTGAATGTCACCAAACCCTTCCTTTTTTATTATTTTTTATAATCCTTTTTTTATTATTAAAGATAGATATTTGAACAAATATTATCATATTTTGTTTGTATATTCTTAAACTGTATTTTATCAACTTAATGTACTATATCTTGAATTGATTTATTATGCACATAAGATTATTAAAAAAATAAATAAAAAATAAATGAGACAATAGCACATGCAAGCATAGAAATTCCAAAATAAATAAAATATCAAGACACAAATATAGAAGAGAGAAAAACTAAGAGTTGAAAAATAATCTTAATTATTAATTATTTTTAAAAAATCACCTTCATATCTCTCTATTATCAATGCAATCTAAATACCCTAAACCCTAAATAAGGCTAAACAAAATATTATAATTGAAAAAAATTGAACTTTAAAATGATAAAAAAAGAAGATAAAGGAAATGACAGTCAAATATATTATTATAGTATTAAATACTATAATTATAATATTAATAATTAATAATAAAAAATAATTAGTTAAATGAAACAACTATTATAAAAAAGTTATTATAATAAATTTTTTGAAATTGTTTCACCATGTGCCATTTTCTCATAATTTATATTGTTTAGAAAATTATTTTTACTTCTTAAATAAGGGGTACTCTTTTATGCAAAATAAAAGGTATATTTAACATTTCATATAATATAAATACAATTAATTACAAAAATTTGAATTTTGAGTTGAAAATCATATTCAATTAATACATATATTTTCAAATGTACAATAAATATCAATTACAAAATTCAAAATCATATTTAAATAAGGAAATATTTCTAAAACTTATAAAAAAATCAAATCTAAAATAAATACCGAACCTATTGAATATGATATAGAACTATTATGCTGAGTTAGTTGCATTTTTACATCCATGTTGAATTTTTAAAAAATTCAAATTATATTCTATAAAATTTATTCTTCCACCTTTACATACCATATGTCATTTTTTCATAATTTTTTAAACTTTATTTACTTCAAAAATAGAAAGTATATTTCAAAATTCATATAATTAATCAATTAAAAAATATAAAATTTAAATTTCAAATTAAATATCAACTTTAAATCAATGTATAGTATTTTCATATCTACAATAATAAATACTAAGTTTCGAATTTTCCAATATAAATTTTTATCAAGGTCATTTTTCATTGTAGCAAGTGTCTTTCAATATTATTTTATTTTTTAGGTTATTCTATTTTTTATCTTGATACATCAATTTCTAATATTTTCTATGTGAACAACTCTATGATTATTTGTTTTTATCACCCTTAATTGTTATCTTAATTTGTTTTTATCTTATTTTACTATTGATGAGTAGTGTTGTTAATTTTATTTTGTGATTTACTTATCATTATTCTACAACTCTTGCATTCCTTCTTATAAGATCTCTTTCATTCTCTCTTTCTTTCTCTTCTCACTAACGGCTATTGTGGAATATTTACAGTTGTTGATGCCAGCTTCAATGTCATCAAACATTACCTTATGTTCAAAGACTAGTTTATTTATTTCTTATGTTTTTTTAGGTTAGATGAGTTTTCTTCATTCTCCAAATTTATTTTTCCTTCCTACTCTTTCATTATTCTAATCTATTCATTCTCTCATAATTTTTATTGTAAATTTTTATTCTTTTATTTTATTATATATTGTTATATCAATTGTGGCAAATAAATAATATTGTTTGAATTTTTAAGATTGATATCTTTTTTTAAAATATTTTGTATTTTCCAAACTCTTCTATGCATAGGGCACAAGGAGGACAATTAAGCGTTATATTCCTTTTTATTTACTTCATTATTCTATTTTTCACTTTCAATTGATTCCTTCTTCTATAATTTATAAGGTTTTTCCCATTCAATATATTTCCTATCATATATATTTTCAAACAACTCCATCAATGTTAGAGTTTTGGCATATGTGTCTTATGATGTGTAATGTAGCAAAATAGTATTTTTCTATCACCTTTTTTTATATATAATATAGATTTTTATCAATTTGCATTGGATTGGATATGGATTTGTTTTGATTGTTTTGTTTGGATTTGTTGTTATGATGTTCTTTAGAGTGTGTTATTGAAATTGAATTTGAAAATATATCACTAATTCAAAATTTTAATTGATTATAATTAAAATTTTAATATTTGTCTAAATGATGCATCGTATAATTTCATAAGTAAATTGTCACCTAAAACATTTTTTTTAAAAAAAGTGAAACTAGCTATATAAATATAATATTTAGGAATATTAAAAATAATTGTAATGTCAGGTATCATTTTTGGTAATTTTAAATTTTTTAGAAAAAATTTCTCTCGCCAAAAGTAGAATACGCTTAACGACACATATTCTATATAAAATTTAAATCTTTTTTAAATTAATACATATTATTTTACAATTTATCTATAATTGTAGTAATAATAATATCATAATAATTTATATTTCCTTCAATAACTTAATCACTCTATCAATATTTATCTTTATATGGCTCATCAATAATACAATCTCAAATAATAATTTTTTTTATATTTGCAACTAATAGAATGTTCCTCTATTTTGTTATATACAATAATATAATTATTATTAATCTATATAGTAAGATAATATTAATTAATCTATCAATATAGTTTCCCATATCAGTTCTAACAATGAGTCATACTAATTTTATGTTAGAATTCTCACTTATGGAATATTCTAAGTTATGAAAATTCAAAGTTTTATTTCTATTAAAAGAAATGTGAAAAACAATTTTCAACGTCATTAAAATTGATATGGATGAGTAGTTCACCTTATTTTAATTTACATCAATTTACTACCATCAATTCTACATATTTTTTCTCTTATTATTATGTTTATATTTTTTATCTTTTGTTATATATTTAATACTTTTCTTTATTTTAGTTGTTTATTTTTTTACAATTCATTATCACATTTGAATTGTCTTTACCTATTGTTTCAGAAGTTTTGAAAATAGTTCAAGATTAGAGGGATAAGTAATGTGATCAAGAAACATCCTTCAATAAACATATTAAATTGTAGAAGTTGTTCCAAGAAGAATATTATAGTTAAGGTGGCCATCAATTTGGCTATAAGTAATATGACTAATTCCATATGGTAATGAAGTTTAGAAGCATAGGATTATAATCTTTTTTGGATTCATGCTAAAACAACATGAATAACATAGCTACTAGATATTGATGGTTAGTATAGGTAGTTTTAATGGTATAGATTTCTAAAATATTAGAGATTATATATGTATATATATTGGTTATCAATACTAATGATTTTATTGGAATGTAATGATCTTGGTGTGAACTTATTGATATATTTCAATAAAAAAATCCAATCCATAAAATATTTATAATTATGTTTTCAATTATGGGTTACTAATTCAAAATTTGAATCAAGGTTGTAAAGTTCAATTCCATTTTTTGCCTTTATATATTATTATTGTATTAATTTTTTTTATCTTGGATTTAATTAATTTGAATTTAGTTACACAATTTTATTGTCTCAATTTTGAATAGGATTTTACAGATGAATTTTATGCTTTAATTGAATACAATTTTTTATGTGAGTGTTCTAATTGAATATTAATAAAGAGCAAATTAGATATTTTTATCATTCATATCCTGAATTTCTTTTAAAAATAATACATCATGTGATTTAACAAATCTCATCAAATTTAATTTTTAGTTTTAAGATCATATTAAATTTGATTGATGATAATGTAAAAAAAGAAATTTGATTGATAGGGTTTAATTTTATTTCAAATTTAAACTCAAATTAAATTGATGTCTATTCATATTCATTTTAAACACCACTTAACAACATTATGAAACAAATAAAAACCTACTTAATATATTTTAAATATATAAGTGATTTGTAAATCAAATCAAATTTTATTTTATTCAATTAATATGAATATTATATTTAATTTTTAAAAAATTAATTTAAAGTAAATTAATTATCAATTTTAATTAATTAATTGATGATACAACACAATAATTAAAATAATTATGCTGAATAAATAAAATCAAATTGAGGTAATTTGATAAATTGAGTTTATGTTTTATACTCATCTAAATTTACTTTTATTTTATATTTCATTTAATTTTTTTCAACTTTTTGCAATATAACTTTATTAATTCAAACATCATGTTATTTAAATTTTTAAGTTTTTGATATTTTAACATATAATTTAATATTTGATTTCTCTATAGCCAATGTTGATAAATTAAAGTTGATGAAATTAGTGAATCGTAATATTTTTTATTTATGAGATTGGTTTGATTATATCTAAAAGACTATGTAATAAATATATGATTCTATTTGAAAGAGATAGTGAAGTAAAAGAGAATTAAATAGGAGAAAATTGATTTAATTTAGAATGGATATTATCTACTTCAAATAAAAATAGTTTTGATTTAAAGATTTTGATGTTATCACTCACTATTATGGTGTTTTTGCAATGTCAATGTTTTCATTTTTCTAAATGAACCAAATGATGTTTAAAATTTGTTAAACTACATTGATGATTATAACCAAAAAATTTATAATTATTGTTATTATGATATGTTATTAATACTTCCATTTTTATTTTTATAATTAATATTGATTAATTAATAAATTAATAATGAATAATTATCAATTTACCTATAGGGTGAAAAACATTCAATTTTTCAACATTAAAACTTTTTTAAAAAGAATTCAATTCCAGAATTTACTCTTCTTTGAAATGATACTAATTATTTATTAAATTTTATGATACTCTTTTATATTTTATTTATTATTTAATTATTTAACTATTAACTTATTTTTAAAATTAATTTATATATTCAATTTACGATAAGGTATATTTAATTAAATTGTTATTTCTTTTTAGTTATGGCCAACAAATTATTTTTCAATATCAACCTTATCACACGGGAAATGACTAGTATATATATATATGAATATTTAAATAACTTTATAAATGGGGAATTACAAATCTCCATGAGATGGGGATCTCATTCGCCGTCCTCGCCTTATTTAATAAATGGGAACTCCATCCCCATCCCGTTGTGGGTAATCTCCACGAGTACCGCTTCGGCGGATTTTTTGCCATCCCTATAATATTATTATATAGTATTTTTTACGGGAATATTATATAGCATTTAGAAGATATTGTATAAAACTATAAATATTGTACAATATATAATAACGCTATTAATAATTTTGGAATGAATCATAAAAATTTCTCATGACTTAGTAAATTTTTTACTTTGATTAATAAGATGGATGTAAATTTGAGTTTTACAAGAAAATCTAATTAGTAATGATAATTTTAACATTATCAAGTCATGAAATTTTCATATTAGATCTATTCTTCAAAGAATTTTGATCATAGATAAATATTTAACAGAACATAGAAATAATAAATTAATTAATAGATGTATTTAAATTAAGTAAAATACAGTGATAATATTAATTTATTTTTATAACATAATTATATCAATATTAAATGTTATTTGTTAGTTGATATTATTTATGATTTCTTTATATATTTTGATAACTAATTATTCATTTTAATTTTATATTATCCTAAATACTTATATTTATATTGAATTTTATTTATTGCAAATAACCAAAATTTTACCATAGAAGATAACTGTAAGTGAAAAACTATATGACTTCGGTATGAAGGCCTTACAGACAACTATTCAGCCTATCATCATAAGGAAACATACGAATTTAGTGGAATGTTTGAACTTGATGATTTTTCAAAAATAATCACCTATTCACCTTCCTTAAAAATAATTTGATTATAAACTGCTTTAGACACAAAATAAACTAGTCCAAACACATACTAAATTCCGCTCAAAAATCAGATCCAATTTGATTTATGCATACATATCGAAATTCCATCATGACCATGAAAAGTTGAGAGCAAAACACACACGTCACTAGTTAAAAGGGTTATTCCTCTGTTTCAAATGTCACAGAGGTTTGATATAATCAATTGACTAAACCCATGCCCCAGGTTTATGATTTGTGCATAGCTTAAGAATTTATCAGCACCAATTCAATAGCAGAATTCAAGCTCCTCATGTCGCAATCTCCCACAGGAAATTTCTCTCACCGTTCCATCGTAGCCGAAGCTACTCTTAAAAGTTGCAAACAGTGTGAGATTAAACATAAACAAATCATAAACTATAGCTAATAACAATACTGGAAAAAAGACGAGAAAAATTTGTGTTTTGACGTCCATTTTACAAAATATACAGCTAATACAGGGAAACTGATCTTGGGGGTAAAAAAGAACGCCCAAACACAAAATCAAGCTCAAGTCAATCAGCAGCACTGCTTTTATCCAATTCACAAAACACATCATATCATATTTTCTTGTTAAAAGAACACATGGATGGGGAGGGGAAGAATCCTAGCAAAAATTTGCTTTGATCCTTGACATATAAACAAAAACAGAGATACCAATTGTAAGAAACGACCTTACTTAGTTCAATTACTTTCCGGGAAAGCAGCTCATGAACTAAACAAGCTGAAAATCCAGACAACAGCAGCTCATACATGATGAAAGAGAAAGGGAAGAACAACTCCGCTTGATTTCCTTTTGAACCTAGCATCCACTTTTAAATGCCATCTTGTTTGTGTTCATGCTCTAGAAAACATCTGAAGATAGTTGTAAATTGTGGTTCACACCACAATAGCAGCCACAATATTGCGGTTTTGACATTTTCGCAACTACATCGGGACTGCAATTTCAGCAGCATCAGCCGAATTTGATTTTCGCACAACCTATAAACACTATGCGATCACAACTGCAATTTAAAATCATAATCTGAAACACCAAACCAAGATTCATATAACAAGCATAATAACTTTAATAATAACGCATGACCCCAAGAAGATCATTGCATAACCACAGATCAAACTGCATCATCAATTAAAAAGTGATTGCACCCAGTACACTGCAGGTAAAAGAGAAGAATAATTCAGATTGATTTCCAATATGAAACTAACATCACCTGTCAACAAGTCACAACAGCAACAACTGGGCCTTTTCCACTAGATAGTGTCAATCATAATTCATAAGCATCAAATGGCACTATTGAGCCTTACCCTATAAGTCATTTAAAATTAACTCATTCTTAATGATTTCAACCAAACCACCCTAAACCCCAACATCAACTGTGAAATGCCATCTTAACTGTGTTTGTTTCCCACATAGCATCTCAAGATAGTTTTAAATTGTGCTTTGCAACTGCAATTACATCTGCAATATTACAATCTATAAATTCTCCTCAATCATATTGGGATAATAGCAGCATCTGCTTTTTCCTGCAGCACTAAACGAAACGCAATGACAACTCAATTTAAGATCATAAGGCCCAACAACTTTTCCAAATGTCCTAAATCCCTTTTCATGTTCAAAGAGAATAATCATGTAACCACAGCTCAAACTGCATCATCATCAACTGAACAGTAGAAGTAACTTGTAAGACACAGGCAAATTATATTTAGCATCCACCAATATCATTATCATAATAATTAAGCACCAGATCGTAATAACTAAGAAGGATACACACCAAAAAAAAAAACTACACTGAAACAAAGATCCCTAATCGAATTCTCTCCCTAATTGAATTCTCATCCCGATCATATCATATACCACAAATTATGGAATTATTTATAATCCAAAATCTTAAAACACCATATCTCATAATGCAACCACATCTCAAACTGCAAAATCATCATCATCAACTAACAGTAGTAGTAGTAAATTGTAACCCACAGGTAAATTAAATTTACCATCCAGCATTATCATTATCATAAAAAACAAGTACCAGATAGTAAGAATAATACCAAAAAAAAAAAAAACTACACGGAAACAGAGTTCCCTAATTCTCATCCCGATTAGATACTACAAACCATCGAATTATTGCAATCCAAAACCCTAAAACACAATCTATCACTCAATCAACGATCCTCCAAACATCGAACAACAACAAAATCGAATTTTATTTTTTATTTTTTATTTTCACTTTGGGGGAGCGATAGCGGAGGGAGGAGTGCCGAGGAGGCTGGCCTGCTGAAGCTCGAGCTCGTTGAGCTGCTGCTCGCGGTCCATCTCGATGATGAGAGGGACCACGAGCACCAGGAACGTGGTGCCGGCGATCCAAGCGGCTTTTCCGGTGCTCCGGAGGAGCTTCTTGGCGACGAAGGCGGCGTCGCCGGCGGCCTGCTTGCCGCGGGACACGATCGGAGAGCGGGTGATCTTGGTGATCAGTGAGGTGTTGCTGCTGCTGCCTGGCCTCTCAGGGAGCGAGACTCCGCCTCTTCGTGCTTGCGACGACATGGGGGTAAGGAGCTTGGAACGAAGAGGAGAGTGGGAAATAGTGAAAAGAAATGTGCGGAATGGGCTTTTGTTGTGTTGGGTCAAATAGTGAGCGAAGCATGTGTAGGGTTTGGTCGGGAACTCATTCCAAGTGGAGATTGCACATGCAATTTTCCCTCCTTAATTAACAGTACAAGCTTTGGGATATGTTATGTTTGGATGAATGGAAATGTAGAGTTATGATATTTGTCAAAACATGAAAATTATTGACTCACATTCTTATTAACTATTTGATTGAATGTGAATTTCACTTGAATGGCTTCAGTCATATTCAAATGGTAAATGAGATGTAAGTCGATATGATGTTTAATGTATGGTAAGTCAAATAATTTTTTGAAAATGTATAGAGCAAAGTGAAATAGGATGAAAGGTTTTAAAACTCCATTATCTAAATGTTTAAAACTGGATGAAGTGGAATAGAGGTGAATGAAATCTATTATATCCAATTTCATTATTTCTTATTGCTCTCCTTCCCTTCAATTTGAGTAGAATGTGATGGAATGTTTTGCTTTTCTATCTTTTACTCATAAAATTATTATTATTCCACTTTATTCTATTATTAAAATATCTAAATAATGAGGTGGAATAATTATATACTACTCAACTCCGCTCCTTCTATTCCTTTGTTCCATTCCACTCACTTCACTACTTACCACCAATCTAAATAATTACTCAAGAGGCACCTATAAAATTTTATTCAATTTTTAATTAGATTCCTATAGTTTAAAAGTTCATAATCAAGTTTTTACATTGTATAAAAATTTTTAATCAGGTCTTTATAGTTTGAAAATTTGTAATCAAATCCATATATTATACAAAAATTTTCAATTAAACTCCTATATTGCATAAAAAATTTTAATTTCAATACAGTTTCTATATTGTACAAAACTATAATAACTTGATAACATATTTTTTAAGCTAAAGGGACCTAATTGAAATTTTTATATAGTATAGATACTTGATCACAAATTATTATTATAAACTCTTAAATTATAGGAACCTAATTGAAAACTTGTGTAAAACTCTAATGACCTTGAGAGTAATTAAACTTTAATAAAATGAACTGTACTTTACGTCTCATGAGAAAGACAATCAATAGTACAAATTTATACATGATATAGTTATATAGAAAAGCCACTTGAGATAATTTTTTGTTTGGTTTGGATTAAAAAATGAGAAAACTTTTTTCTCCTTATTTCTTAGGTTAAAAATAAAATTTTAATCTCTAATTGCTACATGTGTTATTGATTTTAAATATAGTTTCCACGTAAAAAAAGAAACTACATCAGTTTCTACACATGTAGATATTTGTTCTCATGTGAACAAATAAATAAATAAATCAGTTCCTATTACTGCTACACATGTAATTATTTGTGTATGTATAAAAGTCCTACGTCAAGTAGGGTTATAATTCGATGGATTCTATGTGATCAATTGAGTATGATCCGATCTCAGTATGTGTTTTATAATTCTATGTGATTCTATGTGATTAATTTAAAGGTTTATTGATTTAATTGGTTTGATGGGAGTTCAACCGGCATACACTGATATATTAAAATAAAAAAATTATAGAAACAATGGTATAAAAAGTATGAATTTTTGTGAATTATTATTTTTATTCTAACAATTAATTTATTTTTAATATGACTTAAATTAGTTTTGCTAATAAAAATAAGAGTTAAATTTTGATACACTAATAATATGATTTATATTTTGGTTAAAGTAATAATAATATATGTAAACTTTGCTTATTAGATTCATTAATAACATAGCTGAAATTTACCAATATTTAAACATGATTCATTGTACTTTTGCGATTTAATAACTCTGAAGGTCTTTATAGTTTCAATTAATATTTAATTAGATTCTTATAGTTTAAAAATTTATAATTAAGTCTCTATACTTTATCAAAGTTATGTTTTCAATTCAGTTCATATAATTTCAAAATTTCTAATCAAGTTCTTATACTATATAGAAATTTCAATTAAGTTCCTATAGTTTAAAATTTTTGTGATCTAAGTCCCTATAGTTATGTATAGTATAGGGACTTGGTTGAAAATTTTTGTGCAATACAGAGATTTAATTGAAAATTTTTGTATAGTATGAAGACTTGGTTACAATTTTTAAAACTATAAGGACCTAGTTGAAAATTTTTATATAGTATGGGAACTTGATTACAAACTAACTTTTAAGCTATAATAACCTAATTAAAAATTGAATGAAACTATAGCAATCTTCAAAGTAGTTAAACCTTTTTGTTGACAAATTAAGAGAAAAATGCAATTAAACATATATGTTATATTTACATCATTTGTCAAATATCTAATCATGTTTACAAACCGAAATTCAAATATCTTCCACTTATGTACCAACATCACTTGGGCTTGATTATATTATTGGTGAATGATCTATAAATATCTCAATAAATATTTAATGAGGTGAAAGACATGCTATAATCTTATAGAGTAAACACCCAAATTGGTCCTTAACAATTTTATTGATGGATAAATTGATCCCTAACAATTGTAAACACTCAAATTAATCCCTCATAATTGTTAAATTAAATATGACACTATAGGTCCCTGACTATCCGTCAATGCTTGCCAGAGGCAGAGTTGAAAAAAAAAAAAAAAGCTCTGATGGGAGAAGGTAGATCGTTTGAGAGGAAATAAAACTCGAGAGAAACTGGAGAGTTCCTATGACTAGGCTAAGCTTGACTCATAGGTGGCCAAGACTGAATAAGCATGTGACGGAGCTTCCCCTGTCACCCAAGCTCCGCCTCTTTAGCCAAGATCCGCTCATCCCTGTCGAGCTATATTTCCTTCGAGATATTTTTTCACTCGCCCCGGCCAATCCTTGACAGACGGTTAAGGACCTATATTGTCCTATTTTTAGAATTGTAAGGGACCAATTGGAGTATTTACAATTGTTATAGATTAATTTATCCATTAAAGAAATTGTTAGGAACCAATTTGGGTGTTTACTCAATCTTATATTTGAATGAGCTTTCTCCACTATTTACCAAAAAAGGAAAAATAATAGTACTATATCAAATATTTTAGGAAGAACCAAAGAGGGATCCTCATCACTTAGGGTATGTTTGGTTGGGAAGTAAAATTGAGGTAACTTTTTAATGATTAAACTTCATGTGTAATTAAGGTTCTGCATTTTTTTTTTTTTGTGGGTCAGGAGCTTCTGCGTCTTGAATGTTGTCAAACTAATAATTCGCACTTGATGCCACGCACATGAACTCTGAACAATTTGAACTCCTTGGTGTTCAAGTAAAGAAACATCATTGGCAGTTTTCAGTTTACCCCTCCCCTACTTAACTTCTTCTTTACTCATTTACCAATTATCCTTGTTGCCAATAGCTAGCCTTGGTGCAATGAGCCTACGCCAAAGGCTTTATAAACTACAAGAAGTTTCAGCTTTCTAAGTGTTCCAAATTTTGTAAGAGCAAATCCGTTCCAAACTCTGATTCCAAAACAGCAAAGAAAAGTGAGTATCCTTCACATGGCTTGGTTTCCCTACTGCTATGGATGTTTAACATAATTGTGTCAAAGTTCTGTGCTTCCTTCACTTACCTTTTGACCAATTGTACATGATGCGTAGACAAAAAGCTGTGTTGATCTTATTTCATGTGTTGAAATTCGGAACCATCCTTTGGAATTTTTATCTACGTATTCTTCAATTCTTATAACTATTTTTTATTTATTAATTTGTGAAAATATAGTTTTTCTTGGTTATCATTCATTAATTCTTGTTATGTGGATAGACTATTTTTTCTTTTTAGACCATTTTTGGCCACTATCTTTTAAAATATGTACATTTTTCTTTGTGGGTAGAATTCAAATTCAGATATGTACATAAGCGTGTATCATGGTGTGAATAGCCTTTATTATTATTTTTTATTACACCGCAAAAAAAAAGTTCACATTTTCTTATCACTTCACTTTTATTTATAAATTTGTGTTCTTTGTTCAAGTGTACCCAAGGCTAAAAGTGAGAGTTCCAGATCAAGAAGACCTTGCTTATGCAGAAAATGATAACGAAACTAAGGTGTTCGTAAAGTTCATCGAGTCCATGCACTTTGAAGGTATTTCGTTTTAGCACATCTTGAATTGTTTTAGACTTAGTTAAACAATGTCTATCTTTCAATCCTGCAAATTTCTTTTCCGGCATTGACTTCAAACATGAAATTACCTTTGATAGAAGAAAACATGAATTGGAGTAAATGTCCACAGTCAGTTTCCAGAAACACAAAGGCTTGCCCCCGGCATACAACAGTCATGAGATCAACCCATTCAACCAAAGGTTGATTTTTTCCCCTCTCAAATGCCCCTTTATTATTGCTTCTCACTTTATTATATTACAAGTGGGGGAACCATGCTATTAAAATGTGGTAGTTAAGTGCAAATGTTTTCCACCTAATAGACTAGTGTTTTTGAGCTTGACTCTCTCCTGAGCTATGTTTGCACTGATGGTACTATTGAACAAAATAGATTGGAGTGATACGAAGTAATTATTCTACTTATTATTTGAATATTAGGTTTGCAGCTACGTTCTCTATCTCATTCCCTCCAATTTGGAAAGGAAAAAATAAAAAGACAAATTTAATGGTGCAAATAAGCTTCATTCATCCCCATTTCACGTACTCCATCCAGTTTTGTCGTATTCAGACAATGAAACAATAATTTAACTTATTATAATTTTATTCCATTCTATTTCAGTTCACTCTATTCCACAATATATCCTTGGTCTTAGTCCCTAACATGCTAAAATAATTGTGGTGGACTTCAGAAAAAAAATTATTGTATAAGCCCAAGTCTAAGAATTTATTATATTTTTAGACATACTCATAAAAAATAGAATTGAACCCATCATGAGTGAGTATATCTTAATAAAGTTATGAGTGTGCTTAGATGTGATATGTTAATTTTGTGCATGAATCTCTCAGGACTTTAATGATGTTTCATCTTCCACAGGAATATTGAAGAATAGCAGACAAGTTGGAGAAGACCAAGACAAAATGCAAGAGCCAGTTCTGCCTTACGCCCACGCGCAGTCTTATCTAGTCCTGGTAAATTTTTATCATTTGGGGAAAATGGCTCATATTATGTGATGAAGATTACATAATTAAAAACAGAGTTGCATTCTTTTGGGGACTCAAAACATGGAAATAAATTGAACTGATTTGTTTACTAGCTAATTGCTGCTAAGATTACATATTTGGAGAACCAGACATAAGTAAATGATTTGAAATGTTATTCCTTTCAGAAAATGATGAATTAATTGGAGGTATAAATGACTCGATCAATAATGGTCCTCCAACTCATATACAAAAAGATGCAAGAGGGAAGGTGGGAGATCAAGCTAAGGTTTTGTATAATCAGATTAAGGATGGAAGACCTTTGAACAAGGAGGGAGGTGCAATAATGAAAGGCAAAACTCCCCTCAAAGTAAGGTGCATTCCAACAACTTTTGATCTGAAAAAAGGCCATGCCTAAAGGAGGGGGCATTCCTACCGAAAAAATGAGGAGGGGGCATCAAGCTTTATTGGAATTTGATTCCCATTCAATGAGTTGGAGTTTTATGAGTAAAATTTAAGGTAGGAAATCTTACTTCAAAAAATGCTGACAATTTGTAATTTTAATGTGTCAATTGACAATATTTCATGAGTTTATTCTTGACTATAAAGACTGAATGCTAGATATGTTTACGAATCAGATTGACCAGGCAAAATCGAACTAATGAAATTAGTTTGGATTGATTTGATTCAAACCAATTAATATTAGTTTGTTTTTTGAATTTATGTATAATTTTCCTATTCAAAAATACCTAACTGATCAATCACCCAGAAAATCAGGTTTTTAGTGATGTATTTTTTATATTCATTAATTATTAGTATTTGTTGAAGTCATTATACATTCACAACATTATTAAGTATTTACAAGGATAAAAATTTTGAAAAGAAAAAAATAAATTATTTTCATTTTCTCTCAAACCAAAGCTTTAAAATCACTTTAATCAAATTGGTTTGATTTGAAATTGCTGAAAAATAATACAACCTTGCTTAGGTCGCACCTCACTTGATACTCCTAGCTATCATAGAAGGCACCCCATGATTACTCATAAACGAACTATCACTTTGGAATAACCTCTCGATCTTTATTTCTGATAAATGACTAGATGATACAACCAAATGACTCCTACTTTCTATTTATCCAAGAATTTTTCATGGTGGAATTCCTTCTCCAAGATGAGTAAAAGATACAAGAGTACACCTCTTCCATATGTATAGGCTTATAGCAGACTAAAGGCACCTAGCCCCTTGCTATCCTTCTCCTAACTAGCCAGCTAGCTAACTAACTACCTGCCTCACAACTCATAAAGCACGTGTTGAAGGATTTTCTTGCACTTTCTTATGCCATGCAAGCCTCCACTGCCTGAGTATCAACAATGGATTATTATTAGCCAAGTCTAAATTCCAATCAGTCAATGAGCCCATCTTGTCTTCGGCTAATTTGCTTCCTCATCAATTGCCTTTCACTTAGAACGTGTTCACGATTATGGTATAAAAGGGTAGAAAAGAGAAGGAAAAGGCTTATGCTTATTTTACCTCGTTCATGATTTCACTTCGAAAAATGTTTAGTACATTCATTTTTTAGACCCATCTTAAACTGACATGAAGAGAATAAATAAATAAAAGTGGTGGATCCACCACTTTTTCTTTTTCATTATTCACTACTTTTATGACTTTATTAGGATGAATTCAAACAATAATTAAAAACTATTACACATAGTAACATTTCTCACACTAATACACTCTGATCAATAATTAGATGAACTGTGGAATTCAGACCAAGTGAAGTACTGTATGTTGGGACTGAAAAATCGTATTCAAGTAACATCACTCTTTCTTGAAAATAACATTTCAAGCGGATTAAAAGAGACAAAGCACAGCAAATAATTGGTCTTACAAATACTCACAAGAAAGAAAGAAGACATCAAAACTTGAAAAACAAACACAAGCCAAACAGGAAAACAATTTCCATGGTTTTTTTTTCATCGCACTAATTGGATTGTGTGATAGCACTATCATCTTTATTCAGGATCATCATCTTTTCCCCTAAATACAAGATGACACAGCCCAATGAAATAAATGAGAAGACCCGTATAAACCGTTCCTGAAAAGCAACCAACAGCGCCAGCACTAGAATCTTGACATGATGAGAATGACAACATTTTATGCGTAGTCTCTGCCCCCGTGACGTCCTTCGTGGAACCGAACAACACATGGAAAGCGAAACCGGAAAAGAAGGCAGTAAGCGCAATGCCTGCCCTCACAATCAGATCCCTGATCTCCATGTATCTCTTGACTGCAGTCAGCTTCAAGCACTGCGCAAACAGCCACGCGAAAAGGAAGAACCTGAAGGAAATGGCAAGCTTGATGAGGAGCTTCTCGGCAACAACATTGGAGGAGGTAGCTGGGTTCTCGATGCTTTTGAACAGCATTGCGATGATGATTGATATGAGGGTGGCAACGGAGAAGAAGGAGTTTACTTTGATCAGTCCATCAAGGGCGGTGACATTGATTATATTCTTATTCATTTCTGATAATTGAAGAAGGAAGGGAGGTAAAACAAAAAGAAGATAAAATGAAATTATTATTTATATTTGATTTTTTTGGTCGTGTAAAGTATTTATGGCATATAATAGTGATCAATTTCTTAGGGGCTCCCTTAAAGAATTAAATCTCTTACCACACAAAATCATCTCTGTACATTCATTGCACTTCCTATCTTTAAATCTGTGTATTTTTTTTCATTAAAGAAATAAGAAAAAGTCAAAAGAAAGTTGAAAAAAAATTTCTAAAAAAAAATGTATTTGATCATGTCCATGGCGTGTCCGAGGCGGTGTCCTAGGTACATTTGAGTCATGTCATGTGTCCACTGCTTGTTGGAATGGAAAAAATTATATTTTTAATTTGACACTTCCTGACGTGTATTGGGCTCGTGTGGTGTGGGCATTCAACTAGTGTTGATGTCCCATATACACGTGTCAATACATTATTAAATTGTGTTTCTTTACTTCATAGGATATATATAATATATAGTTAGCAACAGTGATGGATTCAGATAGTTTTGACAATGGGTTAATAATTTTTTTTTATAAAAATAAGTGTTTTATTATATTTGATTATTTTGTCTTATTTTAGCATTATTTAGAAATTTGGGTACCAACCAGGATCTGAACTCCTAAGCTTTGCTTTCAGAGTGACCCCAAAACCACCCTGGAAAAAACCACCCAAGAAAAGGAAGGTAAACCAGCAAAACCCAAAAAACATTTAACTTTTTTTTTTTAAATGCAAAATTGTATTATTTTGGGTCTTTTTAAAAAGGCTTAAATCTCATATTTCCTAATTTTTTTTCTTTTCTAATATGGAAAGTAGTAACTTGAGAGATTTGATCCATATGAATGATGTTTATTTTGATTAAGAGATGAATTATGTTATGTTCTATGGATTTTGTTGATCCTAATTTAATTTTTAGTTATTTTATGACATATATTTTATTTTATATATTTATATAAATATATATTTTATTATATAGGGAACCCCATATTGAAATGGTTGAACCTTTGAACCTCTAAACCCTTACCCCAACCGATTTTGTTAGGTCAAATTTTCAAACTTTGCATTTTAGAACTAACATGGGTCAAATTCAATCAAATTATGGAATAAAAAATCTATTTATCTATATAGTTATTTTAAAATATTAAATTTGTTGTGGGGCATAGGCTCCACCTCCTTCTACATGCTTCTGTCCCTCCTGGTTAGCACTATTTTAAAATTTCAATGTTTTAAATGTTTTCCAATGCATATTTTTCACATGATAAAAATTATTAATGAAATAGAGAAGGATTTCATTCGTCAAATTTTATGGTCCAGTTGTTTGCTGCATTTAATTCAGTTCATCTCACAGATAAAGATACTCTATTTATTTTTTCATTTTCTGAAGAAAAGAGAGAAATTTGTTCCGCTGTATTCTTGTACAATAATAAACTGCACCAAATATACTATACATTCGTTAAGTGAGAAAGGAAACAAAGAGTGTTGAACACATGAACTCTACCTGAGAATATTTGGGATTTCCACTTCGCAGAGGACTAAATTACCACCTGACTCCGATCCGAACAAAGCAAGCAGGTACTAAGATTTAAGACCAAAAAAAAAAAGTGAGAAATGATGAGTAAGTGAGGAAAGGCCAAAAAAACAATTTATTTATTTATTTTATTGAGAGTAAAACAATTAATACTGAACTAGCTAGATGCCTATAAAGAGACAGTTTGTGAAACCGTGGATTTTCCTTCCAAGCCGCATGACGATACGTACCTATTTTGACCTAGTTATGAGGGATTCTATTCGATTTGTCCCTTTCTTTAGCACACATTTAGTTAAGGTGCTCCACCTTGCTCATGGTCCTTTGTGTCAAACTCACGTTGATGATTTTAAATTTTGATTAAACTTGTGTAAAACCTGCCAATACAAATGGAAACTTTGGCCAAAGAAGACATGAAAAAGACAAACACGCTAGAAGAGGATATTTTGGAGAATGCAAGACATTTAGAAATTTTATCATATTTTTATTTTCAAATCACGTGGCATATGATTATCAGCTTTTAAATGAATAGGTAGGTTATATCATTTTATTTCAAGTAATATATTTTTTGATAAAAATTCTGTTAGTATTTTTTCTAAATATATAGCGTAATTGCAGCAGTTACAAGAAAATACATATCATCACTTATACTAGTTCTTAAATTAAACTTAGTGTAGTCCCTAAAATTAGATTTTCGTGATTTCGTGCTCTTCTTTGCCAAACTTTCATGTGTAAGTTTCCAAAATCCTCATCTTGGTTTACGATTTTTGTTTGTTATATTTTGAAGGGGAAGTAACTTTAGGGGAAATTATTTATCATATGGTGTGTGGATTGAGTATTGCTTTAGATATTGGTTCCAGAAAAATATTACATCGTTTTGGTTTGTTAATGGCGAGATTTGGACTGTTGGTGATGATTAGGAATCCCCGCCATTGGCGAGGTTTCGGGAATGATCAAGCACGCGACGTGGTCTCCCAGAGACGGACCAAACTGCAACTTAAACCCTGCCATTTTTTAAGATTTCACCTTGCAAAATTCAGACTGGACAGCACAACACATGAAATCCTGTCATTGACAAGGTTTCGCTCAAAACCGCACCGCGCACGTTTTTCCTTCTCACTCTGCAAGATTCCTTCGCCCATGAAGTTTGCTTGGCGTAGGCAGTGCAAGGCTATGTTGGGTTTGGCTATATATATGGATGCTCTTGCATAAGAGTGCATGGCTATGCTGGGGGTGTTTGGTGAGGCAGAAGCAGAGTGTGACTGAGAGGGTAAAGAAAGTTTGAGAGGTTTTTTTTTTTTTTGCATGAAGTGCAAAAAAAAGAGTTAAAATTTTTTTTTTAAATTGAAAAGATAGTGAAACCGATGAAACTATGGATTCTACAAGGCATGTTTAGAGGATATCCTTCATCATAATATAAGTAATATATTATTTTAATTTAATTTTTTTTGTTTACATTTTTTTATGAAATTTAGTTACCATAAATTATTTAGGAAAACTATTATTTTTAATTCATCATAATAAAAAAATTTATACTATCTTTTGTTATAAAATAAATAAAAAAACTTTAATTTAACAATCATTATGATTTTATAACTATATAATCTTCTATTTGGTAATCTAGAAGTCATAGGTAGGTTATTGTTCTATATTAGCTTTTTGACATTGTTATAAAATAAAACAAACAGACATGTTTATTAGTTATTTTTATTATATTAGTTTGTATTATAAAATACAAGAAATTGCCTTTCTAAATGTAATAATTTAGGAATTTTTATTTTAAAATTTACAACAAACTGTTTTATATTAGTTATGAAACTATTTTTATTACAAAATTACTATTTTTTATTTTTGGCTTTCTAGAATTTAATAATTTTTGTTACAAGTGAATATATTATTTTTAATTTTAAAAATTACATTTTTTATATTAATTATTTGTATTATATTAGCTATTGTTAAAAAATGTAAGAAATTGTCATTTAATAATTTTTATGATTTATAATTTCAAAATTTTGTGTTTTTATGAGACTAATTAATTTATCATTTTTTGAATTTTGAAATTTATTATCTTATATTATTTTTTATTATACCAAATTTCATTATTAATAATAAAAAAGTTGGAAATTAATAACTTTCACAATTTTTAATTTTAAAGTATACAATTTTTAATTTAGTTATTTTTATTATAATACTTTTAATATAGGTAAATTTGAAAAATAGTAAAACAATTTGTCAGTTTATATTTAAAAAAAGTAATGGTTTTAACACTTAAAATTAGATTTATTCTTTATTTGTCATTGACACTGTTATAAAATAAAATAAATGAGAATTTTTATTAGTCATTTTTATTATTAGTTATTATTATAAAATACAGGAAACTAGCTTTCTAGTATTTGATAATTTAGGAATTTTAGTTGTTTTTAGTTATTTTATTATAATAGTGTTATTATAAATTAGAAGAACTAAAATTAATAATTTGTAGGATTTTATTATTAAAATTTAAATTTTTTAACACTTGAAATTGGATTTGGATTTAATCTTTATTTATTATCATGTGAAATAGGAAATGAGACTGTTCCAGCCTCGTTTTATGGCCCTAGGTCCATCTAGAAATGAGATACACGAATACTTGAGGGTTTCAGGCTTACTCTACTTTTCCAAATTGATCCACATAGACATTAACTCAGTTTTGATTTCTACTGTCGAGCGGTGGCGGCCAGAAACATATACATTCTATTTTCTTTGCGGTGACTGGCGTGACATTGGAAGATGTCGCCATGTTGCTTAGGATCCCATTAACGGGAATGTTGTCACAAGAAAGACTTGTATAAAGCCTACCGAGTTGATGGACTTGTGCAAGTCCTTACTTGGTCGTCGACCCCCAAGAGCTGTCACTGGAGGTGTTCTTAGCATGAGATGGCTAAACGCACATATGATGCAACTTGGCACTGATACCGATTAGAATATCCTGTCATGCTCGTGCCTATATTGGCATTGATAGGCCATTGATTAATGCCTGACAAGAGCACATCAGAGGTGCATTGCAAATACTTGCCATTGTTAGAGGATATAGAGAACTTGCAACACTATAGTTGGGGTTCGCATGCCTGGCTACTTTATCGGGGATTATGTCGTGCTTCGCACAAGGGTGTTAGTGAGATTTTTGGTTGTATGATATTATTGCAAGCATGGGCATATTTTAGGATACCATTTTTGGCTCCTATACAGTCAATCCAATCAGTTTTCCATTTGCAGCGAGGTAAAAATCGATCTATTTTATTTTTGTTAAAATTGTGATAATTTTTTCTAATTAATATGATATGTAATAGATGCATTCATTAAACTTTCCACCAAATGACCGACAAAAAGACCATGGATGGCTGAGATAGGGTATAGATGGTCTGTCTTATGCGGTATGGACAAAATGTTACTGACCAAATTGTTATTATGTTCCATTGAACGATGTTTGCATGTGTCACTCATTTATGTTATTCATGTTATTATGTATTGCAGTTTGTGTGGCGCGTATTTGGACCCCTTACTTGATGCTCTTGTTCAGAAACCATTTGCAACGAGGCACCATTGTGGTCTTGTGTTGTTCCACTTATATGCTTTGAGATAGTTGAGTGGCACAGTGCTAACCGCATAATGTGGCAATTTGGCTTGCAGGAGCCTTCCCATAGAACTTGAAAAGCTTGATGGTGTGCATAATAAAGATCTTCAGGACGACGAGGGATAACTAACTGGAGACGTAAATGGCATCGATGGGTCTTGATGTGAATGCTCATGGGAATGCCGATTGCAAGAAAAGCCTACTCAAGACTCAATGGCACTAATGACTCCTGGTTATGGTATTCCTTTTTGCCTTTTCCTAAAGGTTGTCTTAAGAGGCAGCCACCCCCTCAACCATCTTCCCCACTATCCCCCCCAATATTCCCCTTATCACCACCATCATCGCAACCACCCCCACCGCCCAACCGCCACCCAATTCCATTGGAATGACTAAGGAGGTGGATGGCTTTACGTTCTGCAACCTGCCCAAGAGCCTCACTTCTATACGGATAACAGACCACCCAAGTTATATTATGTGTTACATTTTATCTGCACCTTTTAATTAATTATATTAATTCATTACTTCCTTTTCTTTAATTGTACTTGTTATGTGTGTTGTGTAGATTGCCCAAACCCAAGTGGCACCATCACGATGCTCTGTTGATACTCCTTTCTTTCAAGGTGGTTATAGATCAAGGCATATAGAGCCACTGCGACACTTTGTCGATACAAGAGTCTTCCAGTGGGATTCCTGGGCACCTCCTTCATAGTTGGGGTTTATCAATTAGTTTGACTAGGATTTAGGCCAATCTTCTATAGAGGTTAGTCAATCATCCACCTAGGGAGAGGTCGGTCAATCTTCTTCCTGGACACAACTTGATCTAAATGTGCAGCCTTTCCAACAAAATGTGTATGTACTTAATGGAGACACAAGCTTTTAACTGGACATTTCCAGGAGAGGACGCCGTTTGATATTTACATTGTCCCAGCATGCAAATTGAGGGTATAGGATATCATGGAGATGTACAAGAGGTTTAGAAGGTCGAAGAGAGACAAGGATATGATGATGAAGATAAGGGTAGGGGTGATCACGGTGAGGATGATATGGGAGATGGCAATGAGGGTGAGGGTGATCAGGATGAAGGTGATGTGGGAGATGGAGATGATCAGGGGGGAGGTGACCAGGACAGGATTGATCTGAATAAAGAAACAAGAAAACAAAAGTGGAGCATGATAGGTAAGGCGTTTGGAACGGCTTATCAGCGGCTACTACACTATATGAACGTGGCAAGCAATTACAAGCTCTCCAAAATCC
Source organism: Dalbergia oliveri (assembly GCA_030441495.1). NCBI lineage: Eukaryota > Viridiplantae > Streptophyta > Magnoliopsida > Fabales > Fabaceae > Dalbergia > Dalbergia oliveri. The sequence goes on along the minus strand of JAMLFY010000013.1, from coordinate 18,021,877 downwards.
CTTGATAGATTCTCCCCAACCCCTTCGGCAAGTCAAGAACCCACGCCGCAGGCTATTTAATCAATCATATTTGTGTATCTTTTTTCATTTGAAATTGAATTAGTATTTGTATTTATTAAGTATGTTTATATTTGGTATTAATTAAGGTTTTTTTTATATTGAAAAATAATAAAAATAATTTTAAATATTAATAATAATTATTTTAAATAATTTTAAAGCAATAACACATTATTGATTTAATTATAAAAGAGAAAAAGGGCATTATAGGATAATCAAACAAAAGAATAATTAAGTGAGAATGACATTAGACAAAAAGGAGTGGCTAAATAGAAGTAGATGAAAAGGAACAACTTGATAACACAAGTACAACCCATCAATAATAAAATTAACCCACATACAACATATCATAATTAAGATTGAGTTATTGTTACTTATTTATTATAATAAAAAAATACTTTGAAATTTATATAATAAAGCAAGTAACAAATTAAAAATTTCATAGTTAGTACCACATACCAATGTTTGCATGCATAGGAAACTCAGGTGCATGCATAACATCAAAATCTAAGACGCGCATGAAAGATGGCTCCTCGTTCAATGCCGCCTAGCCACATTGCTTGAGTTGCCTTCACCATCTGCATCATTGTCTACCTCATCTTCCACATTGCTTAAACAATTATTTTTTTGAAATTCTGGTCGATTTAATTTTAAAAAATTAATATTTTATTAATGAAATCTGGTCATTGGCAAGGTTTCATTTTTTTAAAAATTCTTTTTCCAAAATGTTGCCATTGGCGAGTTTTAATTTAAAAAATAATATTTTAAAAACAAAATCTTTCCATCAGCAAGATTTCGTTTTAAAAATTATATTTTGTTATATATAATTGATATATTGCATGATTGATTTAAAAACAATTATAATATTTTTTATAAAATCCTGCTATTGCGAGATTTCATAACCCATAACCATATAATTATCCGATAAAACCCATTTCATGGAAAATTTTGCCTCTCCCTACCATATTGAAGAAAATGACCCTAACTTTAGTAGCAGACAATTGATTACTTTGGTTAAGGACTAGGTACTTTACCTTCACTATCGGACAAAAAATGTAGTGGTAATCTCCTTTTAATTTTTTTCTGTTATCGCTCTCATATAATTAGTCTTTTGTTTAATTGTTCTAAAATGTCACTATTTCTCTTTCATAAATTAAACCAATAATATATTTTTGGTTTAAAATGATTTAAAATCATTATTATTAATGTTTCAAAATTATTATTTTAGTACTTACTATTTGTGCTTCTGGTATGAAGAAAATTTTAATTTTATGGATAAGAAAATTAATTAAAGTTGAGATCCTTACTGTGGAGAAAATAAGAGTTGATGCAACAAAAACATGGTAAATACATATTTATGATAATTTATCTAATAGGCTTCAATAAAGAGGATGGTGCAACAAATACTAGTATAATATGCTTATTTAATATTAAACTAAATTATATAAATATTAGAATGTGTATTGTACATTATAACTAGTCATTTGACTTGTGTGATGCATTGATAATAAAAATAGTTTGTTGACCATTATGAAAATAGATATAATTTATTTAAATAGATCTGATAAAAAATTGAGTATAAAATTTATTTTGAAAATAAATTAATAGTTAAATAATTAAATAAATAACTGAAATATAATTGTGTCATTTTATTTTATATCTTATTTTGAATACTATATTTATAAGGTTGAAAAAATCACGATAGAAATGACCTTTAACTAATAATAAAGAGTATATTTCATGAAAATTTTATAGGATTCAAAAGTTGAAATTATTGAATAATGAAAAAGAATAAGTGAATAATTTTATTATATCATGAGTCATTTATAGAGTAATGATAAGTATCCACCAGGAGATAGGGCCATGTCCCCTCTCCTATCCTTATTTAGAATTTTGTCTTTTATCTCTTCACCATCCTCACCATGGGTCCTCATTCCCTATTCCCACAAAGATTTGAATCCTTACAAGTATTTAGAGTTTATTAAAAAAATTCCAAAAAGAGAAAAAATTTAAAATACTTTGAATTCGAAAACATAAATATCATAATATACTACTAATACAACATAAGTCAAATTAAAAATAAAAATACATACATAATGTATATTCAATAAAAATAATTAACATAATGAAGGTATGCTATGGTTTACTTTCTCTGTGTGTGTGTGTGGATATTTAAATCATTTATATAAATAAAGAATTAACGGGTTTCATAGGTGAGAATCTCATTCTCGTCGTCCCGTTAATAAACAGGAACTTCTACCATCTCATAAAGATTAAACATGTCCACATTATTCCTGTGTGGGTGATCCGTGTATACTTGTTTCAACAGGTTGTGTTATCATTCTAAACCATGTATATCTTTTAGTAAATTAGAATATTTAATGTATAAAAATGCAAAATATATATTTTTTAATTAATAAAAAATAATAAATAAATTTAATTATTATGATTTTTGTTGCACCTTCTTTCCTCGTGCATCCTTTTAGTAAATTAAAATATCAATTTTAAAATATATGTTATATTTAGTAAAAAAATCATAAATAATCATAATTTACGTCATCTTGAATATTGGAGTAGTGCATCAATTACGTACACAATTATTTTTAATAAAAAAGTAATATAACTATCTAATTTTTAAAAAATTTACTAAATAATTAGTATTATTTTCAAAGAAGTGAAAAATGTGGAAACGATTTTTTCTAAATATTTTAATGTTAAAAAATTGAAGTTTTTTTTCTAAAAAATTAATGTAAACAAGTCATGGGATTGATATTTTGGAATGTTTTAATTGCAAAAACTCAAATATGGGGTAGTAAGACATGTAGATTTTTTTTTATGATTTTAAAAAACTTTAAATTTAAAGTTAGAAACTTTTTGAGAAAGAAAAAGAATTGACAAATAGATTAATAATATAACTTTGTAGAAAAGGGACTAATTTATATATACAAAAAATACACTGATTTGGAAAATAATATGCATGTAAAAATTAATCATGCAAAATGAGTCCCAATATATAATTGAAGGAATATTTTCTAATATTTAAGTTGAGGTATGAATTTTTTTTTTTGTTTGATTTGTTATTTTTTATGGTGGTTTTTGATAATTATATTTTTATAAAGACAACCTTTTTTCTTGAAATATATAAATGCATTTTTTTATTTTTTCAATTTATTTTTAATTTTATTAATAATACTATATCATTTTAATCTTATAATAGCTTTCATTATAGTGCCAAATAGAAGCTGTAAAAATTTCAATTATAATATTTTAAGACTTGTAATATTTTAAAAAATTTTACAATTATAGAACTGATAATTGCTATAATATTCAATGTAGAGTATGTGTTAATAGAAAAGATATATGAAAGTATAATTAGAAAAAATAATTAATAATTACAATGAAAATAAAATTTAAAATTCACTTTAAATAGAAATGTTGAGAAAATAGTAGGGCATAAATTTCTCAATAAATGACATATGACAAAACTTTTCTTAAAATGAGTTTGAATTATTAGTAGTATAAATACATATAGATTGCACTATCAAATATAAGTTATCAAAAATTTTAATTATAATATTTTAAGACGTAATATTTTGAATGTTTAAAAATTGTGAAACTGATAATCGATATAATATTTAATGTAAAATATGTGTTAATAGAAGATAGATATTGAAGTATAATTAGAAAAATAATTAATAATTACAATAAAAATAAAAATTTAAAAACTTAGCATAAATTTTTTAATGAATGACATATGGCACAAAATTTTCCTTGAAATAAGTCTAAATATAATTATCAGTGGTATAGATAAATATTGTCTAGTCAGTGTTGATTTTTTAAAATTAATGACATATATTTATCTAGCAAGAAAGGAAATTATGAATGTTACTAAAATAATTTTTAAATTGCTATAATTACACATCATTTATTTGATTGGAAAGAACAATTTAAACCAAATATATACAGATTCATATTTATTGATTATTAATTTATATTTGACTTGACTTAAATGTCTATCATAATATATAATTGATAACCAATTGATTATTTTAATTAAATTTATGGTTATAATTAATTGAAAAATGATTATATGTAATGTAACTATTTAAGACTAGTAAATAATATTTTTTTAAATGATAAATTCTAGAAAAATGACATGTTGCATAATTTAATGATATAAATCAGCAATGAATCAAATAAAAGCAAATTATATCAATATGTAATCAGAATTAGATTCAATTATGTCTATAATATTTTAATAATATATTATAATTAAGGTTATGAAAATACAGACCCTAAATGACTCTGAAGCAACACGTGGAAAAACTTTACTTGAAATGAGTATTATATATTAGTATTATAGATATAGATTATAGATTTATTTTTACCTTTTTAATTATTATTTTTAAAGTTTAATTTTGATGATTGAGTCATTCAATAAAAATTTTTCATTTTACATTAACTTTAAAGTAACAATGTTAATAATCATATTTATTAATGTGATAATTAATACACAACTAAAAGACATTGTCAAAAATTCTTTTAATATTGTCAATGCATTAAAATCATATTATTTTTATCTAATATATTATTTGAAAATTATTATATTATAAAAAATTTAAAAGGTAATATAATATTTATATCTAAATAAATACACACACATATATTTAATTTATTATATTAAATTTATTAATTATAAATAGTTGTAGTATTATGCCATCACATAAAAATAAAACTATAATCAATATTAAATACTTTAAAATTAAATTTATTGCTAGGTATAAAAGTAATAAATTTATACACGATCATTATGAACTTTTTTCACAAAATAAATAAAAAGCTTTGCGATAAATTTTAGTTTAGGGTGAGTTAGACGAACAAACAAAGCTAAGAAATAAAAGTGTAGGCAATTACACTAAGGAGGGAACGAGGATTGAAAGTGGGAGTATGATTAACTATGGATGATAGAGAGTACAACATCAACAACAATACTGAAGAATATGGAAATAGAAATTACAAAGTTGACAATCTACTTCTAAGCTACACCTAAAAAGGAAAAGAAAACGTAAACTGAGGTAAAGTATAGAAATTTGTGTCTGTCTAATCTCGTGTCCTCTTTCCCTTCTTTCTCTCACCTTTTATATCCCTATCAGCATGACTCCTAAACCCCCAATAACCGTTTGGAGCATATACGATTGTCACCCGCCTTCAACTCTCGTGGGAAATAACCGTTTCTTCTCCACGACTCCTTACAACTAGCGTAACCGTTCCCGCTTACATTTGAACTAAGATGAATGACTCAGGGCACGCTCTATTTGAATAACCATTCCTTCTTTTACATAGCTCACTCTCATAGCAGATCTCATCAGCCATAGCAACCGCTACTACTCGCTTCTATTAAACAGAAGCCCAACATCATAATCATCACTTAAGGCCCAATTAAGCCCAAATCCTCGGCTCACTTTTATTTGGTAGTAACATATGCCCCCTACACCTAGAAGCTGAAAGGAACTAAGGTTTAATGGGTGTAACGTCACATCACCGCCATTGCTTAATGATGATTAAGTCCATTGAAACAACCTCCTTTAAATGTGGGAAAATGAAACAAACTCCTAATCATTTAAATATTCCCTTTTAGCTTCACCAAACACCATTCCACCATTTTTTCAACCTTTCTTATTATTGTCTTCTTCTTGATCTTTCTTCTTCTCTTGACCAAGACGCTGTGCTCACCATATTCTTTCAATACTCACAAATTTCAACTTTTCAAAAAGAATGGGAGCTTTCTTGCCGTACAATGAAGATACCCATACTTACCGCTAAGCCCAGGATTGTTGAACTGAGACTCTAGAAGAGATCTCATCAATCAGTTCTAATTATCTCCTGAAAATCGATTTCCAATTACAAAAGAGTGGTTTGACATATCCAAATGTCCACTTTTTCGAGCTTGGCCACATCTAACCCCGGATATGAAGCCTGGTGCGAGAGGCTATCAACAGCCAAAGGACGAGAGTGGACAAGATGGGGCATATACGATGTGGTTAAGCTCAGCACCAAAGAGTACCCGTGTAACTCCCATTTTATTTTTTCCTTACTTGGCTTCTGGATCCTAGCATCAATGGATTTATATTCCCTTTTGGCATGCTAACCCCAACTCTGATGGATGTAGTAGCAATACTTGGTTTACCAATTATAGAGGAATCCATCCCAGCCACCAGTGATCGCTTTGGAGATAATTTAGGCGTCAAATTCAACAAGAAATTGGCGTCATACTCCAATTTTCTTCGAACTAACTCCCACACCTCTGGTCCAGGAGCCGAAGATGAACATGCTGTTATTCTCCTATTTTGGCTTTGTAAGTATTTTTTCTGACCAAGCCTCACCGCCATTGTCCTTGAATACTCATATGTGGTTGCTGCCATCATGTCTGATAGACAAATATCTATAGGGTCTATTTTTTTATCCACTTTCTATAGGAGTATGTCCAATATGATAGAAGAACCAAGAAAAGGAAATTCTATAGAAAATGTTCAAGGTCCTTTGTGGTTCTTAAATCTATGGGCTAATGTATACCTATCGAATTTATTCCGCGGCTCTCTCAAAACCCCTTTACCTATCATCTATGGTAATCCTGACGTATCTGTACCTATTACCATTATGACTTCTCATGAGATTGTCTCTAGGCTTTTTGAGATTTCCCTACTGGAAAGTCTAGACTACTTCCCTTACCGTGACACTAGATTTGGCCCTAGATGGATTAGTATAGACCCTTATATTGCTTCAGGACATGATATTGCCCTATTGCAAAACCACTTACCTCATGTTCTCCTCCCTCGTGATATTCCAAGTGGACTGAGACCAAATTATAGAAAATATAAAACCTCAGCTAATCCCTATTGTCCCCATTTCTTCGCATGGCAAATAGGTTTTGTACAAGATATTCCAGCATCCGGCAACATCATCTCTTCAGCGAGCGTCCTATTTTGAACCTAGAACAAATGAAGAAAATTGAAGAAGAACAGCAAGCACTCTTTCTCAATTTCCAATTCATGATATATGACCCAGAGCCGTCAGAAACTCCCAACTTCTTAGAGTGGTGGAGAATTGTGTTATCTACCGCCTTTAAGGACAACATTCAAACTTACATAGATAAGCTGTATGGGGCCGATGTTGATCCTCCACAGAAAATGAGGAGGAGAACTACTCCTACCCCGCCACAATAACTTGTGCCTGTACCACATGTATTTTATATTCTTCTCTGAACACTTTGCATTTATATATTTCTATCTTACCAAAGTTTAATTTTCTAGTCGTAGAGTAGCTTCTTCTCCCAAATGACCAAAGAAGAGCTCTTGAGGAGCCTGCAAAAAAGTCACTTGTTCCTCAAGACACACCTCTCCTTTGGATCCAGCTTCTCCCATCAGATCCAAGGTATAGATATATACACTATTGTCTTGTTTCTTTTATCCTCTAACAATTTGGTAACTAAACCAGATATTTCTTCTTTTGACAAAAGGTACTCCGACTCCCCCGCGCAAGTAAGATACACTCCCTGATGATCAAGCCCTCGTTCTAGCCGAGGCAAGCAGTTTGAGGATACTGCCGTGTCTACTCAATGAGGATATGTTGGTAACCCCTATTCAAACCTTCCAACCTCCCAACATTTTCGCGAAGAGTTGGCCAAATATTTCAGGACCCTGCGCTCCCTCTGAAGCAGCTTCCCACTGAAGAGATATATGACGTGATATCCAATATTTTGGAAGGGGAAGGCATTCTAGATGTTGTAACTTTAATCGTGCTACAGGAAAAACTCAGCCGTATTGCCAACTCCGGTGACCACATCCAGTCCACCAAAACACTATACACTGAAATGGGCATGCTTTTGGTGGACATGAACTCTCATCTAGAAGCCAGGCAAAAAAGGATTGATCGAAGTGAGCATAAGCTAACTTGGCTCTCTGAACTTTCAAACCAAGAAAGAAAATTTGACCTTGGCCTTCACAGGACAAGAGAATAAGAGACTTGTTAATCTTGAGAAGCTACAGGCTACAACTCAGAGGATAACTTTTCTTAGACAAAGCATTACTGAGATAGAAGCCAACCTGGGAACCTTGCTTCCCAAGAAGCTCTCACTCAGGACCAAACAGACTCAAAATGAGCAACTTCAATTATGCCCAAGCCATTTCCTTGGATAAGGAGATCAAGACACTCATTTTGCAAAAACCTTTTCTTGAGAAAGACTTCAAAGATGGGCAGGACCAACTATAACAGGCCACCCTTCTTTGGCAAGACATCCGCTCCAAACATAAAGAATTGTCTACAGGTGATTTGTGTTCCTTTCAAATCCTCCATGTTTGTTTTATAAATTCAGTCTTAACGACTAATTTCCTCTTTTGCAGGTTCGGTTGTATCCGTTCCTACTTCTACACCTGGCAACTCTAGAAGCAACTACAACTCTTGCTCACACTCCCCTGAAATATCCATGGCTCCCTCTTTACCTATCTTTGATCCTAAAGGTCATGGATCCCATAGTGGCCCTTACTTCTGAATATACTTCTAGAAGCTCTGAGCAACCTAACCAATGGTGGAAGCTGCACTCCACTTTAGCATAATGGAAGCCCGCTACTTCCAATTCTTCAAAACTTGAAGCAGCCATAGATACAACCACTCCTGCAAACTCGGCTTCTTCTCCAAAATAGTTATTTCTCAACTTTAGAACATAGGCTTCATTTACTTTTCTTTTGCTAGCTGAACCGCATGCGGTCAGCCTTTTACATTGCAAGATTTATAAACCGTCTTTAGTTTCCCATATTGAAGGATAATATTTTTAAGAATTTACCATTGATACTTACCTAATTCTTTCCCTTCTAATGAAACCAGGCGATAAACTCTACCATAAAGAACTTGACTAATAATGAAAGGTTTTTCCTAATTAGGAGACCACCTACCAAGATTTACATCTTTAGATCCTAAAGGCAACATAGCTTTCCAAACCAAATCACCTTCAGCAAAACTCTTCTTCTTTACTTTCTTATTGTAAGCCGCCACTTTGATTTTATTACCTCGAATGTTTTCCAATGCCATCAATCTATCTTCACTTAAACTATCCATCTCTTGAAACATAGCTTGGTTATACTTATCTAAACTTAATTGGTGTTATCTTGCCACTCTTCTTTGGTCGTTTGGGAGAAGGAGCTGCTCATGGCTAAAAAATTAAACTTTGGTAAGATAGAAATATATAAATGCAAAGTGTTGAGAGAAGAATATAAAATACATGCGGTACCAGGCACAAGGCTACTTGTAACAGGGGTAGGAGTAGTTCTCCTCCTCCTTTTTTTCTGTGGAAGATCAGCATAACCCCATACAGCTTATCTATGTAAGTTTGAATGTTGTACTTAAAGGTAGTAGACAACACAATTCTCCACCACTCTAAGAAGTTGGGAGTTTCTACGGCTTTGGGTTATACATCATGAACCAAAAATTGAGAAAAAGTGCTTGTTGTTCTTCTTCAATTTTCTTCATTAGTTCCAGGTTCAGAACAGATGCTCTACTGAAAGATGATGTTGCCGATTATGCTGGAATATCTTGGACAAAACCTAATTGACGTGCAAAAAAATTAGGGACAATAGGGCTTTACTGAGGTTTTATATTTTCTAGAATTTGGTCTCAGTCCACTAGAATATCATTAGGGAGCAGAACATGAGGTAAGTGGTTTTGCAAGAGGACAATATCATGTCCTGAAGCAATATAAGGGTCTATCTTAATCCATCTAGGGTCAAATCTAGTGTCACATAAGGCAAGTAGTCTAGACTTTGCCGTGGGGAAATCTCAAAAAGCCTAGAGACAATCTCATGAGAAGTCATAATGGTAACAGGTAGCAGATACGTACAAATTACCATAGATGACAGGTAAAGGGGTTTGGAGAGAGCTAGCTTGAATAAATTCCGGTAGGTATACATTAGCCCATAGATTTAAGAACCACACAAGACCTTGAACATTTTCTATAGAATTTCCTTTTCTTAGTTCTCCTATCATATTGGACATACTCCTATAGAAAGTGGATAAAAAAAGAGACCTTATAGATATTTGTCTATCAGACATGATGGTAGCAACCACATATGAGTATTCAAAGACAATGGCAGGAGAGTTGGTGGAGAAATACTTACAAAGCCAAAATAGGAGAATAGCAGCATGTTCATCTTCGGCTCCTGGACTCGAGGTGTGGAGTTAGCTCGAAGGAAATTGGAGTATGACGCCAATTTCTTGTTGAATTTGACACCTAAATTATCTCCAAAGCGATCACGACGGGGATGGATTCCTCTGGAATTGGTAAACCAAGTATTGCTACTACATCCATCAGAGTTGGGGTTAGCATGCCAAAAGGAATATAAATCCATTGATGCTAGGATTCCAGGAAGCCAAGTAAGGAAAAAATAAAATGGGGGTTACACGGGTACTCTTTGGTGCTCAGCTTAACCACATCGTATATGCCCCATCTTGTCCACTCTCGTCCCTTGGTTGACACCCTCTCGCACCAGGCTTCATATCCCGGGTTAGATGCGGCCAAGCTCGAAAATCAACCATACATTTGGATATGTCAAACCACTCTTCTATAATCTGAAGTCGATTTTCAGGAGATAATAGGAGGTGATTGATGAGATCTTTTCCAAGTCTAGGTCCGGAATTGGGCTTAAGCGATAAGTATGGGTATCTTCATTGTACAGGAAGAAAGCTCCCATTCTCTTTTGAAAAGTTGAAATTTGTGAGTATTGAAAGAATATGGTGAGCACGGCTAATCTTGGTCAAGAGAAGAAAAGATCAAGAAGAAGACAAGAACACTCAAGAAAAGTTGAAAAAAGGGTGGAACAGGTGTTTGGTGAAGCTAAAAGGGAATATTTAAATGATTAGGAGTTTGTTTCGTTTTCCACATTTAGAGGAGGTTGTTTCAACGACTTAATCATCATTAAGCAATGGTGGTTATGTGACCGTTATACCCATTAAACCTTAGTTCCTTTGGCTTTGGGTGTAGGGCGCATATGTTACCACCAAATAAAAGTGAGCCGAGGATTTGGGCTTAATTGGGCCTTTAAGTGATGATTATGATGTTGGGCTTCCATTTCATAGAAGCGGAGTAGTAGCGGTTGCAGCTGATGAGATCCGCTACGAGAGTGAGCCGTGTAAAAGAAGGAACGGTTGTTCAAATGGAGTGTGCCCTGAGTCATTCATCTCAGTTCAAATGTAAGCAAGAATAGTTATGCTAGTCATAAGAAGTCGTGGAGAAGAAAGTTATTTCCCACGAGAGTTGAAGGCAGCCGCAACCGTACATGCTCCAAACGATTATTGGGGGTTTAAGAGTTGTGCTGATATGGATATAAAAGGCAAGAGAAAGAAGGGAAAGAGGACACAAGATGGTACAACACAAATTTCTATACTTTACCTCAGTTTACATTTTCTTTTCCTTTTTAGGTGTAGCTTAAAAGTAGATTGTCAACTTTGTAATTTCTGTTTCCATGTTCTTTAGTATTGTTGTTGATGTTGTACTCTCTATCATCCGTAGTTAATCATACTTTCACTTTCAATCCTAAGTCCAAAGCTTATTGTTATTAGTATTTGGAGAACCCATAGCCAAAGGGCAGATTCCCTCCTTGGTGTAATTGCCTACACTTTGGGATCAATTGCAAATTTTATTTCCTGGCTTTGTTTGTCCATCTAACTTAGCCAAACTAAAATTTATCACAATAGTACCATTAAATGAGACTAAGAGAGATACAAATAATTTATATTAGCAAGAATACTTAAACTCTATTTCCTTGGTGGATTGCCATCTCATATCCTCAAGATAAAAAATGGGAGAATTTTTTATGTTATTGCAAAACATAAACCCAAAAGTAGTTCTTTGTAATGGTATAAGGCTATTATGTCATGAAACTTCTTCAAATATGTTGAATGTGGAAATTCTAACAGGTCACCGCTTTAGGCAAAGAGCTTTTCTACCAGGATAAAACACAAAACAACAAAGAGTGCGAGACTACCATTTGTGCTTATTAGAAAGTAATTTCCTATTAAATTGAGCTTTGCATTGACAATAAATAAGGCATAAGGACAAATTATTCCTAATGTTAGGATTTATCTTCTAAAACATATTTTTAGTCATGGACAACTATATGTTGCTCTATCTAAGGGTATTTTTCAACATAACACAAAAATATTAACGAGAGGATAATTTAAAAAGAGAAATGGGGAGTTCACTACAAATGTTGCTTTTAAAAATGTTTTGCTATCTCAATCAAAGGTTATGTGATTTTACACATAATCACACCTTATTCGTTTATTTTCTAATTCTAAAAATTTGTAAATTTTTACGTGATAACTCAATTTTACCTTGAATATTGTTAGCATGCACAAACAAATCAATATTTGAGGAACTCTTCCAATGATGTCAAGAGTTAAAAATAAACAATTTTGAAATATACTTTGCCAAACAAGCAAGTACTAAGTTGGCTTATATATTTTTGTGACATCTTTTTTTTATTTAAAGAACCTAACTTCACTTATCATTTGTAGGAGGGAGAATTTGAAAAGCTTTTAATACTTGGAAAGATGAGCAATCCCCTACATCAATCAGTTAATAGATAACAAGGTTAAATTAAATTATACAATCATATTATGATTTTTATATATTTTCAAAAAATAATCCTTCATTAATTCTTGAAGATGAAATAACAGATTCATTGTCTACAAATATACTCTACCTGGATGGAGAGCCACAACAGTAACAATAAAAACAGAATTTTGGAAGATGATATAAAGGATAATTATTGCCCCAAAAGATTGAACACAATATTTCTTTTTTTCTTTTTTATCATTTTCCAAATTTGTGTTTTATATATTACTTCTATGGTTCTCCAACCAAAAGTGTACATTTCTAGATGATTAGCCTATTATTTCATCCTCTCAGAATTAGTGAAAGATTATTTTTTGAAAAAAATATAAAAATCACAATATGATTGTATTATCTAATTTAACTTTGTTGTTTGATGAATAGACTTGATGTAAGAGATTTGCTCATCTTTTCAAATATTTCAAAGCTTTTCAAATTCTCCCTACTACATATGATAAGTGAACTTATTTTCTTGAAATAAAAAAATGTCACAAAGATATAAAAATAACTTAGTACTTAATTGTTTCACAAAGTATATGTATAAATTATTTTTCTTTAACTCTTGATATTATTGGAAGAGTTTCTCAAATTCTGTTTTATTTGTATATCTAAACAATATGCAAGTCAAAACTAAGTAATCACATGAAAATTTGGGAATTTTTGACATTTGGAAAATAAAGAAATAAGGTGTGATTTAGTGTTTTTGGTATGATAGGAAATCATATTATCTCTGATTAAAATAGCAAAACTTTTTTAAAAATAACATTCCTAATGAATTCTCCATTTTTCTCTTCAATTTTTCCTTCTCTAGTCAATATTTGTGTTACATTGAAAAATATCATTACATAGAGCAACATATAGTTGTCCATGGTTAAAAATATATTTTGGAAGATAAACTCCAACATTAGAAATAATTTCTTGTTTATTGTTTATGCAAAGCTCAATTTAACAAGAAATTGCTTTCTAATAAGCATAAATGGTTGTCTTACACTCTGCTCTTTTGTGTTTTATCTAAGCTGAAAGCTCTTCATCCAGAGTGGTGACCTATTAGAATTTTCGCATCCAACTTATTCACAAAAGTTTTACTACATAAGAGCCTTATACCATTACAAAGATCAGCTTTTGCGTTTATGTTTCACAATAAAATCAAAAGTGCTCCAATTTTTTATCTTAAGGATCTGAGGTGACAATTATAGGGAAATAGAATTTAGGCATTCCTGTTAAATAAATTATTTGTCTCTCCTTCAATCTATGAAATACTACTAAATTATGCTCTTCTCCAACAAACCACTAATAAAATATTGCTTAGTTTTTGGGCATTGTGGTTTATCAGTGTACATATAGCATTTTTCCACCATATAAGATACATCCTAACCGTGGGTTTCTAAATTTAGAGATATTTCATGTTTGAGATTTTCTATTGCACTTTCTCCTTTCCACGATATTGCCATTTGAGGGGGAAATTTTTTCATATCATTCTTTATGATAGATTCAATTCCATCTCCAATGCACAAAAGATATTGTACAAGTTACTATCTTGTAATGATAATTTATTTTGGCATAAATATAAGATTTTTGTATATGACCACAAATAAGACTTGACAATACATGCCGCTTCCATTTTTGACATAGTTCCTTTTGTAATAACAAGAAGTATTTAGCAGAGGTCCTCTTCCATGACATCATTTTCCACCCAAATGGAGCATTACAGTTTAAAACATCCTTTAATGTACAATTTGATACCTCCAAAGCATATATATATATATATATATATATATATATATATATATATATACACATGTCATTAGTGATTCATCCCAAATAATAGCTATTATTTATCCAATTAGCTTCGCTATATCCAATTGCTTACTTATGGAGCATATGGATGATGGATTTGGATTCATAGGTATATTAAGTCGAGAATGAGTTGCTTGACAACTAGGTAGCAAGATTGCATATATTCCAGATGTGGCTGTCGGAAGAGAATGTACCTTGATTCTCAAATTCGCAATAAGAGCATGATAAATAAAGGTTTTACATGTTCTTCCTAGCCCATCCACAAAAGGCTTGACTCTTTTGTACTTTGACATTCTTAATGGTTTTGAAAGCAACAAATGAGTTGTAATTTAATTTGTCAATATATCTTACTAAGATACTTTAACCAACAACTCTTCTTATGGAACCCTGGGCATTAAATTGTCTTTACTAGTTTTAAATGTTAAGGGCAACAAAGCATAGCATGTAACATGTTTATGTGTTGAATCAAAATGTCCTTAAATTATCTTAATAGCACATTTGTCAAGTTTGTTGATATGGTAGTACTTGTTGATGGATAATCATTTACCTTATAGGTAAATAACTTATTCCAAAGACTTCTCACATTTGATGGTTCACAAAAAATGAATATGATTGCAAACTATCTCCTTAAAACACAAGGCATTAATACAATAGATGCTTCTAGAAAGCAATTATGAAAACTATTGTCATTCTCCAATAATCCTCAGTACTTAGATGATTGTTTGAAGGTGGAAAAAGTTGTAGTAATTGTAGTAAGTATTCCTAACTAGTTGGACCCTTGGAATCAGATAGTAGAAGAAGTATAATTTTGCTTCTTCTAAAGGAGATATTGTATAAATTTTTCCAATGACTTTATTTTGTGACATTCATATATACCATTCCTTATCTCTATTGTATACTATAATGCTCTAGAATTTATCTACTCAAATAATGTTTAGATTCTAGATCTCTCTATTCAATGCAAAGAATTGTCTAAGCATTATTTTGGAGTAAATTTAGAATATTATTAATGTTTTGGTAGGCATAGAATCACACTTGTCATCCATTAGGCAAATGGATTTGTAACTTTTCAACCAATACATTTGATAAAGGTTAGATCTAGATATTCTTCAACAAGCATCTATAGCACAAATCTATATACCATCAAATATTGTTGAATATAATCAGTATTCGAACGTCTATAAACCTCGATTGATATTGAATCTGGACTTTAGCACTTGTAAAGATACTTAATGTTTTTTAAGCTACTGCATTCTTCAACATTCACATGACAATTATACTTCAATAGTAGCAAAGGATTGTAAGATACGACCCATTTGTTATCAATTGTGAAATTCTGACTAAAAGGTACTTGCCCATCAAATCGTCTTTGTGCAATGGACATGAGTAATCATAATGGTGTGTCTTTTACAAGAAGGATTTTGGTACTTTTTATTATAGGTTTCATTCTTCATACATTGATGTGTTGGATTAAGTACATCATATGGTCGTTCATAAATCATATGCCTTAACATTGCTGCTGTAATTGTGGCTCTTCTTCCTTGGACGGTATCTAGCTCTAACTACACCGTCATATTGTTTTGGGTTTCATAACTTATTATTGCCATCTAAGATATGCTAATATGCGCATGTGGTAGTCCTTTTTCTAAAACTTTATGAAGTAGATATAGCTTTTTACAATCCCTAACACCCCTATTTGATTACATCATATTTCAATTGCTCAAATTTGGCTTAAAATATTCTTTTTAGTAAGACAAGGCGATCTTTGTAACACCCAAATTTCTATTCATTAAGATTAATTTAGTTAATTAAGGATTAATCATCACCTTGATTCATTAAATAATGAATAATTAATCGTTCCTAATTTAATTTAATCTCTTAGGTTAACTGCATGTTTATGTTAATTGTTATTTGAATTATTTAAATATTAAGAATTAGAAGACTCCTCCAATTCAAAATTTCAAATTTCCTCTCAAAATTTTAAGTTTCAAGACACCTTATTAAAATATATTAGATTTGAATTTAAGTTACATAAAACCATTATTTTAAGTGGTTATCTTGTATGTTATTTTAAATTATTTGTGAATGTGTGTGTGTGTGTCTGCTGAACTCTCTAAACTACCCTAATCCTATATTACACTTACACCCCCTCCCTACCTACCCCAAAGGAAAAAGAGACCCTAGTCTACTAAGATCAAACCCACGGCCTCCTCCCCCTTTATTCTCCATTTTCATTTTTTTTGTTTTTCAAAAACACTCACTCCCTCACATTCCCTTCTCCTTCTTCACTTTCTTTCATCCCTATGCCCTCCCTAACATCCAAATACTTAAAGATGAGCTACAATCTTTAGCTCCTTTCCCTCCAAACACTAAACTCCAACCATTTCTGAATAAAAGCTCATCCCTTCCTCTATTACAAGCCTAAACATGAACTCCACAAGACACAGGAAAGAGACTTCGCTCCATTTTCATCTCCTCAAGCTCCTAAAATTACCTTTCCTTTGACACCTTCAAGCTTGGTAGGGGTTTTCTTCTAAGAACCTTTAGTTTGTGTGATATTTTTTTTAACCCTAACTTGGGATTTGAGTGCTCTTTTATTTCTTTGTATGGTTAATCGAAAATCTATTGATAATGGCATGAGTTTGATGTTTTCTAATTTGACTTGGTGAGAATTTGGCTTATGAATGCCCAATCCCTCTCTATGTTTCCCAACCTAAGGAATTTGGGGGTTGTGGGATTTTTGTTTGTCTTGTGATAAAGGATGATTAGGATGAGTTGTCTCAAGTTCATGATTTATGCCCATAATTTATGATTGCTGAAACAAAAATTGCTTAGTATTATAACGTGTATCCATTTCCAGGAGTTGGTAGGAATATATTTTCTTTGATATTTTCATTTCATTACCTTAAGAGTGAGGAAAACACATGGACTAGAACTTGGATATCATATATGTTATAAAAGGATTTGAATTGAGAAACCTTATAAAACATAGTCTATTATATCATGATATAATTTGTAATGTAGTTAAATAGCCTTGGGAAAGAAATCCACCGCTATAGTTTATAAGGGTTATTAAACCTTAGCCATTTCACAGCCATTATAATTGTCATGGTCAAGTGCAAAAAGTCCCCTTCTGTGGTCATTTATCTTCTATATATTCAGTTTCAATTACAACTTCATGTTTTCTTTATCACCATAAGTTATAATTTTAAATAGTTTGTGACCTTGACTGTGGCGCTAATGATGGGCACTATTTAATTTAAACTCCAATGTATTATTTCTTCTCAAATTTCTTTCATAATGGGATGTTCTTGAACCCACAAAAATTTGATATTTATTTAGATAATAAATGTTTCGTAGTAGGAATTTAAAATTTTAGTTGATTGGCATCCAAGGATGTGGATAAGAAAAATGTTTCTATGACTTGGTATGTTCAAACCATGTGTCAGTGATCACATTTGATGTTTTGATCAATGTGGCTTTGATTTACGTGTGATTGGATGATTCTTGTGCAAGTTGTAAGTGTTGGAAAAAAATTTTGTTTGTAGTATATGTGTGAGTCCATTGTTTAACTCAAAGGACATTTGTGTTGAGTTTTGTGCTCTATTGATAAAGTGTGTCAAAAATGGGTTTAAGATAAGCATTTGAAGCTTTTGATCAATTTATAGATGCTAGAAATATTTTTGATGCTCCCATTTTACATGAAGGTCATAGTTTGATGAGTTAATGGGGCTGGAATTTCACTGTTACGTTTTGGTAATTAGGATATAAGTTTCACGCATAATTAGGAGTTTTGGAAGCAGATTGTTTTCTAGAACTGTCCTTTGATATTTGGCAATTGATTTAGGGTTTTTCATGTTTTTACGTTAGCAATGCTCAAATGGATTATAATGTGTTTGAATGCATAATTAGGTGACATGTGAGTGGGGAGTATTCCATGGACTACGTGACATAGCCTAACTCATCCCAACGTGAAGTAAGGATTGAAGCGTTAGCATGAGTTAAGATTATGTCTCTTAGACCTTGGAATGCAAACCAGGTTGCATGGAATTCTAAGTTTAGTCACTAAAATGCAAATTATGTGTGCATGTCTCATGATAGTATATGAGATTTCCTGAGTGCCTTGTGATCATATATGTTTATGCAAAAAGCCTTGGACTAATCTAATTATTTGAGAAGGTTGGAGTAGGACTTGTGATAGATATGGTGATAAATTTTGGATTTATGTTCCACTAGTGTCTACTTGGCATGCATCATCAATGTGAGTTGTCTTGTATTGATTTGTGACAATTTAGAGGACAATGTTGAAGATTAAGAGAACATATGACAGAGATGGATGACACGTTTTTTTAGTGGGGATGGCAATGTATAACGCCCCACATCGACACACGAATAGCTTGGTTGGAGATGCCGATACGTAATGCCCACCTTGACATACGATTACTTTGATTGGGGATGGCAACACGTAACGCCCACCTTAGTACCCGTTTAGCTCACTGGGACTATGAAACGTAACGCCCAATTTGGATGGAATATATTGTTATTTTATGTGGTAGTTAGTTAAAATAAAGATTCAAACTATTTAAAGCAGGTGACACAAGACAAGTTGTAGATCAATATGTTTAAGTGCATGATTATGTTTATGTTTTTTCTTTTTAATTTCGTCTTGTCATGTCAAGCATGTATATCTTGTTAATTAATTACAAGTTTTCCATAATCCTAAATGTGTGTCATTTCAGAATTTATGTTTGCGAATTAATTAAATGGGTCCAAGCATGTCCACTTATTTTATAATTAAAATTGAAGTAATTGGAGATGACAACGACCACACATAACTTGTTTTATTTTAACCCCCATTGAGTTTCCATTTGGTTACTCACCCTTTATTAGAATATTATGTTATGTTTCATGTGGTTTACATTAGCTTTGGTCGTCCTCCATGGACCCATGCTCTCATATGATACATTAACACCTTATTATATTATGATGTGGTGACATGTGATGTCAAATGTTTATTATCTACAAGATTTGTTCTATTATGTGTTTATTATTATGGAATGTAATTTTCACTTTCATGCTGCGTTAGATTTAATTATGCACTAATGAATAAGGCTCTTGTCATTTTAAGTTTTCAAAAAAAAATTATTCTCTATTTTTCGCTAAAAGTATTTTCAAGTAAACTAAACATATGAAATCAAAATGTAAGAAATCCAATAATTGACCAGTTATGATGTACACATAAGAGGCCAATAATTAGGGTGTTATAATCTTGAAAAGTTTGTAAAGGGTTAAGTTAAGATGTGATTTCACTCTTAGAAAGATTGCAAGTTGTTATGACGAAAATAAGGCTTGCCATACTTTAGGACAATAGTCATTCCACCTTCATAACGTTGTGTCATGTCTCGATGGCCACTAATAAATGATGATAACAATATTGTCCTATGTTTGATATTTTCTATAAAAGCAAAATGCATCGGTTTGTAGTATTGAACGAAATATATTTTGGACCTCATACTATAGCAATGATTGGTTGAACAAAAAACTTTTTTCCCTGCATTGGTTCTTCCTTTGTGCAAAGCATGCACTTAGATACACTTTAGCATGAATGTTATTTTGATGAGCTTGAAACCACCTTAAACTTTTTGGCTTGATTTGATTTTGGCATAGTTGTCTATAGCATAATGCTATAGAAGTCATTCTGCTGGTAATATTATGGACATATCACTAGGGTGAATCTATTATAAATCAACTTGTTAGAGTGATTAAATATTTAGGGGTCATGTAACTCATACATAATAAATAAACTTTAGGAATATTTTGTTTCTTCCATTGTGATTTCTAATATTAAGGTCCCACCCATAGGACCCAAAAGGAAATTGAAGAGGAAACTGTAATGGACCATAGTATCCCACAATTTGTGGAATTGTTATTAGATCTGCAACACTAGTTTTCACCTTAATATATCTTTCATGTATCATTAATTCCACATCTTCCCTAACATTAATTGTTGTGGGTTGCAAAGCAGTTGACAGATTATATTGTGGTTGATTAGGAGGACACTCTTTAATAGGAAGAGAACAATCAAGAACATATAGTCATAGTGCAAGTTGACCTAATACATGCACAAATGGATTATACCAATGGAGGAGGATCTGCTATCACTTAAGAACTAAGTTTCATGAAGTTTAGGATTTTCTAGGATCCTACTTTGTAACTCATGCTCTATATTGTATATGTAGAATTACAAGAAATGCAATTTGGAACCCTCGTTGTGCTGGAAAAGTATATATAGCACGAAATGTTGTAGCTCTTCGTTATCAACATGAACACCACACAAAGTGAATGAAAATATGTGGCTATAACATCTTATATGTTTCCTAAAATGATTTCTTATCTTGGAGAGTCCAAAAAAATGTTAAACTACTATTGTGATGGGATGAAGATTTTTCCAGTACAATAGCAAATGTCAAGTGATTTATGGTAAAACAATTGTGCATTGTAGTGAATACATGTCCTTGAATCAGGCAAATGAGGAATGATCATTGTGCCAATCTCATAAAATTTTCTAGCACAATTATGTGTTGCTCTAGAATTGCGTCTCACGCAAATCATGGAGAGTAGGTTTAGTTCTTATATCTGTTCGATAATAGTTTGTGTTATAAGTGTATGTATTGTTTAAAAAATAAACAAAATCAATAATGTAAATGAATAAATAAGAATCCATGCATGGGATAGAGAAATAATTAACTTTGATAATAATAATAATAATAATAATAATAATAATAATAATAATAATAATAATAATACTGTAACTTTAAAAGTAATACATACTAACCATTATTATTGTCATCAATTTGCATGTTGCTAGGTCCAATTTTCATTGTCATGAGTCCTTGGAATCTTATTAAGGTATAATAAAAAACTGCACTCAGAAATAACATTTATTTAGTACGTATAGTAATAATAAAATTATGTAATTAAATTTTAAATTTATAAATATATACATATATTTATATATATATGACAAATTAAAAATACACAGATATGTGTAATGCTAAATATAAAAAATTATATTTACCGGTGTTGCGTTGTTGAACAATTGAAGAGCAAGCAAGTTGTCTCGCATTGGTTAGTCTCATTTGTTTTTGTGTACAAATTTGATAATTTACACGCCTTGTTGCCAAGTATTGTTACCTATTTCTCATAAGACATCTTCTTTGTCTATCATTTTGTCTTCACCTTTCTCTTGTATCATTAACCTTACGCATGGAACATGCATATAATATGTAAACAATGAGGAATCAGCATTATTATGAACTAAAAGAAGACATGTATTTAAAAAAATGTAAAAAAGAGTAAACTTTGAAACGTAATTAAAGTGATGGAGACCTTGAAGCATGAAATTGAAATTCTATTACTTCAAATTAAAGTGTGTAAAAAATATACAAAAGAAAAAGTCAATTAACAATGTATGTATTGGGGGAAGGATAATATAATATAATCTAATTGTTTTTAAGTGACACTATCCACAGGTTAAAGTCAGGTACAAATTACATATCTAGCTTATATGGATTATTTTGTTTAGAAAGATAAATCAACAACCTTATTTATTAAGGGGCGTAATTTATTTTTCAGTTTTGGCAAACAATCGTAAATAGTATTGATCTCAAGCAATAACCATACAATAAACGTACTTCTAGTTGTAGATATGTGTTATTGAACAAAATAATTATTAGGAAATTGCTTGTACACCCAAACAATAATCCCAAAATTAAAATCCCGATTGAGGTGGCCTTCTTTGTGTGGATGTAAGTTATTATATTAGATTAGATTAGATTTCTCTCTCATGATTTTGAGCGTTTTCACATTGCCACATGTATCGGGTAGTTGTATTTTGGCTATTATTTTTGGCTGTGTTGTGGCGCTCTAATTAATATAAGCTAGGGAAGCAAGGAGGGTTGTTTTCTTTGAGGCTCATACTTTGACTTGGTCTTTGAAGTTATCTATTATTTTTGGAAAAATAATATGTTCTTTTCAAGCAGCAATGTCTAATTATTTTAAATTAATTGAAATCTTATGGCTTAAAAATGAGTTTTTTAAGAATAAATGTTATGATTTGATCCCATTTCAATTTTTTTTTAATGAAAGATGACCGCCTATATATAAATTGTTAAAATGTATATATATACACAATTACATATATGTTTTTCACTTTTAAAATTTGACTGGAATGAGATTTTTTTCTTTTGGAAAATATGTATAGGTAAAGACATATTTTGCATGTGATAAGCTTAAAAATTCATGAATATCTAAATCATAGTTGAAACAATAGAATAGAAATGCATACAATCAATATAAAAAGTTAAAAATAAATGTATTATACGTGCACGTGTTCTTAACTTGTTGGCAGTGCGGTCATAAATATTGCTGTGTTGATCATCCATTTGTTGTGAAGGCTTGAGAACAATAGAGTCTAGGAATGAGAAGCAAAAATGGAAATAAACAAAGAAAATGATAGTGATGTTCTGAATTGAAAAGGAAAATAATGGAAATGTTAGTTGAATATGAAAAAATTAGGTATCTATTGGAATACTTATTTTATTATTATTAGATGTGGTGGTAGTTTGACAATCTCATTCATCACATCTATCTATCATATTTAATATTAATAAAATGGTATTTCAATGGACATTCAGTTTTTGGATGTTCAAATAATACTATTCATTATCTATACTATATATAAAAAAATATTGAAGGAAGTTAAAAAAAAGACTAAAAAATTTAAACAAATTCTAATATAAAAAGGTAAATTTAAAAAGAAACACTCAAAATGAAAAAAAGGTGGATTCAAATTCACTAGTAAAACTTCACTAACAAAAATTCACTAGTAAAATGGTATGGGACTGAACAGATGTGAAAATTAAAAAAAGTTTAAATTGATTTTAGCGAGACAATAAAAACAGTTCATTTTGGAATTCCTTTTATCTATTGTCAGATTACAAGGTTAATAAAAGAAACTTGTTAATAGAGAAATCGTTATGGATTACAATATAATACATATATATATATATATATATATAAATCAATTTTAGTCCAGTCGCTGGTTAAAAATAAAAAATAATCTTAAATATATTTTAGTTGTCATAAATATGAGTAGTTTTGATTTTGATCCTTCTAAAATTTTTATTTTGATTTTGTTCCATCCTTTATTCATTGTTATGTTTTGTTCCTTTCATGTAGACTCGATGTTGAATAATAAAATTTATAAAGATCAAAATATGATTTTTAAAATAGTTATAAGGGCAAAAATAAAAATTTTAATATTTATAATGATTAATTGCATATTCAAAAAAATATTCATTGATATCGAAATTTAAAATGATAAGGATTTAAAACAAAAAAAGTGAAAAAAAGAACTAAAACAAAAATAAAAATTAAAGAGGAGAAAAATCAAAATAACCTATATTTATAGGGACTAAAAATATATTTAATCTTAAAAATAGAGTAATATTATTTAGATTCATAATGTATAAGATATTAGTCTAACACATCTCATCCAATAATAAATAGAAATGTGCAAACATGACCTCCACAATTGTGAGTACATATATCAATTTTCTAAAAAAATATAAGGATAAATAACAAAGACTATACTTGATATTTACTCAAATGACACATTCCATCCCATTCTTATCAAAATTTGACACTCCACCTCATTTTTTACCAAATAATAATAATAATAATAATAATAATAATAATAAAATAAACAAATAAAGAACAAACTAATAAAGAAAATAAAAACTAGCAAAGAGAGCAAATTTTATAAATATAACTTTAATTCAACATGTCTTTTAAATTAAATTAATTTTTAAAATTTAATTCATATCCTCAAATCTATACTTCACTAAAAACAAAATTAAATTAGTTGAATTATTGCATAAGAATGTTATGTGAGTTTTGCAATTGAAAAATAATGAGAATATAAAACAAGTTAGTCCATCTTCGATAGTTTTGAAGGATTTATAGGACAAATTGGTCCCTAATTATTTATAAAATCATTCAAGTTGTTGGTTTCTAATAAAAATATAAATAGAATAAAGAAATCCACTAAAATACTAAAGAATAATTAGTTTGTCCTACATTTTTAATTATGAGGGATCACAAATGTGTTTTTTCCTTGAGGAACCAATTTATTTGTGTTATTTTTACTAAGGTCAACTTAGTATTTTACTCTTTTTCCTTTTTAATATACTTGTGCTATTCTTGTGAAACAAATCAAATAAATAAATAATTTAATTTTTTTCTATGGATTTAAGGATATGAATGAAACTTATTGAATTAAAGTTATGTTTATAAAATTTATTCTTTTTTACCGCTTTTTATTTTCTATTTTATTTATTTATTCTCTATGTTTTTTTCTTTAAGGATGGGGTGGAGAGTCAATTTTGGAGAAAAATAGGGTGGAATGTCATTTAAGTAAACCTCAAGGATAGTCTTTGTTATTTACCCAAAATATAAATCAATAAGAGTCTATTGCTTTAGATTTTCGTAGAATTACTTTTAAATAGATGATATTGAAGGAATTGATTTTAAAAGAATTAGTTTTGAATGAATTGATTTATGTTTGGAAAAGATGTTAGAAAAGTGAGTTTAAAAAAATTGATGTGAAATGAAAAGTAAAAGTTAAAAATTTTAGGGTTTGTTTGGTTTTAATTTTTAGTTTTTCATTTTCAGATTTTATAAAGGAAATACTGAAAACTAATTTATAATTTTTAGGATTTTCTTCACAAAATTTGAAAAACTAGAAAACTGAAAATAAAAACTTAAAACTGAAAACTCAAATCAAACATGCCCTTAACTTTTATTAGAATCAATTTTTTCTAAAGTGGAACCCTTTCATTGGAAGTAAAAATCCAAACCAAATACTTTCACTTGCTCTTAACCCACTTTATTTGGCAGCAACATGAAAATTGTTGCAATCCAAACATGCTTTAGTTGATCGGCGGGATTAAATAAAAGATAACTAATTTACCTTAAAAAATATAATAATAAAAGATAACTAGATAAATTTTCATGTTCATGCTTACAGAAATTAACGGCGAGTTCCTCCTCATCGATTCCCTCAAAATTCATCGTCAATTCCACCGCCGAATCACTCGCCTCGGAGCTCCCAATTCATCTCGCGGTTGAAGAACCGCAATCGCGGATTACCCTGAAAAAATCGAAGAAGAATAGCATGCATAGGGTTAGGGTAATTAGGGTTCCGGTTGCGGTACTGGCTCAGGTTCTGAACCACAAGCCAGTCTTGTTTGATCTGGCTTGCGACACTTGAGGGGTTCTATGATAGGGAAAAGAGGAGTTGGTTAGGGTTGATGCAGACTGCTGAGGAGAATGACAGAGAGGAAGATTAGTGAGATACTTGTGGGGATTTTGTTTTAGCATTGAGCTTCATAATGTAGGTAGATATATATAGATACAGATACCCAATTGAATGTATTCGGAAGAAACCTATATGAAGCTATTTTTTCGGATTCAAGTTAAGATTTTTTAGGTGGTTAGTTACTTTCACTGATAGATTAATGGAAATAATATGGCATACTTACAGAAATTGAATTCTTTTTTTTTTTTTTTGGGGGGAGAAAAAACTGAAGGTAGTTTAGTTAGCCTTCAAAGAAAAAAAAATTTAATTAATTAATCAATATCGTATAAATAGGATTTTGCTTAACGAAATTCAGAAGATATAGTAAATGGATTAGAACTATAATGAGCACACATTTTTGGTATAAATAAGTTTTTTTTTCTTTTTTTAATAATTCTTCTCTCTTAGACACACAGCTTCACTCTGCAAAGTGCACTTCCACTCTCTCTCTCTCTCTCTCTCTCTCTCTCTCTATATATATATATATATAAGCAAGTCGTTTGCTTTTTTTTTTGATCTGTGTCTTCTTCAGTTTCTTTCCCACGTAATCTTCTCTCTCTTGGGTACAAGGTGCAATAGAAAGAAAGAGACTTTCTATTTCTTGATGCTCAAAAGACTCCACTTTCTTCATAAATTCTTATTTTCTTTATGTCACACACACCCTTTTCCTGCATGTTCTTTCTTCTTCTTCTTCTTCTGCAAAAACAATAATATATTTTATTTGAAAAAATAAAGAAGCTGTAAACTGAAAGGGGAGGTGAAAAAATGCAGCCTATTACTGTTGACGAGGTATTCTTATTGTTGTTGTTTTTGTTGTTATTATTTGTGCTTATGATAAAATAGCTTTGATTTCTGAGTATGCTTTGCTTTTCTTTTTTTTTTCAATGTTTTGAGTGTAGGTTGGTGCATATTTTGTTACTGAGTATTACAAAACTCTTCTCTCCACACCCAATCTAGCTTATCAGTTCTACTCAGATAACAGCACCATGAGTCGTGTCGATGGAAACACAGCTGAAACCGCTTTTGGTGTGGCGGTAAGCACCCAAGTGTTCTAGAAATCGTGTTTTCTTTGCATTCATGTTTTATCTCTTTTGTTTGTATCAGTTTCTGATCATGTTTCATTCATATATATTATATGGTTCTTTTTATTCTTTTCTTTTTATATGTATTTATTCTCAATGGTCTTATGGAGATTCTTGGACCACAAGAAAGTTTCCTATCTTATCTTTATATGACTCTTAACTTATATGTCATTGAAAAAAGAAAAATAATAAGAACGTGTTGCCTCATGTAGCCATGCATGTTATGTTTGCACTTTATGTTCTTGTCCTAGTTCCTTTCTTTCTTGAGGGATGAATTAACTAGCAGATAACTAACCTTGTTTCTTGTCTTCCATACACAGCAAATTCATGCAATTCTCATGTCACTGAACTTTCTTAAAATAGAGTTCTCCACTATCCATTCTCTTGAATCTTGGGGTAGATGTGTGCTTGTAATGCCTTCGGGTGTGGTCACGATAAAGGATGCCCAAATGAAGCGGAAGTTTGTCCAATGCATCTTCCTTGCTCCTCAAGAGAATAGTTACTTTGTGCTTAATGAAATTTTCCAATTCTTTGATGATGGAGTGACAACAACAGACCCAAGTTCGGGGTCA
Source organism: Dalbergia oliveri (assembly GCA_030441495.1). Taxonomy (NCBI): domain Eukaryota; kingdom Viridiplantae; phylum Streptophyta; class Magnoliopsida; order Fabales; family Fabaceae; genus Dalbergia; species Dalbergia oliveri. Next base: position 17,994,289 of record JAMLFY010000013.1, on the reverse strand, counting down.
GGGGCACCTGAAAAGACTGACACACAACCTCCAACTTCTACTTCCACTACTTCTCTTTCAGAGCCAGCTGGTAATTTGATTGCTGAATTCTTCTTCCAAAACATTTGCTTGTGATCTGCTTTTAACAGGAAATATGTGTGTTGTTAAGAATTTTAGTGTGTGGATCCAGTGGCTTTCCATTTATACATGAATTTTTTCCAAAATGGTTAAGGCATAAGATAATAGCTTTCTTGGTGACAATGACCAGTGAAACTATTGCTTTAATAGTTAGGCTAAGATAATAGTTTTGCTGGTTAAAACGATAATGAAAGGAGTTTTAAGTGTAGCTTTCATTTGTGTCTAACTATAACCAAAATTTTAACTCCCCCAATAATTGGACTTGTAGTTTTAGTAAATTATGGGATCCCAGCAACCTACTTCAGACTATAGTTATAGGCCAGAATCTGCATTATTAGAGTGTAATATAACGACCAATAAAATTGAGTTGTTACTTGTTAGTATCAATGAGTTAATAAAAACCTTAAATGGTGCATGAACCAGTACGGATTTAACCTTAAAGATGTGTTTTTTTTAATCAAAATTAGTTTTTGATTATGAAACGCAACACAGACATGATAGGCACACTAAAGTTAAAAATTTATAGGATAAGGACATAATATATATAACCAAAAATTTAAAGAAATGATACGTTATTCAAAATATTATTTATATAAGTTTCACTTGTTTTATTTTTTTTATAAACTTAAAAAGTTATGTATTATTTCATTTTTATAATCATGTTTATATTGTGTTTTTTTATGTTAGAGTAAGAAAAATTAAATTTTAAATTAAATATATACAAACATGTGTTATTGTGTCATAGATTCAACGAGACATGTGTTCAACACATAGACATAACACCCAAATGGTGTGTCTCTGCTTCATAGGTTTTTGATAAATTCCAATGGGGCCGATTGTTCCATGTTGCTGACTCTGACTAATGGATTGAATCAGTTAATATAGAAGAACAGCAGCAGCTGTCACAGCAAGATCTTGAAACAGGAACTGTGGGGCAGGAAACTTCTGCAGAAGAGGCATCTTCAATAGCTGCAAGTGTTGATACCAACCATGAACGCCATGTGGCTTATGTGGAGGAACTTTTGGAGGAGCCTCCTCCTCAGAGGACTTATGCATCTGTTGTATGTACCTCTTTCAGTATAGGTTTCGTGTTTGCTAGCCTTTTTTATTCTGTCACTGTCAGTAAATGAGTAAATGAAGTTTCACAATGGAGTGACTGAAATTTTTCACTTGCAATAAAAAACGTTCAGCTGAATTTTAAACATTTGGCATCGTTTGGTTCACTAATTATTAAAATTTTGCCATTGTTTAGTTGGTTTAAATGTTTTAACTCTTGTTTTCCTTACCAGATATAGGTCCTAGTCTAGTGGATACTGGTGGTTTGGACAAAAATAAATAATGTGAAGTATTTCCTTTGTATCTAAATAAGATTTCTTTCGGACAACTTTATTATTCCAATACTCAAACATCTTATTCACAATTATATAGGTCTTAAGTTATTTTTTCTCTCAACTTATTTCTCTCTATCACTTCTCTCACATTCATATGAAACCCACTTGGGCGTCTATATCCATATAGGTGTTGAAATATAATTACTCTTCTCTCAGTTGGTCCTCCCTTATAATATGGTTGTTAATGTAATTTTTGTGTATTTCCAGCAGTGCATGATACCCTTACTTACATTTATTTATTTATTTTTGTCCCTTTCAAATTGTTTTGCAAACTTTGCTCCCAAGCTCAACATTCTTCCAAATCTCCGTTACCTCTTTTTTTACTTCTTTTGCAATGACCTTGCAGTTACTAGCCCCGAGACCACCCCATGTGGCACAGCGCGCTGTTCAGCAGCCAAGGTCTACATATCCGATTGATCCTGTTACTGGGTTTGAGCGAGTGCCAACACCCCCTTGTCTTAAAGAAGGTTTGATCTTTTGATACCTGTTGTCTCCTTGTGTTTGTTATCTCTTAGGTTATTTGAACCATCTTGGCATGTAATTAGACATTTTAGCTATTGGTGCAATTGTATATTTTGAAATATTTTTTCTGTTCACTCTTTGTCTTTTATTGTTGATTTTGTTACCAAATAAATAATGAACATAAAAAATTATAGTATTTTGTGGTGATTAGGTGCTTTAATTTGTTGTTCTACCATTTGTGGAACCAAATGTTTGTAGTAGTTTCCGTTTTCTTATTCAGCGTTTACTATATATGTGTACCGTTGTGGCACATGTTTACGGCAGGATCAAGCGCACACAGTTGGAAGAAGTACCGACAGTTTCGGGGGGCATGATACAAGAAAACGTTAGTGAGTTTATGGCTCACGCACACATGTGAATTAATTGTAGTCCTGTGCTTATAGATGGTTTGGTGGTTAGGATTCGGTTTATTCTTTTAGAGGCAGTTGATATTTTGTTAGTTTTTGTTGAGTAGTTAAAATATATACTTGCCTCTGCTAGAAGATTGAGAAGTGTATGTACGTGACTAGGGATACATTGTATTGGTAATTAAAACATTCATATATTCATTCCCTACAATATGCAGATTTCTCTCTCAAGACCCTCTTGATTGTTTTATTTTTAATCTTTTTCCTTCACTTTCCTTCATTTTCTCTCCTCTCTATTCCTAATATAGTGTCAACTAGGCGTGGTTAGGTTGATCTTAGCTCAAAATTTACTTGGTTGGATTTGAATTTTGAAAATTTAAATCAGGTACATATATACATATACATATTTAGGTTGAATATCAGTCATATTTCAAGTTAGTTTGATTTGATCAAGAGAGAGATAGATTTTTACCAGCTATATTTTTCAAAAATACTTTATTTATAATAATATATAAAAGCTGAAATCGCATGTTGTTGCATTGACACCTTAGCTCTCCTTCTAATATTGCTACATCAACATATTAGTAAAGCTGTCAATTTTAGGGTCTGTTTGGAAATTATTTTCAAAAAGAGTTTTTGGTTTTTAAAAACTTAAAACTTGTTTGTGTTGCTATTTTTTTACATTAGTTTTAAATTATACAAACAATTTTTGTGGTTTTAAAATAAAAAATAGAAACAGTCTTACAGATGTTTTCAAATTTTTTGTTTTGGGACAGTTACAAAAAAAAAAAAAACACTGTGAGCTTCAAGGGGAGAGTAGGGTGTCAATGCTTGGTGAAGAATAGTGAGAGAGATGACTTGGAGGCTGTGGAATTGATGTACTGTGAGGATGTTAAAGAGGAGGTTGAGGGGTCAAGGGCTTTTCAAAGTGATTGGGAACATTGGCACGAGTAAAATGCCAAACAACTTCATTTTTTATTATTTTTTAGAAAAACAATTTAGTCAAATAGATTCTTGTTTTTTTTTATTATCACTGTAAAACTCTTTTGAGAGTTCATTTATCAAACGGGTTTTTTTTATTCTTTTGTTTTTTCAAATTGAATTTAAATTTATTTTTAAAAAACTTAAAAACAAACACACTTAGGAACATACCCTTAAATTTTATTTTCTTATTTTTCTATGCAAAGTCGAGTACTTACTCAAGTGGTTTTAGGTATGTTACCACCATTTTAATTTACTATCTCCAGAGTTAAGGTATATTCATGACTAAACAACTAAATGGACACTAACCATTGTCTTTTTCAATGCTGCTGCTCATCGACCTTCTAATCTACATATTTGTATTATTCCACTTTGTACCTCATATTGTGTTAACATGAATAACAACTGTTTGTTTTTCTTTAACTCCTATAAAGTTACAAATGCATAAAGTAAACACAACCCACAGGTGTTTGATGAGTTTGAAAGTATACCTTGACCATGGATTCAGGTGTCCTTTCTTCCCAACCTAAATTTTTCTATCTAAAAAAAGGTAAAGGCTTATTTTTAATAAATTTTAGAAAGCCATGCATTTCACCCCAAGATTTTAAAAACTCCAATTTCACAAATTTGAAATAGACTCCAAATTTTGATCTTCTGACTCTCAAGTGTATATATATGCCTACCACTATCATCGCACCTCGTCACACACAATAATGCCTACATTTTGGGAACCTGTTGACTTGGGATGGGACCTCCTACTTTTCTGGGGGTACTCTAACAGCAGTAGCCTCTATCTGCTTATAATTTTGTGTGATTTTGGTACTTGGTTTTTCATTTTATGTTTGGCCCCCTTTTTGCATTCCCCTTTGCAAGATGTTATTTAGTTTTCTGTGTGTTGATTTATTTAACTCATTGTGAGCATGGTTACCAAAGAACTATCCTTTTACAATCCCAAGAGGGATTCTACATGATCCTAGCATTTTCCAGGTGCAAAATCTCATGTCTGAACATGGATCTTGGAATGAGAGCTTAATCCAAGACAAATTCCAAACTGATGAAGCTGGTCAGGTTCTATCGATATCTCCCTCCAATTCAGAAGATACTGTGATATGGTCCCTGCACGAAGGGAAAGATGCATGGTGACTTCAGGTTATAAAGTGGCGTTTAACTTCTATCTCCTCCTCTAGAAGTCTATCCGCATTTCATGAAGAATTGACATTATTTTGGAACTTTATTTTGGGCACTGAAGGTGCCTCACAAGATTAAAATTTTCTGCTGGAAGCTGGGTCATGAAGGAATGCCTTTAAAGAAGAGGATCATTGCTGTGGATGACTCATGTCCAAGGTGTGGTTCCCAGAGTGAATCAGTTATTCACTGTTTAACTGTTTTATTACCTGCTCTCACTCTTCCATAGTTTGGTCCTTAATTTTCCTCATCTTACCAGCAATAACCGGATGCACAATCACTTTACATATTGGTGGATGGAATTTGTTGATGAAATGAAAAAACTCCCAGGTACTAAAGAATTATTAAACAAGGCTGCTATTGTCCTCTGGCATGTTTGGAAAGCAAGAAATAGTGAAGTATTTGAATGTGTTGATATTGGGCACTCAAGAAATTGCTAGCTGGACCACGAGGCTGTTGGATGAGCTACAGAACCGAAGCTTGCCATCTCTCTTCCCCTCTTAGTCTTTTTATTATATTTCCCTACTTAGTCAAGTAGTAATTTTCCTGATTTGCTTCTGTTGGAAAAGTATTATTCAAAGACTATCATGGTGAGTTTTATGGTAAACTTTTTATCTTTAGATCCATCATAAACCTTTTTATTATTAATCATTACATCAAATCATTTAACAAAATAGTAATCATCTAATGATTAAATAATAAGAAGTCAATGATGGATATATAAATTTAAGTTCTACCCTATAGTTTGTCAGACTATCATACTCACAAAATTTTGAGGTCCATATGAAAATCAGCTTTATTTGTTATTGACCTAAACTGTGTCTCTAGAAACAGCAAAATCAAAACTCGAAGAATTTCGGCTTGGACAATTTTTGATAAGGGATATATGCGTTTTTTTGGGAAAGGGAAAAAATGGAAAATTGTCAGGAGTAAATTACTTCTTAAAGCAAGTTTAATTAAAACTACACTATTATCGTTATACCAACGTCTGTTGGTGTTGAAATTAACATATTCTGGTGCTGATTAGGGCTATCATAAAAAGGATTTCCAAGAAAAAAAATTAAAAAGGCAAAAGGTAAACGGCAAAGAGTACAAATGTACGCTCTATTTTGGTGATGAACAAGAAAGAAAATAAAAATAACAAAGGAAGTTCTTAGGTGGTTTTGAAGTATATTTTCTGATTTTGAAAAAAAAAGAAAAGAGTTGGTGCTTTGTTTTGTAACTGTTTAATCCTTAATTTTGTAACTTGCTCTTAGGTGATTTTGGACTAGATCCTTTTAAAAAATAGAAGATAAAGAGTTGGAGCTTGTTTTGTAATTGCTTTTTTTTTTTTATTAATCAATGTTTTGTAATTGTTCAACCCTTAATTCTGCAATCCATAAATTCTCCATTATTCATACATGTGATCCCTATAACCAAATTGTATTTGGTTATATATATGTTCTCTTTTTTATTTAATAGAAAATGACTTAAATCAATTTTAATTCAAAATTTAAATTGCTAACCAAGACATTTAGAAATCGATTTAAATCGATTTATTTAGTGTTAGCACCTGATGCATGGATCATTTCATGATGGAATCTATACAGAATCTTTGCGAAATTGGCTTAAATGGATTTGTGGAATGTGTCAGAGAATGCACTACAAGGCAGAAACTCTCACAAATCGAGTTAAATCGATTTCTGAAGTGTGTTAGAGTGTATGTTCTTGAATTATATTTTACTAAATTATATTTATTATAACAATAACCTACTGCTAAATTATACTAGATAAAATTACTTACTAAATTAAATATGCTACAAACATTAGGGACTTAAACTAATTTAAAACCTTAATTGAATTATATATTAAAATACACATAAGTAAACAACCTAAGGCTAAGTAAACAATAATATATTAAAATATTTTAAACTAAAAGAATTCAATTATTAAGATAGTAAAATAAATTAATTAACTATATTGCTAGTTTTCTACAATATGATCAACGTCATTAAGACGGTACATATTTTCAACTTCCACAGCCATGATTTCCTTCACCAACTTTTATCTTCTCTGCTAGAAACTCAAAACAAAGGAACAAACTTTGAACAAAGGAGGAAGAAGCTTTGAAGAAAGTAGGAAAGGGATAAACAAGGGAGATCGATTCTAGTTCAGATGGGTTTATATAGAAATTTGCTCTACCAAAATCAATTCAAATCAATTTGGCAAACGTGACTGACAACGATCACAAATTTTGTCAAATTGTCAACTAAGACCATTGACATGTCTAGAAAATCGATTCAAGTCAATTTTAGATGAGTTCTGACCTATGTTGTTGCTTCTGACCATTGCAGGAGATTCCCTAACACAAGGGTGAAATAATTTTAAATCAATTTTAGGTACATTTTGATATGTTTCAATGGTAAAGTGACCCATGCATCAGGTGCTGACACTGCACAAATCAATTTAAATCGATATCTAACTGTCTTGACCAGCACTTTGAATTGAAATCAATTTAAGTTGATTTCTATTAATTAAAAAACAGGACATGTATGTAATGAGATTCAATTTCGAGCATATATAAAATATGGTATCTTATTTAATTTTTATATGTAAAAAATCCTCAATTCAATGCATTTTTCAAAGTATGTATAAATTAGTCATTTGACCCGTTTAGAAGTTAGTAAATAATAAAATTATTTGACAGCAAACTTTTATCAATTTAATAACAACAGTAGATAATTAACAATAATGTTATGATTACAAATAAATATTACAAAGGATTAATTAAATAGGAGCTTTGTTTCAAATTTTAATTTTCATATGCCACCCTGTATTATATAATCAAAATATATATTAATTCTAAAGTATGTAAAGACTTAATAATGAATGTAATGAGTGCTTTATTTATTAAATTAAACAAAAAATATAAAACATAGATTCATATTTGAAATTTTAATTTTTTAAGACACCTCTGGACAAACAACATTTCTGGTTATGTTGCTAGGCTGCTCTTTGTCATCTAATATTAATATTTTCAAACAACTTCTTGATTTTACTCTTGAGATAACCACATAAAATTGCCCATGAGTGAAGACATGTTTTGGTAAAAACAAGCTAACAAATAACAAAGATTGACCTTGACTTTTATTAATGGTCATAGCAAAGCAGAGAGTAATCGGGAATTGTCTTCGTTGAAACTTGAAAGGCATGCTTGGATCAACAGGTATTAGATTCATTCAAGATACATAAACATTTTCTCCAATTTTATTGCTTATCACTACAATTGTGTCACGACTTGACTAGGAAAATGACTAGCACATGAAAAATCTCATCCCATATAAGTCTCGTGACCTCTAAGTCTCTATATGCATAAAATAACATACTTTTCATTCTGAAATCATAACTTCATCTAAATCTTTATTTAAAACTTGATATTGGAATCATAAAACTAAAATACTTCATATATGAAACTCTAAAATATTTTAATCATACTCTAAAATCAATTTAACATGTAACTAAATCATAAATTCATCTCTAGCTCGTAAGTAATTTAATCAAACTCTACAATTTCAAATCCATACTTGTAAAACAGAAAATATATACATAACTTTCAGATATTAAAATTAAATACATAATTTGAAAATAATGCATGGCTCAAATCCTACATGCACATCTATTGGAGTACTCTACTCTAACAAGACTCTAAACTAAACCTTACTCCAAAGTAAGACTCACCATAAAAATAACCGTGTATGCCAAATAGGAGGTGAGCAACACCTACCTGAAACTATGAGGAGGAAAGGAGAGGGTGAGTCAATAGACTCTGAGTGAGCTCTCACTAATCACCCACATGAGACAACCAAGGAATATACAATATGCAATATACATGCAACAATCATAAACCATTGGATATTTATATGCATAACTATATAGAAAGATATCTTGTGTTTATAAATTCATAGAAAAACATATCTAAGTTCTTACTCCAATGAGAAATCATTTTCCATACATATTTACCATAGCTCTTAAGTCAAATATTCTTTGAAAAGCATAAATAATCCCAAAAAACATAAATAACAATACACTAATAGAGAAACATGGATCTAGTTATGCATTGCATAACAATATATATTCCAGTTATGCATGTCAACCATGACATAACAAATTCTCTACTCTATAATCCCTCAATGATCTAAATTGGACACCTAACTAAGTTCCATCTCAACTATGTGAAATTGCCTCTAAGGACAATTTGGTACCAAGGTTAACGATCATTTTTCCCAGCGTTAACTCACTGTTGTTTTCTATAGGTACCATCTAGTCTCTAAATCACAAAAACTAATTATTTCTCTAAAACTTTATTCTAGGCTATTCTCTGGGTTTAAAACTCTATCATATAATTACTCTAATCTTGAAATCACAAAATCCCTAGATATATATACAATCATTTAAATATGAAAACTCTTGAAACTCTGAAGCTCTAATCATATAACTCTAACAACCTGACTTTAGGATAACTTGACTTAAATCATGCCCAAGAGATCACCCGTTACAGGGAGGATTTCAGCCCAGAATATGTATTTGGCTTGACAAATTATATCCTGAATTCCATACCTTTGAGTATCATAAAAACTAAATTTCTAAAATCTCATTTCTCAAGCTAACATCTTTTCTAAACTTGGTATCTTTAATATTATACTTCAAACATCATGTTTCAGAATCTTGAAAATTTTAAAATCATAATAATATCTTTATTCATGAAACTAAGTCATACTTTATTTAACATTCTTACTAATATATCTTAATTGATATTCTAAAAAAAATATTTTGAAATCTCAAGTCTTGAAGCATCAAGATATCATAAACTCTTAACATTTTTAATAAAATAATAACTTATTAAATCATATGTTCTTGAAATAAATCTCTTAGAGTTGCACATAAAACATTTTCATAACATGACATCTATCAATCATGGTCTCATAGTTTTCTAAAATATATTATTATGCTATAATCATAAATCATAATTTTTTTCTGGCTAGACATATTCATGTAAAATCATTTTCTATACTTTTCCCTATCTCAAATTTTCATATTTAACAATCCTCATGCATAAAACATACTCATAATGCTTAAAAGTAAGACCATGAGTTTGAACCCACTCACCGTTTGAAGCTGGGAATATGTGGGTATCACCAACTTGACCTTGAGAGCTTAGAATGGCACCAACAACTGCCATAGCAATATATACTCATGATCAAACTCCAATCACCTCTAGATAATTCTAAATCAACTCTAACAACATTGGGGAGCACCCTTCATTTGACAACAATGGAGAAAACACAACCCAAACCATAGAACATGAAAAAAAAAGAAAAAGAAGTATAAGTAACAATCAAACTCACCTTGAAGCTTGGAGAAGGTGGATTTGATGGAGGATGAGAGTGTAGGGGGGAGATACCCAAGGGTTAGGGCTTGACTTTCCGCTTCTTGGAAGAGAGAAATAGAGTTGGGGTATATATAGCGCTCATTAAATGAAACTGGATCATTTTGCACTTGACATCGGGCTTGCGTGACAGGAAGCTTTCTGGCTCACCTCCTAGGAACCAAAACTCGCTGACGAGCCTTGGAGATTTCTACAATAGTAGCTCTAGCTTTTCACTCATTGGCCCTTCACGCATATGGAGCCTCCAAGTTACACGGGTGGGTCCCGAGGGACCCTAGGACCATATGAAATTTGTTTGTTGACACGACACTGGGTATTACAAATTGCTCCAATGACATTGTTTCCTGATTTTCAACTATTAACCTTGTTCTATTACACAATCTAGAAAATTGATCAATGTCAACAGGATAATCAACACTCAATTTTTCAAAACTAATTTGTGATTTAGAATGCCAGAACACTTTATGTCATTCAAAAACTCTAGTTGTCCAATCTATCTCAATGACGACATCTTCATCTGCAATGCAATATGAATCAGAACTCATATACTCCTTTTCCTCACTAGGAATTTGAGAAAGAACAAATTCGTTGATCATTTCAACTACTTAAAGAGTAGGTGCCAGCAACGCTTTATCCTAAAAAAGGCATAGTTTTTCAAATTATCCAATAAATTTGTATAAGTGAAATCAACAACACTCTTTAGAGGGGAAGTTAATTCTAAAATTAAAAATTCTGTTGGAATTTCAATTTCTACAAGCCTATCATTATCCATTCGTAGTTTTCCATCTCTAATTTTAACTATCCAGTCAATAAACAATCTCAATTTTAGATCTATAGAAGAGGAACTTGTTACTTGTAACCTTATATTTTTTATCAGGTTAAGAACCTTGCAATGCGACCACAAATTTGATGAGTTTATACTAACATTTACAATTTCCTCTATTGAAGCTCTTGGAATAACTAGAAGTATTTGATGAAGTCTCCTCCAAGAACAACTGTTTTTCCACCAAATGGTTCATCTCTTGGGTTATTGTTTGTGAACCTCATAATATTTCTCATCGTATGATCCAATGCCTCAAAAGCTAACTTATTTACCATGCATGCTTTATTCCATATGATGAGACTCACTTGTTAAGGCTTTACTTGTGCACTTCCTTGCTTGATAGTACACATTGACAACTTAGTAAGTGTTAAAGGAATTGAAAATCTAGAGTGAACTATCCTCCCACCAAATAAAAGTAATGAAGCAATGTCACTGGATGCAACATTTAAAATAATTTGGCCGTTGGATCTAGCAATAATAGATAAGGTTCTCCAAATGAATGTTTTTTTTCCTACATAACCATATACAAAATAAAAACCTCCTTTCTAGTGGTTATTGAATCCATTATACTATCATAAATTATCCTCTGATCTTCATTCATTGAAGATATAAGTACATTTTAAGATCAACAGAGAATTGCCCTCTGTCATAGTTTAGCTCTTTAGTTAAGAGATGATTTTGAAATTGATTGAGTGGAGAATCATTTGGGTATGACATAGATTTGAACTCAATGACCTTCCATTTGAACTGAATAACTTTCCAATTTCAATCAAATATAAATTCTTTAATTCTGAACTTGGGATGGAAATATCTAATAACAAAAGTTTTTTTAATGACAATATGAAACTTTCTATTTATTCTAAAAAATTAGAAACATACTTTGTCCTAAAAATTTTGAAACGTAATATTAAAATTATTGATAAAAAATTTAAATTACAATTTAAAACATATCTTGATTTCTTGATATTCTTCTTTAGTCATATAAGATTCCATCTGCTAAAAGTTCCCAAGCCTCTCCAAACAAAATGCGGCCTGTATTGTGTTTGTCAGGACTAATATAACAAAGAGTTTTCTTAGCTGATTTTTAGATACTAACTCAGGCTTCTCCTTATACCTTTAATAAATTCATTATTGTTTGCTAATAACCCTAGGGGATGGCATGCTTCTTTGAAAGAGTTAAGAACCAAATTATCCACTGTCCTTAAACTTTGATAACTCATACATCCTTCCTAAATAGTTAACAACAATCTCAAGTAGTACAACACATCGGTTCTAGGAGGTATGTATTGAAGTCTACCTATTGAATGTCCTTGTTTCATAGGGAACCGTTCTTGCTTTGTTTTCTTGTAAACATAACGGCTTGGAAACTCTACATAAGCTAAATCTCTTCCTTCAAGATTAGAAATGTTTGCAACCATCTAAGCCTCAAACATTGTCTTTTTCCTTATTCTTTTTAGCAACATCGCCAATCTATCATTGCCTCTGCTGATTTGGAAGATGAAAGCTTAATCTCTGAACATCAGGCCGCCTCCAAATGGCTTCGTATGCAGAAAGATAGTGACAATCATAGTAGTTTTTTTTTTTATCTTATCTGAAGAGATACTTGGTTGAATTTGACTTGTTACAATATTCAATGTTGATATGAGTTTGATACTTCATCAACAATTTTGTGTTATAAGGAACAACAAATCTACTATCCAAGTTAATATGCTTTCTTATAGTAGTTACTCCTGTATTTCTTCTTTTGTATATAGAATAACCACCTTCATAAAATGTTGTGTTTTTTGCAAAATTCTTTGGAAAAAATTTCCACCATTTTTCATTATTCATACATGGTGATTTTAGATCAGCCATGCCGCAAGGACCTTGTATTATTAATTTAGTAACAACCTCAAATAGCCAAGGATATTTTCCCTTGTTGATAGCTCAGCAAATATCACACGATTAATAGAATCAAGTGTATGTAGTTTATCATTAGGGTGTAACCATAACAATATGCACATGAGGCAACCCTCTCTTTTGAAATTCAATCGTATACATACCTGAACATAACAAAAATTCACTTTGTCTTTAAAAATATAAAATATATTGATAGAGATAAGATTTAATTTATTATTATAATATTGCAAAAAATTAAAATCACTTACAAATCTTAGAAATTAATTACCTACTAAATAAAGGAAGTTCGAATCTAATTTTAACATATCATCAAAGCTTACAAATTTGCAACCATAATGAGGAATGGTATCACTCAGACTCAATAACAATAGTTCTTGGTTGGAAGTTCAAACGAAACTCATGACGGGTAGTGCAAAAATACTCGATATTTTCACCAACCCCAAAATATGCAAAAATGTAAACATGCCCTTCTTTCAGTTGAGATTTAAACATATTAAGCAAATTCTTCTGATGGAAGCATGGATAGTACATCCCTATAGCCAATACAATCAAAAGATGTCAGTATCCATACATCAAAACTAAAGAAAGAATGATACCAAAAATAGCAACAATTAGAGTTTGTGTGAGACTTACAAACTCATCCATAAAAACCATTTCTATTGAGTTAATGGTTAATGGATTGTTAAAGATTGAGAGAGTCCATAGCGCATCACCTGAACTTCGACTCTCCACCACTCAAGGAGAGGAGCAATTTTTGCCAAAAGATGGATAAGTTTTACCATAACAATCAAATCAAAGGTTGAGAAAAAATGCGAATTGGACAACTAATGTCAAGGGATAATAGGAAGAAAGTGGATAAAGGTAGGAAGAAATGAAGAAAAAAATGACTAAAATTTATAGGAAAGATTGAAAGACATGTATATCTCAATTCTTTTTTTAACCATGAATATTCTTAAGAATCATTCAGGATGATTGAAAGATTATATCAAAAAATATAGTAGATGAAATATACAATAGTCTATATTAGGCATGATTTGAATAGATTTTAGGAAAAATATAGAGACATATTATAGTAGTTTATCAATCAAAGAATACGCTGTATCAATTTAGGATCCAATCAAAATCAAGTTGAAATTAGCTTAGAAATTTAGGGATTCATCGCCACAACAAAATAAAAAATCATGGTTAGATAAAAATAAAAAAAATAATCAAATCTAAATCTAAATCCAAGAGCATCTAACCTTCTTTGTGGGCAATCTAGTTTGATCTTCCTCCTCTGAATCTCAAAGTAGTTTATCAATAAAAAAAATACCATGTATCAATTTGGGATTCAATCAAAATTAGAATCCAAAATTAGTTTAGGGATATAGGATTCATGATCATAATAGAGTAAAAAATCATGACCAGATGGAAATAAAAAATCATGATCAAATCAAAATCTTAATCAAAAGAATATCTAACCTTTTCCTTGGTCAATTTGGTCTCATCCTCCTTCTCCCTTCTTTATGTCCACTGCTAAATGTGCAAGAGGAAAAGCCAAGAAGAAGATCTAGAAACCATAGTTTTCAGAACCAAATTGGTGATTGATTTGGCCAAGTCACTGTCCTGTCATTCAATTAATTGGGTCAGGTTTAACCAATTGATCTGGATTTAATTAAATAAATAAATGAAAAATAATATATATTAATATAAATAAAATAAGTATGTTTATGTATATATATTGCAACATTATAACACAAGAGCATGAATTGTCTAGTGGTATAGGCACCTCCTTCACTCCCTTAGGTACTAGGTTGAATCCTACTAAAGACATTTTTGACTTGTAGTGAGCAGAGGTCTATATATATTTTTTCATTCTTAATAATTCTTAATTTTAATTGTAGATTGTAATTATATTGACATGGGTCCTCTCTTAATGTTGAATGTAATCTTTAATGATTGTAATATTAGATTTTATTTCATATGAAAAATAATCAATGATTAAATTGTAAATTAAATTAAAAAAATCTTTAGTCATAAAAATTGAGAAATGTGGGATCTAAATCACTATGAATAACACGTGTAATAGTTTCATGAAAGGAGTCTGAATTATTAGTATAGTAGATAGTAGATATTGATTTTCTATTAGAGATAGTCCTTGTGCATTACATAGGTTTATTAATGTTTTTTAACAAGAATTCTTTTGAGAGTTTAATTTTTATATACTGTCGTGTACAACTTTTTTACATTATTTTTCAGTCATATACTGCTTAGTAAAGGTTGTTAAATCTCACACTTATTACTGAAAAATTATGCAAATGAAATGATTAATTAAATGACAATATAAAAGAGTTTTATACTGTTGATGTGTTAAAATTAAGTTCTTCTTTTGAAAGAAATATATAAAATTGATTAAAAAGATATGAGAATAATACGTTGACTTGTTTATAGTTTGTTTTACATAGTGTAATGTGTAGTTTTTTTTTTTTTTTTTCCAACTATAAGAACTCCCGCTAATGATGTATATGCGGTTATTTGGACATGATGCTCTGATCAGGCGATGACATTGCTACTCATCATACCAATTCACGTGTTTCTCCCTTCACTAATATGAATTTTCCATCATTAACACAAGAATGTCCCATCATTAACTCATGTATTTTTTATTGCTCGATCCCACTCGTTGAGTGAATACAATAACAACTCTAAACATTAGTCATAACTCATAACTCAAACTTTTTCTTATTTTAAGAATAATTAAAAATGCAAAATTTTAGATTTAGGGTTTAGCAAATATGAGGAACCAAGGATGTGTTGGCTTCAATTTTGAGTTTTCATTTTTAATTTTTCAGTTCTACCTATTAATTTAACTTTCAGTTTTTCAATTTTTTAGATTTTTGAAGAAATATTGAAAATTTTAAAACTAAAAATTTCAATTTTCAGGATTTTCTTCACAAAATAAAACTGAAATTGAAAATAAAAATTAAAAATTAGAAATTCAAACCATAGGCCCATAATTTTCTAATTTTTTAAATTTTATGAAAAATACTGAAAATTCTAAAAATAAAAAATTTTAATTTTTAATTTTAATTTTTAGTTTTCAGTAATTCTAATTTTTAGTAACTAAATTTCATAGTTTTTAATATTTTCTTCCTAAAATTATAAAAATTAAAAAATTAAAAATGAAAATCCAAAACCGAAACAAATGCACCCCAAGCTTTTCTAGTCATCAAATGCCCTAGTTCTCAACAAATCTCATCCGTCCATTCACTCTACTAAAGTAAACTTATCCGTTGAACCATAGATTCTTTTACCTCGTTCGATTAAACCTTTCTCAACTTTCAGCAACGGCCCCGATTCATCTCCCATATCCCCAATCTAACGGCGGCAATTCCGTGCCCTTATTCCTCGGCAGTAGGGTCACACACACACACACAAACTCTCTCTCTCTGTCTCACGCACATAGTTTCACACTGCACAGTGCACTCTCTCTCTCTCTCTCTTTCTCTCTGTGTGCCCTTCTGATCTACCTTTAGATTCACTTGCGTTTCAGATTTCGAAGATTCCTTTGTTCTCTCTCTCTCTCTCTAAGCAACTCGTGTTTCCCTCTGTGTCTTCTTCTCATTCATCAGTTTCCCAGAACAATTTCTGATTGAGTTTCGCTTTTGGTAAAAGAAAAAAGAGACTTCACCGTAATTTTCCTCCGAAACTTAGGGTTTTTCTATTGTGCACACTAATCAGTAATCACTGCATGTTTTTCTATTTTTAGGGGAAAAAAGTTTTTTTTTTCTTTTTTTTTAAACAAGAAGCTGTGAACTGAAAGGGAGCTGAAAATGGGTGTTAGTGCTGCCCAGGTATGATTATTACTTTTTAAAAAATTTTTAGTTATTTGTGTTAATGAAAAATAGCTTTGATTGTAAGGATGCTATGTCTTTTTTATTTTTTTGGGTTATAATGAATAGTGTGAATGCAGGTGGGTTCATACTTTGTTGGACAGTACTATCAAGTTCTTCCACAACAGCCCGATCTGATCCATCAGTTCTACTCAGATAACAGCACTATGATCCGTGTTGATGGAGATTCCAGTGAAACCGCTTCTGATGTGCTGGTAACCATGTTTTTCTTTGCATTCATGTTTAATCTGTTGTGCTTTTGTAACAGTTTGTGGTCATGTTCAGTTCATACTTTAGGATTTTTAAAAAAAACATGTTTTTCTCATTAGTTTGAATGAGATTATTGGACCCCCAAGAATTCAGAAAAATGAAAGAATTGTTCCTATCTTATGTTGAGTCTTTGTGATGTGTCATCAACACTTCCCACAAAAAACAAAACTTGCCTCATGTATGTTTGCCACCTTAAATTATTTCCTTTTCATTTGGTGGTTTGCCGTAGGTTATTTAGGATAGACACTACCGCATTGGCCAAACCATTTAGTCGGCTTGATCTGGCGGGACAACATTTGTTTGTCGTTGTTTTTGTTATTGTTGATGTTGTTGTTGGTGATTTGTCTTAGAAGCTTTAGTCATGCGTGGAAAGGACATGTAAAACGGTAAGGAGAGTCGATTAGATGAAGGGCAGTCCAATAGCTAGTGGCAGAGAGAGACAAAAAAAATATATGTGGCTGAAACCATGGAGAAATGTTTAGATGTTAATGGTTTAACTATAGACATGGTTTATGATATGATATTATGGCATCGTTTATCTATGTAGCCACCCAACCAAGTAGGACAAGACTTCGTTTTTTGTTGTTTTGGCGTGCTTAATTTTCCTTTCCTTTTTTCCCCTAAGTTTTAGCAGAAAACTAATCAGGTTACCTTTTTCCCATACAGCAAATCCATGAACTTGTCATGTCACTGAATTTTGTTACAATAGAGGTCAAGACTCTCAACTCTCTTGATTCTTGGGATGGAGGTGTGCTTGTAATGGTTTGGTTTTGTCAAGATCAGGGATGTCAGCAAACGGCGAAAGTTTGTCCAAACCTTCTTTCTTGCTCCTCAGGAAAAGGGTTACTTTGTGCTTAATGATATCTTTCATTTCATTGATGATGGAGTATCATACCCAGATCCGGTGTCAATAGCATCTGAAAAGATTGATACACAACCTACTTCTACTTCTCTTGCAGAGCCTCCTGGTAATTTAACTGCTGAATTCTTTTTCCAAAACATTTGCTTTTGGACTGGTTTTAACATGAAGTCTTTTTGCTTTTCAGAATCTTAGCATGTGTATCCAATGCCTTTCTCTCTATGAATGAATTTTTCCGCCATATGTATGCATAAGATAATAGCTTTCCCGGTGACAGTGATAGATGAAACTTTCTTAAATACTAAGGTTAAGATAATAGCTTTGCTGGTGATAATGATAATGAAAAGAGATTTAAGTTTACCTTTTCTCTCTCTTTCCAATCCATTGGCTAAAATTTGGTTTAAATAATTTTTTGCTAACAAATAGTTTAGTTCTTCATAATTCCCAAAGGTGTTGGTTGATCCATGTAGCTGATTCTACCTAATGGAATGTTTGTAACAAAATAGTTTCGTATTCACTCATCTTGTCCACTCAAGGACTAAACTACCATGTAAAGCCTCATTTTTTTTTTGTTTTTGGTAAAAATTGCCTCTTTGTGGCTTCTGAACCTGTTTATCTATCAGCTTCGGACTATGGTTTCGAGGAAGAAGCCAGAGAGTATGTTAACTCAGTGCATATAGAAGATGATCCAGTGGACAAGTATAGTCTACCAGAGCAGCAGCAGCTACAGCAAGATATTGAAACAGAATTTGTGGTGGAGGAAACTCCTGCAGAGGAGGCATCTCCAACAATTCCAAGTGTTGCTCATAACTTCCATGAACCCCCTGTAGATCTTGTGGAGGAATCTTTGGAGGAGCCTCCTAAGAAAACTTATGCATCTATTGTATGTACCTCTTTCAGTATGTTACTTGTTCAGTATACTTTTTGGATTTGCTGTTAATGTAAAACTCTACCCTATAAGTAAACAAGGTGTATGAAAAGTCTTTACTCTATTGGTGGATCTAAATTAAATTCTATTTTTTCAGGTAGCCCTCATATATGATATGTTAATGCAATGTCTGTATGTGTGTTTTCACTAGTGCAGTTTGCCCTTATTTACATTTCCTTTCCCAATTGTCTTCCTTTCAGATGGTTGCAAACTTCTCTTCCAAGTCCATACATTTTCCAAATTTACAAATTCCCTTTTCCCTCTCCTTAGTTTTTTTTATCTTGATTTATGTTGCAATAAACTTGCAGTTAGGAGTCTGAAAGGTCAATCTGTGTCATCTGCTGCTCCGCAATCATTTTACAAAAGTGCTCCAACTCCTTCAGAGTTAATTCATGTAGCACAGCCCACTGTTCAGCCATCAAGCTCTGCATTTACGTATGTTCCTGATTCAGGGTATGAGGCCACGGAAGAATCCTATGGGCTAGAAGAAGGTTTAATTTTTGGAACTTGCTTCCTTATCTTTGTTCTCTTTCAGTGTTTACTATTCTGTACCATTTTTGTACCTAATAGAAATTTTAGGTAACTGATATGACCTTTTCTTGGCACATTCGGTTATAATTACTTATTGTATATAGTTAATAATGTGAAGGAAATTATTTTTGTGTTCATTCTGAGGTAAGGCATTTTATTGTTACCAGTAGTGAGTAATGGTTATTATCTAATTTTAAACAATGGATCTCCTAATAGAAAAATACTTTATGTTAATACTTCCCTAGGCTGGGACTCAAGAGGTTGATACTTGTTAGGCAGAAATCTTTCAATCCAAAGGAATTTGAGAAATTAAATTATAGTATTTTGTTATAGTTAAGTGCATTGCTGTTCTACCATTTTGGAAACCACATTTTTGTAACGTTGTCTGAGCATTTTCAGTCTTGAAGCATGTGGTTGATACTTGATCCATAATCCTTCCAGGCGAAGTAACATCTGTCTATGTGAGAAACTTGCCTGCTACTGTTACTGAAGCTGAGATTGAGCAGGAATTTAAGAACTTTGGCAGGATTAAGCCTGATGGTATATTCATTAGGGTCAAGAAGGTAGCTTCCTTTTACATAGAATTGAATGTCCATATATCTAATCCTGAAAAGAGAAAAGCTTAAATAGAAGCTGATGTATACAGGAAATTGGAGTTTGCTATGCTTTTGTGGAATTTGAAGACATTCTTGGCGTTCAAAATTCGCTTCAGGTTTGAAGTTACTTTATTTTTTTGTTTAATCGTTAGACCTAATATTTGGTGATCTAATTATTCAATTCCTTAAAGCAAAACATTTTTTGAATTAGGTCTTCTGTTTGTTGTTTATTTGCTTGACTCTGTTATCTGTTGTTGGTAGTTGTTTTCTTAGGCTCTATGCTTCATTGTCCTCCATTTTTCTAAACTAAGTTCAAGAAAATATGTGACTTAGTTTCTCATTTATATTCCAAGTAGCCAGGAATCAAAGTTGCACTGCAAGTGAAATCAAGTGTCATAAATTGTCATCAACTTCTTTGTTATGTGCTTATGTTGCAATAATTTGTCATGACTTTTTACATATCTTTTTCTTCCAATTAAATTTGTCTTGATGTAAATACACTGTCATTGTAGGCTTCTCCTATACAATTGGCTGGCAGACAAGTATACATAGAGGAGCGGAGACCAAACAGTGGCATTGCAGCTCGAGGAGGAAGTAATGTCCCACTCCTTCAGTTTATCTTGTATTATTATAAAACTATGAACAATAAACAATTCATGGGACAGGGGGACACTGGGACACATCAAAATTTAAAATTTATGAGAACAGGAAACTATATATAATATTAAAATATAAAGAAAAAAGATTTATTATTCTAATGCCAGATCTATAAATATATCTCCTATCATACTTTTTTTATTCAATATACAAAACTAAAAAAATTTAAAATAAATTCAAAATCTTTATGTTATTGCCTTTTTAAAATTTTAAACGGCCTTACGTATTGTGTCCTACTGTGTTGGAGTTAAAAAATAATAATTTTAAAATTGAACATGTACAGACATATTTTGTCAATGTCATACAAGATCTAATACAGACTGTTTACTCAAATAATTTCTCCATGCCTTAGTTTAAAATGCCTCAAAAATCTTGTAGCTTCTTTTGTTCCATGGGTTTTAACTATTACTATTAGGAAAAAGTGAATCTGCTAGTGTGTTTTCACATGACAATATCATATAAAGAGGGATAGACACAGCTACTCTAAATAGGGCCCCATTGGTGGGACCTTCTCAAAACCCGTGGAGCTTTATTAATGATCTTTGTGTCTATGTCTTCACTTGTCATGTGACAGTTGTCATGTCGTTTAAAATGCTAGAGGGTATCCATTTCTCTGCTAGTAAGAATGCTTTGAAAGAAGTATATTAATGCCATTGCATAAAGTACCGAGTGCAACTAACAAGTAGGCGTGCAATAGCTTAGTTGCTCAGCATAAATTTTTTGCTGTACATGCTAGCTGTAGTGGTTGTTGTGGTAGTACATTGTACTAAAAATGCCATTGTGCATCATTAGGTAAAGTCTGTTCACAATGCATATTAACTGTAAAGAATGGGCATTAGCAACTAAAAGAAATCCTTATATCTGATAGTTTTTGTAGTAAAAGATGGACAATTTAGCAACATTTTATGTCACTCCTGGTTTTTTAATGTAGTTCTTGTTATCTGATATGAATTTGTTAGTGGAGAATATAGCCTTGGATAAAGCATTGGAGAAAAATGTTATTTGGTGAAGGGATACAATTTAGTTTTGTTAAAGGAATCATGGGGCTAGCCGTGAATAGGAATAACGGATCACAATTCCTCATACTTACAATTACTTTAAAGAATAGGTGTAATTTGTATTGGTACTCCATTTTGACTGAGAAAGCTAATAATGGGATGTCAGCGGTGCGGGGACAAATTTTGGAAGCACATGATTTTCGTTTAAATGGAAGTAAGATGAAATATAGAAGAATTTAAGTTTAGTAGGAGGTGCATTAATTCTAACTTAAGGATGAAGATTGGAGATAATATCATATAGCAAGTTACATGTTTTAATTATGTTGGGCCCATCATACAAAATGAGGGGGAAATTGGGGAGACGTAAATCATAAAATTGTAGTTGAGTGGATGGAATGGATGAGTGAATCAGGTATATTTTGTGATAAAAAAGTATCACTCCAACTTAAAAGGAAAGTTTTATTGCATGGCTATAAGATTTGTGATGCTCTATGGGAGTGAATGCTAGGCAGTATAAAGCCAACAAAAAAATGCTCAAAGTTCATAAATGAGGATATTGTGTTAGATGAGTACATGTGCTAAACAACATAGGATTAGGAATGAATATGTCAAAAAGAAAGTTGGGGAAACATCTATTGTAGAAAAGGTGGTAGAATCTTAAGTGGTCTAGTTTCCTGTGGAGAAGGCCTACATAAGTTCCACAAAGGAGAGTAGCCCAATTGATAGAGGTAAAGGCAGACCAAGAAAAATCATAGGCAAACCGTTAAGAAAGATGTAGAGGTTAATTGTTAGATCCAAGCTAGACCTAGGGAAGAATGCCGTATTTTATTGATCACAAGTTAGGTAAATCACCATAACCTCAAGAGCGTACAAGATGAACCCTAGGGGAGAGACTCTCTCCAATTTCTAAATCAGTTACAACAAATGAATTCACTCCTATTCTACTTCTTCTTTCTGCTATTTATACATTTCTAACATCCCTAATTAACTTCCCCTCTCAACTATCTAATTCCCTCTGTCACTAGCTTCCCGTTGCATGAGTTACTGCTGGCGCAGCTCCTGGCCCACTCAGGCCCATCTTATTCCTTCTCTCATGGACTTTGGAGAACCTGTGGTCCCTAACCTCCCTAACATTAATGGTTTGACACTTTGACTTGATTGATGATAAAAAATCTGTTGTTGTTGTCTGATCCATATAGCCCACATCACTTGGTGGGGCATGATCTGATTATTGTTGTTACTTCATTTTGACCGAGGGTGGTTAAACCTCAATAATACTTCACATCATGACACACTAAAAGCTTCCGAGATTGATAAATATCTGATGAAAACTATTTGTTATGTGGTAGGATTATTTTGGCTTCTCTTTGCTTATGTGCCTGTAGTCTCTTGGGGGATGGAGCTTGTTTGTTTTGTATGTGATGTAGTTTTGTGCTTTTGTTAAGGACAGTGTCTTGTCTTATCCTCCTTTTTCAGATACAGATCTTATCCTCCTGTTTAATTGTACTTGCAGTTGTTCCTTAGTGAAACCATCTATATTGTATAGACTGGATTAGGTAGCTTGCAGTATAAACTTTTGATACTTTTTAATGCTATCTTGTTTTAATCTTGTATGTGTGGAGTTTTGTCATTTTGCCTTCTTTTGTTGACAAAAAATGAGGTTTCATTTCTGGTAATATTTGTATCCATTTCCTTTGCATTCAGGAAGGGGAAGAGGCCGAAGCAGTTATCCAACAGATGCTCCAAGGGGGCGTTTTGGTGGTAGGAGCTTGGGCAGGGGAAGTAATCAGGATGCTGCTGACTACAACAGGCTCAGAGGTGATGGTTATCCACAACGCGGTTCGCGATAGGAAAGCGCGTCGAACAAGCAGGGATGAAGATGCAATTCTGGAGTATACAGAGTTTCTGTAGTCTGAGCTTTATTTGCATATTTAATGTTGAACATTTTTCCCTATGTGGTTTCATAACAAGTAATCTTATGTTTTGGGTGTCTGTTTTTCAAGTTAAAGCCATGAGATTTCACTCTTTTTTTTTTTGTCAAAAATAGATTAGTTTGTTCCCCATGAATGTTTTTCACTGTGCCATTCAGGTGGGAAATTTTTGGCATTTCTTTAGTTTCGTGTGAGGGATTGTGAATCACTTTCAATGGGAATTAAGGTGTGTTGAGAAGGAAAGAATATATTTGAGACATCAACTGGTGTGCATTGTTGTGCTATTTTGCCCAAATTATATTGAATTTGTTAAGAATTGTTTTAATAGTAAGGCTGAAATATTATAATCAGTGTTTTCTCTAAATTTGGATTGCAATGCTCAGCATGAAATCACGTGAACAGACTTCTGAACAAATTAGCATTGACAACAACTAAGATACTGATTTGTTGTGTGTTGGCCAGTATGGCATGCTGATAATACTCTTCGGCTCGTTGAAGGTCTTTCTTCCACTGAAAAAATAAAAATAAAAAACAATCATAATCAAAGTAAATAAAATTCTTACATATTAATACTCTTGGTAGTTCATTAACCAAAGAAATTTGAAGACTAAAATACTCACGGGCTTATATATAAGCACTGTATGACATTCAAAATATCTGTCAATTTAAGATAAATATAAATATTAAGAAAGATAATAAATAATAGTAATAATTGAGTAAAATATACTAAATGGATTTATACATCTCTTCATGTTAATTAATATAGTATAATATGTAAGGCTAATATTAATTGAAATGCTTTGAAAAAATGAAACTAATTAAGGATAGTATTGAAAAAAATAATTAACACATTATTGAAATACGAAATAGGTATATGTTTTGAAATATGGAGTTGTCTGAAAGTTAATAGGTATTCTAGAATAGAGGGAGTGATATTTTGGTAATACATTTTCTTTAACATGTTGATTGAGTGGTAAATAGTTTGCTTTCCTCCAAGGATGATACACAAGTTCGAGGAAGTATACAATATACTTGTGAGGAGGGGAAATAACTGTAAATGTTTAATCACTAGACTTGCGAGAACAATATCTTCCACGATGTTTTTCATAAAAAACTAATCCATTTTCCCTTCAGTTTTGTTAGCTTATGGAATCGAGTCACATTAGCGATATTTTCAGAGCACCGAAGCAATTTTTGTTTGGTCCGTTGGAAGATTCACGTAACTTACCGTTTGTTCCTACTTCGGTATGCTCTCATCGCTTATTTTGCTTCGTGTATTATGGATGGTATAAAATAATAGGACCAGAATTCCATTAAAGAAAAAAAGATAGGACCAGGATCTGATAAACTTGTGCTAATTATCGTTTTAAGTAAACTAAATAAATTTGGTCGAAAACAATCTTGTAATTTTAACAAATGATGAGTTGCAAGAGAAAATTTTCTAACAAAATGCTAATCAAATACTCCCCCTGTTCCAGATTTGTTTTTTCATTGTCATTCTAAATGTAGGTTTAAATCATTTTAGTCATAATGTGATGACAAAGGAAGAAAGTAGGTCCTAGTATGAGCCCTTCAAGTTAATGGGTACATGAGATGAAACCCCATTATGGAGTGCTCTTAGAGGTGATATTAAGACCTACAAAACTAACTCTACATGTGCCTTCTGACCTTTGACCTTTTGCCCGTCCATGAATTTGGATAAAGGCGGCCATAAGATAGTGAAAGAGTCTTTCTTTCCAGATGAAGGACGTTGTGCTTGTTTGAGAAGAAAAAAAAAGAGAGTGATCCACATCAAAGAGGGACCTATTTCTGAGAACCAACTAGATCCCACACTTTGTCTCACAACAACCCAAAAATAGGAGCATACTAGTCATAGCCCAGTTGGAGTCATCCCTAGCCTACATCACAAAGTCCAAACTTGTCACTTTGTAGTCCCCTTTATGTCTTTTCTGTGGCAGCTCCTTAGCCAATCAAAAACCCATTGTTCACGTCACTATCTTATCTCCAACTGACAAGAAAGGATCTCTCTTCTGGTCCCAAAGAAAATGGGAACAAACACACATACATAGATATGCAAAGTGCTCTCCTTGTAGGGACAGAGAACACAAACTGAAACATAACCTGTAACCCATTTTTTCCTTCAACAATAGAACACCCATGCTCAATGTTCATCCCTGATGCAAATAGAGATCCACTCATCTCACTGACGCGGTGTCCTTGTGCAAAGGGAAGAAGAGGCTCCACCTTATCCATCATCATCTCAAAGGTTGGCATCACTTATTCTTAGCCAAGCCACAAGGGAGAGTGTTCCCATTCTACTATTTTTTCTCCAAATCCTCATAAGCTTACAAACCCATAAATTAATGTCTTGTTTATCAACATTAAATCCATTCCAAAACTCTGTAGGCAACACCCCCTCTTGCAAAATAACCTCAAATTTGGACAACTCGGATATTAAGAAATGTGATAAATAATACGGTGATAGAATATTCTTATGCAAAATAATGATGTATAGATTAATATACCCTAATTGTCATTAATTTTGGAGCACATCAAATGGTTAAAAATGAAATGTTACACTAATAGTTATTAATCGCTTAGGAGTACTATTGGAATAAAAAAACTACTTTATTGGAATGTGAAATTGACAGATATTTTAAAGATGACTTTGTCTGAAAGTGGACAAATATTTTGAGAATGAGGGAGTACATTGTTTTTTCATATCATATGTACCGAATATTGTATATATAGTTTTTCCATATCTTTCTAGGTGATACTACTTCAGTTTCAAAGTAACAAATTTTTTTTTTCACTTTTTAGGTTTATTCATAAAGTGATGTCTTACATATCACTTTTTGAATAAATCTAAAAAGTGAAAAAGATATTTATTTTAAAACGGATGAAGTAAATAAATTTGTTAATGCTCACTGTTGATCGTGAACACCAAAGTAAGTTACATAGTTATTAGACTTGATGAGTCATCCTTCTATCAAGATAGAGAATCACTAATTCAACCAGTGGATCATTGATTGAATTAAATTTAATTAAATTAATATATAAAATACAATTTAATGCCACTTTATATATAATGAGACAATTAATAAACCAAGCAAATGACCTAGTGATTGTCAAGCTTGCCTAGCATCCTTGTCCTTTTTGTTCAGGGTTTGATCCCTAGAGGAGGATAGAGGCTATTAGACAAGTTTGGCAACTACCAAGCTATTTGGTTAATTAATCATGTCTCATCATATATTATATTTAGTTGCATTAAATTATATTTTTGTATATTAATTCAATTAATCGATTTAATGCTTATCTGGTATATTGGCCGAATCGATTACTTGGTCAAGTTTGATAACTATGTCTCGTAGTATTCCTCATCATATGACTGTGAGCCTTGACATTTTACGCTTAAATTTATTTTGCAAAATTGCAATTAATGTCATAATATAAATTATTATCATTTTAATTAAAAATATATGATGAATTTAAAAGATCTATATTATAATAATTACTCCATCTCTTTTAGAAAATCTGTCCACTTTCAGATAACTTCTATTTTAAAAATATCTGTCAATTTTGCATTTCAATAAAGTATTAATTATTTTTTTTCAATACTACCCCTAATTAATATTAGCCTTAAATATTATATTATATTATTATTCCATCAATTCGTATTATAGTTGTCATGGAAACTACAATTTACATTAAAAAGTTAATATATTTTACCACAATTACATTAACTTTCTAATATACCAAATTGTTTTGGTTTGTCAAGATGAATATCAATAAGGAATAAAGGGAGTAACATATAAGGATATATTAGTTTATTCACTATATTTTATTCAATTATCATTATTATTTATTATCTTTTTTAATATCTCTTGTTGCTTTAAATTAATAGATATTTGGAAAGGGATGGAGTAATTATTATATGTGTTTAGATTACCTTGTTTTCTGCTTGAAATATTTATGATTGAAGCATTTTCAAGAATTTTTTTAAAAATAGTCTTTTTCAAGAATAATCAAATTCAAACTCTCCTATTATCATGTCACTTACAAAATCAAATTATAGGTTAAAATTTTGTGCATCATCAACTAATATAAAACTAACACTACAAAAGAAAAATATTAAATTCACTTTATTGATGTGTTAAAAAAATTAATTTAAAATCTTATTCATATATTAAATAACTTTTAAATATTATATAAATTATTATTCATATAATTATATTCGGATTTTAAATTCATTATTAAGATAACATGATTTCTCTCACAAAAATATTTTTCATGTGGATACGCATGCTTCAATGCGCCATAACAGAACAACATTCGGAAAATAATTTTCATGTGGATACCGGGTCAAATAATTTATAGATAGACATAAGTTGGATGACTGAAATTTAGGTCCACTCACATAAAAAAAAAATGCATTGGTTAGGATTTTTAATAAAATTATATTTATAAATTTTGTGGTGTATCTATATCTTAAAACTTAAAAAGTTATACATTTTCAATTAAAACTGGTCATTTTAAATCCTTAAATAATATTCTTAGGACAGTGATTAGTAAAATCCAAATTAATAAATCTACGTATAAGAAATTGTATATGGAACAAAGTTAATAAGTTAAATTTTTATTTAGTGTTTTTTTTAAGCATATTTAGAGTGTATTTAAATTTAAGTTGTTGTTATTATTATTATTATTACTATTATTTGGATAAGAGGATAGGTTATTAAATTGGATTTAGATCTTCTAAATTGAGAATCTTAAAATCTTATTTTAAAGAGTAAAGTGAGAAGTTTTATTTTTAAATCAATAGAATGAAAATGTTCCTCTACTTTTAATTTTATTAATCTAATAATAATTTTTTTTTATTTTACGGTGTTTAGTCTAGAGGATTTAAACCCTATTAAATTTGTATTCATATAAAATCTCTTTAGGGTTCATCCACATCCATGCCCTACAGCTGTGGGGCCTATGGAGTGAGTGAGTGTCTCCTAGGCCCATAACAGCACATAGTATCCGCGGAACCGAAGCTGTTTTCGTATGGCGGACATGAAACCCAAACCTTGGGCTGGCCAAACCCAAAACACATGAAATGACACTTGCTTTTTGCTGGTGAAGCCTACGATATACGAGGTGAAATATGAAGTACACACTAAATATTTAGCCCCATTTATAAAGTGTAACTAAATTTAATAAGTGTGATTAAATTGATATGAGTTTAGTCATACTTTACAAATGTGATTAAATCACTAATATCTGATATATGATTCTTCATCTAGTGTTTAATATACAAAACTGATTTGACAAGTGACTTGGTGGAAAATTGGAAAAAGTTATTTGTACGTCCTCCGTAAGAGTCGACATCTCACGACTAGAAAAATGCTAATTATTTCAATAAAAAATATTAAAAATAAAAGGTGATAAATTTTTTTAACTGTTGATTGTGAATGTGTCGCTCGAACATGCTAAGTTACAATGCTCATATAACATTGCTTTGGAAAATATTTAGATCTAAGACAAAATACAAAAATTGATCCTCCAGGATATATATTGAGATATGAATTAGTTTTTTAAATTTTAAAAATCTCAAATTAATCTCTCATATTTTAATAAAGAAAATAGATTGATCCTTCATATTTCATACAATATATAAAGAGATTAATTCGTCCTTTTTTTAAAGGATAAGAAGGAATTTGAATTTCAAAATTTGAAAATAACTTATTATCTATATATCTTTGAAGAACTAATTTAAGTATTTAATCTAAATCTAAATTATATCATGTGGATATATTTTATATTTATTAATAAAATAATATTTTAGCTAAATTTCAGTTTTAATATTTGCTTTTAGTTCAAGTGTGATTTTATTAGTGAATATGGCATAACGTTCCGACAAGTGTAATTAGGAAGTTTTCAACTTGAGGGAGGTACCTGGACAGGGTGAGCTGTCGGCATTGAATTTGGGTGGCAAATGTTCGCTCCTTCCTTCGTTCATTCAAAAAAACAAAAAAAAAATTACACTAATCTTTTGAGATTTATAAAAATATAACTTATATTTTTTTATTTATTTATTTATAATTATTGTCCCTTCTACTTATCAAATTTTAAATATTTATATTATATTTTTACTCATTATTCATAAAACATTTTAATAAATTTAATAGAATTTATTTTTTATTAATTATTTTTAATTAATAAAATTATAAAAAATATATGTACCCACTATTTAAGTTTAGGATATTTTTATAATTTTATTAATTAAAAATAGTTAATATTACAAAAATATTATTCTTTAACCTTATTATCAGTTTGTTAATTAAATTAAATCATAATATATATACTTAAAATTTGATAATAGAGAACATAAGTGCACCTTATAAATAAACTGAGTTATATTTCTATAAATTTTAAAAGAGAAAAATATAATTTATTCTAAATAATATTATTTATATTTTATTTATTATTAAATTGAATGTAAAAGTTATTTTAATAAGATTACGAATGAGATGTGGCACGGTATCATATGTATATGGACTACACATAACAACAAAACTCTTCATTCATTCATACAAGTGTTTCTTATCTTTCCCGAGCCGTGTGATGACGTTTGGTCCCACCTCTGTCGGATTGTCGTTTGGAGGGCATGTAATGTAGTAATGTTGGTGGCTGGGCCCCACCACACTTGCCACCCTTTGGCGTTATTCATTCATTTCGAGGGCTCTGCTCTCTCCACTTCTCGTCTTCTCCGTTACTCTTGTCGTCGTTTTCGCGAATGCCTCCATTCCTTAATCATAGTAGTTTTAACAAAGGTATTAAAAAGACAATAAGTACTATTGATTTTTAAAAAATAGATTTAAATTACTCTTTATACATTTTATTTTTTTTTCTCTTTCTACTTTTCAATTATCATTAAGAGATAAAATTAGTATAAGATAATTAATTTTTTATTCAAATATTAAAATAATAATCAATATAAAATAAATCTTTTATTTTTTAAAGTGACTAGAATTAAGAAATGAAGAGAGTATTTGTATGAGAGGAAAACAATAGGCATATTTTCCTACCCATTCTTCTAAATAGATTAAATAAAGTAGGTTGTGATTAGTATATGTTTTAAGATTTTAAGACATATATTAGCTGATTTTTTTTTTACACTCTATTTTGTACCACTATTCCGGTACTGTAACGTGTAGGGTTATATATCACTGAGAAAAATGTTAAATAATCAAAATAATTTTGAAGAAGTAAATTCAAAATTTAACAAAATTTAATTTATGAGTAAGTTTGTGTTATTTCATATAAAAATTAATTCAACGTGTTGTTAAAATTAAATTTTAATATATTAGTAATATAAAATATTTGTATACTATCATTGAATTGAATTATTATATTTATGACAACAAGTAATATAAGGCTTATGGTACATATTGTCAGGGATGCAAAAAGTCAACAAGACTGTTCAAAGTAATTTTTTTTTACGTGAGTAATGGGTTTTTTGAGATACCTGTTTTAATGTAATTTGTGCATATATTAATACGGATTAAAAAAACAAAAAGAAAAGAAACAAAATGTAGCATATGGTTTTTGACTGAAGTAGCATTATTATCGCCATATATATATGCCAATGGGTATATAATAGTAAATTAGTGATGATTAATGATGACTAATAAATTGAGTTGAAGTAAGATTTTCCATTTTTCCTCAACTAGGATTACATATAGAAATGATTTATCCTCATAACAAATCGTCTTTAATATTATCTTAATTATTAAATGAAGGAAGAATTAATTATTTTTTAAAATTCTTGGACAATAATTGTATCTATTTTTTTGCCTCATTTAATGTATACTATTAATATAAAAGAAAAAATATATAATTATTTAATCATATATTAATATATTAGTAAAAATATTTGACTATCATATTTACTGTTTTAAAAATCTCACATTATATATATAATTAGATGACTATAAAATTAATCTTTATTTATAACATTGTTTTTATTTTTAAATACATGTAATTATATTAGTAAAAAATTGCGCACTTGTTTAGTGCAAGAAACTTAATCTATTTTCATTATATTCGAGGGATTTAACCCTGCAAAAATGAGGACGGAAATCTCTCGCGTACTATATTTTTCCACTCCACTAATAAACAAAATTTCACTTATAAACATAAGGTTTTCACCGCGTTACTACCAAAACTTCAAAAAAAAAAAAAAATTAAATCCAAAATAGAAAGTAATCTTTTTCTCTATTAAACGTGTGTGCGCAAGCGCATGGAACACTTCCAATGGGTGTGTGGTGTCTTGTTTTAACGAAGTAGTGGTGGTAGATATATGTATTTTGGCCATTGAGTGTAATATGGAAAATCTCCGACGGTTGTCATGACTCATGTGCATCGATAATTAATAATTAATTTGATATGGTAAGCGTTTCGATGTCATTGCCGATATTTGTCGAGTTGGTGGATCATTGCACAATCTACGTTGGCCTTGATGGTAATATTATGGAAGTGTTACATATGCATGGAGGCCTTAATTTTCTGATTTCCAAGCGGTCATGGTACTACCCATCTCGTGTTATGGTTCATGTGGTGGGTGGTGGTGGTGCTGCTGCAAGTGTCTAGTTGGATATTACATGTTGCTGTCTCATATGAGCAACTCTGCAGGGTGTTGCATTTTGTTTGGGCATAGACATGACGTTAGCATTTGTTCATTTGGTTCTACACAGAAATATAGAGATAATGAAAATATAAATATATTTCTGACGAAGGAATAGAGGATAATAAATATTTTTTATTTTTGAGACAAAATACAGAAAATTTGTATATCTCTTGAAAATAAGACATAATAGAAGATAAAATATTTCTATACATATTTAATATTTTTAATACGTTCAAACCCATCTGGTTATTACTATTCTAGGTTAAGATATATAATATTTTTTATTATGTATTTATTGCTTATCCCCATATTTTTAAATAAAATATGAAAATAATATCATGTCTTGTGAAGACGTTTTGTACTTCACAACTAAATATAATACAAAGAATAATATTTTTTATATTTATGTCTTCAATATCTGTATTGTCTCTGTTTTAATTGTCCGGAACAACTACCAAACGCTACCGTACTAATTTTCAGGAAGTCCAGCCATTACAAATTTGTAGTGCTTAGCTGTGGATGACTATATCTTGCGGTTCTCCTGGAGTTGTTGAACTAGCTCCTGTATTTTCCTGATCCTCCATCTACTGTTTATGTATCCTTTTGTTTTCTTGTTTGTTTCCGTCTTTCTGACATGGATTCATTATCCTTTTTGGTACTGATGTATATATACTCTTGTAGCTCCCTTCATCATTGGAGTGGTTTGAGCTTTTCATCTATCACAAAAGAAAAACCTCTCTTGGCACCACTTTTTCGGGGAAATTTTTTTCTGCTGTTGTTTATGTTTTTCTTACCTTTTTTATTTTTAAATTAAAAAACTGAATTATTATCAGTCCATGGCACGGGAACTACCCTATTAAAAAAATAGGTGTACAAAAAATATATTTCTTAATTTTTAAAAATAAATTGTTTTTATCTAATTATATAACTCACATGTACCTAACTCTAGAACCAAACAATCTTATATTTTTAATATTTTCATATTTTCTGTCTTGAACAAGAACCAAATATTACCTTAGCATAACATAATAATAAAAATGAAATCCGCGACTAGTTTAACTCGTACTTACAACTTCGGGATTAAAAAACTAATAGCTAAATTTTAAAAATCAATATAATTCACGCATTCAATTTTGGGGGCTTAAATGAACATCACAAGCAACTTGGTTTACACCCGGTCTGTTGGCATAAACGCATAATGAAAGTTTGCAGCCCTATATTGACCAAGGAGAAGAGAAATTGAAATACACCTTGTGTCTCAAAATCCTAATACCACTTCCACAGCCAGTGGGTGGAAACAAAGAGAAAGACACAACTAGATGAAGAGAATCTAGGCATAGTTGGTTTGAGCTTTTTATTTTTATTTTTAATTTGTTAAATTTTATGAAAAAAAATTAAATTTTTATTTTTAATTTTTAATATTTTTTATAAAATTTTTAAAATTAAAAAATTAAAAATAAAATTAAAAACTCAAACCAATTATATCTCATAAAAAAAAGGGAAAAGAAGGAAAAAAAAATTCAAGAAAAGAAAAGTACAATGAAGTTAAAGCAAAGACATTGATGGAGGCGCACAAGCCAGACATGTGGGGTCCACACACTCTCCACCCCTTCATTTTCCTGTCCCTTCCCTTCACTCTCACACCAAATCAAACCAAACCAATTGCCCTTCCCACTCCGCTTCATTCATTTCTACTAAAAAAACACGCCTTCTCTTTTCATTGTCTTCATACATCATCCACACACTCTTTGATCCTCTTCTTCTTCTTCTTCTTCTTCTTCACAACATAAAAAAGATTCCTGAATTTTGATGAAGGGTGTTAGTGTTCCAGTTGTTGGTGGCTGTTCTTCTATGTCAACTGTTGTGTCCAAAGATGACAACTTGGTCCTCTCTTCTGAGGACTCTTCTTGCCCTGATGACTCTGACCTTGAGCTTGGACTTGGGTTAAGCCTTTCTCAACCTTCTGCAAAGTCTCATCATCTTCTTCATCATCATCACCATCGCCATCACCATCATGCCCCTTATGCTAGAATCTGGACTGCTAAGGATTTTCCTTCTTCAGCTTCTTCATCATCATCACCTTCCTCATCTTCCTCTTCCACTCCTTCTTCCTTGAGCAGGGCCAACAACGCCACTGCTGGCACGAAAAGAACTGCTGATTCTGTTGCTGCTAATAACGGGCCCAGGTACATAATCTTCACATAGTCTTCTATCTTAAATTACCTAAAATTTAATATTTTATAATAATATGTTATCTTAAGATCTTAATTTGGATGCATTGACACTGTGAAGTCGGGTGCTTCTATATTTATAAGAGTTTTAAAGTAGTGGTTACGTGGTGATACGTAGTTGAATGTTATGTAAATTAAATCCTATTTTAATTAATTGTTTCTATCTGATGTGGAATTATGGGTGTTGGGTTTTGTAAATCCTGTCTAAGATTCAAATATTTGTCTGTGAATATTTGAATCACATGTTGTTGATTATCCTAAGAAATTCAGAATAAAAACTCTCATGTCTCTTATTTACATGATTATCTGATGTGAAGGGAGCAATAGACACAAATTCTTTAAATGATTGAGGTTTTGTTAAAAAATTTTAGAGTTCAATTTTAGATATTTGTGTTTGGATAAGAAACATGATAAAATGATTCCTTTTCCAAGAAATTTAATCGGCTAGGACGAGTTTGGAAAGTTCACATACTAAGTTGAGGGTTTAATAGAACATATTTTGGTGTTTATTAATTGGATTAATTCTTTTAATCTTATTATGAGGTTACCATTTACAACAGTTTTGCCCCTGTGACTACATATTTTGCTTCTTTATTGCCTTAATCAGCAAGAGGGTTTAGTAAATAGTAGCTGTGAAGAAGCATGGTTACAGACAGTATTTACAGTTGGCTAATTGTAATAATCTAGATCCATTTGGCTGCATACATTGGGAAGAATTTATATTGTAAAGTCTATGGGGAAGAGTTTTGAAGAGCAAGATTGATGTAATTTGCCTTGAACTTCATTGAAACTAGATTGTATAGGAATCTTGGTTGGTTGATACACTTGATCCAATTCTGTTTTCATCTAATGTGACTTAATAGTTCTCTTAGAATTAGATTCATCTGTTAGATGAAAAAATAGTAATATACAACTGAGTTTTAATATCTAATTACGGGAGGAATGAGATAGGTATAGTTCTTTTTTTCTTTTGGGGGGAGGGGGCAGTTATGTATTCTTTTTGTTGAGATGTTAAATCTTTGTTAGGTCATGTTCTAAATATTTGCTTCTTCATTTTGAATGTAATCCTTTAATCTCTACCCAAAAGAATGTTGACAGTTTACTATATCTCAACAAGTCTTCCATAGTGGAAGAATTGTTTTATTTTGTGATGTATGATGTTCAAATTTTATCAATGATGTCCATGGTGTGGCTTCCTTTTCTTGATACAAAATGAATAAGATATTTATCAATTTTATCTTAATTTTTTTCACTGATGAGATTGTCATTTTCATTTCTGTTGTGATTGAATTTACCAAACAGTCAGGTAGTTGGATGGCCTCCCCTCAGAACATATAGAATGAATAGCTTTAATAGCCATTCAAAATCACCAGCCACTGAGGTATTCAACTCAATGCCTGATCAGAGTAAGAACAATGATAATGTGCTGAGAAAGAGTGCTGATAATGGCAATGATAATAACAACACCGATATCAAAGAAAAAAGGAACCTCAGGAGTTCCCTTATGGTCAAAGTAAATATGGATGGGATAGCGATTGGAAGGAAGGTTGATTTGAGTGCTCATAGTTCCTATGAAACCTTAGCGCAAACCTTGGAGGATATGTTTAGGGAATCAACTACAGTCGTCACCTGCAAAGGTGAGTTTTTCTTTGTCTTTGTTACTCATAATAAGGAGAGTGCAAGTGTGCAACCCCTTTGTAGCTGCATGGTGAATACTATGTTGACTTTGTATCATTTCTTCTATGTCTGCTTTGAGTATGACATGATAATAACTTCTTGCCACTTCTCTTCTTAACTTTGTGAAATCTAGGTGTATTCTGAAAATTAATGAATGTATTCAAACTTGCAGACATGTATGGATTACTTTATGCAGGTGGCAGTGACAGGGGTTTAAATTTTACTTTTCCTCTCTTCTTTTTATCCTCATCAAGTTGAGAATTTGTATACTCTTTTTACTCCTTTCTTCAAGTGTATCTCTTTATCATGGCTCTGCAAATATGAGCTTTCAAAATATAATAAAACTTTAAATTGAAAATCCGCAAAGTGACAGCCTGTTTGTTTACGATTCTCTTTAATGCCGGCTGTTTGCACAGTTTCCAAGACCATTTGTGGGAGCTTCTATATGAAGCAGCTACTTTATACTTATCTCAAATAGCCTGGTGGTGTTGG
This sequence comes from Dalbergia oliveri, assembly GCA_030441495.1. NCBI lineage: Eukaryota > Viridiplantae > Streptophyta > Magnoliopsida > Fabales > Fabaceae > Dalbergia > Dalbergia oliveri. The sequence continues at coordinate 17,957,883 of JAMLFY010000013.1, read as the reverse complement.
GTAAAATGTCGACATATAAACATATTACAACTTGATGCTATGTTTACATCTATAAAATAATTCTTGTGTATGCCAAATTTTCCATTCCTCTCTTGTATCTTTTTTGGTTTTGAGAGATGGTCCTGTCTAATTTTGTGCTTGCATTGTGTTCTATTCCTTTTTTCCCTGATAATATTGGGGTTGTTGTCAATAGGATCAAACGGAGAGGATCATGGCATTATTGTTGGAGGAGAAAGACACTCAAAATTGTTGGTTGGATCTTCCAATTTTGTTCTGACTTATGAAGACAGGGAAGGAGACTGGATGCTTGTTGGTGATGTTCCTTGGGGGTAAGTATTTTATGTCCATAATTATTAATTTGGTTTTAGTATAAAATCTGTGCTGTCATCACTGATGCTGCAGTATATTTTTCACAGAAGTTAGAACTTCTTCTGTTGATGTGTTGTCAAATAGTACATGTAATGTTTTAGTCAGGCAATTCTGATTGTATCTATGTGATTGGAAGTGCAAGCCTGTAATAGGTCATTCCATGATTGTTTATGCAGCTTCTTTTTAGGGAGACTCTGTCTAATTCTTAGTTGATACTTGATAATGATTTTTATTCTGTCACTGGGAGAGTGCCTTGGAATGTTGGACTCCAGGGATTGGTTTTATGGGTGAGAATCTACATGTTCTCATGCTGCTTAATGTGCTGGCACAATCCCATTCCATTGGTTTCTATAATCAAATGATGTAAACTTTATTTCATTGATCTTACCCATTGTTCTGCCTTTAGACGGCCCAGGATCCTATTCGAAATCACTGGTGCCGAAAAGTAGGTTCTAGACAAAAGCATAAATGTATTTCACCAATTAAGAATTGAAAAAAGTCTTGAACTTCCTATATAAGATAGGGCCATGGAATTTTTTTCTTGAACTAGGAAAGATATCATTTGTTATTATTAGCGAGATTAAAAACAAGTTTAGGAATTGAACTATACAATGAATACAAGTTTTTAATTCTTGTTTCATATTAGCTTGTCCCTATACTTAAGAGGCTCTTGTTTTTATCTGCTTTGCTATTTATTTACCTATGTTTTATATATATATATATATATATATATATATATAATATTATGATATTTTATCTACCTTTTCTCTTTCACATTGCAATCAGGATGTTCCTTTGCTCGGTGAGGAGGCTAAGAATCATGAGGACATCTGAGGCTAATGGAAATGGACTTGGTAAGCAGAGACATTTGTAGTCCTAAATCCTAATACAACTTTTGCTCAAAATATTTTTCTTTTGCTAATATAGTTATTTATTTGCAGCACCAAGATTGGAAGAAAAGAACTGCAGACAGAAAAGCAAGCCCATATAGATACTGTTTACCTGGCTAAGGACACACATATCTTATAGGCTGAAATGTAACACAGAGACAGAAGAGGAAAAACAGAAAGAGAAAAGTTAAGGGGATACTTGCATGCAAGTAAATGGATTTTGATATTTGGATTATCAAAGGTCATCTTTTTTTTTTCTTTTTTGTTTTGGGTTTCATTTTATATTCTCCTGGTATATTTGTCACTGCCTCTCAAGTCATCTTCACTTGGGAGGGGCAGGCATACTAGTCATACAAATCATCCTGTTTCTTTAATGATGTAAATGTTTGATGCTAACTTTCTCAGCCATTAAATTTTGATTGAATTTTCTTTCCCTAGTATTGTAAGTCAAATTTCCATTTCAGAAAAGCGCCTATTTTTTATTTGTTTTTAGAAATAATCATTTGCTCATATCAAGGGTAAGTCTTGACACAATGGTATGGTTGTTGCATTACAATGTGGAGATCAAGGGTTCAAGTCGTATAAATAGTCTTTCCAATAACTCCACTTGCGAGTATTGGATACGTACATTTATCCATTTCAAATTCTATCGAGCCTTGTGCATTGAGTTATCCCTTTTATATTTGATCATATATGGACCATAACCCCGTTTATGGAAAAGTGAGAGGCATAATAATTTAAAGGCGCACCCCAAAAGTGATTTATGATGTTTTAGCTTTTAGACAAAAGTTAAAATGTGTATTTAGTATTGCTTGTCATCAAGTTGAAGTCATGTTGGCCTAGGAAGAATGCTTGCTTGGAATATTGACTTTCCAACCACTTCTGGTTATTGTATGGCACTCATTTTGATGTAGATAGCGTCTAATTTACACTTTGCACAAACGCATCATAAATAGGAGCTATATGTTGACGTAGGAAAATTGCAATATTAAAGTCTAGAGCATCATGTGCATGAACCGTCAAACATAGTCTAGGACTTCCTTGTTATGGGGGACAAATGATGATATGGTCTCGATGAAATGGTAAACTCGAGACCAGATAACATATTTGGACCCGTATGGTTTAACTATAAGTAGAATTATTTAAAATAATTACTTAAGGGTATAATTGGTTAAGGGTAGAAACGGGATATAAATTTTTATGAAGCTCTATGTATAAAATTATATATGAATCTTATTCATGGAAATTTTATTCCTATTTTTCCTCTACAATCAAACATACCCTTGGAAGTATTAAAGTTGAAAAGGTTTATTTGTGTTTTGAAATAATAGTTCAAAATTAATTTTAAGAGGATTATTTTTATTTAGATGAGATAGAGTAAAATTAATTTTAATGATAAAATTACCAAATAAAAAAGTGAAAGCAAAGTAATAATTAGGTGAAAGAAAGTAACAGAGAGTATTGTCATAAAAATGAATCTCATTTTGATAAGCAAAAATGAACAGCATTTTATCCACTTCGATTAAAAGTACTTTTTTTCACTTGGATAATGAAAGTTTGGTGAGCACATATCAAAGCCTAACATGTTCAATTACACACTTACTTTTATATTTAGTTAACCCGAATTATGTTTTTTGAATGGTGAACATTTTGCTATATTATATGTAAGATTTATCATGAATTTGGATTTATATTATTATCACTTTTTGATGTGAAATGTTTGAAATAGGATTTTAATTTGGTTTATTATTATTATTATTATTATTGTTGTTGTTGTTGTTGTTGTTGTTGTTGTTGTTATGGGATAGAAATTGTAAATATGATAACTTGATAATCCTGAGCTAGTTTAATGGACTGATCAATGGAACCATACGGATTCCAATTCCTTGTGAACAATTTGACAAGAAAAATAAAAAATTCCTTTGGAACAAGGCACACTTGCCAAGAAATGAGACAAAATTTATCAGTGCTATTAAAATAATAGTAGGTACAATTGCTTTATCTGGTTTTCTGGCACAAATACATGCCTCTTGACCAAAATCAGGATACATTAGAAATTTTTATTTGCAAAAATTAATCCATTTTGACATACTCATTAATCTTTTTTTAGGAACAAATATTCGCCACTGGATTGATTACCAAACTACAGGAAATTAACTAAACTACAGCTCTAAGTACAATGGAAGAAGAAGGTGGTTGTTGGCCTAGGAAAAACTCACTTTTTGGTTCCTAGATAAGGCCATTAACTGGTGATGTGCTAATAACTGGCACCTCCTTGTTATCTGCAAATGTTTCATTGCTCCTGCTGCTCTTTCTCCTAGGCCTTGCCTCTCCGAGCATCATTATGACATCCCTCATGGAGGGTCTATCCTTTGGGAGCTTGGCAGTGCAAAGAAGTGCTATTCTAAGAACTGAAAGCATCTCCTCTTGAACATGCCTGCAGTTTCCTACACTGGGGTCTAATGCTTCTTCTGGACATTTGTTTTCTATCTTCCTTCTAATCCACCCTACAATATCTATGGATTCTCCAAACTCTTGATCCAAGGGCCTCTTTCCTGTGAGAATCTCCAACAAAACTACTCCATAGCTGTATATATCAATCTTTTCATCCACCTTCAAGGAGTATCCATATTCTGCCAAGTAATATAGCACTGAAATAGTCAGCAATGAGCATCTTGTACATCTAAGCAAGAACAATGATCTCTTCACTAATATGCTATGTTACACAGATACTGGTATGACACAAGTACAATAAAAACATACGGTACAAATCAAACTAAAAACATATAAAATATAACTAGAAGTATCTAAAAGTATCGGTAAAGTATTTGATACGATATGTATTTAATATGGGTACGTCTATTTGAAGTATCCATGTATCATAGCTAATATGAAATGTATAGCATTCTTTTATTAAATTGTAATATGCTTATTGAAAGTTATGATAGTTGAGCTTTTAACTATTCTATTTGTTCTTATGTGTTCTGAAATCCAGAGTAGTCATTAATTAGATAAAGTTATCTACCTGGGGCAATGTATCCATAGGATCCAGCAATCATGGAGACTGTTTCATTCTTTCTGATCATCATCTTGGCTAATCCGAAATCTGCTATCCTTGCTTCAAGATTCGCATCAAGTAGTATGTTATTTGACTTGATGTCGCGATGGATCACAGGTGGATTGCAGTCATGATGAAGATAAGCAAGTCCTTGTGCAACTCCTAGAGCTATGTTATACCTGGAAACCCAGTCTACAAGCAACCTACATTCTTGTTTACCGTGCAAGGCATCTCCAAGGTTGCCATTGTGCATAAACTCATAAACTATCATCACATTAGTGTCATTGTAAAGAAATCCTAGTAGCCTAACAATGTTCCTATGCCTTAGCCTCCCTAAAAGGTTCACTTCTCCAACAAGGTCATCACTGCTTCCTACTTCAATATCAGATCCTAATCTCCACAATTTTTTCACTGCCACAACGGTACTTGATTGTGGTACCTCAGCCTTGTAAACAACCCCAGTTGCACCCATGCCAATCACATTTGTTTCCTTGATGCAAGATAAAATGTCAGTGCTTGTAAAATCTAGCCTCTGAAATGCCATCAATCGCCATGGCCACCCTTTGCTTCCCTTATAACATCCTTTTGGGAAGCACAATCCGTTAGTGTACCACATCTTGTACAAAGATCTTGCAGCAAAAATTGCAATTCCAATGGCAAAGATTGTTGATATTCCAATGATCCATCCTACAACAATGTGCTTTGTATGTGACCTTCCATGGCCTGATGAATCTGAAGAGGTTTGGCCACATGGAGGAAGGACACCACCACATAGGCCAGCATTGCCCACAAGATCATTGGGGTTTATTGTTCTTAGCACACCATTTGCTGGGACAGGACCTTCTAGCTTGTTGTATGAAACATTGAATGTCTCCAGAGCTGGAGACATTCCGAAGCTTCCAGGTATTGTACCAGTCAGAGAGTTGTTAGCAAGATCAAGAATGGCTAATGTAGGCATGCTTGCTATTGCTTTTGGTATTTCACCACTCAATTGGTTGTTCTGCAGGTTCAATCTTACCAATTTCTGACATGAAGCAATGCTTGCTGGAATGCTTCCCAAGAAGCGATTTGATGAGAGATCAATGACACCAATTGAGGGACAGTCCTGCATTTGATCCGGAATTTCACCTTCCAACTTGTTGTCAGAGACAATGAAAGTCTGCAGATTAGGAATGGAAAATATGGTGGAAGGAACTGAGGAATGTAGCTTGTTTCTGGAGAAATCAATGAAAGAAAGTGATGTAGAAGAAGCAATGTCATTAGGAATTCCACCAGTGAGATTATTGTTAGCCAATTCTAGCCTTTGAAGCTTCCCAAGCTTGCCAAGACCAGCAGGAATTGTCCCAGAAAGAAAATTGTTTTGAATTCGAACCCGAACAAGCGAAGGACATGTTGATAGGCTAGCTGGTATTGGTCCCAAGAAGGCATTGTTGAAGAGTATAAGCTTGGAGAGATTACCCTTAGTGCAAAGAGTGTCAGGGACCTCACCAGAGAGTGAATTGGACGATACATCCAACCACTGCAATGGTGAATTCTTGCCAAGGTTACTAGGCAATGGTCCTGATAAGGAATTGTGCCATAGCTCAAGAACTTGCAGCTGAGCCAAATCACCAAGGCCAGAAGGCACAGGACCCGATAGCTGGTTTCTCATGAAGTTCAGAAGCTTCAAATTCTTCAGCTGACTTATTTCATTTGGAATATGACCTGATAACATGTTGTCTGAGAGATCCAGAAACTCCAGTGAAGTCATGCTGCCAATTTCAGGTGGAATTCTGCCTTTAAAATTGTTCTTGTACAAGAAAACTGTGTGCAACAACTTGAGCTTTCCCAACTCAGCTGGAATTTCACCACTAAGATTGCCTTCTGCTATGTCAAGATACTTTAGATTGGTGAGGTTTCCAAATGCTGATGGAATACCACTTTCAAATTTATTGTAACCAATGATCATATACTCCAATGATGAGAGTTGTCCAAGCTCCCCTGGGATCTCCCCAGTGAGATTATTCCCAGATAGACCAAGCAACTTCAACTTATTCAAGTTACCAAAAGATTTTGGAATTGACCCTTCAAAGAAACTCCCTCTAAGATCAAGTGTCTCCAATGAAGAGAGATTTCCAAGGTCCTCAGGGAGAAAACCTGAGATATTGTTGCTGGATGCATTTAAGGTCACAAGTCCTGTTGATTCAACTCCAAGGCCTAGTGGGAACTCACCAGTGAAGAAATTCTGGCTCACATCAAGGCTCTTGAGCGTGGTGAGATTGGCAATGGATTTTGACAATGATGAGGTGAATCCATTGCCACACAAGTTAAGAGAAGTGAGACTCTTAAGCTTTTGTATATCATTGGATATTGTGCCACTCAGGTTCATGTGAGAGAGATCAAGCCTCTCCACAGCTCCATCTGAGTTGCACCATACACCATTCCACTTACAATGAGCTGCATCATCATTCCCTTGCGGATTTCCCCACAACTTCCAATCCTTGAGGCTATTCAATGGATCGATGAGGCCTTCTTTTATGGAAAGCAATGCAGATGCCTCTTCATTCACTGCAGCAGCAAAACAGCAAGAAAAGGAACCAATATAGCATATGAAGGTGAAAAATGAAAACTGGGTTTTCAATTGCATGTTGTTGTTGTTGTTGTTGTTCTTCTTCTTCTTCTCAATTAATGTCTTCAGTTTTCCACCATTTGCACTCTCTAGTGAAGGAGAAGGGGTGGTGAATGGTGATGTGGGGATGGACACAAAACACAACACTGACAGATAGTGATATGTCTAGTTTTGGAGCAAGTGATTGAAAGAAAAAATACAGGGTGGCTAATGTATATATGATATGATATTTGAATATTTGGCATATGATAAGGCCAATAATAAAAACATTGGTTAGTTTATGGTCATTTTTAAAGGGCTATTTTTGATGGGGATGTTCATATAACTACGGTGAAGATTTGGACTTATTGGAAGTTTCTCCGACATAAAACATGGGAGAGAATGTGGCCCTTGATCCTTTGTTTAGTTTTCTATATATTTCTTTTCTTTATCTGTTATCTATGTCAACTTGATGGGGGAATAATGAGGACGTTATTATATATTTTTTAATAAAGAAAATATTTCTATCCGATTTGTTAACCATGTTTAGGAGATTACATTCTTGCTAAAAAGATTGAGAATAAAGGAATGGAAGAATTTATATCTTCTGCAATATTGAGTGGATATCACAAAATGTATCAATTTGCATGGCGATCTATAAGTAACGCGCTACTGCATAGTTAAGGAAACTTTTTATAACCTTAGTTTTGAGCATTTATACTAACTGTTTTCTAAACTTGTCCTTTATTATCTTGTTTTATAAGGCATTTAATTAATTTTAATGAATTATTATATAATTTTTTTCGCTGCTGAATTATGATATAATTTAATAGGATATTTTAAAAGCCTTCACTGTTTTTACTTTTTCTATAAATTTGTTGATTTTTTTTTTTTTTGCATATTTTTATGCAATCATGTGGATTTTGGGTTAATTTAAGTTGATTTTAAGGATGGGCTCAAAAAGAAAATTTATTAAAGACAAATCAATACAAAACAAGAAAGTTTTGATCATGATTTTAATCCCAATTGTGAATTAGTATATTTACAATAGGTACTTAACTATTCTTTATATTGTTTCTCACTTTATTTTTATTTTATTTTTTTGGTTAATATGTTTCTTGTTTTCTAAGGGTCTGTTTGTGAGATGGGTTAAGGGGGAGGGAAGGGAAGGAAGGAAAAGGCTTTAGAAGATTAAATTATGTTTGTGAGTTTTTTTAATTGAGGGATGAGGTGTTTGAAGGGTTTTTAAAATCCTCCTTAATCCTCCATTTATCCTCATTTTAAGTTCCTCCATTTTGGGGGTTTTTAGATATGAGCTGAAAATACTATTTTGCCCTTATTAGTTTTAATCAATTTCAAAAATATCCACACCATACCTCTCTCTCACCCACACACCAGAATCACATCTCTTTCATTCATGAATGATCCTCGAACCCTAATCCCAATCTTCTTCCATTCGAAACTTTTGCATTTCAGATCGCATTTTATCGTAGCCTATAGTTTTAGCTTGTGTTTCAGATCGCATTTCATCTCAATTGAAGAGAGAAAAGAAAGAAAAAGGAAGCCGAAAGGGAAGATAGGGAAGATCGGTGCCATGCCGCTGCCTTTGAAAGGTGAGTTTAATTTTTAAATTTTGTTGTATTGTTCTGTTGATCCTTCTTTGATGTGTTGATCACTTCACCTGATAATATGGCTTATTAAGTTATTGCTGGCTTGCTTTGAGGTTGTGCTAATCCTCTCTTCGCGCTTCTCCTGCATGTGTAGCTCAACAAGGTGATTCCTTTAATAGTAGACAATCCTGGATTGCGACACGTCACGCCAACCCAAAAATGCTATAGCGATATAGCGGAGGATGACCGCTATTTCATAAAAATATGTGTAAATATTGTGCATTTTACACATAAGTACATAACACATATAAATGTTCAAATACAAAAAATCCACAATTAAACTTAATCATCTAATAATTTAAAGGCATATCATATTCATATCATACTCTAAAATCATCATCATGTTAGTGCATAAATAAGAGTCATAAGGCTAAGCAAAAAATAAAAGATAATAGTCAAAGCTAGTTCCCATTTAAAAAGGCCAAAACTACTTAAGTTTTTTGGACTATAATAAGTAAAAGCTAAAAACATTATTCCTCATCAATGACTGAGACAATGATCAATCATCATCATCATAATCATCCCCCACAACCAAGTTCTCTTCATCACTTTCCCCTCTACTAGAACTAAACTTAAAAATCTCTTCATGTTGACCCTCATTCTCATATGACTCTGTTTCCTCCTCCTCATCATCAAAATATTCCTCTTCTTGATCTTGCATAGGTTCCTTCCTTTTCTTTCTTGATGACTTAGAAGTCTTTCCAACAATAGTAGGAGTAGGCCTCTTTGATCTTGTAGCAAGCCTAATATTTTGGAGAGGCTCACTAGCACCTACTAATAGAAACATCACCTCACGTCAAACCATCATCATCATCAAACACCAATTGATCCTCAGCACCTTCCTTGTCCATTTGTCCAACCAACCATTCATTACATTCATCAACATCACGTAGGACAATTGGATCAATCACATCTCTACAATCAAAGCGCTCTTTGAGATTTTAATTGTACTTGACATACACCAAGTCTTGCAACTTTTGATGCCCAAACTTGCTTCTTTTCTTTGAATGAATCTATTACATCACAAATTCACAATTCAATTCAAACTTCAAAGTTAGTTATAAGGCACTAAATGAAACTGTATAGGAGAATAATGTGATAACTAATAATATTTGCTTACGTGCTCAAAAGTGCTCCAATTTCGCTTGCATCCCAATGACCTACAAGTCAAACTTAACACCTTGATAGCAAATTTCTGCAATGTTGGAGTGGATGATCCATAATTCCTCCACCATTCAGCTGTGATTCAAAGCCAATTAATTAACATTGCTATTTGTTATGTTTATCAATAATTAGTAATGAAACATTGAATACATGTATATCTTAAACTCTTCCTGGGAGCCATGTTTTTCCTATGTTTTATTGCAAACTTTGATCTAAACACCCGTTCAGCTCTCTTGTAATAAGGTAACTCCAATACAATCTTGTCAACTTCTTCTTCATCTCTAACCAATCTCTCAATACATTTGTAGAGTCCTTGCATCACTTTTTCATCAAACTCCATACTTCTGCTATAATAAAACTCAGGGTTTAGAAAATGGCAGTTGCATGCAATGGATGATGGAGTTGTGATTCCCATCTTCTATCAATAATAGCAAAAACATCCTTATACAAAACTTCTTTTTCTTTGAAAACTTGTTGAATAGTTTCCTTGACCTGATCCTTTACTTCATAGATATATCCCATAGTAGGCTTTTTCTCATTAGTAACAAGCCTAAGGACATTGACAAGTGGCCCTATAACCATAACACAATATTGCACATCATTCCAAAATGAAGCTAGCAATATAGTATCACTTGCCATCTTTCCCTTTACTTCTTTGGCTGACTTGGACTTCAACCACTCCTCTGAAGTGAACATCCTCCTAAGGTTGTGCTTTTGTTTGAACAACCTTTGCAAGGTAAGAAAGGTTGTAGCAAACCTTGTCACTCCATGCCTAACCAATTCCATCTTGTTAGTAAACTTTCTCATAATGTTCAAGGCCAATATATGGTTGTAGATGAAGCCCACAAGATTTATTCCTCTTGAGATTGTCTTCTTAACTCGAGGAAGCTTTCCAATGCCCTCCAATATCAAGTCCACACAATGTGCAGCACATGGAGTCCAAAAGAGATTCTTCCTCTTAGCTTCAAGTAGTTTGCCTTAGAAGAATCAAATTAAATGAAACTAGATAAGTGGACAATAATCAAAGTAAGTAAAAAAAGAAAATTAGACTAACTGACTAAGTTAGCAATTTTTATCAGCCAAGACATAATTACTTCCATTATCAGATACCATCTGAACAACATTATGTTCCCAATCTCTTCCACAAAGTTATCCAACAACTCAAACACTTTTTCCCCTGTCTTCATGTAAGCATAAGCATCAACACTTCTCACAAACATTGTCCCTTTTGGATAATTCACCATGAAATTAATTAAGGTCCTATTCTTCTTATCTGTCCAAGCATCTGACATAATTGTGTATCCAAATTGCACCCGTTGTTCCTTGTGGCTCTTCAACATGTCTTTTGTAAACTCCAACTCCTTGTTAAGGAGTGGAACCCTCAACTCATGATAGCTTAGAGCCTTAAGATGTAGACCATAGTTTCCAATAGCTTCAAGCATCATCTTGAAGCTTTTTGATCTTGCAGCATTAAAAGGAATGTCATTCCTATAAAAATCGAGTAATGTATTGGATAGTTCTTTCCCTTGCCTCTTTATCACAAGCATCATTGATGCTTGTTTGCCTATGAGCTTTTTAGTTTCATTTGTGCTTCACGGTTTTTCAGAAAAAGCAAATCCATGGGGCCTTTCACATTTTGTCCTTTCTTGGGTGGCCTATAAGAGAAGGATCAGTTGTTAATGAAGGCCTTTTCCTACCTTTAATTTGATGAATTTCTTGTCTTCCTCTTACTTATCCTCATCTTCTTGCATCTCCACTAAATATGCTTCCTTCAAAGTATTTTTCTTCTCCAAAGCTTCTCTAAGAAGTTGTTTTACTTCTGAGGGAGCCTTTCTACAAGAATCAACATCCCCCCACACACATTTGGTGTCTTTTGGCTCTAGTGATTCCAGTCATATTCACTTTTTCACAAAAATACAAGTGACACTCTTCCTAATATTAATATCTTTCAAACTATTCCATTGCTATGCAATGTCAATATTGTCACTAGTGGGTTTCACTAAACCATGTGAAGAGGGAGCAGCTCCTTGTGATGGTGCGGCCATGACTAGAATTTAGAAGTCTGAAACAAAAAGAAATATAAAATAAAATAGGGTAATGACAAGGGATAGGACAATGAGGGAAAAAAAAGAGAAATATAAATATTGAAGCCCTAAAGTCTGAGCACTAATGGTTGAAGCCTTGAAACGAGAAAAAAAAAGAGAGAATCTGCTTAAGAAGGAAATGGAGAGAAGGAAAAAAATAGTTGGCTTGGGAAAGAAAGAAGGGGAAGGATTTAAGTAAGAGTCACCTTGCAATGGAGAGAAGCCACCGCTGGAAGCAAGGAGGTCACCGATCGCCACCGCAGAATAGCCGCCAAAGGTCATGTCGATTGGAGGCTGAGAGAACGTGGCAGGGGAGAAAATGAAGAGCAACAGTGGAAAGCTTGGAGAAGAGGGAGTTGTAATGTGTTGTTTTTTGACTTTTAAAGTTTGAACTTAGTAAAAAAATATAGTTAACTTTTACCAAACAAAGTCATTTTTACCCCCTCAATAAATGGACCTAGCAAAAGCGCCAAAACCCATGGATGGCTGCAGAAATAGGCCAAAACCAATAGATGGCTGCCCTGAAGCCATGCGTGACGCCTGAGATTGTAGCTGCGACGCCTGAATTCGCAGCCGTGACTCTCACAAAAGCCGCCCACACCTCGACAAGCTCCATATAGTGCCAGATTGATGCAACACGCCGCGACGATGCTATAGCACCGCTATCGCACGCTATTAATAACAGAGATTACTTTGCTTGTTCATTTACACTGATTGAAGTGGAACAAACAGTGATGTATTCGAATTTGTTTGTATCTCACTTCGTTTTTGCTTTAAATTGAATTTTTGAGGAATGAGGAACAACATGTGTGTGTTTGTAGGGAGAAAGAATTTATGCTTGAAAGTTGAATTTGAGCACTAGGATTCCATCTGATAAGGGTTAGAATGTGAACCACAATAGAGCAAACACACACCCACTCACTCGTTCTAGATTCATTCTCATTATTATTATTATTATTGTTATTATTATTATTATTATTATTATCTTGTATGCCCCATGGATGGGAGGTCAGATATCCATCAATATCCAGCTGTCAAAAGTTTGCCTATGGTTGCTATTTTAACTTCTAATAAATCTGAATGGATGGAATTACAATAAGAGCTAAAGAGTTGTAAAATATTTTTAGTTTACCATTTTAATTTGTAGTGGTCAAGTATTTTGTACGATTACATCATTCTATCAATTGTTGTCATCCCTCTTCGCATTCAAGTCAGTTTGCTGAAAATATTTCAGATTGCATTTCTTCGCCTTCGCGTTCTATGGATCTTCAACTTCTGTGATTTTGCCATTTCAAGCTTCGAATCTTTGTTGATTTCAACTTCTACATTTCAGATTGCATTTCTTTGCCTTCTCATTTCAAACAAGTTTGCCAGTGCGTGAGGTGTTGAACCAACTCCTGTAGAAGAAGCAGGATGATCCCAAGGTAAGTAGTTATATAATCAAAGTTCTCTTTTCCATTTTTTGTTTTCTGCTTTTTTATTTTATCAATGATGTTGAATAATTCTATCGAAGTTGTTTTCTATTTTTTTGTCACTATCGTTTATTGTTTGTTCTTTGTAAGTAATGCTCGATGCTTCTAGGTTTTTATCAATGCTTGTTCTTGGTTTGGTTCTGGTTTTGATTGTAACTTCGATGCTTCAGGTTGTTGATTAGGTTTTGTTTTTAATTTGATCTGGATAACGAAAATAAATGAAACTTGGAGTGATATTGAAGGTCACTTGGAGCTTGCATTGGATTTTATTTGATGTAATCAGTTTCTATTCTTGTGTGACTTATAGGTGTAGATAATTTTTTATTTTTTTATTTGCTATTATTTTTAATTTTCTTAAATTATTTTTTGGGTTTATGAAGTTTTTTGGAATAATTATTATTATTATTATTATTATTATTATTATATTTCTATTTTCGTTATTGCTGAAGCATGTTTCTTTGGGAGTGGCATTTGGGTGTGATTCTATAGATAGTTCTTAATTCCTGCAATTCCTTTAAGTTAGTAGCATTTTCTTGGGTTATATTAAAAAAAATTAGCAGTCCTCACCTAGATCATAGCATTTTCTTTCGATTAGATTTTATTTAATTTGCGGAGTATACACGAGAGCAATTTAATGCATTTTTTTTAATATTGCCATTTTATTTTATGCAAGTTGTTTTTTTTAATCAAATCTAGAAACTTCACTTGTTTCATATATGATGGAATGAGTGGCTCTACTAATATATGAGTGCTTGGACTTAGGTTTAGGAAGAGATATAATTTTTTTATGAAAATGATCCTCCTGAAGAGAGGTAGTCTTCCTGATTCTCATTGTAGAATAGTCTCAAGCTAATTCTATGACTTTCCTCTTATGGCATATTCTTGGCATGACAGGCTCTAAAGAAGGAATTGAAAAGATGCAAAGATCTAGAGAGAATCCATGAAATAGAGGAACATATATCCTGGATTGTAAGTACTTGTCCTAGAAGTTTGTCATCCGCCTCTTGAGGCATGATGTGTTGATTTACTTGATCACACATACGTATGTTGGTAAACGTTGAAGTTTGGTTCAGCAAAGCATATAGATGCGGAGATATTTGCTAAGCATAAGAAGAAAGAGAAAGAAGCGGCAAAGCGGGGAAAACATCCATTTTATCTCAAGAACTTAACGCCTCTCCCTTCCTTGTTCTCTCTCTCTCTCCCTCCTCCACCTGCTTTATTTTAAGAGAGATTAAGGTCCATGCTAATCTTGCAATATAATGTACATTTTCAGAAATAGAGTCGATGTTGCTTGATTAGATGGACTCTTATAACCCTTGAATCATAGTAATTAAACCAAGACCGGCCGATTCGGAACCGTAAACGGTTAGTGGTCAGTTCGATTTTATAGTTGGATCGGATTTGCAATTAACTCGGTCAAACTTGGTCAAACTCTGTAAACCGGGCGAGGCCGGTTTATGTCCAAACCGCGTGCTCTCAAACCGGATCCATCACCTCGTTCCACATGCCAACCCACCTGCCCCTCGCGTCCTGCAACTTGCTCTTGAGCCACACGAAGCTGTCCTTGCCTTGAGCCACGCTCCAAACCAGCTCCTCTTTGAAGTCTGAAGCACGTGCCACCTTGAAGTTCTGAAGCATGCAACCATTGTAAATCCTTGATAATTCAAAAAATGCAACATTGGAGGATCAAACCCAGCCTAATTGGGTTAACAAAAGCTCAACCACCACTAGCTGGGTTGGTGTGTTGTGTTATTATGCCATTAGTTATATACATATATCTATATTAAGTTACATTTTTATATTTTTTTCTCATATAAATCCATTTCAACCAGTTGAACAATGACACAGATTGAATCAGTGACTCAATGACTCAGTGCCTTAAAGTCGATCATCAGGTTAAAGTTTAAAAAACTATGCCTTGAATAGTTTCAACATTATACATGAATTGTAATACCCTAACTATGAAATTTATTAGTATTTGAATTATTATTAATATTACTATTAATTTGGTAGACAATTTAACATAATACTAGATGCATGCACGAAACACCCTAATAATATTATAAAAAACGTGTGGCATGTTGACATTATTATTACCGTTAATTTTATTATTATTGGTATTATTATTACTGCTATTTCAAAAGTAACTCTATAAGTAAAGTTATTTTATATATATATATATATATATATAAGAAAAAGTTTAAAAAGAATAAACATGCATTCACATTAAAAAAAAAGAACAAACGTGCATTCACGTTTCAAAAAAAAAAAAACGAACGCAAATTGCACGTGTTTTCAATTTTATATATATGTGTGTGTGTGTATGTGTACAAAGGCGCCTCCTGCAACTTCAGTTCGCTTTGCAATTTTTTTCTTCGTTTTATACTCCTAATATATTTTAGGCACATTATAATATTTTTAAATATTTTTCTAAGATCCCTAACCGCCAAAGGAATTTTCCCTGGAGAGATAAATGTGATTTCATTCAATTTTCTTCGATTAATATCTTTCATAAGTGATCTTCATGGAATTTAGTCAGTTTTTTTTATCTAGTCTATGAATTTGATCCTGTCGACATAGTTTTCTCTCAATATTTTTCTTCCTATCATCCCAAACTCAGTTTAGGTGATAAAATAAATTGTTTATATCTTCATTATATCGTTTGGCGCTACCATTCCAGCTTCCAGAGTCAAGTTGTTAGTGGAAACACACTTCTACTAACGGTGAGTGGGTTTAAGCTAATGTCGTACTTTTGGTCATTATTATTATTTTACCATATTATAAAAATTATTTATAAAATTTTAGAATGATTTATGCCAAGAAATATACCTTTTTGGATTATAGAAAATTATAGAAAATTATTGTTTTGTAGTTATCATGACAAATTATTATTTTAGAAAACTCATAGGACCATACTTGTTATATGTATGATTTATATTTATCTTATTAGCCAGAAAATTTCATGAATCCCAATTGTAATATCCTGAAAATATGTGTCTTTAGAAAGGTCAAGTCTAAACTATTGAAGAGAAATTTAGTTATTATTTGAATTTGATATTTATTCTTTTATGAAATCTAATATCCAATTTGTGATATCACATTTTTTTAAAATTTTTTTTGAAAATATTATCTTATTAAATCTATTAGATCTAATATATTGGTATTTATATTTGTATTAGCATTATACATTATATATTTTGTTGGAATTAGAAAAGATGAAATATATTATATTTCCCTTTTCACATATGTTCTTTAGAAATTGATTTTAATATAATTACTAAGGTTACATTAAGATTTATTTAGATATCTATCATTTATATTTATGATGTAAATATCAATTAGGATTTAAGAATATATACATATATATATATATAAATAATATAATATAATATAAAGTACCAAGTTTGATGTTAGTTCATTCCTTTTATCAGAGATTATAATTATTCTATAAAGATTTGACTATTAGTGTATATATCTAGAATATTTCACATATATAACTTTAGTAATAATGATATTTATTTGAAGATATTAGATATTATTTATATTTAATATGTATTATGAATATGATTTGTTACATATTATAGAGAATTATTTGATATTATATAAGAAGATATCAATAATTAAATTAAGTCTAAAATTTATTGATTTGTAAATTATTATTATTATTATATGATTAGTAATGTACGTTGTTCATTAGCAATCTATGGACGTTAATGTAGGTAACGTTATTATTATTATATATATATATACACACACAAATATAAGTAAAGAGACACGGCTGTGTCCCGTTCCAATTAAAAAAAAAATAACATATATATATAAGAAAGCTTTGAGGCAAGAACGCTAAGAAAAGCTCACGGGACGCTGTTCGCGTATGCGGGATGCGGACTACGCCACTTCGGGGTTTACGTTTCATACTCTTAATATATATATATAGCATATCATAATACTCCTAAATATTTTTTAAAAACCTTAGCCGTCCAAAGATTTTTCTCTAGAGAAAAACAGGATTTCTCAATTTTTCTTTGATCAATCTCTTCAAGTGCTCTCATTATTCTTATATGGGTTATGTGTTTGGCCAATCTTTAGGAAATTGTGCTATAGTTTTCTCTTCCCATTCAATTCCAAGTCATTCCTAATTCTTGTCTATAATTCCATGGCAATTGAGAGTGTCATTCAGTTCCCATCATGTAGGCAATGGTCAGCACTCCAACAACGAACAGGGTTTAAGCTTATGACCATCCTTTTGGTCATTATTAGTATTTTTCAAGCATTATATAAATTGTTTATAAAATTCTAGAATGACTTATGTCAAATATATATTTTCACGGATTATGCCAATTTTCAGAAAAATTATTATTTTTCATAGTTATCATAAAAAACCTTATTTTAGAAAGCTCATGGGACCATATTTGATATCTTGCATGTTATGAAATATCTTTTTCTAGTTTATGAAATTATGAGACCTTAGTTTAATGTTTATAGAGAAAGATTAATTACCATATTTTCAGACTATGTATTTCCTACTAAGATTTTAGAACACAGCTATAATTTATTAAAAGTATTGAATAAAGTATGATTCATAACAATTATCAGATACATACTCTATTGGTTTCTAAAATCACTATGTCTATAAGCTTGGTAATCCATTGGGCATGATTTTAGAATATCAGTTATGCTAAAGTCAATTGTTCGAATATAACAATTGTCAATACATGTCTGTTAGCTTCTGAAATCACTGTGTTTACAAGCTGGTGATCCCTTAGGCATGATTTTAGAATCTCAGTTGTGCTAAAGTCAGATTGTTAGAATTATATGAATTCAGAGCTTTTAGATTTATTCAATTTAATTGCAAGTTATTATTATTTTTAAGTAATTAGTGAGAAACGGATCAGCAAGTTAAGAAGATAATCGTTAACCTTGGTACCAGTCTGCTAAAGGACTAGCTCATTCACAGTAAGGAACCTAGTAAGGTGTTCTTTTATGAGACCTAGTTAGTGCCCATTAGATTAGCCATTGGCTTAGATTTAGCTATTTAACTCATATTTATGTAGATAATAATCTCCTTCTCTACTAGTTATTGCCATGCTTTTCGATAAATTGTTATTTCAGTATAGTTATATGTATATAAATATATAAAATGTTTTTATTGTTGCATGTATATGCTATGTATGTTATTATTGTCCCATGTGGGTTGTGAGTGGAGTCTCGCTCACAGTTTTGACAACTCACCCTCTCTTTTCCTCCCTTACAATTATAGTTGTAGATCCAGTTATTATTCAAACCAGAACGGTACCTTTGCAGTTCTTCTAGTGGTGAGCCTCACTTTGTAGTGAAGTTTAAATTAGGATCATGTTAGAATAGAGTGCTCTAGTAGTGTGGGCAGGTCCTGGACATCTTTTAGCATGAATGGTTATTTTAAAGTTATGTGATTTTACCATTATGATATTTTATGTAATTTCTTCCTGGAACATGATTTAAGATTATCTATTTCAGTTATGGATTTTTAGAATTATTTGAAATAATTAAATATTTTATGTATTTTATTAATAAAGTTTGCAAGAAGTTTTGAGGAATTTATTTATTTATTTATTTATTTATTATGATGATTTATTATGAGCATTAATTTAGTAATTTACTATGCATGATTGCATGAAATTAATTTCAGAAGGCTTCCATAAGGGACAATATCCCTTATGTCCAGCCACGATTTTTGGGTCGTGACACCAATATTGTATGAATAGTAAATTTTGTTGCTATTAATTTTTAGCTAATAAATAGTAAAAAACAAATCAACGAGTTAACTTAAGGATTGATCATTAACCTTGGTACCAAGTGATCCACTAGAGGACTAACTCACCCACGGTAAGGAACTTAGTGTGGTGTCCATTTGTGGGACCTAGTTAAGTACCTATTAGATAAGCCTTTAACTTATTTAGCTATCAGCTAATTATTTATATCAGAATATCTCTTATTTCTCTACTAATTATTATCATGGATTTAGTTAAATTATTGTTTCAGTATAGTTAGATGTAATTATATATGAATATTTTACAAGTTGAATATATATGTTATGTACAATTGTTGTTGTCCCATGTGAGTTGTGAGTGGAGGCTTACTAGATCAGTTTTGATGAACTCACCCTCTCTTTTTCTCCATAGAGATATAGCTACAAGTCCAGTTGCACCACATGATCTTCTCCAAGTAGTGCTCCAAGCTTCTTTGGTGAGTTTTGCTTTGGAGTAGCTTACTATTAGTTATGTCAGTTTAGTAGTGCTCCAATAATTGTGTAGGCAGTATCCAGACTTGCGTTATATTATTTCACTGTTTCCAAGAATTTCAGTCATTTATTTAATTATGTTTGGCTTTAGCCAATCCTGGATTTTATGCAGTATTATGTTCAATACTTATGATTGGAAATATTGTCAGAATTATGAAATTTAGAGTAAACCCCAAGTTAGTCCCTGAAAATTTCATAGTCAGACAAGTTGGTCCCTAAGACTGGAAAGTGTCAAGTTGATCCTTCACAATGTTAAATTTTGAACAACGTTAGTCCCTAAACGGAAACTGTGATCTTTGCCTTACGTGGCAATTTGACATGGATGTTTAACAAAACCAACGTCATTTTGGGTAAGTGTATAGTGCTCATCTTCCTCGTTGATGAAAGTTTGAAACCCTAAAAACCTTCCATCACTATTGCTCCTGACTTCTCATTCTACATTACATATCATTACATATCCCAAATATTTTGTGAATCGGTTGGGAAAAATGAGT
This sequence comes from Dalbergia oliveri, assembly GCA_030441495.1. Taxonomy (NCBI): domain Eukaryota; kingdom Viridiplantae; phylum Streptophyta; class Magnoliopsida; order Fabales; family Fabaceae; genus Dalbergia; species Dalbergia oliveri. The sequence continues at coordinate 17,937,815 of JAMLFY010000013.1, read as the reverse complement.
GGGAGTGGGTCACGTTTTGTTAATCGAAGAGGACAGAGGATGGGAGATGGTGGTTGAGCTGAGTGCATCTAGTGGTAGCATTTCTCAAGGCCGAAGCAATGGTGTGACATGCCAATGTGGGAGGAATGCAATGGTGTATATATCAAAGACTCAAAGAATCCAAAGGCCATTTCTAGGATGCCCATATTCCAGAGTTAATGAATTTTCAAAATTTTCACTCTTGCCTTACATTTCTATTATGCCTAAGGTTTGCCTAAGGTTTGGTACAATGACCATGTCTCATTTTTGCAGGAGAATTAACCTTATTGTAGCTTCTTCATGTGGTTGGATGAATTTGAAGGGGACAAGTTCCATAAGCTAGAAAAGAAGATGACCATTAAGTTTGCTAGGCTAGAGAGGATGATTTGGGTTTTACTAATTTGTTTTGGTCTGTTTGTTGTTATGTTGATTGGAATGATGGGATATTTGTACACTTTCAAGTAACATATGGTGTCTTCAATATGAGTTTGCTAGGATGAAGAAGTTGATTAGGTTGTAGAAAGTTGTTTAGGTCTGTTAGGGATATTTTGTGTGGAATGATTGTAATTTTGGCATCAATACAGTGGTTATTTGGAAGCCACCACTTTCATTGTAATTTTGGATGGAGAGTTGAATGAAGATAAACCTTTGCTATGAATTTGCTTGCTATTAATTTTAAGCTTTCTAAACCTAGTGTATGAATTAAGAATTGAGACTCAACTCATATATAATACAATATTTCATATCTGAAAATTGATAAACTCAACTCATGTAGCCTCAGCAATGCAATAAGGAGTAAAGTAGAAATTTCATCACTTGTCATTAATAATTCATATGATTAGATACAATGTAGCTACAACAAGGATAAACTAACTGGCTACAAAAGAAGACCATAGGTTTGATAAACATGTTCATATATCATCCAAGAGGCTACAATAAATTAGGAATCTAATCTATAGAGACAGTGAATTTAAATTAACAAAATGACCATTACATATGTCAATGATGCTAAACACCACAATGACCAAAAAACAGCAAAAAGCACTTCTTGAAGTTGCTCATTTCTTAGGTGGAAGGTTTCAGAAGGCCTGGAGTTGGCATGAATTTGAGGAACCTTGACCTTGTTCCTATGCTTGTTGCAGCAACAGTTCCTCAATCCTCCACTTGAGCTGGTAGCTGGTGGATTGTTAGGGGAGGGCTTCTTCTTCCTGGCATAGCACAGCCTAATAGACAAACAATAGCGCTTCAGCAAGTTTAAAAGGAGATGTAATGAAGTTGAAATGAATAAATGCAAGATGAAGGCTTACTATTATTGGAGGCCTAGGTGGTGGAGGCCTAACGAGTGGTGGTCTCATTAGTGGTTTCATAACAGATGGTGGAACTTGATGAGTGGGCCTTTGTTGTGGTGGCATATTAGGTGGCCTGATTGGGGTGGCCTGATGAGGGGTGGCATGACATAGTCATCGGCTGATTAGATTGAGTCTCTTCACTTGGGGCAGGTGTCTCCTCTTCTCTTTCTTTTAGGCCTACTTGGGCCACTATCCTGTTAGGCACTAGGAGGTGGAGCTTCAGATTGGAGCTTCAGCATTTTGTTGGCTCTACAAATAAGCACAAAATATGTTAAGAGTCCAGAACTGATATTGTATTCATAAATTAGGAAATTACATAATCTGTACCTAGGAGTCATTCTCTAGCTGAGGATGTGATTGTGTTTGGGGGATTTCAGTTTGATCTTCACCCTTCTTCTTCCTTTTACACCATCTTGGTTTTGCATCAGGCAAAAATGGTCCCTTGCAAGTTTTGGGGTAATGTCCTGTTTTGCCACACTTCCAGCATATAACCTCATAAGTTCTCTTCAACTTGTGGCTACTCCAGAAGGCACCTCTTCTCTAATCTCCTTTTTCCTATGCTTTTTTGGGCGACCAATTGGTCTCTTGATCTTTGGTGGAATGGGATAGGGGTTTTTAGTTTTTGTCCAGTATTGCTGTCCATTAATTGGTTGTATATGGTGGTCATAAGTGGCCCTGAATGCATCCATTGTTAGCCAGTGATGTACATAGTCTTCAGGGGGCTGATTCTTATGTGCCATTAAGTAATGGCATGTTGACAAGGGAGTCCTGTCAGTTGCCAGAGGTTGCATGAACAATATTTGAGGATCAAATCCACCTTAAGTTTGTTCCCATATCTAGATACCTCATATATTGCTCTATCCTTATCCCCTGACCATGAGGGTCCATTTATTACTAGCATCCTTCAACTTCTCCAATCTTTGCATCTATACAGAAGCCAGCTTGCCAAGATAGTTATCCAAAGCCTTCTTGTGTCCAACATGTTTCCTCATTATGTAGCACCTTAACTCCTCACATATGGTCAATATAGGCTTGTTCCTATACTTTAGAACCTTTGCATTCCAGACTTCACAATTGTTGTTGGTGATGCTATCAACTTTGGGCCAAGGACTGTAATAGGCTTTCGCCTATGCTCTAAGGTCAAGCTTGTCCAAGAACTCCCATGCATTAACATTTAGCCTCTTCAGCTTTTCATATTTGCCTTGAACTAGGTTCAGAATGACTTATCACATTCCCAAACAATTCCTCTTGTCTCGTTATTCTTCCATTTGTTGATGAAGTTCTTCCATATATTCATAACACAGTTTCTATGAATTGCCCAGGCATGACCTCTTGCAAAGCTGGAAGCAAACCTGTCACATGCAACACAAAAAAGCAATGCATTAGCAGGGACCAATGTGTCCATCGATATACAAATTGTCAGGGATCAATATGAGTTATTTATCAATTGTTAGGACTACTATGCATTAGTTTTCAATTGTCAGGGACTAATGTGGTGAACAACATACTAGAAAAGAAGGCCACAAATTTATTAAAAGAGCATACCTTCTATTGATCAGAGACAAAGTTCCACCCATGCCTCTTGTAGTCACCCAAATCTTCATGAAGGAGAGTCAGGAACCATTTCCAATTTCCTTTGTTTCACGTCAACCACTGCATATGCAATCACTTAAAAGTGATTATTAGCATCTTGGCCAATTGCAGATAGCAACTGACCTCCATAATAGCCTTTCAAGAAGTAACCATCCAGGCCAATGAATGGTCTACAGCCAGCTTTAAACCCTTTCTTGCATGCTTCCAGACAAATGTACATTCTTTGGTATTGGGGTGGTCTTTCAGGATGAGGAATCACTTCCATCTTGGCCATGCTACCAGGGTTACTTTTCAAGCTCATGTAAATAATCCCATAGCCTAGTATATTGTTCCTTCTCAATCCCTTCAACCAACTCTCTTGCTTTTTTCAGTGCCTTATAAATTTTCTTATCATTCCAGTGGACACTATAGTCCTTCTTCATGCAGTCAAAAGTCTCATGCTTCAAACCAGGATGTGTCCTAAGTCTCTTAACAAGTTTCTTAATCACCCAATTCCTGTCACCTTTTCTGATTTGAAATCCCTTAGAACAAGTGTGATTTTTTATATAACTCTTCACTTGGAAAGTTTTTGACTTGGAGTTCCACCCAGTATATCATCCAATTACAACCAGCAATAGAACACACGCCCTTGCCCTCAATTTATCATTTTTCTTCCATGCAAACATCCTACCTAAGTGGATATTGAAATCTTTCAGCATTTTGAACTGCTCAAGATTGACAAATTCCATTCCATTTTCAAATTGGATATAACCATACACTGCACCCTCATTGAACTTTGGGTAGATAGGAAGAGTACCTTCATCATCTGAAGGTAAAGGAAGTGGGAATCTTCAGACATATAGTCATACTCCAAATCATTCTCCACAATATGTTCTTCATCCTCACTAAGGTCTTCTATTTGTAGCACCTTCTTTGGATATCCCTTCCTAGTCCTCACAGCTTTTCTCCTCAGCAACCTTCCCTTTTCCCTTCTCAGCAACCTTCCCTTTCCTCTTATTAGCAGCCTCTTTTCCCTCCTCAACAGACTTCCCTTTCCCTTTCTCTTTAGCCTTCTTCCCTTAATTGTCCTTCCAACATCACTCTTGATTTCATCACCTAAATCAAAGTCTAACTCTGAACCTATCTCTCTGGATCTGGCTTATAAAGTGCATCCTCTCATTTCATAATCATTAGAGCTGTCATTACTACTCTCATCAATGCCCTTATAACTACTTTCATCAATGCCCTCATAACTACTCTCATCATTACCTCCATCACTACCAATATGTTCTTCCATGCCACCCTTTTTTTTAACTTCTTCGTTGCCCCCTTTTCCATCCTGCATATTCACTTCATTATCTTTATTATCCTCATCTAGATCATGAACATCAACCCTACTTGGTGCTTCCACTTCATTGATTTCAACTATATCTGGCACACTAATGGGGTGTTCAAAGTACAAGTGGGCGTCTTGTTCCTTAGCTTCTAAAATAGCCTTACACATATCAATAATATCAACATCCCCATTTAAAGGCCTTAGACCTATGTCAAGGTCTTTACTATCGGCTTCAACCACCAAACAACCTTATAGGTCATATAGCCCAAGTCTTTGAACAATACTTGTATATCAAACAAATTCATCAAATCTACATCAATCTTAAGCAAATGATGCACCAATCCATCAACATATTCTAAAACATTACTATTGTTCCTTTTAAAGCAACCCCTGGTGAAAGACTAGCCTAATATATGGCTCATCTGCAAAATACATATAAAATTCATAAAACATTCTTCACATGGACCACAACAATATTACAAGGACCACACCCCCTTTTTTTATACAGGCATACACACACACACACAGGGACGTACGCATACACACATTCACATAAGAAACAAAAAGAAAGCTTTTGGGACCATACAGTAAGAATATTTTGAAGAGAATGAAAGACCAACTTATAGTGTCTTAGGGGAATCTTCAACCACGTTACACAGGAAATTGCTTAACTGAAACTTCACCCACGATCACCACATCACTCACGGTTAGGGAAATCAATGATGAAGATGTGAGGTGAGGGATGAAAGGTTAAAAGAGATGAAGTTTGAGTCTGTGCACCCTTACAATTCTTGCATTTACAATGAGAGGGATACAAATGTTAGGGTTTACGATGGGTAATTGGGGGTGGGTGATTAAGGTAATTAGGGTTTACTTTTTTATTAGGGTTTACGATGGGTAATTGGGTTAATTTATGTGATTCCGATTCTAATTAGGTTTGTAATCAGGATAGTAAATGGGTTAATTTGTTTAATTTCACTTGGGCTTGGGCATAAATTAGGCATCATATGCCTTAAGTTAAAGTTGGGCCTAAGCCTCCACTACACATATCATCATCATGATCATTATTCCAATGTGCCACGTAAGACAAAGATCACAGGGAATGATCAACTTGACATTGTGAATGATCAACTTGACACTTGTGAATTTAGGGACTAACGGTTGTTTGAAATTTGACATTGTGAATGATCAACTTGACACTTTCTAGTTGTTAAGGACCAAGTTGTCCAACTGAAATTGTTAGGGACTAACTTGGGGGTTTACTCTGAAATTTATTTGAATTTGAGATATTTTGAATATATTCTATTTATTTATGCATATTAGTTAGTCACGTTATCAGAGGCTTCCATGGGATCCAAATTCTCACGTGTCGTTCATATTCTCTAGACTGGTCGTGACAAAGTGGTATCAAGCAATAGGTTTCCCACATATTACTAGAGCAAGTGTTCACAAATAACATGACATCTATGTAAATGGAAGCGCGCCACTTACATTGATGAAGTGCTATTTAAGGCCTTTAGGAAAGAGTCAATTATGTCTAGGTTTAGTAAGAGTTTGTCTTTATTTGGCATTCATGATCTTATTATATGTCCTCCCTTTCATATGTGTGACCATGCCACCTGGACACTCTTCACGCCTTCGCGTCGGTAGGAGCGACGCATCTAGTGGCAGTGCTTGCCTTTGAGCTTTTGAACATATGGTAGCAAACTTGACAGATATAATGACCAGGCAGCTAGAGGTGACTACGCAGCTACCTCCAGCGAGAGATATAGATGACCCAGCCTTGGAGCGTTTCAAGAGGATGGACCCGCCCACTTTCAACAGGCGTTTGACGACTAAGGATCCCAGGAATTTCTTAGGCAAGTAAAGAAAATAGTTGATGTCATCCATTGGTCTTCAGAAGAGCCGTGGGGTTGGCTGGCTTCTAGCTAGAAGGCCAGAGAGTTATAGTATCAGGAGTTCCAACAGAGACATGGGACCCTGACTCTCCTTCTTGGGAATGGTTCAGGGAAGCCTTGATACGAAGTTTCATATCAGAGAGCCAACGGGCATAAATGATTGAGGAGTTTTGAAGCTTTGTTTAACTCCAAGCATGATAGTTCCAGAGTATGATAAGCGTTTCACTTATCTGCACAGGCAGCCTCCAGCATGATACCAACAGAGACAGCTAGGGTGAGACATTTTGTTTAGGGTCTGCTAGAAATATGTTTCTCATTGCAACCTTACGTCAGGACCATGGATTATGCTCAGGTGGTAGACAGACGATTGGTATTGAGAGCAGTCAGAGAGCGTAGGATGATGATAGAGGCTAACAAGAAGGCCAGGGTTCATGTCTCTTTTTCGAGCGAAGCAGGTACAGTGCACGATACCTATCCAGGCGGGGTCAATCAAGTAGGGCAACCTTTCAGAACCGATCCCAGGATGCCAACTGCATCATAGACTTTGAGTAGAAGGGAAGTTACCATAGTGGACAGGGTTCATGGAGTCATATCCAGGATGCCCAACTTGTAGGAAGAGACATAAGGTAGTGTTTAGTTAGTTCCTCAGTATGTTACCGGTGTGGCCAACCAGGCCACATGCGTAGAGAGTGCACGATGTTTCAGGGAGCTGAAGTCAAGGGTCAGATAACCCCACCATGTCAGCTGAGTCTCTCCAATCAACAGCCTAGGGTGGCTTTATCGCTTCAGGAGGATGTGGAGCCAGGGAAGGGGCCCTGGTGGTAAAGGTAGAGGCAGGAGAGGAGCAGGTGGAAGAGGCCAAGGTAATGAGGGACAACCTCATTTATATGTTATGACCCGAGGATGTGCAGGCTTCAAATAAAGTGATAACATAACAATAGTATGTTCCTTCAATGCCATGATGTTGTTTGACTCGGGTCCCATTATTCTTATGTGTCCCCATTCTTTGCCTTACGGTTTGGAAGATCCCTGAGGATCTTAAGAAGCCGTTTTTAGTTGGGGTACCTTCGGAGCCTATCCTTGTTTAAACAATGTACAAATTGTGAGGAGTCAAAATTGGTGACATGGAAGTACTAGCAGATTTGATAGTGTTGGACATGTCTGACTTTGACGTTATTCCTGGATATGGATTGGTTAGCCTCATGTCATGTCTTGGTAGATTGTTATAGTAAGGTGGTTAGATTCAAGGTCACAGGTGATGAGCCAAGAGTGTTTCGGGTACAAGGTGTTCAACACGACAAACTGATATCAGCTATGAGTATACTATGATTGATGGCTAGAGGTAGTTATGGGCACGGTTCCAATGGCTAAGGAGTTCCCAGACATGTTTCTTGATGATTTGCCAGGTATGTCACTAAGGGAAATAGAGTTTAGTATAGAGTTTGAGTCAGGAGTTAGGTCCATCTCTATACCCCCGTACCGCATGTCTCCGGAGAGTTAAGAGAATTGAAAGAACAATTACATTAGTTGTTGGACAAGGAGTTTATACGGCTAAGTACCTCTCCATTGGGTGCTCCAGGATTGTTCGTTAAGAAGAAAGACGGTTCGATGAGGAGGTGTGTAGATTACATGCAGTTAAATAAGGTGACGATTAAGAATCGATACCCTTTGCCTCGCATTGATGATCCTTTTGACCAGCTTCAAGGGGCAACATGTTTTTCCAAGATCGGCCTTCGATTGGTTACCATCAGCTGAAGATTAAAGATGAAGATATACCTAAGACGGCCTTCAGGACTCGCTATGGACATTATGAGTTCTTAGTGATGTCCTTTGGGTTAACCAATGCCCTAGTCGCCTTCATAGATTTGATGAATAGGGTATTTAAGCCATTTTGGATCACTTTGTGATTGTCTTCATTGATGACATCTTAGTGTATTCCAGGAGTAAGAAGGAATATGAGCAACATCTAGAATAGTTTTAGACTTTGAGAGAATCAACTGTATGCCAAGTTCTCCAAGTGTGAGTTCTGGCTAAATCAAGTGGCATTCCTTGGACACGTAGAGTCGAAGGATGGTATTCCTGGTAGATCCAAAGAAAGTGGAAGCAATGCAGCAATAGCCTAGACCTAAAATAGTTTTAGAAATCTGTAGTTTCTTAGGTTTAGCAGGATATTACAGGTGGTTCATTCAGGATTTCTCGAGGATCGTAGCACCCATGACCAAGCTAACACAGAAGAATATCAAGTTTCATTGGACAGAAGAGTGTGAAAAGAGTTTTCAGGCTCAAGATATACTTGACCACGATGCCAATTTTGGTATTACCTTTAGGGACATGTGGCTTTTCAGGATTTGTGACGCTTCTAGAGTTGGACTTGGCTATGTCCTAATAGCATGGTCAAGTTGTAGCATACGCTTCACGACAACTCAAGAAGCATAAGCAAAATTATCCTATGCATGACTTGGAAATAGCGACAGGAGTTTTTGCCCTGAAGATTTGGAGACACTACCTATGGAAAGACTTGTAAGATTTTCACAGATCACAAGAGCTTGAAGTATATCTTTCAACAGAAGGATTTGAACTTAAAACAACATAGATGACTTGAGTTGTTAAAAGATTATGACTGTACGATCTCATACCACCTAGGGAAGGCAAATGTAGTGGCAGATGCTTTGAGCAGGAAGTCGTGGGCAGTTTGACCCATATAGCGCCAGTGAGGTAGCCGTTAGTGGAAGATATTCACAAGTTGGAAGCTGAGGGAGTTCAATTCGGCCTTAGTAATATAGGGGCCTTTCTAGCTCACATCAAGGCTCAATCAACCTTGGTGGGACAAATCAAGTCACAGGGGTGAAGATCCAAAGCTAACTAAGTTGGTTGAGGATGTTCGTAAGGGTGAGAATACAAAATTTCAGTTGATCCTAAGGATGTGTTGCATTTTGGGAACTATTTATGTGTGCCAGCGGGGTGAGTTGAGGAGAAAAGTAATGGAAGAAGCCCATGGTATAGCATACTCAGTGCATCCAAGGTCAGCTAAGATGTATCATGATCTAAAAATTGTTCTGGTGGGATAGTATGAAGAGAGATATCGGTGACTTTGTGGCTAGATGCTTGGTGTGCCAGCAAGTCAAGGCTAGCACTAGAGACCAGTAGGGTTACTTCAACAAATAGATATTCTAGAGTGGAAGTGGGAGAGGATAATTGGGTTACCTCAAACCACCAAGGGTTCGACTCCATATGGGTAATAGTAGACAGGATGACCAAGTCAGCACACTTTTACTAGTAAAGACTACCTTCAGTTAGCAGGATGCTCAGTTATACATCAACAAAATAGTCAGACTTCATGGTGTCCCATTATCCATCATATGTGATAGAGGGTCCCAGTTCACTTCACGGTTCTAGAGGGCGTTCAGGAGGCCCTTGGGTCACATGTGGATTTGATCACAGCTTCCCATCCCAACCAAGGTAGTGGAAAGGACAATACAGACCTTAGAAGATATGCTCAGAGCATGTGTGCTAGATTTCAGAGGAAGCTGGTGTGATCACCTGTCCTTGATTGAGTTCTCATATAATAATAGTTACTAGGCAAGAATCCAGATGGCACTTTCGAAGCTTTATATGGAAGGTGTTGCAGATTCCTATCGGTGGTTCGAGCTTAGGAAGTTAAGTCCCTAGGCTCAGACCTAGTTTAGGAAACCTTAGAGAATGTTTAGTTGATTAGGGATCATCTTTTAGCCGCATAGTCTAGGCAGAAGTCTTATGCGGATAATCGGAGGCGCAACTTGGAGTTTGCGGTTGGGGACCACAAGTTTGAGGGTATCCCCTATGAAAGGGATAGTAAGGTTCGATAAGCAGGGAAATTTTAGCCCTCATTTTATCAGTCCATTTGAGATCTTAGAAGAGTTAAAGCGGTGGCCTATAGATTAGCACTGCCTCCAATTTATCAGCCATATACCTAGTATTTCATGTTAATATGCTTAGGAAATATATGCCTAATCAGTCTCATGTGCTTACTCCACAAACGGTCCAAGTTGATGAAAGTTTGTCCTATGAAGAGGATCAGTTGCCACCATGGATAGGCAGATTAAAAAGCTTCATTCAAAAAGTAATCTCAGTAAAAGTTATCTGAGAAACCATTCTGCGAGGAAGCGACTTGGGAAGTTGAAGAAGCTATGAAAAACAAATATCTTCATCTTTTTTCACCTTAGGGTACAATGTTTAGATTTGGGGACCAAATCTCTTTTAAGGGGGATAGTATGTAATACTTCAACTACGAAATTTATTAGTATTTGAATTATTATTAATATTACTATTAATTTGATAGACAATTTAACATAATACGAAATGCATACATGAAACACTCTAATAATATTATAAGAGAAAACGTGTAGCATGTTGACATTATTATTACCGTTAGTTTTATTATTATTGGTATTATTATTACTTGCTACAAAAGTAACTATATAATTAAAGTTATTATATTATAGTATATATATATATATATATATATATATATATATATATATATATATATATATAAAAAGTTTAAAACGAACAAATGTGCATTCACGTTTCAAAAAAAAAAAGAACGTGAGTTGCACGTGTTTTCAATAATAATAATGATAATCACACGGGGCACATGAGGCACATTTTTTTAACTTTTATTTTTATTGTATATATACCTATATATATGTACAAAGGCGCCTCCTGCAACTTTAGTTCGCTTGGCAATTTCATTTTTTTTCTTTTATTTGTTTTATACTCCTAATATATTTTAAGCACATTATAATATTTCTAAATATTTTTCTAAGATCCCTAGCCATCGAAGGAATTTTTCCTGAGAGATAAATGTGATTTCATTCAATTTTCTCCTATTAATATCTTTCGGTAAGTGATCTTGATGGAATTTAGTCAGTCTTTCTTTTTTTATCTAGTTGTGAATTTAAGTACCTGTGACATAGTTTTCTTTCAATATTTTTTCTCCCTATCATCCCAAACTCAGTTGGGTGGTAAAATCAAATTGTTTATATTTTCATTATATCATTTGGTAGCTACCCCTATTCCAGACCCAAGTCAAGTTGTTAGTGGAAACACACTCCACTACCAACGGTGAGTGGGTTTAAGCTCATGGTCATACTTTTAGTCATTAGTATTATTTTCCCATATTATATAAATTATTTATAAAATTTTAAAATGATTTATGCCAAGAAATATGCCTTTATGGATTATAGAAATTGTAGAAAATTATTGTTTTGTAGTTATCATGACAAATTATTATTTTAGAAAACGCATGGGACTATACTTGTTGTATGTATGATTTATATTTATCTTATTAGCCAGAGAATTTCATGAATCCAGGATTGTATGAACAGTAATTTTGTTGCTATTAATTTTTAGCCAATGAATAGTGAGAAACAAATTAGTGAGTTAACGGTTGTAGGATTGATGGTTAACTTTGATACCAAGTGGTTCACTAGAGGACTAGCTCAACCACGGAAGGAACCCAGTGGTGTCCATATATGAGACCTAGAGGTCCCATTAGATTAGCCTTTGGGTTAGATTTAGCTATCATTAGTTATTTATGTAAAGAATATCTCTTGTTTCTCTACTAATTATTGCTATGGATTTAGTTAAATTATTATTTTAATACAGTTATATATAATTATATATGGATGTTTTAGAGTTGCATGTATATGTTATGTATAATTGTTATTGTCCCATGTGGGTTGTAAATGGAGACTCACTCACCAGTTTTGATGAACTCACCCATCTCTTTTTCTCCTATAGAGATAGTGATAGGTCAGTTGTACCAGGATCCTCCCCAATAGTGCTATAGCTTCTTTAGTGAGCTTCGTTTTGGAGGGAGCTTACAATTGGTTATATCAATTTAGTAGTGCTTCATTAATTGTGTAGGCAGTATCAGGACATGCATTATATTGTTTTCACTGTTTCTAGAATTTTAGACATTTATTTAATTATGTTTGGCTTTGGCTAGATCATGGATTTTTCGCAGTATTATGTTCACTTATGATTGGAAACATTTTAGAATTATGAAATTTATTTGAATTTGAGATATTTTGAATATATTCTATTTATTTATGCATATTAGTTAGTCACGTTATCAGGGCTTTGTAATCCAAATCTCACGTGGTCACGTTCTTAGACGGGCCGTGACATGAATTCCCTTTCCAGGTTTCATTAGTGGTAATTTGTTTGACAATGAAGATGATGCTAGCAATCTGTAATAGCCTTGGAACATTAGCCATATCTACGTAGTATGATTTGAAAATAATCTAGTCCATTGTTGCCTCCAAATTATGTTTGATGACAATCTTATGAATCTAACTCAGGGTTCAGTGGTGAAAATTAACACAAAGTAGATGTTGACTCTTTATTTTGGTTCCTTGCAGCGGAAATTCGAAAGCAAAGACTTATTGAAAAGTATAAGCAACTTAAGGTATCCGTCTGAGAATATCTGTGTTTCCCCTGTTCCTGTTATATCATTCTATGATTGTATTTTCTCATAACTGAGCATTTATGCACTATTTTCAGTCATCTGGCAAACTTGAAGCATTTGTTGAGAAAAGGAGGAGGAGGAATGCAGCAAAGGACCATAGATACATGCCATATAGTAGATCCGGTGACAATGTATAATAAGGTTGTGAACTTTAAGGTTCTTGCATACTAGACTGGTTATACTAGTATACATACTTTGTCTAATATCTTTGAGGTTAACGGTAATCTCTTGTTGCCAAAAAGATATTCCACCTTGATGATTATCGTGATATTTATTGTGATGACCAAGAGAGGTTCCACTAGGATATGACGCGATCTACTGGCAACCATTTCTGTGTTATGTTGTTGGGAAAGAAGAAGGTCTTTGCCATTGTCATTGGTCCCTTGTTTTTGTGAATGGTGATTCTCTGATTGCATATTTTACGGACATTCATATCCTTCAACCAATGAATACGGATCTTAGAATTTATAGCAATTTTCAATGAGAGTTTCCTTACTTTTTCCCTTTCTCATTTACTTTTTCCCTTTATTATCTACACAGGAAGACTATGACGTCGTTTGATCCATATAGTTATCCCACAGTAGGATAAGATTTAGGTGGTGGCTGTTGTTTCAACGAGAGTTTCCCATTCTTCTTGACTTTTGCCCCGCGTTTGTTATGGAATTTGATCTCCTCTCCCAATAATATAAAATAGAACTTTATAAGCTATATTTTATTTTTGTTTAGCATCACAGCATGCTTGGAGGAAAACCCCTTCGAATTTAATGTCCATTTGACAGCTACTCAAATTGAAAGCATATGCTGGAATTTAAGTAGAGTGTTGAGCAGCATGTGATAATGTGATTAAAGTGTAACTCAATGATTTATGCGGATAAAAGCAACTAAATGCTTGGCATTTCAGGCGACTATCTTATTCCCACATCACTCAAAGCTAATTTCGTAACTCCAATGAGTTCAATATAAATAGAAAAAGGTTTATCGTGTCTTCTGTTGATATAAAGAATTTGATAAAGTTACCTCCTTTGTATAATCACCCAATTTTAGCATCAAGGGCAACTTCAGTATCTAGTTGCTGCCAAGTTTTTTTTATAGCTACTATTTAGGCCATAAAGAAGATCTACAAAGTCCAAATTGTGACAATAATTTGCCTCAGAAAATAGATACACGTCGCTCTTATCATATCAAATTTCACCTCAAATTTCCATCCCAACGATGTCGATATCCTCCAAAACTCTCATAAGTCCTAAGATTGCAGCTTTTTCATTATTAGATGAAAAATATTACTTTTACCATTGTTTTTTTTATGGATAAATATTTGGACCATTGTTAAAGATACTTTAGTGTTTTTTAAAATATTAATTGAGATAAATTGAGAGTGAATTGCAATTTTTATCCCAACCAATATTTAAGTCAAAAATGAAAAAAGTATAACTCTTCCTAAATTCTTTGGGTCATACTAGTCCCGCTTATATCACATACATTTATGCACACTGTATTGCATTTTTTTTGTGGCCTTCTGCATGAGAACCTAACAGACCCCCATCCCTCTCCAATTCATGATTAGGCATCCTCTTGATTGTTTATGTTCATTGAAATAAACCTTTAAAGGATTCAATCGTTAAAACTAAGATGAAGAGGCTAGGTTTATAGAAACTTGTATCTTTTCATGGATCAAAGTAAAAATGTTATCTTATAATAAGATTCTCATAATATATGGTGAAAATTCTTATAAATATATAAAAATTTTAAATATGTTCTTGATTCCTGAAAAATAAACTAATTTTAATTTTGGTTTTATTTTATTTCAATTCAAATATTTCTTAAATTGCTAGAGTTTAGTAAATGGTGATCTGAAACCAATGATGGTCCCTGAAAAAGTGTGGAACTAGGAACGAAAGGTCAGTTGAAAAATGTTGAATTGAAAAAATGTTGAAACCAGAAATGGTCCCTGATTTTAGTAAATGGTCGCTGAAAACTAATATTACTATGTTAAATCTAAGTTGGGTCATTCAATCATACATTACAGCCAACAATCACATGAAATAGGGATTGAAATCAAGCAAGTTTAAAAATATTTAGATTAAAACTAAACAAAAACATTTACAATGACCAAAACAAAAATTAGCTTATTTTTACAGAACCAGAACACATTTAAGTCTTTGTAAAATTAAGAAACTTTCACATTAAAAGATGACTATCAACTTACTCTCACTTGCAATCACACTCACAAGTAACTAACGGTTAACTATGGACCACTTGAATCGGCTTCATAAGGCTCTGAGAAGTTGAGCATGTTCTGATATTTATCTACTTTCAGCTATGTTTGATTACTTACAAAGTGTTTGAAATGATTTAATCAAGTAGAATTGCAACCCCTACAATTTAATTCTACGAAGGAATTGAATTTTTTTCCTAATTTGGAAGCAATATAATTCAAGAATTGAAATCTATCAAAATCGAATTAGAATCAAACCTAAATGGGTCTAATTTGACGTGAGAATTGAATTTCAATAAATGAAAATACTAAAATAATCTTAACCTAATCTATTAATAAAGGACAAAATAGTAAAAATATTTAAATTAATTCATTTTTAACCCTATTCAAAATCAATGAATTAAATTCAATTCTTTAATTTATTAACTTATTCTAAATATAAAAATTCAATTCAATTCCTTCTTACTATTTCCAAACGCCCTAGAAGTCATATGTCTAGTATAGTTCAATAAATTATATAATTGAATTCAATTCCTTAGAATATTTTTTCTATTTTATTCTTCACTAATAAAATACATGATATAATCAAGATAACTCTTTAGATATTTTGGATGTTTTATTTGTGAGTACACATCCATGAGCAAATCATATCTATTTCAATATGATTTACTTTTAGGCTTTTTAATGAAATTCAATTCTTGTTAGAATTTAATTTCATAGATTTAGTTAATTTTAAATCGGAGAATTGAATATATTTTCCAAGAGAATTGAATTCTTGAAGCCCTTAATTAATGTAAGTGGTTTTTTTTAATTTTTTGTTGATATAGCCTAGACTTTTCAGACACGTGCAGCTTGTGCTAACACAAGCCAGGAGGTTGGCATGACCGAAAAGACAAAAGTCAGAAGGTTGACTTTGTTAGATGCAGCTATAAGATGTAAGCAAGAAGTTGGGGGAGTGAATATTTATTTTGGTTATTGTCATTTTCATTCAGCTAATTTTTTATGAAGTTATTCTAAAATGTCTTTTTTCTCTTCATAATTAGTAAACTAGTTATATATTATTATTTTAATATTATTCAAAATTATTATTACAAATATTTTTTAAGAAATTGTGTTAATATTGTATTATTTGTGTTTTTATATATTTTTCATTATGCAAAAAAATTATTTTAGAAAAAATATTTTTCCTGTTTCCAAAAACAAAAAAACACACACACACTAACAGAACTAGTAAGTGGTAACTATGTTTGAATTTTTTTTTTTTGGGTAATAAACTACATTAAAGGCTACAGCTCATCAAAACTAAAGAGAAACAGTTTTACCTTATTATTTTTCATTTTAAAAAAACCTATTAAATGATATATAAAATATAAATATTTTAATTAATTTGATTATTTCATCAACCTTAGACTTATATTGTGGTATGCAAGAAGGTGGAGAGAAAAAGATTTGAGTGTCGGTCTTCTTATAATACATGTGAACGAAACTTAGGGGCAACTATGGATTGGTTCAGTTAAATGGAATACAAACTCACATGTAAGTTCTTTTATTTTTACATATGTGATAATTGATCTCACAATAACTGAAACCTTAACAACACTTTTCCTCGTAACTTATTAAATAAATTACTAACAATGTATATTATGTTACCTTAATTTTTAATAAAGAAAATAATAGATAATGAGAGATTGATGTAATGAATACTAGTACAATATTTTTATTTAATATCAGATAAAAGTTTATAAATGTTTGTTTGTATAATATTGGGTACATATGATATTGTGTACATCTACACCAACCTAAATGTTATATATATTATAAAAAAATTTGATATATTTTTTTTGGTATAAAAAACACATTTTTTAGTGGAAAAATTTAATATAATTGTTATGTTAGTAAGTGGAAAATGTGTTTTTCGCAAAATAATGGAAAAACATTTTTCCTGTGATATTTTTTTTCCAAAATGAAAAAAATATAGAACCACAAATAAAAAAATACTGACAGATTTTTTAAAATATTTATAATAATAATTTTGAATAATATTAGAATAATATATATATCTAGTTTACAAATTATAAAGAGGAAAAAATATTTTAGGATAACTACATAAAAAGCTAGATTAGTGGGAGTGATAATAGTTAAAATAGAGTAACTTTAAAAGGTAGATATCAAACCTGTAAAAAAAAACAAAGGCAAAAGCTCTATTATCGTCCCTCATTTTTAGTGGTATTTCAAATTTCGTCCCAAAAGTTTTTTTTGGTTTCAATTTCGTAACGTTTTGATAATGTTCTATGTTGTCCTATATATTTATGAACAACATCAATTTTACTAACAAATATTATATATTCAACTCTAAAATATTCATTATTTATATGCCTTATTATACAAGTGAAAGCTTTATTTTTGTCAATAATTCTTATTGAAATGAATTTGATCTTATTTGTAGACAACTGAACAACAAAAATGGATGTTTAAAGGACTATGGATAAAAATAAAACTTTTATATATACAACATAATATCCGTATAAGATAAAAATGGATATAATTGATACAATAGATCAACAATCTTTGTTGAAAAGAATTGATATTATTATCAAATAGGATATCATTAAGATCTTATCAAAATATTAGGGATGAAATTGAAATAAAAGAAACTTTTGGAATAAAATCAAATATCACTAAAAGGTGAAGGACGAAAATTTAGTTTTTGTGAGAAAATAAAAAAGTTAGATATTAATCAAAGAGAGCTGAATGGGCTTATCGGAAAAAAGAAAAAGAAAAAGAAAAAGATGAATTGTTGAATGAAAAAGTTGTGTTTGAGATTATATGATCACTAAAACTGGACTATAAATATTATAATCCAACAGTTAGATAAAAAAATTTAATCACAGAAAAAATAATTGGACCAAATATATTTTTAATTAATATAATATCTCTTAAAAATTAATTTTAATATCTCTTAAAAAATTAACTTTTGGTTTTTCTTTTGGCATTATGTTTTTATATTATACCCTATATCTAGGTTTCTAAAAGTAGTTTAGTATATATATTTAATTCTTAAAAATATTAAAATTTTATTTTGTTATTGAGTGATATTGACATGCACCAAACTGACTATCCGCATTTACGAATTGGCATAAAAGTGAATGCTTCATTTGTGATTTTCCCAATTTCATAGTGAGTTTTTCTTAAGTATCTTTGCTTTTTGGCTATTTAAATCAGCGGAAGCAGCACACCAAAAAAAACAAAGGTGAAATATCATCTTACACAGATCTTAAGGGTCTGGTCACGGGTTTATGGGGAAGGGAAGGAGGAAAAAGAATTTGGAGGATTAAATTGTGTTTGGTAATTTTTTTAGTTGGGAGATGAAGTGTTTGATGGATTTTTAAAATCTTTCCTAATCTTCCACTCACCCCATTCTAAGTTCCCCCATTTTAAAGGACTAGTGTTTTGACCCGATGATACGGGGTAATAAGAAAAAAAAAATTAAAACTGAGTACATAACAAATTATTGGATAAGGTTAATTTTTTTTTCTCGATTAATAAATAGTAAAAGTAGATAATTAACAATAACGTTACTACTAAAAGTAAATTCTTCACATGATCATTGCAGGAAAAAAGGATTACAAAGGATTAATTACATAGAAATTTCACTTCGTGTTTTGATCTTCATATATCACTCTGCATAATATAATAAAAAAATACATTAGTAAATAAACATATAAAGACTTGATCACAAATGCATTGAATGTTTTGTTCAATAACGTAAATAAAGAATATAAAACGCAGATCCAAACCTGAAATTCAAATTTTTTGAAACACCTCTAAATAAACAACATTTTTAGTTATGTTGCAATGTTTCCCATTATCATCCAATACCAATATTTTTAAATCACTCCTCGACTTTACCCTAGAGATAGCCACGCAAAGTTGCCCATGAATGAAGATAGGTTAGGGTAAAAACAACCCAACAAATGACAAAGATTGACCTTGGCTTTTATTAATGGTCATAGCAAAGCAAAAAGTAATTGGGAATTGTCTTCTTTGAAACTTGAGAGACGTACCTAGATCAAAAGGTATCAAATTCATCCGAGGTGTGTAAACCTTTTCTCCAATTTTATTGCCAATCACAACAATTGCTCCAATGACGTTGTTTCCTAATTCTTCAACAATCAACCTTGTTCCATTACATAATCTGGAAGATTGATCAATGTTCCTTAGTAGCATAATTAGGACTCCCTTTTCAAAACTAATTTATCATTGGAATGCCAGAACACTTTATTTCATTTAAAAACTCTGAGTTATTCAGTCACCCTCAATGCCTTCATCAGCTATGCAATATGAATCAAAACTCAGATACTCCTTTTCTCACCAGGAATTTGAGAAAGCACAAATTTATTAACCATTTCAACTACTTCAAGAGTAAGTGCTAGCAGTGCTTATCTTCAAAAAAGGCATAGTTTTTCAAATTATCCAATATATTTGGATAAGTGAAATCTACAATACTCCTTAGAGGTGAAGGTGATTCTAAAATCAAGAATTCTGCTGGAATTTCAACTTCTGCAATTCCATCATGGTCAATTCCTAGCTTTCCATCTCCAATTTGAACTATCCAGTCAGCAAGCAATCTCAATTTTGGATCTATAGAAGAAGAACTTGTTGCTTGTAACCTCATATTTTTTGTCAGTTTAAGAACCTTGCAATGCGGCCACAAATTTGATGAGTTTATGGTGGCATTTACAATTTCTTCTCTTGAAGCTCGTGGAACAACTGGAAGTATCTGCAGAAGTCTCCTCCAAGGACAACAGTTTTTCCACCAAATGGTTTATTTTTAGACTTATTATTTGTGAACCTCAAAATATCTCTCATTGTACGATCCAAAGCCTCAAAAGCAAATCTATTTACCATGCATACTTCATCCCATATAATGAGACTTGCTTGTTGAAGTAGTTCTCTTTAGGACTTCCTTGCTTGATAGTTCACGTTGACAACTCAGTAAGTGTCAATGGAATGGAAAATCTAGAATGAGTTGTCCTTCCACCAGGTAAAAGCAATGAAGCAATGCCACTGGATGTAACATTCAAAATAATTTTGCCATTGGATCTAACAGTAATGTTCTCCAAATGAATGTTTTTCCAGTTCCTCCATAACTGTATACAAAATAAAAACCTCCTTTGTCAGTGGTCATTGAGTCCATTATACTATCATAAATTATCCTTTGATCTTTGTTTATTGAAGATAAGTAGCCTTCAAGATCAATAGACAATTGCTCCCTATTATAGTTTAGCTCTTCAGCTTAGAGATGGTTTTGAAATTGATCGAGTAGAGAATCATTTGGGTATGGCATGGACTAAAAGTCTTTCATAGACCTTCCATTTGAATTAAGTAACTTTTCAATTTTAATCAAACATAAATTCTTCAACTCTGAACTTGGGATAGAAAGACCTAGTAAAAGCAAGAAGTTCTTTAATGACAATATAAAACTCTCAACCTATTATACAAACTAGCAATATTTGTCTTTAAAATTTGGAAGTATAATATTAAAATCATCGAAAAAAGTTAAATGATAATTTAAAGCATACCTTGATTCCTTAATATTCGTCTCTGTCATATAAGATTTCATCTGCTAAGAGTTTCCAAACATGCTCCCATACAAATTGTGGTCTACTCATTGTGTTTGTCACTAATAATGTAACAAAGAGTTTCCTTAGTTGATTTCCAACGCTAATTTTTTTTTTTATACCTTCAATAAATTCATTGTTCAAGAAATGTATTGGAAAAAACCGAAAATAACTCTAAGGACCATAAATATAATGCTAATAATAAATTACTGAAAAAAAGAAAGCTAAAGTGAAAAATAACCAATAAAAATAGTAAAAGAATTATTATACCTTCAATAAATTCATTGTCATCCGCTAATAATCCCAATGCAAGACATGCTTCTTCGAAAGATTGGTGTACTAAATTGCCTACTTTCCTTAAACTTTAGTAGCTCGTACATCCTCTCTAAAGTTAATAACATCCTCAAGTAGTACAACTCACCTTCAGGAGGTATATATTGAAGTTTGCCTATTGATTGTCCCTGCTTCCTAGGGAAACATTCTTACCTTGCTTGGTTGTAAACGAAACGGCTTGGAAACTTAGCATAAGTTAAATCTCTTCCTTCTGGGTAAGATATGTTTGCAACCATCCAAGCCTCAAACATTGTCTTTTTTTCCTTATTCTTTTGAACAACATCGTCAATTCGGTTGTTCTAAAAATAACCAATTGCTGATTTGGGAGATGAAAGCTTAATCTCTTAACAGGAGGCCACCTATGATGCATATCAAATGCAAAAATTCTCCAGATAGCTTCACATGCAGAAAGATAGCGACAACCATAGTAATTTTTGATCTCGTCAACCACCCCTTATTAATAAGATCTCCTGTTGGTTGTGTCACTTGAACTGTAACTCTATCTGGTCCTTTATTGACATACTTGAAGAGATACTTAATCGAATTCTACTTGTTACAGTATTCAATGTTGATATGAGCTTGATACTTTATCAGCAATTTTGGATTGTAAGGAACAACAAATCTGTTGTCCAAGACAATGTCCTTTCTTATAGTGGTTACTCTCGTATTTCTTCTTTTGTATATAGGATAACCATCTTCATCAAATGATGTGCTTTCCACAAACTTCTTTGGGAAAAATTTTGAGCATTTTCTTTCAATCATACATGGTGAGTTTGGATTAACCATGCCGCAAGGACCATGCATCATTAATTTAGTAACAGTCTCAAATAGTCGAGGATATTTTCCTTTGTTTGGTAGCTCAGAAGATATCACACGATCAATAGATTTAGGTGTCTGTAGTTTATCATCTGGGTGCAATCATAATAGAATATGTGTATGAGGCAACCTTCTCTTTTGAAACTCAATTGTATACATACTTGAACATAACAAAAATCCACTTCGTCTTAATATAAACCATTGATGGAAATAATATTTATGTTTTATTATAATATTTCAAAAGTTGAAAATGACTTACAAATAATGAGCAATATTATTACCTGCTATAACTTTCCCAAAAATACATCCTTTTTTTAGGTCAATTAATATTTGATCCAACTTCATTTAGAATACTCTAGGCAATATCAGGTCAATCTTCTACTTTAATATCCCTATCTCTAACAAATCTTGTTATTTTTGCCCACTGAGGATTGCAGGTAACTATAACAAATAAATTGGGATATCCATACCTCTTACAAATAGCCATTGTATCCTGACAATTGTTAAACATGTACCTTATCCCCCAGTAAAAAAGGATGATAGAATAATGCGCATTTTTTAGCTCGCTGGATTGTTTCACCTCTTGTAATGGCCTCCTCTAAGCCACACAAAATGTCATACCAAATCACATTTTGATTTAATCTCACCCACTGGATTCTCTGTGCTTCAATCATCGTGTAGACGTCAACCAAGAACTGTTGGAATAATCTTCGAGACCGTAAGATATTTTCATGCTCTACTTGTCTCTTGTATCTGAATGCAATGAACTCCCTCAATGTTACTCTAACTCTTTTGAAACTATTATTGTTCATGATAGAATCCCTTAAAGGGATGTTCTCTTGGTATCCGTCTTCTCCAAATGAAAAAAATAGTGGGTATTGAAGAGGGGTGAAAGTAGTGTGAATCTCATGAATTCGTTGCAAATGACCATCATCTTTTCTAACAATGATATCCCTCCCTTGATCGGAAACATTAAAACCCCAACTATTAGAGCAACAACTTCATTAGCAGATGAGATATTATAATTTCTTGCATCTAGAGATCTACTTCAAAACAACCTCAAACAAACATTAGAAGTAGGTTCATGATTTATAAAATCTCTACCCTTCTAAAAGTTTTTGCCAAAACATTGTGTTGATTAATCATGTCCCTTAAATCCTCTACTAAAGTCATGTCCAAATTTGAAGTTTGTCGTCCATTACTGAAACAAATAACAATTTGATTAAATATGCTTAGTAGAAGTATAATTTATGAATTCATTTTTCAGAGAAGTTAATAGTTAAGGAAAAGATTAAATATGTAAATAAAAGTGTACCTGAAATGCGTCATTCTATTGGATATCTCATTCTGAGTATCATATATATACAGCTGTGAAATTTTGGTTAGACAACCTTTAACTGGAAGCAAAGAGCCTATGTAAAATAAAACTGGAGGTGCTCGACCATTGTTCAAAGCGGTTTCAACCTTGCCACCAATAAAAGTGAATGAAAACATACTATTGTATTGTCTAATATTTTCAACAAAAATGAGCACTTCTCCTATTAATGTCATTTAGCAAATTAAACAATAAATCAGGGGTCTTTGCAAAAGTGGGAGCTGGATATTTCCTTTCATACAACAAATTGAAAATTATGGATCCATAGAGCTTCTGGACTTTTTGACCTTTCCTCGTACCATACAGAAGCGTAACAAAATTCACACTATAATGAAAAGTCTCTAAAATCCAAGCATTCTATCAAGAAGAAAACTTTTATGGTTAATACTTTCAATATAACTACTTGATATATGGTACAAAAACTTTAGAAATTATTTCAAGTTACCTTCATTCTAGATTGTTCGAATAGAGGATTGTATTAAAACTCTACCATGTTTTCATCGATGGATAGGTCAGATGAAGTAGCATCTATTCATATCGAAGAGGAAATAACTAATAAATTAGACTTCATGCAAGATATAACATTCATAATCTTTTTACATACTATTGGAAAGGAAAGAATATAAACAAAAATTAGATTCCTACATTCAAGCTCAAACCTAACATGTGATATAATAGATGAAATAATAGACCTCCTCTTAACTTTGTGCTTTCTAATGTTCACTGAACTTGAAGAAGAGTCAATGTTTGGCCTCTTTGAAGAATTGCAACTGCAATGGGCATTTGTAAAGTGACATTTTTGTCAGTATAAATCTAAATTTAAACACATCAAATTTTTAGGTAAAAGGCTAATCTAAATGCTAATATTACTAAAAGTATAAAATTTTAGTTGCCATCTCTATCCTCAATTAACTATCCATTTTTAAATGTGTAGTGAATTAAGGAGATGATTGAAGGAATCTTAAAGGTAGCTAAAAAAAGTTCAGAATGACAACAAAATATTCCTTATAAAGTAGTTATTCCCACTTACTATGTCTCTTCCACTCCTTTGTTTTCTTTTTCCATTATCATTTCACATTAATTTGATAATAGGGAGAAAGAAAAAGTAATACGTCTAAAATTCTTAAATGGCATAGGTTTAATACTCTTATGGTAGCACAGTAATATAAAACAGTATTGTGTATGATTTTAAGAATAGATAAATAAATAAATAATTGAACATTTAAAAAACTAAATCCATCAAATCCAGCAATTAAGTGCATTCATTTAAAAATAAAATAAAAATAAGTCAAAAATGGAATAAAAATAATTTAAGTGCATTCAATTCATTATGTTAATAGAGTATAAATGCGTAATTAGTTCTGTGATTCATAATAGATGGATTTGAACCAAATTTATATAATTTTCTTTATATAGAAAATCATAAAATCAAAGTAGATATAATTTGGATTTAAATTAAATTATATATACAATATAATATATAACACACGAAATTACGCATAGAAGAAATAAAAGCAAACTAACTAAATTGGATGTGCAAACAAAAATAAAAAAATATCTTTGTTTAGGAAGTTTTAAAATTTAAAATTAAAAGTACTATCCATGAGAATATCAAAAAAGACTTTATTTAGATTTTTTAAATTCAAATTGTGATACTTAATAAATGGATATGTATGACATTTATATAATAAGATACCAACAAAGCATCTATTTTCTTTTTCTAAATATGATCATCACTAAAATTTTGAATTAATTTTTCAAATTGAAACAAATACCATTTGTTAAATATGATAATGGGCTTCTTGAATTTGACAATTCCATTAGCATGGACTGTGTCGATGTTAGCATCAAACCTTTGTTACCTACATAACAATTTAATTTTCAACGTTAATATTCTAATAACAACGAAAGGAGATTAAATAGACTATTTATAGAAAATGGTAGGCATATCAAATGTAGTAATAAATAATATCATTATTTTTTTGAATTACCTCTAACATTTCGATTAAAAGAGAGTGACGATGCTTGGCCTCCTTGTGATTGGCTATAGTATGAGGATTTTCATTTTCACCTGTGTACATATATAAATCTTTTTATTGAATTGGCATATTCTTGGTCTTCAAATCATCAAATTAGTCTATATATATATATACAAATAATGCCATCACTAATGACACGAAAATTATCACTAATAGAGTAGATGCTATTATGTCACAAATTAACACAATTATTTGCTGATTATTAAAAAAATAAATGATACTTTGCATATTGTTAGTTATTTCCATATTAAAAAAATAATACGATTTCCATAATATATAAACACAATAAAAATGGAATAAAAATAATTTAAATGCATTCATTTCATTACGTTAATAGAGTATAAATAGGTAATCAGTTGTGATTCATAATAGATGGATTTGATCCAAATTTAAATTATCTTCTTTATATAGAAAATTATCAAATTACCAATTTGGAAGGAACATGCATCTAGGAATATGGAAATAAAACTTGTGTTAATATATGATTTAAATAAATCAAATAAAATAATATACTAAGG
Organism: Dalbergia oliveri; assembly: GCA_030441495.1. Lineage (NCBI taxonomy): Eukaryota > Viridiplantae > Streptophyta > Magnoliopsida > Fabales > Fabaceae > Dalbergia > Dalbergia oliveri. Next base: position 17,912,214 of record JAMLFY010000013.1, on the reverse strand, counting down.
GAAAAGGAATCTCCAAGAATATGGATCTAAAACTTGTGTTAATATACGATTTAAATAAATCACTAATAAAATAATATACTAAGGAAAAAGGAATATGTCACATTGTTTATATATATATATATATATACACACACACACACACACAAATGCTGAACTTGCGTACGTGTTCATTGTTTTCTAGTCCTAACGAAAACTTAATACATGTTCGCGTCTGTTTTTTTGATGACCTTTTCACCTTGTGGTGTAAGAAATTGCTTATTTTTTAAAGCATCTTAGCCTTTAATTTTAAAAATATAAGGAGGTAAAATGGATGGTGGATATTCTCCGTGGAGGAAGAGGATTTCTTCCAGAATATAAATGAATTTTTCTTAAAGCTTGTGTTAAGCTATAGAAGGCAAAGCCAACATGCCAACGGGAGTAGTTGCAAAAACAAATAAAGATGAATAATTAGAGACCCTGTTCCTCTTAATGAGATATCAAGTTAATAAAAAAATATTGGATGAATAATGAAACTTGTACTGTATATATTTTCAACATAAAACAAATGTTTGTTAACATAATAAAACAATATATCTGCATTTTTCTGTCGTTTTCCTTATATTTGTATCTTTCTTTGTATCGAGCTTGTTTTGGGTCATGAAAGAAACGACTTCAATTGTTGTCCATCATGTTCTAATATTGAGAGTAAAGATAAAATGGATGAATAATGAAATATTGTAGTGAATGTCTCTATTATATAATGAGCATTTTCATTCCTTTAGTAATTCAAAATTGAATTTCAGATTTATTTGTTATAATTAATATATTTAATATAATTAAAGATATTTAATCAATGTATTTGCTTAACATATTTTTCATCAATAATAGATAAATGATTTAAAGATATTTAATCAATGTAATGCAATCCCATTATTAAATATAGATGATTATCAATTATATGCTAATAATATGTAATAATTACAGTTTGATTTTTTTTTCAAAAAAATTATTGAAAAGCTTCTTAAAGATATGGGCCATAAAACATTCTCAATGCGACACGTGTAAAACTTTCCCCCAAACGACTCTGAAATATTAGTATTATAGATTTTTAAGTAAATGTGAGATGAAAATACTATTTTACCTTATTAGTTTCAATCAATTTCAAAAATATCCACTCTCACCCACACTCCCGAGAATCACATATTTGTTCATTCACGAATGATCCTCGAACCCTATTCCCAATTTACTCAAATCCTAATCCCAATCTTCTTCCATTTGAAACTTTTGCATTTCAGATCGCGTTTCAGATAGCATTTCAGCGTAGCCTATAGCTTCAGCTTATGCGTTTCAGATCATTTCATCCCAATTGAAGAGGGAAAAAGAAAGAAAAGGGGAAGCCGGGAAGGGAAGAAAGGGAAGACCGCCGCACCGCGACACCTTTGCCTCGCCTCTCCGCCGCCGTCGCCTCACCTCGCCGTCGTCCGCCTTTGAAAGGCGAATTTAATTTTTAAACTTTGCTGTGTTGTTCTGTTGATCCTCCTTTGAGTAGTGATATAATCAAAGTTCTCTTTTCCATTTTTTGTTTTCTGCTTTCTTTTGATCAATGATGCTGACTGATTCTACCGAAGTCGTTTTCGATTTTTTTGTCACTGTCGTTTATTGTTTGTTCTCTGCAAGTAATGCTCGATGCCTCTAGGTTTTGATCGATGCTTGTTCTTGGTTTGGTTCTGGTCTTGATTGTAATTCCGATGCTTCAGGTTGCTGATTATGTTTTGTTTTTAATTTGATTTGGATAAACGAAAATAAACAAAACTTTGAAGGATCTGGATCTATCCCAAAATACTACTACATAAAGATTCATGGCAAGTGCCACCTGTGATTCATCAAGGAAATTTCTGTTTCTTGATGTAACAAAATTCGTTAAGGTAATATTTTAGTGTTTTATCATTTTCTGAATTTTCAATGCTCAATTTGTAATTCCAGGTGGTGCAGTTCCTTTGTTCTGTTAGTGTTATGTTGCACTTCAAATTATTAAGTATGAGAAATAGTGCCCCATTTCACTGCATTATCTGTTATTGATGAATCCAATATCTGGATATTGAATTATTGATTATGGGTGCAGTGCCAATATGTGGTAGACATAGCTTTCAAATTTCATTTTAGTCCCAATAATTTCCAGAAATGATTTTGTGATCTCTGATAATTTGCCAAAAGATTAAAATCACCCTGAACCTTAAACTGAATTGGTTCATTTCATGCTGTTGGAGGGTCCCTATCCCACAAGTCAATAGATTTGCTCAATGATTCATCATTGATTGATGAGAAGGCCTAAAGAAGATGGCATTCCTATATCCGTTGACTAAAATTACCCTCATCAATTCCTTATAACTTGCCTGGTACATAATGCGGATTTCATTTGAATCCTTAAACATGATTCAAATTTATGCTCTCTAAATTTAGCTAATCATATATTTTACCTTTCAATAAAATGATCGCTACTCTTTATCCTTTTGTCCTTTTATCTTCTCTCTAAAATTTTGAGGCTGTCTTGTATAATTTGAATTGGTCATCTCTATTTATCTCTTACGGTATTGGTTCATGTAGGATCTTAATGACGTGATATGTATCTATGTCTAGTCAGTGAGAGAATTTAGGAACTGGTTCAGTTAATAACTTGTGTGCACGTCTATGTGTTTTGTTCTCATAACTCTTGTGCCTCATAATTTCTTTTTTGTACGCCTGCAAGTTATTGAGACTTTTTTGTAGATGATTTACTCAGGTGATGCTGTTTGCTCCTCTTATGAGAAATTGAGTTTTCTTCTGTTTATTTGTTTTTGGTGTTTTCATTATTCTAAGCAATGTTTTATGTATACCCCAAGAGAATGTAGATGTGTCTTTTATGCATTCTAATGGTATGTGCACTAGCACTATACTTCAATTAAATTACCCTATTTAAATGACTTTTCAAGTAGTATGTATGGGATTCAATCATCTTGTATAAAAAATTTTTCACAGCTTTTTTTAATAAAAGTTTTACATTGCCCGTATATAAATTAAACTCTTTTTTTTGTATTATAAAGTTTAGGTCGAGGGAAAGCTTGCCCCAATCCAAAGTCAAGATACGTCTCCAGCTCATCGAATATTTACAAACAACTCACCAACAAGAAAAAAAAAAAACCTAAGAATCAAACCCAAGCCTGCATGAGATAAAAGTCGGCTAGGTGACCTACCACTTGTTAGTTAATTATACATTACATTTTTCAAGATTTTAAACGTATTAGTATAAAATTTATCAGGAAAAAAGTATTAGTATAAAAAATTAAAAATTTAGAAAAACAGATTTTTTTTTTGTCGTGCCTGGATTTAACGGATTTAGGCTGGGTTGGAACCGGTTGGGCCAAAAGTCTCCTAAGATGACGGACCCATTCCACCCACCCAGCTCACACACCCTGACTAGTAGTCACTTCCTCACTCCTCCCTGTCGCAGGCTCTCTCTTCTTCCCCTCAGTCAAGTGTCCCTTGCTTCCACCTACTTGCTCCGCCGTTGCACGAGCTTCTTCCTTCCACTTGTTGGTACCCTTCTCTGAGATTCTCTTGCTCATGAATTGTGGGAACAGGCATGTTTATTTTTCTTCATGTTTTTAAAATTTTAGTTGGTTGAAGGTTGCACTTTGTTAGTGAATGAGTGATATTGAAGGTCACTTGGAGCTTGGATTGGATTTATTTTATGCAATCAGTTTGTGTATTCTTGTGTGACTTATAGGTGTAGATAATTTTTTATTTTTTTATTTGCTGTTATTTCTAATTTTCTTAAATTATTTTTTTGGGTTTATGAAGTTTTTTTTTTAATTATTATTATTATTATTCCCCTTTTCAATTCTCTATCTATTATTATTAACAACTCACACACACTCTCCACACAGCTATAAGCCGATAATCTTCAATTCGAGATGAAGAAACACGGCAAAAGCAGAATCCCAGATTCCCCTCAAACCCAATCCGAGGAGGAGAGCGACATGGACCAGTCTTCTTATTCTTCCTCAGAAGATGTGAGTAACTTCAACAAACCATAAATCTTTGAGTTTTCCCTTTTCTTTTTGCTTTATTTATTCCAACAAAAAATAATGGATTTTATTTCCTGAAGTTTATGTTCACTTCTCTTTTGTTCATAAATTATAAAATAAAAAAAGAAGATAAATTACACTTACCTCCGTTGAAGATAGGTGATATTACCTGAGATACCATTCAATTTGTCATGCTTACACTAACCTCTCCACTCAAGTTATGTTTATAGGGTGTTCAATGTCATACTTAACAAAAGTATAAGGGCATCGAGTGTAATATCACTTAAAGCTTAGGGGGAGGTTATTGCATACTTTTACAAATGAGTAAAGGTTCATTTTGGTCCTTAAAATTGTATTTGTGCTTTACTTTAGTCTTTGAAATTAAGAAATTATCAATTTAATTCCCTGGGATTGCAAAACGTGATTCAAGTTAGTGCTTATGGGAATGTTTTGCAGGGACTAATTTGAATCATTAGAAGGACTAATTTGAATCGCTTTTTGCAATTTCAGGGACTAAATTGATACTTTCTTAATTGCAGAGACAAAAATTAAGTATGCATACAATTTTAGGTACCACAATGAACGTTTACTCTTTTACAAATTCTATGGGTTTTGTGTGATAGCGCCTAATTTTTAGTTTTGTGTAATAGCACCTAATTTTAGGGAGGTAGATGTAATTTATCCTTAAAAAACATTTAATGATTTAGCCCTTAGAGATGCAAAACTGCAATGTGACTGAAACTAATCTCTGATTTGTAATGGCACGACTAAATTGTTAATTTTTAAATTTTAGGGACTAAATTCTTAATTATAGGAACTAATGTGGAGTCCATATTAGATCAAAATGACCATTTACTTTTTTTCTTTAAGAGAGAAATTAAAAAAAAAAAGGGTTGATGGTATGTGTGATTGATCTTGATGCTTACAGGCAGAGGAGGAGGAGATAAAGAAGGAGCTGGCTGATGTAACATTCGGGGAGTTGCAGAGAGCACGCTCAAATGGGACAATTTCATTTTTCCAGAAAAACAGAGAAGACAAAATGCTGAAAAGGGCAAACAAGAATAGGTATTGTAATAAACTTTCGTAATTGATTGTGCATTTGTTTCAGCTTAGGAAGAAAAAGTGAGTTTATAAGTAGGTTTTTCTTAGTTTTGTTTTTTGTTTTTAAATTTTATTGAATTATTTTAATCTCTTTTTCTATATGTCTTGTAATCAGAAAGGTGCTTTTTTTAATGGGACAGACCCGTCTGTGAGAAATGAAAAATTCTCAGCATGGTGGTCGATTTCATTTTTCAATTGAGTTTGTCTCACCATGTTTTATGTCAGAGAGACCGATTTGGGTCATTTGTTCATTTTTTTTAAATAAGAAAAATTCAAGCAGACAAGCCCTGATTTCAGTGTGGTTAAAAGCATATGAATAACTGATTTTTGTGCTTAACTAGGCCAATGGAGGCTAGTAGCAAGAAGCCAGTTCCTGCTTTAAGAGAGGCCATCCAAGCTCCTAAGAAGGTTTGAGACTGAGTTTTCTTACTTTTTTGTAGAGTGTAATGTGCTCTACTTTTGCATATGCTTTTGCTTTTTATTAAAATAATGAAACTCATTGTGTGATCATTCAAAATCTAGTGAGGGGGCCTATACTTTGCAAAACATTTTAGTATTTTAGACCTTCCCTGTAACAACCATTTGCAAGGCATATGGAGGGTATAAGACTTTTGCAGCTTGTTGCTTATTGTTTGCTTTACATGTGCACACACATCCTCATACTTGATTAAGCCTTTGATTTCATTTTCACATGTGTAAATATAGGGTATGAGCCGGCATTGGTGTATTACAATAATGTCCTTTGCTATGTAAATAATACCTAGAAGTTCTTGAATTTTAGGGGGTTGTGCAGTGTGATATGAAAATTATGTTTAATTTGAATATGGATAATATCTTTCCTTTTTATGTTTCTGGATATTTTTGCTGAATCATGTATACCTTCAATGATGTTTAGGTTGTACGTGATCCGCGATTTGAATCTCTTTGTGGAAGACTTGATCCTGAGGGGTATGTTCATTTCTGGACATGTGTGCTCTTTTATTGCGGTTTAATTTTTGTCTAGTAAGCTAGTGTGAAGATATTATGTAATTTTTTTGTAGCAATCATCATGTCAATGTTTAACATTTGAGAACTTATCTAGACAAGTGCCATTCCTCCGGTATTATTGTTTGAAAAATCTTGATACCATTCTTGTGAAGGAGTTAACTTGGTAAGAATTGAGAATGGTTAAAGCAGTGGATAGATCAAAGCAAATTTTACATTAAAGTCTGGCTTTATGTAGGGAAATTTTATACCCACGCATAAGTTTAAAATAATTGTTCAAAATGTTCTTATGTCATAGATAGTTCTTTGTCTAAAAGAAATCCCCAATGCTGACTTAAAGTGTCATGTATCCACTATGCATTAGAAGCTGACAGATAATGTTGAACGAACATTTTGACGATATGTATTCTTAGTGCATGACAAGCAATCACATTTGATTTGAAGCTATCGATTAGTCCCCAAAAGGTCTGATTTAGACAATCCCATATTTGATTCAACACCCATATTCAAGCATGTTCTTGGTGCTTGTTGTAAGATAGGATGTTTGTCTTACCATAAGGATGCGTTAGAAATAGGTATATTTCTGTTTTATGTTATTACTGAAGCATGTTTCTTTGGGAGTGGCATTTGGGTGTGATGCTATAGCTAGTTCTTAATTCCTGCAATTCCTTTAAGTTGGTAGCATTTTCTTGGGAATTAGTATTTAATTATATTAAAAAAAATATAGCAGTCCTCTCCTAGATCATAGCATTTTCTTTCTATTAGATTTTATTTAATTCGTGCTGCAGTATACACGAGAGCAATTTAATGCAAGTTTTTTTTTTTTTTAATGTTACCATTTTATTTTATGCAAGTTTTTTTTTTTTTAATCAAATCTGGAAACTTCCCTTGTTTCATATGATGGGAACTAAGTGGCTCTAGTAATATATCTGTGCTTGGACTTGCAGGTTTAGGAAGAGATATAATTTTTTATATGAAAATGATCTTCCTGCTGAAAGAGAGGTAGTCTTCCTGATTCTGATTGTAGAATAGTCTCAAGCTAATTCTATGACTTTCCTCTTATGGCATGTTCTTGGCATGACAGGCTCTAAAGAAGGAATTGAAAAGATGCAAAGATCTTGAGAGAATCCATGAAATAGAAGAACGTATATCCTGGATTGTAAGTACTTGTCCTAGGAGTTTGTCATCTGCCTCTTGAGGCATGACTTGTTGATTTACTTGATCACACATACGTATGTTTTCAGGGTAAACAGTTGAAGTCTGGTTCAGCAAAGCATATTGATGCGGAGATATTGGCTAAGCACAAGAAGAAAGAGAGAAGCGGCAAAGCAGGGAAAACGTCCATTTTATCTCAAGAACTGTAACGCTTCTCCTGCCTTCCTTGTTCTCTCTCTCTCTCTCTCCCCCTCCACCTGCTTCATTTTAAGAGAGATTAAGGTCCATGCTAATCCTGCAATATAATGTACATTTTTGGAAATAGAGTCAATGCTGCTTGATTAGATGGACTCTTATAACCCTTGAATAGTTTCAACATTATACCTGAATTCCCTTTCCAGGTTTCATTAGTGGTAATTTGTTTGACAATGAAGATGATGCTAGCAATATGCTATAGTCTTGTAACATTAGCCATATCTGCATAGTATGATTTGAAAATAATCTAGTCCATTGTTGCCTCCAAATTAGGTTTGATGACAATCTTATAAATCTGAGGGTTCAGTGGTGAAAATTAACACGAAGTAGATGTTGACTCTTTATTTTGGTTCCTTGCAGCGGAAATTCGGAAGCAAAGACTTATTGAAAAGTATAAGCAACTCAAGGTATCCGTCTGAGAATATCTGTGTTTCCCCTGTTCCTATTATATCATTCTATGATTGTCTTTTCTCATAACTGAACATTTATGCACTATTTTCAGTCATCTGGCAAACTTGAAGCATTTGTTGAGAAAAGGAGGAGGAGGAATGCAGCAAAGGACCATAGATACATGCCATATAGTAGATCCGGTGACAATGTATAATAAGGTTGTTAACTTTAAGGTTCTTGCATACTACACTGGTTATACTAGTATACATACTTTGTCTAATATCTTTGAGGTTAACGGTAATCTCTTGTTGCCAAAAAGATATTCCATCTTGATGATTATCGTGATATTTATTGTGATGACCAGGAGAGGTGCCACTAGGCTACGACGCAATCTACTGGCAACCATTTCTGTGTTATGTTGTTGGGAAAGAAGAAGGTCTTTGCCATTGTCATTGGTCCCTTGTTTTTGTGAATGGTGATTCTCTGATTGCATATTTTACGGATATTCATATCCTTCAACCAATGAATATTGATCTTAGAATTTATAGCAATTTTCAATGAGAGTTTCCTTACTTTTTCCCTTTATTATCTACACAGTAGAATACTATGATATCGTCTGATCCATATAGTCGATCCCACAGTGGGATAAACTTAGGTGGTGGCTGTTGTTTCAATGAGAGTTTCCCATTCTTCTTGACTTTTGCCCGCGTTTGTTATGGAATTTTGATCTCCTCTTCCAAGAATATAAAATAGAACAACTTTATAAGCTATATTTTATTTTTGTTTAGCATCACAGCATGCTTGGAGGAAAACCCCCTTCGAATTTAATGTCCATTTGACAGCTACTCAAATTGAAAGCATATGCTGGTATTTAAGTAGAGTGTTAAGCAGCATGTGATAATGTGATTAAAGTGTAACTCAATGATTTATGCGGATAAAAGCAATTAAATGCTTGGCATTTGGGCGATTATCTTATTCTCACATCACTCAAAGCTAATTTCATAACTCCAATGAGTTCAATATAAATAGAAAAAGGTTTGTTGTGTCTTCTGTTGATATAAAGAATTTGATAAAGTTACCTCCTTTGTATAATCAGCCAATTTTAGCATCAAGGGCAACTTCAGTATCTAGTTGCTGCAAGTTTTTTTATAGCTACTATTTAGGCTATAAGTCCAAAATGTGACAATAAATTGCCTCAGAAATAGATGCATGTTGCTCTCATCATATCAAATTTCACCTCAAATTTTCATCCCAATGATATCAATATCCTCCAAAACTCTCATAGTCTTAAGATTGCAGCTTTTTTCATTATTAGATGAAAAATATTATTTTACCATTGTTTTTTTAGTGGATAAATTTTTGGACCACTGTTAAAGATACTATAGTGTTTTTAAAATATTAATTGAGATAAATTGAGAGTGAATTGCAATTTTTGTCTCAATCAACATTTAAGTCAAAAATAAAAAATATAACTCTTCCTAAATGCTTTGGGTCATACTAGTCCCACTTATATCAAATACATTTATGCACATGTATTGCATTTTTGTGGCCTTCTGCATGAGAACCTAACAGACCCCATCCCTCTCCAATTCGTGATTAGGCACCCTCTCGATTGTTTATGTTCATTGAAATAAACCTTTAAAGGATTCAATCGTTAAAACTAAGATGAAGAGGCCAGGTTTATAGAAACTTGTATCTTTTCATGGATCAAAGTAAAAATGTTATTTTACATAAGATTCTCACAATATATGGTGAAAATTCTTATAAATATATAAAAAATTTAAATATGTTCTTGATTCCTGAAAAATAAACAAATTTTAATTTTGGTCTTTGAAATTTTCTTTATTTTATTTCAGTTCAAATATTTCTTAAATTGCTAGGATTTTAGTAAATGGTGATATGAAACCAATGATGGTCCCTGAAAAAGTGTGGAACTGGGAACAGAAGGTTAGTTGAAAAATGTTGAACTGAAAAAATGTTGAAACTAGAAATGGTCCCTGATTTTAGTAAATGGTTGCTGAAAAACTAATAGTACTTTGTTAAGTCCAAGTTGGGTCTTTCAATTATACATTATAGCCAACAATCACATGAAATAGGGATTGAAATAAAAAATATTTGGATTAAAACTAAATAAAAATATTTACAATGACTAAAACAAAAATTAGCTTATTTTTATAGGAACCATAACACATTTAAGCCTATATAAAATTAAGAAACTTTCACATTAAAAATGACTATCAACTTACTTTCACATGCAATCACACTCACAAGTAACTATACGGTTGACTATGGACCACTTGAACTGGCTTCATAAGGCTCTAAAGAAGTTGAACATGTTCTAATATTTATTTACTTTTAGCTATGCTTTGATTACTTAGAGAGTGTTTGGAATTATTTAATCAAGTAGAATTGCAACCCTACAATTCAATTCTACAAAGGAATTGAAATTTTTTCCAATTTAGAAGCAATATAATTCAAGAATTGAAATCTATCAAAATCGTAGAATTAGAATCAGACCTAATGGCTTTAATGTGACGTGAGAATTAAATTCCAACAAATGAAAATATTAAAATAACCTTAACCTAACCTATTAATGAAGGACAAAATAGTAAAAATACTTAAATTAATTCATTTTTAGCCCTATTCAAAATCAATTAATTAAATTTAATTTTTAATTTACTGACTCATTCTAAATATAAGAATTCAATTCTATTTCATCTTACTATTTCCAAACACCCTAGAAGTCATATGTCTATAGTCAATAAGATATAATTATTCCTAGAATATTTTGACTATTTTATTCTTCACTAATAAAATACATGATACAATCAAGATAACTCTTTGGATATTTTGGATGTTTTATTCTAAGTACACATCCATGAGCAAATCATATCTATTTCAATATTATTTACTTTTAGGCTTTTTAATAAAATTTAATTCTTGTTGGAATTCAATTTCATAGATTTTAGTTGATTTTAAATTGGAAAATTGAATTTAATTTTCGGAGAATTGAATTCTTGAAGCCCTTAATTAATGTAAGCGGTTATTTTTTTTTAATTTTTTGTTGATATAACCTAGACTTTTCAAACATGTGCAGCTTGTGCTAACACAAGTTTAGAAGGTTGGCTTTATTAAGATGCCGTTGTAAGATGTAAGCAAGAAGTTGGGGAGTGGATATTTATTTTGTTTATTGTCATTTTCATTCAGCTAATTTTTTATAAAGTTGTCCTAAAATGTCTTTTTCTTCACAATTAGCAAACTAGTTATATATTATTATTTTAATATTATTCAAAATTATTATTACAAATATTTTTTAAAAATTGTGTTAATATTGTATTATTTGTGCTTTTATATATTTTTTCATTTTGCAAAACAAATTATTATACAAAAATATTTTTCCTGTTTGCCAAAAAAAAAAAAAAACACACACACAACTAGTAAGTGGTAACTATGTTTGAATTTTTTATTTTGGGTAATAAACTACATGAAAGGCTTCAACTCTTCAAAACTAAAGAGAAACGGTTTTACCTTATTGTTTTTCATTTAAAAAAAATCTATTAAATGATATATAAATTATAAATATTTTAATTACTTTGATTATTTCATCAGCCTTAGACTTATATTGTGGTATGCAAGAAGGTGGAGAGAAAAAGATTTGAGTGTCGGTCTTCTTATAATACATGTGAACAAAACTTAGGGACAACTATGGGTTGATTCAGTTAAATGAACACAAACTCACATGTAATTTCTCTTATTTTTATAAATGTGACAATTGATCTCACAAATGACTGAAACATTAACAAAAATTTTCCTCGTAACTTATTAAATAAATTACTAACAATGTGTATTATGTTACCTTAATTTTTAATAAAGAAAATAATAGATAATGAGAGATTGATGTAATGAATACTAGTGCAATATTTTTATTTAATATAGATAAAAGTTTATAAATGTTTGTTTGTATAATATTGGGTATATATGATATTGCGTACATCTACACCAACCTAAATGCTATATATATTATAAAAAAATTTGATATATTTTTTTGGTATAAAAAAACACATTTTTAGTGGAAAAATTTAATATAATTGTTATGTTAATTAGTGGAAAAATGTGTTTTTCACAAAATAATGGAAAGAAATTTTTCCTGTGATATTTTTTTTTCAAAATGAAAAAAATATAGAACCACAAATAAAAAAATATTTACAAATTTTTTAAAATATTTATAATAATAGTTTTGAATAATATTAGAATAACAATATATAACTACTTTACAAATTATAAAAAGAAAAAAGACATTTTAGGATAACTACATAAAAAGCTAGATTAATGGGAGTGATAATAGTCAAAATGGAGTAACTTTAAAAGGTAGATATCAAACCTGTCAAAAAAACAAAGGCAAAAACTCTATTATCGTCCCTCATTTTTAGTGATATTTCAATTTTCGTCCCAAAAGTTTTTTTTTGTTTCAATTTCGTCCTAACGTTTTGATAATGTTCTATGTTGTCCTATATATTTATGAACAACATCAATTTTACTAAAAAAATACTATATATTTGAATTTGAAATATTCATTATTTATATGCTTTTATACAAGTGAAAGCTTTATTTTTGTCTAACAATTCTTATTGAAATGAATTTGATCTTATTTGTAGACAACTGAACCACAAAAATAAAAGTTTAAAGGATTGTGGATGAAAATAAAACTTTTATATATACAACATAACATTCGTATAAGATAAAAATGGACATATTTGATCCGCAGATCAACAATCTTCATTGAAAAGAATTGATATTATTATTAAATATGATAACATTAAGACATTATCAAAATATTAAGGAAAAATTGAAATAAAAGAAACTTTTGGAACAAAATTAAAATATCACTAAAAGATGAAGGATGAAAATTTAGTTTTTGCAGAAAATAAAAAAAAAGTTAGATATTAATCAAAGAGAGTTGAATTGGCTTATCATAAGAAAAAAAAGAAAGAAAAAAAAGCTGAATTGTTGAATGAAAAAGTTATGTTTGATATTATATGATCACTGAAACTAGACTATAAATATTATAATCCAACAGTTAAAATAAAAAATTTAATCACAAAAAATAATTGGACCAAATATATTTGTAATTAATATAAATATCTCTTAAAAAAATAAATTTTGGCTTTTCTTCTAGCATTATGTTTTTAATTATACCCTATATCTAGGTTTCTAAAGCAAGCCAGCAATAGCTTAATAAGCCATATTATCAGATGAAGTGATCAACACATCAAAGGAGGATCAACGGGACAACACAGCAAAGTTTAAAAATCAAACTCACCTTTCAAAGGCGGATGACGGCGAGATGGCGACGGCAGGTGAGGCGACGGTAGCTAGGTGACGGTGGTCTTCCCTTTCTTCCCTTCCACTTCCCTTTTGCTTTCTTTTTCTCTCTTCGATTGGGATGAAACGTGATTTGAAACGTATGAGCTGAAGCGATACTCGCTGAAATGCGATCTGAAATGCAAAAGTTTCAAATGGAAGAAGATTGGGATTAGGGTTCGAGGATCATTTGTGAATGAACAGAGATGTGATTCTCGGGTGTGTGGGTGAGAGAGAGGTATGGTATGGATATTTTTTAAATTGATTAAAACTAATAAGAGTAAAATAGTATTTTCAGCTCATATCTTACTAAACACCCCCCAAAATGGAGGAACTTAAAATAGGGGTGAATGGAGGATTAGGGAGGATTTTAAAAATCCTTCAAACATCTCATCCCTCAATTAAAAACTCACAAACATAATTTAATCCTCCAAAGCCTTTTCCTTCCTTCTTTTCCCCCTAAACCCATCTCACAAACAGACCCTAAAGGTTTGTGTGTGTTTCACTTCTTGTAGTGGGCCAACTAACATATATCTAAGGTAGGATCGACTAAAAAATTGATGTACTTGTGATTATCTTAACATCAAAATACAAACCAAAGCCATGTGATAATGGGAATAACTTTTAACAAAAATTAAGTGAAGGAGGTCTGTGTGCCTTATTTTTCTTTGTAATCCATCCTAAGAAAAGGAAAGCAAGAGAAGAGAGAAATTGGGAAAAATATAAAAACTTGAAAGTAGTAAAAATGAACCATTATCCATCATCCATCATCCACTAGATGGTTTTAGCTCCATATAAATGTAAATTATTCATTCTGATTTTGGTAAGCGAATCTTTTCATGTTACAGAAGCGAAAGCAACAAAATAAGACTAATTCTACGTTCCATTAAATTTGTTTTAAAAAATAGGGCCACATAAATGATTGAAAACTAGAGAATCATTTATAATAATATTAAGTAGTTTTTTTAATTTAATTTTGTTTTATTACCAGTGTAAAAGGATTCTTTAACATTATTATACAATCTATGTTACTACACAAGCAAAAATAGTTGAATTTCATATTTATTATCTTAATAATTTTATAAATAATAACACGTAATTTAATAACCATATATTAAAATTAAATTCTTTTATTTTTTTTTCCATCTAGTCTAGTATATTAATCGGAGTGGCATACATTATTGATCATTGGGCACATATATATAAAAGCATCTGCAAATGAACCAGGCAAAAGAGGAGCCCGAAGCAGTGTTACGAAATTTCTATTTCTACAAATTGACAGAGCACAGAACCAAAATTCCTCAAATGAATCCTGGAATTAGGCATCCATCCATGTTGATTTCTAAAGAAGTTTTTCTCAACTTTCTCAAAAACAAATATGTACTTTTAATTAAGAAGCAAGCAATGCTACAATTGATGAAAGTAGGGGCCTGCCCTTAAAGAATAGAGAATAAATTATTATAGTATTTAGCAAACAAATGGAAATGGGAGCAAAGTCCTGCTGCACTTAATCAATCATGGTCTGAGCCCACAAACTGCCACTTCTCCTCAGACCAAAATTCTCTCTTTTTAATTCTTTTTTTTTTCCCTTTTAATTTCTACCTTTCAATATTCACATGCACACATGTGGACTGTTGGATATTTAAGGATTTGATAATATATTAATACCCCTTCTATTTCTTGGAACACAATTGGCACCTATGAATGTCCTAATAGAATAGGTGGAAACCATGTGAAATGGCAGCTTCCTAGTGAAGTGCATCCTTTCCTCATTATTGGAAGAGAACAATGAGGGATTAGCCATTGAATTATTTGATGGCTGTTCTTTTCTTGTATACCCTTTTTTCATTTGGGGAATCCAAAGGGTGTTGTGGTAAAATGGAGAAAGAAGAGGACATTGAAAACTTTGCATACGTGCGTCCACATGCCTTTATGCCAGGAAAATCAGAACCAGCCTTTCACTATTTAAAAAATGGAAAGAGGAAAAAGGAAAAAAAAAAGAACAAAGAAGCGAGAACACGTATGAAAATGCACACAGCAAAGAGATGCTAAAACGGGATCATAGTACTACTAATTGCACATGTAGCACATGCTTATGGCTGGGACTTATGTTGGTTTTGGAAAATCTTTTCCCTTCCTTGATTCATCAAAACCTTGATATGGGTTTTGGGCTTCCTTTTACGCTGGATATCATCCCCAATAAATTTATGTAAGCCGTGCTCAAGTCTATAGCGCGCTGATAAGATCTCTTACTTTGAGTATGTGTGTGTGTGATTCAAATCTACCAGATGGAATCCAATGAACTACTTGCCCTATCCTTTTTTCCAAGTGTGTGACAAAAAAATAAAATGAATTTTTGTAAGTCAGCTAGGACATTCCAGATAATTTCCTAGACATCTTTTAATATAGATCTAAATTTTAGGATAAGATGATGCTGTAATAAATAAGATTCTGTCATATAATATGCTTCTGGTCCAATATGTATGGGCCTCGATAGATTGTTTCGGCAAAAAAAATATGACGATATGCTTTGGGTTCAAGTCATTGGCTTACGGCTTATACATCCGGATTTATGGGGAAAGGGGAAACAAAAACGATGCTTATATGCCTTAATGCTTGATTTTGCCAAAATGAAAGGATGATTAACAACCTTATGCAAGGTACCAAATTGTTCAAGTAATAAAATATAATTAGTGAGTATCATCCAACAAATATTGCTGTTATCAAGCAATAATTCGCCGAATTAATCTCTATTTAAATTAATAAAAATTAGGATTAAATAAAATTCTAAACTAAGAATTTAAAATAAAGAAGAATAATATATCAAATAACAACTAGTGGTTCACGAGTGTCTAATTTTTTTTTAATATTAGATGAATGCCTAGTTACTTTAGTTGAGAATTGATAGATTAACGATTTGATTATAATTAATTGGACAACAATTATTTGGCAAGCAAATTATCCCTACTTACTTCAACATGTTAATTCCTTAATCATCTTTCAATTAAAGGAGAGATCAGAGCACAAAAACCAAACCACATATATAGGACACAATTCCCAAAATCTATTCTTAAACCTTGAGAATCATAAGGGTTATCATTACAGTTAATTCACATACAACTTTCTCAATTTATGCATAATTCCTAAACCAATTCATGAAAAGTCAACTCACAATTTGCAATAAAACAAAAGATAAACCTTTCAATTATCAAACTCAAAATCAAGTTATTAAAAATTTGTACACAAATCATTCTATATCACACTCCACCTACCCCTAACAAAGGACACTAGAAACTTGTAAAGAAATTAAAAGAAAAACTAAAGATGAAAGTAGAAGCAGAATAAAATAAAAAATAAAAAAAAACTCCAGACTTGGAATGATGATTTTTAATTTCTCCTTCTCTAGTCATCCCTTACAACAAGCTATAATTCCGGTCAAACTTTATTCATAAACCAAAATATATCCTAAGACAAGCTAGAAGGAACAAAAACATAAACTACTTAAAAAAAAAAAATCAAACAAAAAGACAACCATCGAAGATTCAATTAAAAGGAATTTGATAGCTTAAAACTCTTAATATCTCAACAAATTAACGGAACATCAATTTATAAAGAGAAGTAAAAGCTGAAGAATACATTAGTTATATATTCTTCAAAATATTTTTCACTTTCACTTTGTCAAAATGGTACCAACTAGTTGCGAAAGAAAACTCACACCAGAGTGAATGATGAGATGTAAGCTGTATTATTCAATGATGGAAAAAAATGATAAGCTTCGCTTTCAATACCAACCTTCAGTTCCTTATATACATCACATAAATACAGGTAATCAGCTATGGAACAAAGATAACAGATATAACAAATAACTAAAAACAAAAATATTATTTATCCGGGT